>CM075445.1:15884317-16497723 GCA_037832335.1 Carallia pectinifolia
CTTGAATTTCCAAGTTCCAAATTGGTTTTCAAGGCAGTGTGTTGGTGGAATTTGCTGAGAGTAGCTCACCACTAAATTGACAATCCAAGAGACTATTAAAGGATTGAACATTTATAGATAAACAGCAAGTCAATGTGTAAACAATAAGTAAATTAACTAATGATGGGGTGGTTCACCCGCTTGTCAATTAACAAGACACTTCAAACTGTAACCAACGTAGAACTGTCTAATCCAATTTCTTTCTCCATCATCAAATTTCTATTAACTTTGTAAGAAATCATCAATCTCAGCTTAAGATATTTTTTTCCTTTCTTATATCAACAATTATTTTGGCACTAAGCCATATTTAGGTTCATATTTCTAGTCCAAGTAAAGGTACATAGAAATATTCCCCTAACATTAGTCCCTTTACAAGTTCATGGCACTTGGAATGGGATCCTCCAAGTTCATCAAATCTCAAGGCGTTTTGGGGTATGCCTGTCACTGTCAGGTGTTAAGAAATGCAGCACATATTTTCTGTCACGAAGCACATAATATGGTTTGCAGCACAATTGCAAACATTTTAAATGTCAATGTGGAGTCGCCCGGAAAAATGTAGGAAACAGTTCAGGTTTAAATTACTTGATCTTCCATGCAGATGTAGACCCTGATACATAAAAAGAAATCTGTCCGAATAGACAAACTCTGATTGTTACAAACAAAGAATTGTGCCAGAAAGGCTGATATACAGAACATGATTCAAGTTTTTTTTTTTTTTTTGGTTGCTGTCTAAAGAGTATGTAGACTGAGAATTAGAACATTGAATGGTTAAAATTGATTGTGAAAGAAACACAAAAGATGGGGGCATCTGCACCTCCTAAACTTGCCTTTTCCTCCTGCAGCTATCCGGCTTGATGTCTCAGAAGATCATCTGGACACCATGGTGTTGTCATTTTGCCTGCCAAGCTGCAATCTCAGTTTTTTGCTCAAGGCTTCCCTCCATGATTCAAGTTTATGTTATTTTACTTTGTAACCATGTGCTTTAGTTTGAAATATTTTGAATTAGAGTGATGCTTGTTCAATCAAGCAAACTCATTCCTTTTGTAAGATCAAGACACACTTGAAATTTGAATTCCGACTTTGTACTATTTGAATTTGTAATGTAAAAACACTTCTTATGATGAGGCTTCATGATCAATGGAAAGAGAAGAAGCCATTTCCAGAAATGAGTTTGTAATCTTGTTCTTCTTATGACGAGGTTTCATTATCTCTCTTTCTGTCTTGTTCTTTCATTTTTCTGGTTTAGCTTTTGTAGCAACTAGAGAATTCAGCTTGTAGTCTTGCCTGTCAAAACAACAAATCTTCAGGGCTCAGCCTTCCAGTATGTGCTGGCATATCAACAAAGAAAATCCGAATGCAGCACATGAATGAAACATGTCCATACACATGAGTAGAAACAGAAACAGCAACAGAAAAAACCCTCCTAGTATATGCTTGCTATCAAGTGTTAACCATTATATTGCATTCACTGTAATTTCAAATAAGCACCGGGAATTTCATTATAATCAGATCACATTCTAACCAATTCTAAGCATGGAATTATTGACAATATACAGAATCCATTTAAAAGAAGAATCTCAGACATTGAAGCCAAAATCCACTAACTCAAATGAATACAAGCGTTGTAATCTTCAGGTTATCAACCAACTTCACACTGTAATTAACAAAAAGGTTTGAGACAGCATTCTCTGTTAAAGGACTACTAGAAATAAATGGAAATAAATTTTACCAGATTGTCAATGGGTAGTACTCGCTTGGCGATAGTTGGCAATGAAACAGAATGTTAAATGAAAGTTGCTGGGGAGCTAAGCTAGCTTAGAGTTGTTCAGAGGAAAAAAAAAAAGGCTAGCTTAGAGATTCATGTTGCAAAAAGACAAATATTGAGTAGAATTGAAAGCCTTCAATTTTTACAGGGAAGATCAGATGCACTCTAACAAACAAATTAAATGTATGGAGGGAAAAAAGTGGTGGTCCAGTTAGGCCAACCCATTGAGCCATGAGGGTCCAGCGGGCACCAGCCTGTTGTACTTCCACTGCCAAGAGCGGGAGGATTTCGCTGCTCTGTGAAACCAGCCTCACGCGGAGCCCTCCTCTCTAGAAGCCACGAGACCTCAGGCCTTCGCCAAGACCACATGGCTCAACTCCTGGCTTGGAACGGGCAAGCTAGGGTATCGCCACAGTGCACCCGACTCTCTGGATTGAGCCAATGTCCCACCACCCTTAAGCCCCCACTTGGGTTACAAGCTCGCGCCACCAAGCTCGGCAATAGGGATCGTGTTGACGCTGAATTATAAAGTGTAATCAATATCTATTTGCTGTCGATGTGGGATTAAAGAACCAAACATCTAGCTAATAGAAATGTGTAAAAATTGGGTAGCATTAGTTAGGGAAAAGAGTTGGGATTTTTTATTACTGTAAAGCACCAAATTTCATTCAATTACACTGAATTGCCTTAATATAAAGTTGTTTTGTTCCTTAAGGTTATAATTCTCCCCTTTTATGTTTGCATTTAACGATTCGTTCGTGTACTATCATTTCAAAGGGAAAGTTTTTTTTTTTTATTCAGTTGCTATTTGTTAGTTGCCTTGCATTTTTGCATGTCTCACGCTAGTTTCACTTATAATTGTGTAAATTTTGTGTTCTATTAGGTCATTTGTGAGCAATTTGACGATGGAAATCTCACATCAAAAAGAAATTTGCTTCTAATGTTATGAAATATATATTTGTGCACATAAAAGCATAGCATAGATGGTTGATAAAGTGTTGCCCACAATTGTTGTGAATTTTGTTGACCTTCTGATCCTAACAGGTATTATATTTGACCAATTGCCAAATTATTCAGATTTACATTTCTCTTGGTAATTTTTTATGTAGTGATTTCATATGGATTGTAACATAGATGGGGTCTGTTGAATTTGCACAAACAAGCATCAATATCCGGACATAAAATTGAAAATAAAGTATTTATTTATATAATGGAGAGCAAAATTTTGGACAGAAATTATTGGAATATTTTGGACACTTTTATTCTCTGTATATGTAAATGCCTACATCAATGATCTGGATTTAAAACTCAACAAAGAGACTCCGGATAACTTAACAATTTATAAGATGCCTAAGGATCACTCGTTGATTGTCCAAAAAAAAAAAAAAAAAGCAAACGCAATGCTGGAAGGCAAGCATCTAGTAGCCAGGAGATAGATCCAACATTTCATTGCTATGGCAATGCAATATATGCAAAATATTTTATTGGTGATTTCTAATTTTATTGGGGAAAAAAGTGGTGGTCCAGTTAAGCCAACCCATTGAGCCACGAGGATCTAAGCAGCACCAGCCCGTTGTCCTTCCACCGCCAAGAGCGGGAAGTTTGTGTTGGAACAGATAAGAAGATAAGATTGAAAACAAAAGAATTACTTCAAGTTGTGTAACAAACGCTACTTTTTTTGAAGTAAAATTCGTCCTCACTAAATTGTAATAGAGGTATAATGTAAACTTTCTCACAGGATAAAATGAAACACACTCAACTGCAAATTGCAATACTCAAATCGAGTTCTCGAGAAATTATTGTAATATTTAAAATTATTCATAAAAAGTATATGAATTTTTCTATCTTCTTTATATCTATGTGAATGAACAATTCACATATTTATAGGGAGAATAATAAGGTAGTTATTTGACCAAAAAATACGTCTTTTGGGTCTAATAGACACGACTATTCAACATATCTTTTCATTAATAGATACATATCAATAATTACTAAATTAATTAGAGGACACAACATTTCTATTTGGAAAATTTCTCCAACAGTTTTCACTGCTCTGTGAAACCAGCCTCACGCGGAGCCCTCCTCTCTAAGAGCCACGGGACCTTGGCCTTCGCCGAAGCCACATGGCTGAACTCCCGGCTTGGAACGGGGTTGAAGGTTGCCTTAGAACATCATTGACATTAAGAGAACACTAATTAACAAGCTGAAATTCCAAAGTAGCTTCCTTCAAAATGACTCCAGCAATGTTCAAGGACAACCTCCTTCGGAATGGTTAAAATTGATTGTGAAAGAAACACAAAGGATGGGGGCATCTCCACCTCCTAAACTTGCCATTTCCTCCTTCTGCTATCCAGCTTGATGTCTCAGAAGATCATCTGGACACCATGGTGTTGTCATTTTGCCTGCCAAGCTGCAATCTCAGTTTTTTGCTCAAGGCTTCCCTCCATGATTCAAGTTTATGTTATTTTACTTTGTAACCATGTGCTTTAGTTTGAAATATTTTGAATTAGAGTGATGCTTGTTCAATCAAGCAAACTCATTCCTTTTGTAAGATCAAGACACACTTGAAATTTGAATTCCGACTTTGTACTATTTGAATTTGTAATGTAAAAACACTTCTTATGATGAGGCTTCATGATCAATGGAAAGAGAAGAAGCCATTTCCAGAAATGAGTTTGTAATCTTGTTCTTCTTATGACGAGGTTTCATTATCTCTCTTTCTGTCTTGTTCTTTCATTTTTCTGGTTTAGCTTTTGTAGCAACTAGAGAATTCAGCTTGTAGTCTTGCCTGTCAAAACAACAAATCTTCAGGGCTCAGCCTTCCAGTATGTGCTGGCATATCAACAAAGAAAATCCGAATGCAGCACATGAATGAAACATGTCCATACACATGAGTAGAAACAGAAACAGCAACAGAAAAAACCCTCCTAGTATATGCTTGCTATCAAGTGTTAACCATTATATTGCATTCACTGTAATTTCAAATAAGCACCGGGAATTTCATTATAATCAGATCACATTCTAACCAATTCTAAGCATGGAATTATTGACAATATACAGAATCCATTTAAAAGAAGAATCTCAGACATTGAAGCCAAATCCACTAACTCAAATGAATACAAGCGTTGTAATCTTCAGGTTATCAACCAACTTCACACTGTAATTAACAAAAAGGTTTGAGACAGCATTCTCTGTTAAAGGACTACTAGAAATAAATGGAAATAAATTTTACCAGATTGTCAATGGGTAGTACTCGCTTGGCGATAGTTGGCAATGAAACAGAATGTTAAATGAAAGTTGCTGGGGAGCTAAGCTAGCTTAGAGTTTGTTCAGAGGAAAAAAAAAAAAGGCTAGCTTAGAGATTCATTTTGCAAAAAGACAATATTGAGTAGAATTGAAAGCCTTCAATTTTTACAGGGAAGATCAGATGCACTCTAACAAACAAATTAAATGTATGGAGGGAAAAAAGTGGTGGTCCAGTTGGCCAACCCATTGAGCCATGAGGGTCCAGCGGGCACCAGCCTGTTGTACTTCCACTGCCAAGAGCGGGAGGATTTCGCTGCTCTGTGAAACCAGCCTCACGCGGAGCCCTCCTCTCTAGAAGCCACGAGACCTCAGGCCTTCGCCAAGACCACATGGCTCAACTCCTGGCTTGGAACGGGCAAGCTAGGGTATCGCCACAGTGCACCCGACTCTCTGGATTGAGCCAATGTCCCACCACCCTTAAGCCCCCACTTGGGTTACAAGCTCGCGCCACCAAGCTCGGCAATAGGGATCGTGTTGACGCTGAATTATAAAGTGTAATCAATATCTATTTGCTGTCGATGTGGGATTAAAGAACCAAACATCTAGCTAATAGAAAATGTGTAAAAATTGGGTAGCATTAGTTGGGGAAAAGAGTTGGGATTTTTTATTACTGTAAAGCACCAAATTTCATTCAATTACACTTAATTGCCTTAATATAAATTGGTTTTGTTCCTTAAGGTTATAATTCTCCCCTTTTATGTTTGCATTTAACGATTCGTTCGTGTACTATCATTTCAAAGGGAAAGTTTTTTTTTTTTATTCAGTTGCTATTTGTTAGTTGCCTTGCATTTTTTGCATGTCTCACGCTAGTTTCAATTATAATTGTGTAAATTTTGTGTTCTATTAGGTCATTTGTGAGCAATTTGACGATGGAAATCTCACATCAAAAAGAAATTTGCTTCTAATGTTATGAAATATATATTTGTGCACATAAAAGCATAGCATAGATGGTTGATAAAGTGTTGCGCACAATTGTTGTGGATTTTGTTGACCAGAAATTCCTAACAAGTATTATATTTGACCAATTGCCAAATTACTCAGATTTACATTTCTCTTGGTAATTTATTCTGCAGATTTTTTTATGTAGTGATTTCATATAGATTGTAACATAGATGGGGTCTGTTGAATTTGCACAAACAAGCATCAATATCCGGACATAAAATTGAAAATAAAGTATTTCTTTATAAAATGGAGAGCAAATTTTGGACGGAAATTATTGGAATCTTTTGGCCAATTTTATTCTCTGTATATATAATTGCCAACATCAATGATCTAGATTTAAAACTCAAGTAAGAGACCACGGATAACTTAACAATTTACAAGATGCCTAAGGATCAGTCGTTGATGGTCCAAAAAAAAAAAAAAAATGCAAATGCAATGCTGGAAGGAAAGCATCTAGTGGCCAAAAGATAGATCCAACATTTCATTGCTATGGCAATGCAATATATGCAAAATATTTTATTGGTGATTTCTAATTTGTATTCTAATTCATTGCGCAGATTTCTTATGCGTACAAATGAAAATTTAGCTTTACTAATGTGAGCAAATAGTTTTTATTTTCTATACAAAATTCGGAGCATTAGTGCAACACATAATGGTAGTTAGAAACATGTATATATAAAGCTACAAATTTAGATGAGTTATTTTCAACATTGTGGCTTAGAAAGAAGAGTTGTAAAGACACATTGGTTCTGTCACTTGAAATTGTGACTTCATAGTGTCTGTTACGAAGCACATACTATAGTTTGCAGCATAATGGCAAACATTTTCCTTCTCAGTGTGGAGTTCCAGGCCGGGAAAGGGTAGGATACAGTTCAGGTTTAAATTACTTGATCTAGCAAATGTAGCCCTTGATACATTGAAAAAAAAAAAAAAAAAAAAACTCTGTGCTAATAGACAATTCTGAATTGTTACAAACAAAGAATTGTGCCAAAAAGGCTGATATACAGAACATGATTCAAGTTTGTTTTTTGTTGCTGTCTAAAGATTATATAGACAAGGAATTGGGACATTGAAGGGTTAAGATTGATTCTGAAAGAAACACAAAGGATAGGGGCATCTCCACCTCCTAAACTTGCCATTTCCTCCTGCTGCTGTCCAGCTTGATGTCTCAGAAGATCATCTGGACACCATGGTGCTGTCATTTTCCCCGCCAAGCTGCAATCTCCGTTTTTTGCTCCACTCTTCCGTCCACGATTCAAGTTTATGTTTTTTTTTTTTTTCGCAATCCTGTGCTTTAATTTGAAATATTTTGAGTTAGGGTGATGCTTGTTCAATCAAGCAAACTCATTACTTTTGTAAGATCAAGACACACTTTAAATTTGAAGTCCAACTTTGTACTATTTGAATTTGTAATGTACAAACACTTCCTATGATGAGGTTTCATGATCAGTGGAAAGAGAAGACAACATTTTCAGAAACTCTTCTCTCTCTGTCTCTCTTGTTTTTTCTTTTTATCTGGTTTAGCTTTTGCTGCAGCTGGAGAATTCAGCTTGTAAATCTTGCCTATCAAACCAACAAATTTTCAGGCCTCAGGCTTCCGGTATGTGCTGCATATATCAACAGAAGAAGCCCTCCTAATATATATGTGTGCTATCAAGTGTCGACCATCAGGAGTTCAGTTACATTGCATTCTCTAGAATTTCATAGAGGCACCTAAAATTTCATTAAAAACAGAACCACATTGCCACATTCTAACCAATTAGAAGCATGGAATTATTGATAAGCATGACGTAAGCGAAAAAGAATGTTAAGTTTTTATGCTGAAATATACAGAATCCATGTAGAAGTGGGGAAAAAAGTGGTTGTCCAGTTAGGCCAACCCATTGAGCCATGAGGGTCCAGGTAGCACCAGCTCGTTATCCTTCCACCGCCAGGAGCGGGAAGTTTTCGCTGCTCTGTGAAACCAGCCTCACGCGGAGCCCTCCTCTCTAAGAGCCACGAGACCTTGGCCTTCGCCTAAGCCACAGGGCTCGACTCCTGGCTTGGAACGGGCGAGCTAGCAAATTGTTACACTGGACCCGACCCTCTGGCTTGAGTCAACGTCCCACCACCTTTGTGCTCCCACCTGGGTTACAAGCTCACGTAACAGAGCTCAGCGAAGGCCTTCATCTTGAGGTTGTATTATAAACTGTAGTCAATAAGTGTTTGCTGTCGATGTGGGATTGTAGATCCAAACAATTAGCTAACAGAAAGTTTGTAAAAATTAGGTAGCATTATTTGGGGAAAAGGGTTAGGATTTTTTATTACTGCAAAGCACCAAATTTCATTCAGTTACACTGAAAATACCATAATGTAAAGTTGTTTTGTACCTCAAAGTTTTAGTTCTCCCCTTTTAGTTCGCATTTAACTATTCATTCTTGCACTACCATTTCAATAACAAAAAAATTCTTCAGTTGCTATTCCTAGTTGCCTTGCATTTTTGCATGTCTCATGCTAGTTTTCCTAATAATTTTGTAAATTTTATGTTCTATTAGGTCATTTGTGAGCCATTTGACAGTGGAAATCGCACAGTAAAAAGAAATTTGCTTCTAATATGGTTGAAATATATATTTTGTGCACTTGAAATCATAGCTTAGACAATTGTTTAAGTGTCAGTACACAATCGTTGTGGATTTTGTTGGCAACCAATTGCCAGATTACTCGGATTTAGATTTGAGATTTAGATTTGTCTTGATAATCTGCAAATTTTTTTTTTTGTAGTGATTTGATATAGATGGTAACACACAGATGGGGTCTGTTGAATTGCACAAGCAAGCATTAATATGCAGACATAAAATTGAAAATAAAATATTTCACAATATAATAGAGAACAAAATTTTGGGCAAAAATTATTAGAATCTTTTGGGGAGTCTTATTCTGTGAAAGGACTACTACTAGAACTCCAATGGAAATAAATCTTACCACATAGTCAGTGTGTAGTACTTTGCTTAGTGATAGTTGGCAAAGAAACACAATGTTGAATGAAAGTTGTTGCAGAGCTAAGCTAGCTTAGAGATTCATATTGCAAAAAGAAAAATATTGAGTGGAATTGAAAGCCTTCAATTGTTACAGCGAAGATCAGATGCACTCCAACAAACAAATAAAATGTATGGTGGGGAAAAAGTGGTGGTGCAGTCAGGCCAACTCATTGAACCATGAGGGT
This sequence comes from Carallia pectinifolia, assembly GCA_037832335.1. Lineage (NCBI taxonomy): Eukaryota > Viridiplantae > Streptophyta > Magnoliopsida > Malpighiales > Rhizophoraceae > Carallia > Carallia pectinifolia. Next base: position 15,893,572 of record CM075445.1, read on the forward strand.
TCATGTGGCACCAGCCGGTTATCCTTCCACTACCAAGAGCCGGGCGTTTTGGCTGTGCTCTGTGAAACCAGCCACAAGTGGAGCCCAACTCTCTAAGGGCCACAAGATCTTGACTTTCACGGAGACCACATGGCTCGAACTCTTGGCTTGGAACGGGCGAGCCAGGGAATTGCCGTACCAGACCCAACCCTGTGAGCTGTGCCAATGTTCCACCACCTTTAAGTATCGTCAATATGTGTGTGCTGTCGATGTGGGATTATGGAACCAAACAATTAGCTAACAGAAAATGTGTAAAAATTAGGTAGCATTAGTTGTGGAAAAAGGGTTAGGATTTTTTATTACTGTCAAGCACCAAATTTCATTCAACTACACTGAAAAAAAAAAAAAAAATTCTTTACAGTTGCTATTACTAGTTGACTTGCATTTTTGCATGTCTTAATTGTGTGAATTTTGTTGTTCTATTAGGTCATTTGTGAGCCATTTGACAATGAAAAACTCACATCAAAAAGAAATTTGCTTCTAATATGACTGAAATATATATTTGTGCACATAAAATTATAGCTTTGACAGTTGATCAAGTTTTGTGAACAACATTGTGGATTTTTTGTTGGCCTTCTGACCCTAACAACTACTATATTTGACCAATTGCCAGATTACTCAGATTTACATTTTTCTTAATAATTTATTCTACAGACGTTTTATGTAGTGATTTGATATAGAAAATAACATAGATGGGATCTGTTGGATTGCACAAACAAGCATCAATATCAGGAAATAAAATTGAAAATAAAAATTTTCTCTATATAATACAGATCAAAATTTTGCGTAGAACTTATTAGAATCTTATGGGGAGTCTCATTATTAAGAATTTATAAGATGCCCAAGGGTCACTCATTGATTGTCCCCCCAAAAAAAAAAGCAAATGCAATACTGGAAGGAAAGCATCTAGTGACCAAAAAGATAAATCGAAGATTTCATTGCTATGGCAATGCAATAAATGCAAAATACTTTATTGGTGATTTCTGATTTGTATTCTAATTCATTATGTCAATTTACAGTTTTATTGGGAAAAAAAGTAGTGGTCCAGTAAGGCCAACCCATTGAGCCATGAGGGTCTAGGAGGCACCAGCTTGTTATCCTTCCACTGCCAAGAGCAGGAGGTTTTCGCTGCTCTGTGTAACCAGCCTCACGCGGAGCCCTTCTCTCTAAGAGCCACGAGACCTTAGCCTTCGAGGAGGTCACATGGATTAACTCCTGGCTTGGACCGGGCAAGCTCGGATATTGCCACACCGGACCCGACCCCCTGCGTGTTGAGTCAATGTCCCACCACCCTCAAGCCCCCACTTGGGTTACAAGCTCGCGCAACCAAGCTCGACAAAACTTGGCATGTTGACACTGAATTATAATGTGTAGTTAATATGTGTTTGCTGTCGATGTGGGATTAAAGAACCAAGCAATTAGCTGATCAAAAATGTGTAAAAATTAGGCAGCATTACTTGGGGAAAAGGGTTAGGATTTTTTTATCGCTGTCAAGCACCAAATTTCTTTCAGTTACACTGCAAATACCTTAATGTATAGTTATTTTGTTCCTTAAGCTTATGTTTCTCCCCTTTTATGTTCGGATTTAACATCCATTCTTGCACTACCATTTCAAGAAGGAAAAAAAAAACAAAATTCTTCAGTTGCTATTACTAGTTGCCTTGCATTTTTGCATGTCTCGCGCTAATTTCACTTATTATTGTGTAAATTTTGTGTTCTATTAGGTCATTTGTGAGTGATTTGATGATGGAAATCTCACATCAAAAAGAAATCTGCTTCTAATATGATGAAATATATATTTGTGCAAATAAAAACATAGTTTACAAAATCCTTCTGATCCTAACTAGTATTATATTTGACCAATTGCCAAATTACTCAGATTTACATTTCTCTTGGTAATTTATTCTTATGTAGTGATTTGATATAAATAGTAACACAGATGGGGTCTGTTGAATTGCACAAACAAGCATTCATATCTGGACATAAAATTGAAAACAAAATATTTCTCTATAAAATAGAGAACAAAATTTTGGGCAGAAATTATTAGAATCTTTTGGGAGTCTATATGAATGCCTACATCAATGACCTAGATTTAACACTCAAGAAAGAGACAACGGATAACTTAAGAATTCATAAGATGTCTAAAGGTCACTCCGTTGATGGTTCCAAAAAAAAAAAAAAAAGCAAATGCAATACTAGAATATAGATTCAAGATTTCATTGCTATGGCAATGTAATATATGCAGAATATTTTATTGGTGATTTCTGTTTTGTATTTTAATTCATTGTGTAGATTTTTTATGCGTATAAATGAAAATTCAACCTTACTAATGTGAGCAAATAGATTTTATTTTCTATACAAAATTTGGAGCATTAGCGTAACACATAACGGTCGTTCGAAACATTTATAACGTGTTTATTTATGTGAGCAATTGGACAGAATTGAAAGACAAAGTCACAAATTTAGATTAATTATTTTTAACATTATTACTTAAACGGAAGAGTTACAAACACATTATTTCTGTTACTCGAAAACTGCGACTTTCATGTCACTATACATCATTATTGTTACAAAAGTTTAGAGAAATGGAAATAACTCCGTCCTCCACTCTCGCTTGCTATGCTTACTTATACTATTTTTTATTTTGAGCATATTAGACTCATCATCTTAAACAACACATTTTTTCTTTTCTTCTTTTATTTCAGTCTAGCTCCATTTAAAGTTTTTATTTTCTTTACATGAATTATCCAACTCATTCAAATTAAATGAATCAAGTTAGAAATCTTCCGACCATCTAATATAACGAATTGTTCTGTGGGGCAGCACCAGAAGCAGGATAAGTGGGGCCTGCTCCGGCTCCAGCGGCGGCAGTGCTGGTTGCCTCTGAGAAGGGATCGCTTGGGTTGGTAGTGGTCATCATGGGGTCCCCAGATGCTGCAGCAGCATTGATAGGGTTGTTAACATCGCTGTTGTTGTGATTGTTGTTCCTCTCACGAGATGCACGTCTTGCAATCTCCCTGTCAGCCTTGTCTCCGGCCTTGGCAACATGCAAGTCCATTTCTGCTTCAGCCACTTTTGCCAACCGAACCTCATGAGCAATTTCCATCCTCGTTTTTGCCAACTCTTTTTCTGCCTGTACGTACGTACAACATATATGATTATCGTTTAGGGAAATTTTACACGACATAATTTTATTGGAGTACACATAGACACAGTGATATAGACGGTTGAAGGATTAAATTCATTAAAAAAAAATTAACTATTAAATATTATTGAATGAACTGTGTCTACTTGTTTCCGTTAAAAGTGAGTTATATAATAGTGCTTATTTATTTAGATTACATTTATATGCAATATTACACATGATTATACACACATTTATATATATCAATTATACCTTCTCCTCAGCCTTTGCCTCGGCCTTGACCTTACGCATGGCATTCATGTCTTGTAGCTTCTCCTTCACTGCCTGCATTTTCTCTCGCCCTTCACTCTTCAAAAACTGTAAATTTTGTTATAGAATTGAAGCAAAGAAAATTGTATATAATGTAGCCAGCCAACTTTTGTTTATCAATGTTGATCCGATATAGACCACTTTTGCTTCCCCCATTGATTGAAATATATATTTATAGAGCCAAGGAGTTTGTCCCTGAAAAATTGTAGGCTTTTCTAGGAGAATATATATATATATGGTCATGAGTTTGACAAATGTCTTGTGCATAAGCTTTTACTACGAGTCTGTGGTTCAGTAAATCTCTAAACGAAGGGAGACTTGTGGCGTGCACATTTTTCGCTCAATCACTCCTTTACACCATAAAAAAATGGGGTCTTAAGTAATTAAGATTTCCTATTCGGACACATATTTTCGTATTTGGTCTGCGATGTCCGATTCTCTTGGTGAATTTTAAGGGCCATGCAGGGCGTCTTTTTTCTTAATTTATCATACCACAAATTGTTTGTCTTCTTATATATATATATATGGATATGGTACACTGCCCGAATTATTTTGCCCGAATTGCAACGATTTTTAATTTCCGCAACAATGGTTTTTTCTGCAACAAAAAAAAAGAGTAAATTGTGCTTATTTTTTTATTGCAGAAAGTATAACTGTAGCTGCAGAAAATCAAAGATCCGTTACAATTTGGGCAACCTCGGGCGAAAGAACCCTCGGGCAGTATACCTTTTATGTATATATATATATATATACATATAAAAGAAGACAAACAATTTGTGGTATGATAAAAGCCCCAGAATTTCCAAGTGCAGCATAATTCTTGGCCCTTGGATGAGCCCCTCAATGACTACTCCAGCATATCATTTCATATATATGTTCAGATTTTTCTTTTGTTTCCTTGATAGGAATAGCCATTCACCTCCCTTAAACCTCCATATCCCCAGTGTAGGATAATCTAAAGAGTTTAAACTAGGTAGTAACAGAAATGATGCTTCTCAGCACAAAGAATATATAAATCCACCTTAGCTCTAACAGATCACAAATACTAACTTATAGTTGCTGCACCACATCAGAATGCCTAGGCTCTACCATTGAATGACCACGCTTGTCACATGTTTACCTTGTACACAAGGTAGAGAAGTCGCAGCAGCAGCAATACATTACATTACTTTTGGCTATTGTAAGACTCTGGCTCCCGCGATAAGCAGTGATTGAGAAGGGTGAAAGAAGTAGAGGAACTGAAAGCCTTTGAAGGAACTCAATGCAAAACCAGAAAATGCAGAATCTGGATTTTGCAAGAGCAGAAAATGCACAGCTAAGTTCTGCAGAAAAGTGCAGTGCAGAAATTTTGCAGAAATGCAGTGTAGGAAAAAACTGCAGTATACAAAAGTGCAGAAACTGTACTGCAGAAAGCTAATAAACCAGATTGCAGAAAGTGCAGTATGTTTACTGCAGAAAATACAGAATAGTAGCAATCCAGAAAAGTGCAGAACAGAAAAGTAAGCAAAAGCTGTTTGCAAAAAAGTAGTAGGAAAAGTCTTTTATTTTCTTTCATATAAAGGGTATTTATACAAGTGGATAGATTATTTTAGAAATTCCTACAACTTTTTTATTAGATACTACTTGCTAGACTCTAAATGCAAGTTACTAAAACTTTCTACATATTATAGATACATCCAAACTGAAAACAGAAAATTATAAATACTAGAAGAGATTGCTAGATACTTCTAGAAACTACAAGAACAGAAGAGAAGCTATAGTATCTAACACTCCTCCTTAGCTTCTTTTCTGTTCACACCCATGTCCATTCTTAGTTGTTCAAATCTGGACTTGGACAAAGCTTTTGTCATGATATCTACCAATTGAACCTCCGAGCTGCAATGCACAAGGTTGACTTCTCCCTCTTGCTGTGCTTCTCGGATAAAATGATACTTTATCTTGAAATGTTTTGTTCGGCCATGAAAGATAGGATTTTTAGAAATAGCCACAGCAGACTTGTTGTCAACTCTAATCTCAGTAGGTCCTTCTTGCTTATGCTTCAAGTCTACCAACATTTTCCTTCGCCAAATGGCTTGATTCACAGTTGAAGTTGCTGCGATATATTCAGCTTTTGTAGTAGATTGAGCCACAACTTGTTGCTTCTTTGAACTCCATGCAATCACACCAGAGCCAAGGGTGAATAGATAACATGAAGTGCTCTTCATATCGTCACAAAAGCCAGCCCAATCACTATCCGAAAAACTAAGTAACTTCAACTCCGATTTTTTTTGGAATAAAACACCGAAATCAATGGTGCCTTTTAAATATCTGAGAATTCTTTTGGCAGCCTTAAAATGCATCTCACTAGGAGATTGCATAAACCTTGATAATAGACTTGTAGCTTGCATGATGTCAGGCCTTGTTGCCGTCAAATATAATAAGCAACCATTCAAGCTTCGGTAGAGAGAACAATCGACCTCTTTAACTCCATCTTCCTTGCAAAGCTTCTCATTCTTCACCAACGGAGTTGAGACTGGTTTGCAATTGAACATTCTAAATTTTTTTAGAACTTCAATGGCATACTTCCTTTGGTTGATGAAGATGCCTTGATTTGATTGAGAGATCTTCATGCCAAGGAAGTAGGACATTTCTCCGAGATCAGTCATCTCAAAGACTTTGTGCATCTTCTTTTTGAACTCTTGAATCAAGTTGCCATTGCTTCCAGTGACTAGAAGATCATTAAAGTAGATTGAAACAATCAAAAGATTTAGCACCATCAGACTTGACGTAGAGAGTGGTTTCATTTTTACTTCTTTCAAATCCTTGCTGCAACAAGTGCTCATCAATTCTGCTATACCATGCTCTCGGTGCCTGTTTTAGCCCATACAAGGCTTTCTTGAGGAGATAGACCTTGTCTTCACTTCCTTTGACAAGAAAACCTTCGGGTTGTTCTACGAATATCTCTTCCTCTAATAAGCCATTTAGAAAGGCTGATTTAACATCCAATTGGAAAACTTTCCAACCCTTTTGTGCAGCCAAAGCCAATAATAGACGGATGGTGTCTAGCCTTGCAACTGATGCAAAGGACTCAGAATAATCAATTCCAAATTGTTGAGAGTATCCTTTGACAACCAATCTTGCCTTTAACTTATTGATTGAACCATCTGCATTTAGCTTGGTTCGAAATACCCATTTCACACCAATCACAGTTTTGTGACTTGGCCTGTCAACGAGCACCCAAGTGTTGTTCTTTTCAATCATCTTCAACTCCTCCTCCATTGCATCCATCCAAGCAAAGGACTTTGAAGCTTCAAAAAAGTTTGCAGGCTCCAAAATAGCAACATTACTTCTTTCATAAACTTCATCAAGAGATCTTGTACCCCTGATAAGTTCATGATCATAATCCGCAACTTCATCAATTGCAGAATCTTCCATAGGTGTAGAGTCTATGCTAGAAACCTGCTTTTCTGCTTCAATTTGGGATTTGTCCCAATCCCATGCAGCTTCCTCATCAAACTTGACATTTCTGCTAACAATCACTTTTTCGCTTTGCAAGTTGAACACCCTATAGCCTTTTGAGTTGGTGTTATAGCTGAGAAAAACTCCAACTTCGGCTTTATGATCAAGTTTGTCTCTTTTGACATCAGGGACTAGAGTGTAGCATAAGCACCCAAAGACGTTAAGGTGTTGGATTGAGGGTTTCACACCATACCAAGCTTCATATGGTGTTTTTCCCTTTAAAGCTTTTGTAGGAAGTCGATTGAGTAGATAAACTGATGTGTTGACATCTTCAGCCCAAAATTTTTTAGACATTTTCTTCTCAAATAAAAGACATCTAGCCATCTCCATCACTGTTCTGTTCTTTCTCTCACTCACTCCATTTTGTTGTGGAGTGTAACTAACAGTGAATTGGCGATGAACTCTTGCTTCTTCACAGAATTTGTTGAATTTATCTGAAGTATACTCAGTGTCATTGTCTGATCTAAGCACTTTTATCTTGCAACTAGCCTGATTCTCGATCCAAGCTTTAAATTTAAAGAACACTTGTGGCACTTTAGACTTCTGTTTCAAGAAGTAGACCCAGCACATTCTAGTGTAATCATCAATGAAGAGAATGAAGTATCTACTTCCACTTAGAAAAGGGATGCTCGTGGGGCCACAGACATCAGTGTGTATAAGCTGCAATTTTTCAGTTGCTCTCCAAGCTTGATTAGAAGGGAACGACAATCTAGACTGCTTCCCAAATTGGCAAACTTCACAAATAGAATTACTCTCATTTACAGCAGGCATATCGAGAGCAAGTTTGTTTTTATGCAAATGATTCAAAGATGCATAGTTAAAATGTCTGAACCTTTTGTGCCATAATGTGGACTCATCAACAGTATGTGAATATGCAGATTTATCAGGATGATTCCAATTAAGAATAAAGCTTTTGTTCTTCATCTTAACAGTGAACAATTCGCAACCAGATGGATCAATGATTTTGCAGGATTTATCTTTAAAAAGCAAAGTATAATTCTTCTTTAGCAGCTGACCCACACTCAAAAGACTTTAATCAATATTAGGGACATAGAGCACGTCAGAGATTGATTTCGTACCTGTTGGTGTTTCCACAAATACTGCTCCTTTTCCTTTTACTTGGATGTACTCCCCATTTCCAATTCTGACCTTGGAGAGATAAGATTGATTGAGATCTTTGAATTTTGCAATGTCATTAGTCATATGATGAGTGCAACCGCTATCTATCAACCAAGCTTGTGAGTTGTCATTAGTTGCATAGCAATTTGCAACAAATAATTGCTCCTCTTGTTGGTTGTCTTCAGCCATCTGTGCTTGTTGAGTTCTATACTGTTGATTGCTCCTATTTTTACAAACTCTTGCCACATGCCCTTTCTTTTTGCAAATCTTGCATTGGGCATCAAGTTTAAACCAGCAAAACTTTGCAAGGTGTGTCGTTTTCTTACAATGTTGGCACGGTGGGAAAGATTTCTTCTTTTGCTCACCATCTTTGCTATTTGCTGCTTCTTTGTTGTCTTTTCCTTTGTTGTCCTCAGCATGCTTTTTTCGACCAAAATAGGGCCTATCCTTGTTCTTGGCAAAAAGGGTAGCCTCACTAGCATTTTCTTCCCTAATAGCTCTCCTGAGCTCAAAAGCTTGAAGAGCATTTACAAGCTCCGCAGAAGTAAACTTGCTAAGATCCTTCGAATCTTCTAAAGAAGAGATCTTAGTCTCATATTTTTCAGGCAAACATACAAAAATCTTCTCCACAATCCTCTGATCGTTGAGTTCTTCACCAAGCAATCTAATTTGATTAATTGTCACCATGAGTCTATCAGTGAACTCTTTGACAGTTTCGGTCTCCTTCATCTTTAAAGACTCAAACTTCCTTCTCAAGTTTAAAACTTGAATATGTCGAGTTTTGTCACTACCATGAAATTCATCTTTGAGCTTATCTCATGCTTGATTTGCTGTTTTACATGCCATAATCCTAGTGAAAATGACATCACTGACAACAAAATGAATTATGGTCAAGGCTCTGAATGATTTGGCGGTTTCTTCGCTATGGTACTTGATTTGAGCCATAGTGGGATTGTCAGGAAGTGGTGGAACTTCTCCTCCTGACTCAACATACTTCCAAAGATCAAAGCCTCTTAGGTAAGCCTCCATTTTCACTGCCCAAATTGGGTAGTTTTCTCCAGAAAAGACAGGAGGTGCAGTAGATGGTAGAATGCTAGAGGACATCTTGAGTAGTGGAACGTACCTTGTTAGTTTTGGGATAATAAATTGGTCTTCACAAGCCCTTAAAGATCAAGGGGGCTCTGATACCACTGAAAGCCTTTGAAGGAACTCAATGCAAAACCAGAAAATGCAGAATCTAGATTTTGCAAGAGCAGAAAATGCACAGCTAAGTTCTGCCGAAAAGTGCAATGCAGAAATTTTGCAGAAATGCAGTGCAGGAAAAAATTGCAGTATACAAAAGTGTAGGAACTGTACTGCAGAAAGCTAATAAACCAGATTGCAGAAAGTGCAGTATGTTTACTGCAGAAAAATACAGAATAGTAGCAATCCAGAAAAGTGCAGAACAGAAAAGTAAGCAAAAGCTGTTTGCAAAAAAGTAGAAGGAAAAGTCTTTTATTTTCTTTCATATAAAGGGTATTTATACAAGTGGATAGATTATTTTAGAAATTCTTACAACTTTTTTACTATATACTACTTGCTAGACTCTAAATGCAAGTTATTAGAACTTTCTACATATTATAGATACATCCAAACTGAAAACAGAAAATTATAAATACTAGAAGAAATTGCTAGATACTTCTAGAAACTACAAGAACAGAAGAGAAGCTATAGTATCTAACAGGAGCAATAAAATGTTCCTTGCTTGGTGACTCTTTCATTTCAAACCAAATAGAAACATTGGGATAGAACCCGCATGGACAATACTGATGGAAGTATTGGTGCTGTTGCCTAGCTCAAAGTTTTGTTTTGTTCATGTCTTCCCTCCAAATATCAACTTTCTAATAAGTTAGTTAAGAAGTTGTTGGAGGAATCTTTCTATCATGTAATTGTTTCATTGTACTTTTGTGTTTAAGTTTAAATTCATCTGAAATTGGAAATTTGAATGTTGTAAAATCAGCCGAACTCTAACAGCTAGTTTGATTAAAATTTGTATTAGAATTTCAATGCAAATCTCACCTCTATATAATGAGGTTTTGCAATCAATGAAAGAAAGAGAGAAGCCAGTTCCAGAAAATGAAACTTCTCTCCTCCTACATTTTCTTGTTTGTTCCTACTTGTTCTTGGCTTTGCTGTAAAAATCAGAAGGAAACCAAGTGTTTTCAGTTTCTAAACCAGTAAATACTTACCGGTATTAAAGCTTAATCTGTAGATTCCTGGCTTCATGACATCAACAATGCTCATTAATTGACCATTTCACCAACCTGCATCTGTCGCCGAATACCCTTTAAGCGCCCAACTACCTGTATCAGTCTCACCAAACATGGGACATGGTTAAGTGCCCTTCCACAACTCCAACAGTACCTCAACACCAGCTGCGGACAGCCCTTGGAAACATTTAAGACAAGGGTTGTGATAGTGGACACGTTCGAGTTGCAACTTAAGATGTCTTTCTGGACGAAGAATCAAGTGCAGCAACTAAGTGTCCTCCAATAATGGTCATGCGGTCTTCTAAGACCCACAAAAGAATACATTGTGGTCAAATAGATAGCAGTTTGTACAAGATAGCATCGGTGACCAACTTTGTGGAGAACAAAACTTGTGCAACTTTTCTACCTCATGCAGAACAATTTAACTATATGATAGTTGCTTGCAGTACTGTGTATTACACGTCACAAGAGTGCAATATTGTGTCTATTTGTAAGGATGACTATCCTTTGTTGCCTGATGAAGTGGTAACAAAAAACCAAAATTTCTGATGAAAATCACAGTTAAATTTAAGATATGCAAAAAAGCAGATGGCAACTAACATAATGGCCTTATCAGGGCTGCAGTTAAATTGGCACAAACTTACATAAAGAAATAAATTACTGGCTAATAAGAAGTAAAAAAGAAAGAAAGGATATTCTAAAGCAAACATGAATATTCAGATGAGTTAAAAGCTACTACATAAACTGCCTCCCAAAGAGGCAGTAAAATTACCTTCTGCTTTCTTTGCAGAAGCTGTGGGACTCTTGTCATCTGTCGCAGCGGCTAATTCCTTTAAAAGAGCTTTGTAGTTCTGTTATTTTCATCTGCTCCTGGGCTGCAATCTCAAACTCAACTATGGGCATGTTTGAATACCGCTTTTGCACTGAGCAAAACAGAAAGACATTTGTACAGATGACATTCTCACACTCGCAAAGGTTCATGTTCAAAGCATTTCAGCACAAGAACAGAAAAAAAAAAAAAAAGCAGGGTAAAGGACTCCTTCTGAAGAAGAGCATGAGGAAATCAGTTATAGATACAAGCAAATACAAGCAAATCAGTTGAAAGAATACACAGCTTTGATGCTGAATACAAGCAAATCATGTAATTATTAATTTTGCAAAGTTAGTCATTTATGAGAGCATGAGGAAATCAGTCGAAAGATTTTGCATCTAGTTATAGATGATACGCAAGCTTGTGGACCAAAAAAAAACAATGTAGCCGCGAAATATTTTTTTAAGATGAACTGATTTTTTTGGAATTTATCACATCCTAGATTTAGTCTACAAGTCATTTTGTGTTTGGCACAATTTGCTAACATCATACGTGAATCGTGGAACTAATATTCTCATCTCTTCAAGTTTGCTTAAAGTAGGATGTGGCTCTATTAGCTCTGAAAGAAGTCATGCCTTAGTCCTTTGAATCATTTACATTGAGGTCAGAATGTAGGAAGTGGGTGCTCTGATCTCACCTTTGTCACTCTCTTTACAAAGTCAAATTCTATGCATGTCGTCATTTTCAACTCAACACTGATGTCTGATGGTTTTTCCTTCTTCCTGAATTTAGAGATTGTCTGCTTTAGAAGAGGCATTACGCAATGTGGGTTCCAGCGATCCGGCTGCCATTTCAGCAATTATAGATCAGTAAGCTCAGCAACCAAATTTGAAAGAGAAAAGTGTTTGTTAGTCTTTAATTCCAGATCCTGAATGCCTAGTAAAGGGTTCATTATATGTTAAGTATACTTGACAATACTATGTAAACTGGATGGTTACTGTGGATCTTTTTTCCCCTTTTATTGTTAGGAAACACTTCATTCAATTTATTCCATGCATGGAACAAAAAGAATCAAAACTAGCCCCTCTTGTTTTGAAGAATGCTTCTGTGCATGAATTGTGATGCAAAATTGCTAGCACAGGATTGCATATGCATACTACATATTCAAACTCTCTATTACCTGGCAGCAGATTGGATGCCATCAATAGATGCTTCTCCCACGGCACGGTTGAAGATATGTTATCTTCCCTTGTAAGTCATTGGTGTGATCTGGTTCTGTTCACAGAAATATACTTCTTCATGAGCATTATAATGAGTACCTCTTGCAGCTCTACACAAGTGTACTCCGTTTCACTTTTGGTTACAGAGTCATAAAAATGATGTTTACTGCTGAAGTTGAACTACCATTTGGCTATTGTGTCGGAGACAGAGGGAACAAATATGGCAGATGACGGATCTCTGCCACAATTCAGGGGCCCAAAACTGCTTCTCCAACAAATCCTAAGTTTTCTCTTAGAGGGGTAAGGGTGCAACATTCTTTTCAAGTAATTTTCATCTGTCTAAAAACGTATATAAAACTTGGTATTTAATTTATAATGAACTTTATATTTCTTTTGGAATGCATGATTGAGCAACTGTCTTTGAATCTACAAACACCTGCATAAATTTTTCGCAAGTCTGCTTGAACGCATCAGACTCAGAAGTTTTAATGTTGTGACTGCATTTTTCTTTTGATTAGTTTCAAGTTTACTAATGTAAAGGTCTTCAACTTATTTTAACATGTAATGCTTTGGCACGAATAACACTGCACTTAATTTATTTTGCAAATGCAGTTGGAAAATGTTGGTGGTAAATTGTTCTCTAAAGAACTTGATACTTAGCTCTCTAGCAGCTTCTCGTGGGAGAGAGAACTTTAAAAAATTGCATTGCTTGTTAATTTGGGCTCTTTATAGGTGAAAAAACTCAATCTGGGTTCAGGTAAGAAGAACAGGAAACGAGCTTGATTTTGAATGTAAAGAGATATGATCAGAATACTCATTCCTACTGACGTACTTGAATGAGAAAAAATGAACAATTTGAATTCGAATCACTGTTCTTACTTCATACAAGGGACTTAAGTCAGGAATTTTTTCAACTGGGCTATGCAATTATCTTCCCCAGTCCCTAACGTTGACCATTAGGCAAGCTCCTGAAAGCTTGAGCTCGTGAAGAAAACACGACAAAGTCTGAAATTTTAAGTTTGGGCTGCCAATTCTTGTTTCTCTTTCTCTTGTTTTGATCATTTTGTTGGAATTATGAAATGTCCCACTTTACTGGTCGATTGGGTTTGATCTTTCTGCTTCTATCTTATATATTTTGTGTGTGTGCATGCATGAATGTGTACGCCTGTCATTTCCCCAAATCCTAGAGTGTGGGAGTCTCGTACACTGAGCTGAGATGCCATGTGCACAATCCAAAAGAGCAATTATACAAGCGACATAAGATATAGAAGGGAGATGACACTCTCTAGTGCTAAATGTTTCCAATTCTATTCCATCCTTAAGTGGCGTGAAAATAAGCCAACATTGCATTGCTGAAATGCTAAGAAATGGTTTGAGTTGCTCAAATTGACAGTAAGGTTGCTAAACCTTAAATAACCTCAAATTACTCCCCCTCCCCCTTTTTGTGTACCGTTAATAGGGAATTTGGGAATATGGAATTGAAGAACATATTTGAAGCTTCTGCATTCCAACGACATTATTTTGTTCTTCCAATTCCAGATTAGAGAAAGACAGTTCCAAGGTATTGGTCAATGCCTTATAAAGGAATAAAGAATGTTTTGCAATGTCATGCAAGGATAACTCAGCAAGGATTTTATGGAGGTTGTGAGCTGAATTCAGTGTGTATTACTGTTATTATTATCTTTCTTTTTTTTTTTTTTTTTTTGTGAACTACTTTTTTGCCTCTCATTTTAATAAAGGATTGTAGAGCAATGTTGCTGGACAAGGACATGAATCCAAAGGTATGGCCATTTTCTGAAGAGCTGTATTTTCTTGCCAATGACTGCTAGGCTTCTTATCTTTGTTCCAAGTCCAACAACTTAGAGCGTTATTTACTCAGACTAGAATCCATGGAGCCTTGACCCTTGCCTCCCCCCCCCCCCCCCTTTTTTTTTTAATTTTTTGGCAAATTGTTGGTTTATATTCTTCTTTCTGCTTCTTTTCTCAGTGGCAACCTTCTAAATTGTAGCTGGTCAGTACTTCATGGTTGATCATTACTTCAAAAAAGTGGACGAGGAAGACTGGGAAGATCTCAAGCTCCCCCGCTCAGCTCAACTTGCCTGCATATTCTATTGCAAAAATTTAAGCATTACTTCCTATCAATCAAGCAGTTAACTCAAAGCTGTTAGCCAGACAATATTTGGCTTGGTAGCTCAAGAACTGGGCCAAAATGCAAACCAGGGTTGAAATAAGTTTCCTGGAAAATGTATTTGGAGTACATCAAAAGATATATATTTTTGTGTGAATGAATGATGCACAGAGGAATGGTTATATTCTGTAATACTTTCCTTGTAATGCTGCAATCACCAATAATGTACTCTGTTGATAAGTATTGCACAATCACAAAATGGACCTTTGCTGATAACAAATGTCATGTTCCCAGGTCCCACCAGCCTTTTTCCTGAAAGTGAATTTAATCTGTTTATCTATGATTCTCCACCGTCAATTTATTTTTTTTCTCAAATTACCTAATTCCATGATTTGTAAGTTATTACCCCACATTAATCAACTTTTTATGATGTAGATAACCTTAAAGAGCTAAATTTTTTAAAAAAGATAGTTAATTTTCAAAGCGTATTATTTGGCCGTTTTATTTTTTATGTTGGATAATTTTGACTGTAACTCAAATCATAAATCGTTAGTCCTGGAGACCACTGATGACTCCGGCACCAACTTATTGGTAAAGTTACTGCTTATTTATGAACTTAACTAACATTTTCTGTCCTGTGTAGAAGAATGAAACTTTGATGAGTTCCGTTTGTCGTATTTGTATGTGGATGGTAATGTTTACATTTTTTGTCTAAACAAAAGAAAAGAAAAAAAGCAGATTTTTCAGTCCAAAAATTTCAGTCCAACCACAAAAAATTAAAAAGAAAAGATTTTTCCCAAACCCCAGATGTCATTGTCTGCTCTGCTCGGCCGCAACTGCCTTTTCTTTCAAAATCCAAGGAGCTAAGTAAAGAATGATTTAAACCAAAAAAAATAAAAATAAAATAAAGAATGATAAAATTTTATTTTTATTTTTTTATTAA
Organism: Carallia pectinifolia; assembly: GCA_037832335.1. Classification (NCBI taxonomy): domain Eukaryota; kingdom Viridiplantae; phylum Streptophyta; class Magnoliopsida; order Malpighiales; family Rhizophoraceae; genus Carallia; species Carallia pectinifolia. Next base: position 15,909,033 of record CM075445.1, read on the forward strand.
AAATATATATATATTGTTATTAAAAATTACAGTGTTATTACTATTAAACTGAAAAATCGGATTAAAAATTCAGACAACCTAGCCAAGCTCATCTAAGGGAGGCTCATGGTCAAAGATTCATCCACTCTCTGTGTTTTCCTAGTTTAAAATTGTTGCGTTTCCATATTAAGATTTAATATTTTAGCAAAATTTGAATTAATTTATCATAATTTTAATATTTGATTAAAAATAGATATTATTAGTGATTAGTATATAACGAATTGGGAGTCTTTTATTATGTAACTATTTTAATTGATTAAATTAATATTTGAGAGACTAATTTATTATGTGTATTTTTTTAATTATTATGTAACGTTTCATTTTAATAAAATAAAATATAATTAATTTAATTTTAAAAATAACATCAAAATTAATTAAACTCTTATTCTAACAAAAAGGCAAGGTTTTTAAGGTTAGGACAAAATAATAATAGACCCATAGAAGAACTGAAGAAGTGGGGGCTGTTTGTAATTCAACGATGGCAGCCACCACAAACAAGTAAATGATTGTCATGCCACCATCAATGAACAAATGAATGAAGAAGATAATGTATATAAATAATATCAATTATTTTATTATTAATCCAGCACATGACAGTATTTTTCTCACCTAGAAGCTAGGAAAGTGACGTATGGGGAAGTGGGACTTTTTTCTTCTTCTTCCTTTTTTCTTTTTTTTCTTCTAATTGAGAGCTTTATTTATCATTTAATATAGTGATTCATTAATAAATTAACGTATTTTTATATTATAAATTATAAGTTTGGTTGTTTATGTCTTTGTTTTTTTTATTGATTTATACTGAAAATTCTTTTAAATATAAATAATTATGTACAGTATTAAATTTAGAGCTATCTGTCAGGACTCTAGTGATAAAGTCACATTCTATTTTATTAATATTTAAAAAATAGATTGATTTATTTAAAATGATTAAACGAGATTTAAATAAATAAAAATTATCCAAATTTCAGTTTCGAGATTCGGCGACGACTGCCATCGTCAATACGATCTTTTGTTTTTTTTTTATAAGAAAAAACAGTTGAGAGCCTCATTTTCTTTGGGTTATTATTATTTTTTTTCCACTTTTAATTTATTTCCACAGCAGCCTCACACTCACAGTTGAGAGATTGACTGTCGGTCTCGCAGTCATTTCTCTGTTAGCCAACGAATCCAAATGTCTTCCCTGTCTTCAGCCAACGGCCAGCAGCATCAGCAGCAGCAGCAGCAGCATAATGACCAGGTTGCTTCTCTTCACTTCTTATCTTACTTGGTCTATCTTCTTGTGTTATTACAAGCTGATAAAGTTTTCAGAAAAGTTCTTGCCTTTGCAACAAGTGGATAAGGCTTTCAATCTAAATCCCTTAAACCCCATCTTTGATCATAGTTCACCATGAATGTTATTGATATTTTGTGAGTCATTAAGTGATAATATTCAAAATATGAACTTCTCTTGTAGGTTATGTTTCTTAATTTTATTATACAAGGCTTTTTTTTTTTTCAATTTCTTTTTGGTTAAAATTTCAGCTTTTGGTGGAGGAGAACTTGTCTACAAGAACCTTGATACTAAACAGGCCTAAGCAATTGAATGCCCTTACCTATCCTATGGTAACTAACGACCCCTTCATTCTTTTACATGCTTTGCCCCCCTTTAGTATGTCTTATTAGCAATAATCCAACAATTTTGTGTGTGTGTGTGTTTTTTTTTTTTTTGGGTCTCTCTTTCTTTCTAGATTTCCAAGCTACTGGAGCTTTTCCTCGCTTATGAGGAGGATCCAAAAGTGAATTTGATCATACTCAAGGTACTTCTCCGCTATGTTGGATTTATCGTTGAATCTCCAAATTCCATGCCCCTTGTGCTGACATACCCAGAATATTGATGTCCATCTTCCTTGTGATTTACAAATTTAGCTAACATGTGAAAGGAGCTAACATTCAGGTTTTTGAAATGCAAATTCTCCTTCATCAGTCTAACCTTTGGTTATTCATTTACAGGGAAAAGGAAGAGCATTCTGCTCAGGTGGTGATGTTTGTGCTCTGGTTCATGACATTCGTGAAGGTTCAGCTAATAGCCTTCTTTTCTTCTTTTTATTTTTTTTGCCAACTATTCATTCTTTCTAATACATGATTTTTAAATGATTTGTTACGTGTGTATGTATCAGGTGATGGGAGATTAGGTTTCACTTTCTTTCGGAAGGAATTCACATTGAACTACCTGATTGCAACATACTCCAAACCCCTGGTAAGCAAGTCTGCTTCTTAAGTTGAAGTTTCCCTATAACTTCATTGACTAACCTTCCAGTTGTGATGAAGGTTTCCCTTCTTAATGGAATTGTCATGGGCGGTGGAGTTGGTGTTTCAATACATGGTAGATTCCGTGTTGCAACAGAGAATTCGGTACTTGTCTATCCTTATGTTGGATTTGATGTGATAGCAAATTTTGTTTAACTCTCTTAGTAGTGAAAACTTTCCTGTTTTGAGGTTTCCTAAGCTCAGTTCTCTGTTGTTAATTTTGCAATGAGTTAGCTTCATTTTCCTTGCCCTTCTTTAGTAATAAAAGAAAGGAAATTATGGCATCTGGAACTTATCTGAAAACCTTCAATTGCATTTCATCCCTCTGCAATACATTGTGTATGAAAAATATGAGCTCGCTGAGGCACTTCCACAATGGACAGGTTGCATTCTCTGTTTTGAAAGTTCGTATTCAAGCTTCTACAATCAATGAGTCTTAAAATGGGTTTCTTTGCAGGTCTTTGCAATGCCTGAAACAGCACTAGGCCTCTTCCCAGATGTAGGTGCCACATACTTCTTGTCAAGACTTCCTGGATTCTTTGGTGAGACACTTGTATTCTTATCTCTCCTCATATATTCCAGTGTAAAAATAATCCTTCTGCAGTATGTGGCCTTCTGAATGGGAGCTTGTTAAGCAGACATGCAACACTAAAACCATGTTGCAATAATTGTTGTTTATATGCATGTGGCTTCTATTGTGGCTGGAATATTGGGAAGTTCTTTTGTACCCATTATATTTGTCATTCGATTTAAGATGTTTTGTAAATACAAGTTTCTTTTATGCTTAAATTACATGCCAATGTTGTTACTGAAAATGTTGTTATCCACTCTGTTTTACCAGCATACCTTACTCACCTTACTCGCCACAAATGCTATCAGTTTATTTTACAATTCACAAATGTGACAAGCATGTACACTTTAAAGTTGCCATCCAGTCCACTTCACCACCTTGTTCTGTTTCTCACAACTTCTTTTTTTTTTGGTATACTTTCTCACAACTTTTCTCCGCATATTTCAGCTGCATAAACAGTTTGGGACACCTCAAAATTTAATATTAACTTTCTAGTTAAATATCAATACTATACACATTACTTTGCATCATTTTGATATTGCAAAAGGGATACAGTAAACTCCTTTCATGATTGATGGCTTTTTTAGTGAAACGATAGCCACTGATTTTTTCTTTAGCTTTGCTCAAATTTCACTTCATTTTGTTCGACTTTCCTTGAAATTGGTTATTTTTCGTGATAAGATTCTGATGTGTGATAAGATTATTTCCCCATATTCTTTGGCAGGGGAATATCTTGGACTTACTGGCTCAAGGTTGGATGGTGCGGAAATGCTTGCATGTGGCCTTGCAACTCACTTTGTCCCATCAGCGGTATTTCCTTGCTCTACAGGACTACAACCTTTGAGTTCTAGGGATACTGAAGCCCAAAATATGCAGATAGCAAAGTTGAATTAACTTGATTGCAAGTAATACTAGTAGCATATGATTTTATTATTATTTTGTTTATTTGTTGGTACGATAGGAATAGCATCAAGTTACTCAGGTAACTTGAGCCACTGAAGCAGGCTAGACAGCATCGAATGGTGCTGTGATCATATTATTCTCTATGATGCTGAATACAAGCAAATCATGCAATTATTAATTATGTTTATTTAGTCATCTATGAGAGCATGAAAAAATCAGTTGAAAGATTGTGCATCTGCTTAAAGTGACACAAGCTCATGGACAAAAATTATAGCTGAGGTCCTTTCCAAAGTTGAAATGATCTGTTGCAATTAATCAAATCCTAGGTTCAGCGGTCAAGTTACTCTGTGTTTGGCACTAATTGCAAACACGAATCATGGAACTAATATGTGAAGCTCTTCAAGTTTGCTTCAAGTAGGATGTGGCTCTATTATCTCTGAAAAAACTCGTGTCATAGTCCATTGAATTTTTTGGTAACCTGAAATTGACGTCAGAATGTGGAAAGTGGAAGCTCTGATCCCACCTCTGCAACTCTCTTCCTTGCTTTGTTATATTGTATCAATATCTTCATTTTCAACTAACCACTGCTGTCTGATGATTTTTTCTTGTTACTGAATTTAGACTTTGTCAGCTTTGGAAGAGGCATTATGCAACTTGGGTTTCTGTGATCCAGCTGCCATTTCAGCAATTATAGATCAGTATGCTCAGCAACCGATATTGAAAGAGCAAAGTGTTTACCATAGGTTAGTCTTTAATTTCATATGCAAAATTCCTTGTAAATGGTTGATCATGATGTAGGGTATATTTGACAAGATTATGTAAAGCTAGATGGTATTTGTGGATCTTTGATGGATATGTGGTCACTCTAGGGAAGACTTTTTAAGAAATGAGGATATTCGTAATAAAGAAAGTGGGCACCGATTGGAGATAAATTGAAATAATGTCATTTACCCTCTTGTAGACATGTCCAATGTAGAACTACAGTTGCTCCAATTAAGGGGGGTGACCTAATCCAAGTAGATGGCAAGAAGAGAGGGAGAGGACGCCCTAGGTTGACTTGGAAATTTTTCGTTCAGAATGTCTAAACTTGGTTTATAATAGAATGAAACAGTGAGAAAAGATTCATGCAGCTGACCTCATTTAAATTTGGGGTTAAGACTTTGTTGTTATTATTGTTGTATTATTAGGAAGCATTTCATTCCATTTATTACATGCGTGGAACAGAGAGAATCTAACTAGGACCTCAAAACTAGGACCTCCTGTTTTGAAGAGTTGCTGCTGTACTCGAATTGTGATGGGGAATTGCTAATGTGGAATTGCATTTGTATGCTACTTTCTTATACTCTGTATTACCTGACTGCAGATTGGATTCCATTGATAGATGCTTCTCCCACAATACGGTTGAAGATATTTTGTCTGCCCTTGTAAGTTATTTTTGTGATCTTGTCCTCTGGCAGCTCTATGCAAGTGCTACTCCTTTTCGCTTAGGGTCATAAAAGTAATGTTTACTGTTGAAGTTGAACTGCCATCTGGCTATTGTGTAGGAGGCAGAGGCAATAAATGGGGCAGATGACTGGATTTCTGCCACAATTCAGGCACTTAAGAAGGCTTCCCCGACAAGTCTTAAGATTTCTCTTAGAGCAGTAAGCGTGCAATATTTTCTGCAAGTAGTTTTCAGCTGTCCGACTGAGGAATATGAAGCTTGGTACTTTAATTGATAAACAAACTCCGAACTCTGAATTGGTTTTGGAATGCATGGTTGAGCAACTGTCTTTGAATCTTTGGCCACCTTAAATGCATCTAGTGTAAAATTGTTCCCAAGTCTGGTTGAATGCATTAGACATGAATGTTCAATGTTGTGACTGAAGTTTTCATTTGATAAGCGTCAAGTCTAATTATGTAAAATGTGTTGAACTTATTTGAATATGCAATGCTTTAGCATTGGTGAGACTGGACTTCATTAATTTTTGCAAATGCAGATTGGAGGGAGAACTTAGAGGGTTGCAGTAGTTGTTAATTTGGGCTCCTTGTGGGCAAAAATTCAATTTGGGGTCATGTGAGAAGAACAAGAAAACAAGCTTGATTCTGATTGTAAAGAAGCACGTGATCAGAATACATGTCCCTACTGGCATATTTGAAGGAAAATAAGGACAATGTGAATCTCTGTTCATACAGGGACTTAACTTAGAAATTTCTTCAACTAGGCTACTCAATTTTCTTCTCCAATCTCTACCCTTAAACATTAGGCAAGCTTCTGTGAGCTTGAACTTGTGAAGAAAACACAAGTCAGAGTCCGATAATTTCAGTTTGGGCTGCCAATTTGGTGTCTCTTTTCTTTCTTTCTTTCTTTTTTTCTTTTTATTGATTCCATTGGAATTATGGAATGTGCCACTTGACTGGTTGGTTGAGTTTGATCTTTCTGCTTTTATCTTCTATATCTGATATGAAACTACATACATTTGACTTTTTCTCAGACGACATAGTGTGGGAGTCTTGTGTACTGGGAGACCTAGTGCACAATCCACCATAGCTAAAAATACTAGATATGTAAGATATAGAAGGGACATGACACTCTCGGGTGCTAAATGTTTCCGTTCTATTCCTTCCTTTAGTGGCATGAAAATAAGCAAACATTGTGTTACTGAAAATGCTAATAGATGGTACAAGTTGTTAATGACATTAAGGCTTGTAAACCTGTAATCACCCCCAATTACTAATGTGGAGTTTGGCAATATGTGATAGAATAACCTACTTGAAGCTTCTGCATTCCAATAACTTTATTTGTTATTCTAATTCCAGATTAGAGAAGGACGGCTCCAAGGTATTGGTCAATGCCTCATTAACGAGTATAGGATGGTTTGCCATATTATGCAAGGAAAACTGAGCAAGGATTTTGTGGAGGTTCTGATCTGAATTCAATATGTTCTACTGTTTTTATTATCTTGCCTTTTTCTTCAGAACAACTTTTATGCCTTTCATTTTAATTATACAGGGCTGCAGGGCTATATTGCTGGACAAGGACAGGAATCCAAAGGTATGGCCATTTCCTAAAGAGTTGTATTCTTGCGAATGACTGCTAGGTGTATAATCGAAGGAGCCTAGACCCTTTTTAACTTTTTCAAATTGTTGGTGTACTTTCGTCTTTTGGCTTTTTTACTCAGTGGCAACCTTCTAAATTGGAGCTGGTCAGTAACTTTGTGGTTGATCATTACTTCAAAAAAGTGGATGAAGAAGAATGGGAAGATCTCAAGCTCCCAGCTCGGCTCAACTTGCCCGGATGTGTGATTGCAAAAGTTTATGCATCACTTCCTATCAAGCGGTTAACTCAAAACTATTAATGAAACAATGTTTGGTAGCTCAAGAACTGGGCCAATCATGCGTTGGCCAAGTTTCCCTAAGCATACCAGGGGTGAAATAATTTCCTGGTGAATAAATAAGAACTGCATTAATTGCGTGTCAATGATGCACAGAATACGTCTGCTATTGTTGTGGAGGATAAGACATTCTTATTCTGTAATACCTGTAATACCGCAAGCACGGATCAACTATCTGTTGACAAGTGCTGTGCAAATGAACATTTCCTGAGAATAAATGTGATATGTTTATTGGACTCACCCCACGTGAAGGTCCAATGGAAAAACCTGATTGACCGAGATTATTTTTCGCTGCATGTGGGATGTTGTTGCGATTGCTATGGAAAATGAGCTTTTAGAAGATAAAAAATCGTGATCGTTCGATGCTATGGAAATCATAGATTGTGATTAGTCAATGTTATTGAAGTAAGACAACTGAAAATGTATTGTAGTACATAGAGGTTCCTCAGTGATGCAGCTGCTCAATCTGAAGGGCTTGTTAGAAAGCAGAAGTGTATTGATTCTTCATTTTCATCTTTTTTTTTTTTGTCTCATAAAAAGTCTGGCTCCTATCAGTTCTGGTGCGTGAGAATGTCCTACTCTTTCGGTTGTTTGAGAACCAAAAGGTCCTTCATAATGCAACTACTCCTGTCTCTTTTGCAAATGACAAATCAATCAATAATCCATTCACAGAGAGGGAAAAAAAAAAGTCAGGTGAACCTGGAACACCAAACTGTTTATGGAGCCAACAAATAAAAGACTATATTCCTAGGTGAAATATTTAGATTTGGAAACATACTTATGACAGAATTCATTTCCTGGGTTTATGACCTCTTAGTGAACCAGTTCAACTTAAAATCCATCAAATTATTTATTAGGAACCACTAATTATTTCAATAAAGATTATTTTGACTAGTGATCAAAATATTTGCAGCGTTCTAGTTGCCAAGGTACATTACGAAAGCAGCAGCAATAGTTTATGAGATAATGAACGTGGATTAAGTATTGAAAATTGGGATGATGACATTTGGGTTTGATTAGTAGATATCTACATATTCAACAAACACACATTCTCAGCCTGCAGATGGCATCATCATTTATCTTCCAAGAACCCCGTATTTGTTTTTGTGATTTAATGTATAATATAAACTGTTTTGAGTAACATCCAAAAACCAGATATTCAGAGGCATGCAAGTGCAAAATTCAATGTCAGCACACATGAACTATATATAGTATATGAAGCAATGGTGAAGTGGTTATTCTGGTGGTTGACAACTGAAGGTTGAATCTCTTAATGATAATGAATGAAGAAAAATCCTATCAAACGATGGGAAAAAGAAGGTACAAGAAACAAAAATAGAAGGAAGGTGCTCCATATTTTTGGTATAGCAATGAATAGAATTTGAGCTAATCCAACTAAAATGTCAAAGATTGAGTCACTTTAAATTCAAGTCATTTTTAAGTCAAGTTACTTTTAAGTTCATTAAGTTCGAGTCATTTTCGAATTTTAATCACTCGACTATGGATCTGTCAAGTTTGTGATTTGATTATATAAAATAATTAAATATGTAATAAATCAAAAATTATATAAATTAAATGTAACATATATGTTGATATGATGTACAAAAAGAAAGTAATATGCATGCATGTCTAATATCGAGATGTTTGTGTGTCTAATGCCCATGGTAATAAGTAAAAATACAAGAAAACATTAAATAATAAACTTGCTTTATTTTTTCAAAAGAATTTTCATAAAATCTATAGTTAAAAATACTAGAGATTTTATATATACAAAAGAAGAAGAAGAAGAAGTAACCCACAAGAAAAAATGAAGATCCTCGAGTGAATCCATGGCCTAAACCAAATGCTTAATGAAAAAGGAAACTAAAATTTGCACCAAACTTTCCAGTTTCTCATATTGAACTCCATTGGAGAGAAAACTGTGTTACAGTAAATTAGATTTATACAAACTTTTGGACATGTGTAATAATTAAATTAATTGGAGTCATCTACTAGACCCAAATGAACCCTCAACTCATTAGGAAAACAAGGATAGCGCTTCCATGACTTCCCATGAGATTTGAAGATGCTGATCACCTTAGCCTTGGTTGATGATCTTCCATCAATATGCATCAGAGCCAAAAGTTTCTTCACTGACCCATAAATCAGTAATTCCTCCAATACCCTCTCTGTTGGGTGAGAATTGCAAATCAACCACAAGATCTTGACACACAACTTAGTGGCAGTGTTGGAAACATTCAATAACTTCTTAGACACTGCAGCAATGCCTATGCCATGCTCCACAAAGGCCAACCTTCCCTCTGCACATTCACACAACAATTTGATCAGCAACAAAATCTTCTCAGATTTTGATCTGTTGGTATCGGGCAGCAGCTCCACCAGCACGCATACCCCGCCTGCCTCGATCGCCCTCGACCTGCTTTTCTTAGAAGATGTCAAGATCTGAATGAGAAGTTCCAAAGCTGATGAACTTGCCTTGTTGCAAATCTCATCTGATACAAGCTCCAACATTGACTTGAACAAGTCTATGCCATTGTCTCGGATCAACAAGCTCCAATCATAATCTGTTTTATCCGCCATGTTTCGAAAGATGGATATTGCGTGAAGCCTGGCATCAGCACTTCCTCTTTGAAGCAGGATTGCTATTGACTTCATGGATTCAGGTTCTGACAATAGCTTGAAAACTCTCTCTTCCTGGGACAGCAAAGGCAGCTGATACAAAACAGCCAAAGCCTCCTCACAAGCCCTGAATGTAACATATTCGGATTCCGAGCTTTCTTCCACATTAACTAGGATCTTAACAAGCACTTCAACCCCACCTGATCTGATCAAATCCTCTTTGCTAAAATTCCCACCCTGATGATGACCCCCACTTGCGCCTGCAGTGCCTGTTCCTTCTTCTACAATGGACCTGAGTTTCCTGAGAGGACTTACTTTAAAAGGCGATGACTCCACCGCGCTGAGCAGCACCGCCATCTCCTCGTGCTTGACCGGTGGCTGCAGCTGGGGAGGCGGGCGAGATGTGTTGTTCTTCAGGTTGTCAAGCCAGGAAAGAATGAGGCGCTTGAGGGTGGAGTTAGGAGTGATGTCAAGGCTGTCTACGCATTGCATTGTGGCAGGGCAGGTGTTCTTCTTGTAAGTGAAGAACCATTTCTCAATGTTGTGGCGCTCGTAGGTGACTCCCGTGGAGATGGTAACGGGGTCTTTCATCAACTCCTTGGAAATCGGGCATCTGAAATCTGCAGGGCACATGTTTATGTGATCATCTTCTTCTTTCTCCATCTTCAATATTGGTGAATGATGATGATGATGGTCACCCTTAATATAAAGCTTCCTCTTTATGTCCATAATATATATCTATCTATGTTTGTTGAAGATGGAAAGGAAGAAGCAAGAGAGCCAAGGCAGGGGAGATTGTATATGATGTAAATTAATGTGCTTATATATACATAATCACACAGACCCTTGAAAGAAGACGTGAAGTACAGTAGAAATAGAAATATTTAAAATTGAAAAAAAATCGACAATTCTTTTACTTAGACGACGTTCAAGTAGTTAGTATTTAAATTTTTATTTTAGAAGTCTTAATTTTAATTTTAAGAAGAGAAATGTGAAATTTTTTTTAAAAAAAAAAAAAAAAACTATTCAAACTCCTAATAAAAAAGATGTGAAATTCAAAGAAAAATTATGTATCCCCAAGTCAAACTTATATAATATATGGATGCTTTGCAATTGCGAGCAGTACTTTATCATTTATAAAAAAAATATTGCAAACGGAGATACAAATGACACCCATTATCAATTTTCCCAAATTTTCATTCCTCCCACCGAATTCTCTAATTATTGTTTCTTTTTCACATTTTATCTGTTAGCCAATCATATTTGAATGTCAAATAAAATTCATTTAGTTTGAAAAATTACAGTATATGTTGTTCCAAAAAGGAGTTTGCAACAAAAAAAAAAAAAAAAAAAACAAAGCTAGAAATCAAATTAACAGTTGCCGACTGTTTGTGAGCAGGGGTTGACTTTGTGAAAGAGTAGACTGCAAATCCAATGTCAATGGATGATGAGATTTTTTTATTTAAAAAAAAAATTTTATTGAAAATCCACAGCTTCTTAGTACAAAACACCGGCGAAGACTGCGAGGCTTTGCATGTTCCTCCCTCCATTCTCTTGTTTAAAATAGAAGAAACAAAATTTATATAATTTTATGTGCCAAATTTAATTTTCACTCGTAGCAGGCAACTGTTGAGCTGCCCCGCCGACAATGTCTATTTCCACCTCGTTGTGTGCTTTTATGAATATTTTTCTTTGTTGGTATTATAATCAAGTAATAGTACTTCAAATTCTAATGCACCTTACTAATTTCTCCTCTTATCTCCTACTTTTAATGTAACCAGTTGAAATGTTCTATCGAAACCTTATGATTTTGCGTTTGAATCATAATAACTCTATTTATTTCCTGATCTTTAGATACAAATCAACAACATTTTAAAAAAATCCTAGTGAAATAATGCCTCTTGCCTTGTTTGTGTTGGAGAATTTTCAAAATATAATTAATCGTATCCCCTAATTAATTCGATAATTATGAAAATGTGTTTATTGATAAAAAGGCATGTTGAAAAATCGTGTCTATTAGACTTAAAAGACATATCTCTTGACTAAATAACTATCTTATTAATCTCCTTATAAATATGCAATGTAACCATTTACATAGACATAGGAAAAAAAAATAAATTTATACACATAATAGTAATAACAATTCTGCAACACAATAAAAATTATTCTTGAAAGTTTGATTTCAGTAGTGTAAATTACAATCTAAGTGTTATTTCATTTTATCATGTAAGGAAATTCATTATAATCTGTTTGCACCGTTATAAAAATGAATTTTACCCTAAAGAAAGTGATACCGTTACATAACTTAAGACAATTTTTTCATATTCTAATTTACTCTCTTTGTAGTTCTAACAGTTTGTTTAATCAAGGTATCACCCAAAATATTACATTTGTATCCCCCAAAATATTACATGGTTGAAAGGTAAAGAATAAAGTTTGAGAAAATTACATCTACCTTGCAACTTGCATAAACAATAAGCAATGTGCTATAAATTGCTGATGTAAAAAGCATCCCCTCCAAGACAAAAACAAACACAAAGTAGTTAATTGATGAGGCACATACGCTCCATCTGTCGTCATTAACTTTGATCGAAATCCCCAAAATGAGTATTTAACTACACTATGAAGGCCTTATACATGTTGTGTTGGCCCGATTAGCATAAGCATTTGTAAGGTGTTATATAAATAGGGTTAGTCAAATGTGTTAGGAACGGTTCAACAGATTGGGGTAGGTGTTGCGGTCCATTGGTGCTGCGCCAACAACTGGTCAAAACTCTATTTAAAGAGTGTCATTATACATATAAATTAAATAAACAAGCACAATGTAATAGACTAATTGTTTTATATAGTCAAACGATTATTATTTGTAATAAAAAAAATAAATAAAAAATATATTTATTTTTATTGCAAACATCAATCATCTGATTATATAAATCAATCGGTCAATTGTATTGTAATATTTCCCGTCTATAATTTCTATCCATCTATATTTTTTTGTTGAGCTTGAATTGGTATACATACGTTGGTAGCCAGATGATACACATACAAAGTGTACTTTTTGTGACGAACTTGATTGTTTCTGCAACTGTGCTTATTGTTTTTGCAACAAAAAATAACGTATTAATTTTTTGTATCATATTTTATCGATCTTGTCACAAAAATAGATAAGCTCGTTACAATAGGTATACCAAGTATGTATATCAAGGTAGGGATACCAAACTTTTTCCTTTTTTGTTATATGAATACGTCTTTTGAGTTGTTAAAATTTTTGGACAAACCAATAACGTGTCCATGTGGAGCTACATTGAGGTCAGAAATGGAGGAATGTAAATCAGGATATCTATAAAAAAGCATGGGCAGAGAGATACAGACTCCCCTGTGATTGAGATGAGAGAGAAAATATGCCTGACCAATTCAAGTAGGCCACTACTATTTTTATATGTGGCTTCCCTTTTATGGCCTAAGGTCTGAAGAAAAATGCTAAACAATGGCTTGTATACAAATTTTGACAACCATGCATTGCATGCGCAGCCATTCCTCTCATAAGTAGTACATCTAAGGCTTGACTTTTGATGCAGACGGCAGAGGCCAATCAGATTTCGTTCTAGCAAAAGCATTTCACCAGTAAAATGCCAAATTGGCTTAATTAGTTTTCTAGTTCTAGATGTGAACGATTACGTCAAAACTGTGAGCATATTAGGCATTGTTCCCCTACTTGGCTAATTCCATTGTGTAGAGTCAGCCAAAAAAAAAAGGTTCTTTTCCAAGCAGTTCAGCATAGAGGCTGAACTTTTTCAATTGAACAAGTGGGCGAATCCCATTGGCTAGCCTTGCAAGTAATCAAAAAACATCTACCTTACCCAAAAGAGCATGCTTTGTCAAATGTCGTGAAATAAAGGTACAACAAATGATTCAAGGATTCAGCAAAGAGTTCTTGTCAGCCACATATAGAAGTAGATAGATTGTGCTGAATTACAGGGCTAGATCATAATGATATCAGGATCACGCACGCAGTACACGCAACGAAAGGCATGGCTAATTTCACCTCTCACAGTTTAGTTCAACATTTGTGCAATTCTAAGCTCCAAATTCTACGGGCACCAGCAGTAAACTTAGCATGGGAAATGTCCATATCCTTACAACTTACCAAATAATGATAGTGTGGAGTACATGAAACCCAAAATATCTGAGTGTTCTGGTCAACTCTACTGGGAAATTCTCAGTGTCCCGATGTATGCTTTAATTAAGGCCGACATGCTTCTCCAAGTTAAAAATAAAAAAAATTACAGACATACCCCTTTCTCCACCATCACGAGGGAATCTCGAAAAACTCAGCAAGGGTTAGACAGTGAAATTCATCTATTGATCAGAAAATAACAATAACCTATCACCCTCTCAACAGCTCAACTTTTGGGTTTCTTTGTCCTGATCAGTAGCAGAGTATCAAGTAAACATGTCTAAAATTTAAATAATTTACCCCTGTTCTTTAAGGCGTTGCCCAATCTTTTTATAGGGTATTCGCATGTCATCCCACGATCGTTTTAAGACACACCAACTCAGCAGCTGAGGTGGTTGTGCGGCCCATGCTACAATTAGTTGGACCTGTGTAACACCATTTGTCTTGTGCAAGTCTATTTACAATTCCCCTCTCCTCCGTGTGTGTGGGTGCATGTGTGACCACGTAAGTGCATGTTTGATCTATTACACAAACCCAAAACAATAATCAATTATGTTAAGGAAAATGGTGAGAGAAGATAGCAGTCTTAAGACTTGCTAATCACACACTCCTCAAAGAAACCGAAAAATAAAAAATTGACGACAAACATACATATATAGACCAACCCATTAAACTTACACCAGCATTTGTCTGTCCTGTACACACCCAGAAAATTCATTTTGCAGAGCTGGGGGGTCTAAAGTATAATGACCAATCCTTCCAGTTCGATAAAGATTCAGCAACTTAGCACAAACTTTGCTCTGGGCATCATTGTCTCCACATAACCGGAAAGCTTCCTTTAAGGCTGTGAACTGCATTTCAATGAGTTTCTCCAGATCCTCTTCATTTCTTAGGTTACCATCAAAAGATGAAATTGCCAAAGAGAGGGCCCGTCGAACATCATGCACTATAAAATCCTACATGGAAATACTATGTGCTATTACCAAATGAGAAGAAATGAACACAAAATCAATTCCAGGCTTGGTGCTAGATGAAAAATTTATTTTCTTTCCCCCTTTGGGAGGAGGGCAATCAATACACTAAAGACCGAAAAGACCATTTCATGTCATGTGTATAGTTAGATAATATGAATTATCAGCGAAGGCTTCTATTCATCCAACTCTTTCCTTCTTTGTCCTTACCTTTTCTATTCAGTTCATTTAGTATTCTTCGTAGATCATGCAAATGAATTCTTGGCATAATCCAAGTTTATGTGGTTCTCCATGGAATGGATTTTAAATCAAAAGGAACATTTGACTATGTTCTAAGTGTTGAATTCCAACACAACTATTTGGACAAATATTTAGGTGGCTAACGATCAAGAAAGCAAGTTCCTAACGGACAGCCCATTTTTTGAGAGTTTCAGCTTTTAAACAGGAAGTCTTACATTTAAACAACTATATGGGATGCGAGAAGATTTGTGGGATAGAGGAGATCTACCCTCTATTGCATACAGCCTACAGCTAAAGGGAATTTGATGAGACTTTCCATAGGAAAAAAAAAAGAAGGCAGACCAAATCCCCTTACCACTTTGATAGACAAAAAGTCCTCTTTGATCAAGTAAGCAAATCCTTAAAGAGCTTCCTGAATTGCAACAAATTATCCTCTAACGAAGGCAACAGAAATGAATTTCACAAATGCATAGAATTAACAATTAAATACTGACGGGTGGCGGAGAAAACAATATGCTCAATTTTGTGGCATCCCTGAGAAGTTCTAACTTTATGATCAGTTAGTTATAAAAAGACACATACATAGAGTCCATCGTAGTAAGCTATCAACCATTTGTTGGCATATGCTGCCCCATTGTGATGTAAAATTATTGGCCACCATTCTCACTTGGATTGACTGTCTTCTGAGAGGAGCGTTTAGAGCGTAATATGTGATACATTCTTGGGCCTTAAGCAGAGCCTTTATGAGTGAGAGGTCTTCTCATGTAATTGTGAATTTCTATAGGTAAGTAGAGTCTATGCTTTGTTCACACTTTTAGCCCAATGGGCTTGCGCGGAGGGATGAGAGTTAGAGTTTAGTATGTTATAAATCCTGGGGCATTACCCAACAACTTAACCTTTTGGGT
The DNA here is from genome assembly GCA_037832335.1 of Carallia pectinifolia. Classification (NCBI taxonomy): domain Eukaryota; kingdom Viridiplantae; phylum Streptophyta; class Magnoliopsida; order Malpighiales; family Rhizophoraceae; genus Carallia; species Carallia pectinifolia. Next base: position 15,925,118 of record CM075445.1, read on the forward strand.
TGAACAATTTCTTGAAAGGAATGATCGAACTAAAAGGTGTGCTGTTGCTTGTACCTGCGTATGATCTGTGACATTTTGTCTTTTCTCTTTTATGGTGTACTCAGAACCACATGAATGGTCTGTTTTCTGGTCCACGAAAGATTGACTGTTTCCATACATATACTTCGTCGACCACTTCTTGTACTCGTCACTTGTGCTGAGAATGGCCAGAAAATATTGTGCAAGTTTTTTCTCCCCAACCAAACAGTCATTCATTGCTCCTGATCTCCAAAGAAAGAAGAAAACATTGTAGAAACATCCAAAAGTTGAAAAATATTACCTATCCCCTCAGAAACAGATCTAAATGAGCTAGTCAAGCAGCACCCTAAGCAATTCAAACATCAAGGCCTAATCCACTGAATTAGACCAGCTTTGAATCACTTCATCAGTAGAGAAACAGTGATAAAAGAGAAAAAAAAAATTCACCTGTTAAAACTAGCTTGGAGCAGACCAAAATGTCAAGAATCTTGGGAGGCAAAACACCGGGGGTGTCCAGCACATATATATTGGGATGGCTAGCAATCTGCAAATTAGAAGCAAACTGCAAGTATAGCATGAAGGTATGCCACAAGTGCAAAGAAAACATCCCACCGTAGGGGGAAGGGAACCTGCTTCAGGAACCGAAGGGTCTTTTTGGTCATGCATATTCATTATTGCTCTTAAAGAGACGTTTCTTCTTAAAATTCAAACAGAAAATGATCCTAATTTTTATCCTTTTCTATTCCCATCATAATTATGTCAACTTGATGATTGAAAAAATTTTCAAGCTCCAAAAAAAGTTCGAGGTCTCAGAAGACTACTATTTCCAATTCCTAAAACCGGTCACTTTTAAGTGTATGATTGTTCACCACATTCAAACCCACAAAAGTTCCAGTTTTCACACGCAGACGCATTCTCTTCTTTTGGCTATTGGTCCAAGCAGTATTAAAATGACTAGAAATGCTGCTTACCTTCAGGCTGCTGATATCTTTTGTTTCTCCCGGTTGTGGGCTTACTATTGCATGCTTCAACTTTCCCTTCTCTAAGGAAAGAGACATTCTTTTAGATTCACAAATTTTGAAGGGGGAGGGGTGGAAGGGGAAGAATTGAAAAGGTTGAATTACCAGCAGCACTGATTCTCCCAATCTGGTGCAGAGAGTTGGCCAGGGCTGACTTACCAACATTTGGTATCCCAACTATCATCATTGTTGTGGCAGAACTAGATTGATCAACTTTTTTCAATTCCCTGACTTGGGCTTGTAAAAAGTTAAGTAACTGTAAAAAAAATAAAATAAAATAAAAAACATAATCGTAAATCCCAAAGAAAGACGAGATAACATCAGTAAAAAAAAAAAAAAAAAATCCTTTTAAGAGCTCGGAAACATATATGAGCTAGTGGATAGTGCTGTCCAGTTTAGATCACATGACTGTTACAGCAATTGAAAGTTGCAGCAGAAATTTAATTTAGAACATCATGGTAAGCTAGCAAATAGCATCGAATCCTTTCAAATCAAAACAACAAGGTATTTGAATGATTCACAGCACCACACTCCTTTCTAGAACCCGGAAAGGGCAGGGGTCTTGGCCCAGGAAGAGGAGAGCAGCTGAGTGGTCAAAAACACTAGACAGTACATCTATTGAAGTTTTCTATGTAGATTTGAATCCTGCCCCCACACTTTTGCATCACGATCAAAGGCATGTGTACACTTGGACTAAACCAAAAAAAATAGAAGAAAAAAGAACAACATCAATCAAAGATTTAATCGGGGCTCTCGCTCCATATCGTTTAGTCTCCTCAGTGTAGCAGCCAACTGAATTGGAAACTATTAGCGAGCATTGGTGTACCAAGAGAAAATGTGTCTCCCTCCTCCACTACGCGGGGGAAATGTTGACAAGAATAACTGATGCTGCATGACTAAGTATACAAGCTACGAGCGGGATTCGGTGAATTCCACAAAGGAAAGATGGAGGCAAAGTACATCAATCACAGTGGAGAGAAGCAGTGAAGGGATTAACCTGTTTTACATTGACCTTATTATGGGAATTAACTCCAAAAGCAATGCAATTTTGTCGCTCAAAATGTGTGATCCACTCCTACAAAAATTCGAAATAATAAACAACACAACACATAAGCAAAAAGAAACAATCTTTTCCACAGGCCGGGACCGGTGAGTTGCAGTGCAGAGCAGGCGATTAATTTTCAAAAAAAAACAAAAAAAGACCTTGAGTTGGAAGGGATTAGCAAGGTCCATCTTGTTGAGGACAATGATCCTCCGGTGGGCAGAAGCCTGCGGCGGAGGGTAGGTCTCCAACAGCCGAAACTCAGACGACAGAGGAATCTGAACAAAACACAATGCAAAAACATTAAAGAGCACCGCTGCGTAGATTCGCTTAAGCCACCAACGCAGCAATTATCTAACTGTTTCTCCGCCTTTTTATTTTTTCAATTTCAACCATCCAACGGTCTCGCATCAGCTCCATGCTTGAAGCTACCGAGTTTCTTTAAACATTAAATTGAAATGTCAGGAGGAAATGCTTTGAGTTCGTAATTCAGACATATTATCAAACAGCTAGTTGGCATGGCAATTCAGACATAATAAAAAAATTCAACAGACCAAAAAAATTGCCACTTGTCTTTAAAAATGCCACAAAAAATGTCGTACGAGAACTGCTACCAGATTAATTGAGAGTTCAACGAGACGGACTAGATATTGGAAAAAAAAAAACAGACAAAAAAATAAAAAAGTAAATAAGTAGAAGAAGAGAAAAATGACCCAACTCGGGCGTCTCGGACTTCAAGAAGGAAATCAACCAAAGGGATACGCTGGGCAATGGCGCGAGAGGCAGCCGCCATGTGACGTCCGTACCAGTACCATCCATTGCTGCTGCTGCTGGCAGCTGCTGCTTTCTTCACTGCATTCCCTATTTCCCTTGCTATGCTTTCCATTTCCTCCTTCTCCCTTTCCTATTTCACTGCATTTCCTATCGATTCTCTGTCCGGTTGAGTAGCGAGACTAAAATGCTAACTCGATAAAATGTATTAGATATTGTAGTGTTAAGATTTGTTCTCTCGAAAGATACTAGGATAAATATTCACACGAAAAAAGGTTTACTCGCGCGTAAGTTGTCCGAAAGAAAAATATTTGCACTATGAAAACAAAAATAACTAAATAAACAAGCAAATAAATTGAACATAGAAGGTGAGAAATTGTATTCAATAATTTTTTCTCCTCCTCTTCCGTATGTTTTCTAATGACTTTTTTTTGACGTGGAATTTTTTTTTTTTTACTTATGCAAAAATAAAATAAATAAGTGTGGTATTGAATTGCTGATAAGTATTTTTTTTTTTTATTTCTTACGTTTTATTGTATTAGACATATATTTAATCTTATTGTTTACATAAAAACGTTCTCACAGTCTTGTCAGTGAAAATTGTACTCATCGCATCAAGTAAACTCTATAATATCTAACATCTCTCACAACTTTATAGGTCTGGTTGTGATTTTATGGTAAGAACAAAATTTCTATGATAAAAAAAATAGTAATTCATTAAAAAGTTTATTAGTTCCTAAATTATATATGAGTAAAATCTCTTTATTCCTATAAATATCAAAACCATAGTTTAAGATTAAAACTCAAAATATCAATGATAAAAGTCTAAATTCTTAAACATTAAAGAATGAACACTTATCAGATTTACAAGAAAAATTAGGAAATTCAAAAATTTTTGTAATTATCAGTGACGTCAAAATGATGAGAAATATTACGAAATTATGGATAGTATAATCGACAAATGCATGCATAGAATTGCCTCAATGTCAAACAATCAACTCAAGTTTGAGTCAGAAAAATCAACGATATAAGCTTCTTTTTTTTATTTATTTTATTAAGAAGATTAATCACCAATTGTATGTGTTATTCTTGGCCCCAGACGCCAGTCAAGTAGAAGTACTTGCGTAGAATTGGGAGAAGCTTAGCCTTTGCCACCCTTTACATAATAACAATCGCAAATCCAAATGGTGTAGCATAATTTTTTTTTCTTTTGTTTTATCAATTACTCCAATGTTTTTTTTTGAATAAAAAAAAGTGATTTTTTCTCACACATGACAATGTTTGGTGCATGTTGGCATTTGTTTGATGATTAGGAGAAGCTTACTTGTTAGCTTTAATGACTTTAAATAAAAATGCAAAGATAATAGAAAGCCACTCAATCTCTAGTTTAGATCAATCAACTTCGTTGTTGTGGGTTAAGCTAAAACAAGAAAAAAGATAGAAAAAGAGCCTCAAGGATAAACCTTGCTTCCCTTGAATTTTGAAATTGGGCCCCTTGTAGCCTACATCCTACCAATGCTAACTGAACATACGAGGATTATAAACTACGTGTAGAATGGTTTTATTTAATCTGTCTCTCAATATCTGTTTTCTAATTTTCACCCTTACACAGGTGAAGGTGAAATCTTCTTGATTATGGCTAAGCAGTTGTCTTTTGGTCTTGAATGAGGCAAGTACATCATCGCACATCCAGGATTGCTTCGTTCAAGTCTACAACATTAAATACCCAAAAAAAAAAAAAGACCCATCAAAACAAATTTTTTTTGAAAAATAAAAACTAAAGGATCAACCATAAAGAACATTCATTTGGCAAATTTGATGCAATTTATTCATTTATGATGATCTGTTATTGACACTTAAAGTCATTATTGTGTCGTAATGCTCTCCTATAAGGCCCTTATTTTACCATAATTTATGTGATTTAATTGGGTAAAGAGATTTAAATTTGTGTAAATGATCACAGGTTTGAATCCTATTAGAGTGATGAGGTTAAAACTATTCAACACTATTGCATTATCCATTTTGTCACTGTGCGGCACTTAGAATATGGAGTTGTAATGCTTCATAAACAAATTATTGGTGTTATCCCTATTTTTTTATTTTTAAACTGAAAAAAAAAGCCCTTATTTCTTATCATTTATTTATTTCTATGGACTTATGGTTGGTTTATGAACATGTCAACAGGAAGTTAAACTAATATAGCTGATGGAAAGTTTGGACGTACTGGTAGTTTAGGAGGAAATGATGAAGAAAGATGGAGATTTCAAGCTTGGCGAGATCGTTTCCAGGACACAATCTGCTTCCAGCTCCAAAGGGAAGGAAGGATCCTGCTTTGGGTGTAAAATTCTGCATCCAATTCAAGCAGAGGAAAATGTTCAGAACGCGCATAGATCCACATCTTCATTATGCATACATCTAAATACCCGCAAGCCAATTAATTGGAAGCCATTGATAAGATCAAAAAATCGGTTGACTTACATCCCATCTGGAAGGATTGAATTCCCTTGGATTTGGATAGATTTCAGGATCCAAGTGAACATTCCTGAACCATACCAGAACTCTCCATCCTTTAGGAACGGTATAACCTGAAGAGCAAACCATTTTCAAAAAGTCAGCACATAGTATGTCTTGGATACTCCAACTTGACGTTCTCTTCTTTTTGTTTCTATTTCTTTGAGATCATGCCAAACGCAGAGCCCTAAAACATGTCTGTGCGACATAGTCCAGTCTGGTTAGGATATAATATGCCCACGACGTCTAGACAGGTCAGAGCAATGTGAGAACAATATCCAAAATATGAACTGACCTCCGACATTGATGTCTGCTTTTGCTTCGCGGAAGACCACAAGGGAGAATGTTACCAACCGAAGTGTTTCATCAATCACCTGCAGAAGTTCGTGACGTCAAACTGATTGATACCTGCTGCTGGAGGGGGACAAGGAGAATGTAAATGACAGTCGAATGTCAAATTACCTTAGAAAGATAGTCCATTTCTCGAAATTCCTTGAGTGTTATTCCCTTCTGTGTTGGTGGCCTCCTTTTTACGATCTGCTCTTGCTCTTCCTATAATAAGCCACTCATAATTAAACACTTGAATCCCAAGTAAGAATAAACTGGGACAGCAGAGTTAGAGTTCATTCCATGATCAAAGAAAAGTACTATGAATGAATAGAAGAAACAGATTTTTATTTGATATGTGGTTTGAAGTCTTGCTTTATCACCTAAAATTACAGCTTACCTTCTACTGCATTCAAAATGAAGAGGAAAAGAAGAAGCCAAAAGAGTTTGAGATTGCAAAATGCTGTCTGTATGCAAGTGTGCCACTGACAAATGCAGCTGTGCTTACAATGTATTTGTGCACTTTTTTGTGCATTTCGTCACGTATATTCTTTAGGTCATGGATTTACCAGAATGTAAGTTCAAAAAACTTAATGGCAGACATAATCCAGTAATGTGTTATCCGATGTTGAATACAAGTGCTGAGCTAAACTGAATGATCTAAGGACTAGATGCCACAGCTTGAGTGAGTCTGGTACCTTAGCTTTCTTGAGAAACTCAGGATGTTCCTGAAGGAAAATGGTAGCCCACATAGTGATATGGCCAGAAGATTCATGGCCTGCATTCAAGTACATAAGCAGCACATCAATGATTTCCTCGTCAGTCAATTTTCTACCATTTTCATCTTCCACATCCATCAGAGCATCCATCATGTCTTTCTTCTTACTCGAAACAACACCACACTTTCTCTGATTTCTTCGCTCCGTCACCACAGACTGCAATACTGCGACAAGTTTTTTGCGGGCCTGAAATGAAAAGATCCAGTTTATCAAAAAAATAAGAACGTCAGTATGTACTAAACCGCTGGAAGTAGCGAATTAGAGTCTTCATATGTTTAGTTTTGTTGGATTTGCAAGTGGCGAGTCAAGGCAAACGCAACAAAACTCCTACATGGAAAGAAAGAGCTAAGTTCGAGCAACATATAAATGAGCAAATAAGACTTATAATAAGCTCGGAGTCTGGAGAAAAAGTAGAGTGTCATGTGAACACACATATTTCACACTGAAGTTGCGAGCCCGTATATTGTACATGTGCCAAATTTACAGCAAGCGTTCCTCCTTTCTAGTGCAAAATTAGAGCAATTTATGCCTAGATGGAATTGAAGTCTAAAAAATTGTGACGATAGAAAGTGAAGGAAAGTGACCTTGAGTGCTTCATGGTATGCAAATCCAGGAAGATTGATTGCCATGGCTCTAACTCCATAATTAAGTTTCGTGTATTCCCTCTCCAAAGCCTCCATGATTAGCTCACTCTCCGAGCTGAGGAAGATATACATTATAATCCTGAAAGTAAGTTTCCTGAGATGAGTCAAGAACTCAAATTCTCCCATGGAGGCCCATTTCTCCAGGGTAGTTGTAACAATTTCTTCTATATAGTTCATGTACATGGACAGCGCCTCGTGACCGTTGACCGGAGCAGCAGTGAGGCGGCGAAGACGCTTGTGCTCTTCATATGTGATGCCAATGAAGGATTTCTTTCCAATGAGTTCCATGGTGGCCTGAGGCCAACCAGGCTGAAATGATACATCATCACTCAGGACTCGTCTGCAAGTCTCAGGTGAGGTTACAAACGCACAAGGTCTACCAAACATGAACCCCTTGTAGATTCCAGTGCGTCCAAATCTGCATTTGGATTGAAAAACAAAAAAATTGGGATGACTACTATCAATTATCTGCAGCCTGATGCTAGTGATTGAGTTGATCTTGTGTTAGCAAAGCATATGTGCTGCTACTGTCTCGATTTGCATTTGGCATAATAAGTTAGGAAAAATGTCCAAATGTTGCCAAACTTTACTTATTGTATGATTAAAAAAAAAAAAAAAATTCCCTACTTGCTCAAAGCCTTTTTTTTAATATCTTTTTAGTTTTTTTTTCCCTTTTTGTTAATAACGATGTAAGTTGAATTATTAGTTACTTAATGAAAGTAATTCTTTCTATTTCATTTACGCACTTTTTCAAGATTAAAATCTGAACTTTTTAAAATAAAATTTTAAATTTTAATAATTAAAATATCCTCTGTTTTTTTTTTTGCCGGTCGAAGGAAGCCATGATAAATGGACTACTAATAGGCTCTTTAAAAATTTGCCAACAGACTATAGTACAAATTAACCGGTTCTCTGTAACTTTATCTTAACTAACTAATTTATTTTGTCAAAAAAAACTAACTAATTTATACTTGACTCACTGTCTGGCATTATATTGTGTTTGGATTATGAGATTTTAGTGAGAAAAAAAGTTATGTGAAAAAAATTATTAAACAATAATAAAAAAATAAAATTTTGTATTATGATTGTACGAGAAAATGAAGAAAAAGAAAAGCATAGAAATAAAATTATAAAAATATCTTTTCCAAATAATTGAATAATAAGTTTAAATTACAAAAATACCCTTATTACAAAAGAAAATTTTCTGGATTATTTTGATCATAATACTTCTTAAATTTTTTTTATTTTAATTAATTTGACAACTTGTCCATTGTGCTTTCTAATGACTTTCTCCCGATTCCCAAACATGGGAAAGTTATCAATTTACTTTTCTTTTCTTTTCTTACTGCAAAACAAACACAGGGTAAGATAAGATAAATAAATCCGAAACTTTTCAATCAAATGCACATACCTTTCTATAACATCCACATCTTTTGGTTATCAAGTAATAATTGAATCAATTTACAATAATTACGACCATCCATTCATACTTTCCTTTCTAGAATCACTCGATAGTGGTGAGATTTACAATTAAAACAAAAGAGTATTATATGAACAGAAAACTAGTGAACACATTTAAATATAATAAATAAAATAACCAGCATATTTTTTGCTTTTTTTTCAATCACCATTAGCTGATCTTTTGTATTATTATAATGCTATGTGCATTTTCTTTATTAATTATGCCCAACTTTGTTCATTTTTTTCTCTCTCTAGCAAGCGCTGCCCTGAATAAAGAAAGACGATTATAGTCTATCATCATATATGGCTTGATGGACTCCTAACATAGAGACAGACAAACAAACTGAGGTAATATGATTAAGAGCTCTATTAGACATCTACACCTATTTTACTTCGCACTTGATTCACAGAAGGTTATTTTTTAGGGGCCTCTTCACCTCTAGAGTAAGTGTGTGGAGCAAAAATTGTGGTACGTATTACTTATGGGAGCTATTACATGACCAGATTATTGTGTCTAAATAGCATCGAAACGCCGCGTAATTTGTACAACATTAAATATATTTTATGTAATCGTAATTAAAAAATAATAACATTTATTCGTATCACTTTTTATCGTTATAATTATACAAAATATAAATTTAAATATTGTTTAATCATATAAGTGTTTGGTCCTGCACTTTTACCCTTACTTTATAATTAAACACCCCAAAACATCAGAACATGCACCACACCAACCATTGAGTTGAGCGTGTACAAAGTGCACACCATAAAAGATGAGATTTGGAGGACCACAGTTAAGAACCCCCACTAACGAAAGGTTAGTTTATTTTCCTGTAGAAGTCATGAGCTAAATCATGAGCCATGAGACTTTACATAACACAAAGGAACTGAGGTTTAAAAATATTTAGGAGAAATAGTTAGTGACATTTTTTAAATAAAATTAAAGTGACATATAATATAACGTTGAACAATTGAAATTTTACGAAAAAGAAAAAAAAAAAAGGTAAGTTAAAGGGAATACATCACAATTTTCAGTCAATAAGTGGGCACTCAGCAGAAAAAAAAAAAGGAAAAGAAAAAAGAAAAAAAAAAAAAGACAAACACACGGAAAGGCAGGCTAGCCAGGGCACAGTGCACACGGGCTTTGATGCTTTTGTTAACGAAAACTATTTCATGCACTTAGGCACTAGCAATATCATGGACCTCTTACTTTTCTTGCCTGTTTCTTTTTACCCCCCACCTTAAACTGGATTCCTATCAACTTTACCGAACTCCCATGTTGTGAATGCAAGCAAGTAGCGACATGATCAATCTACTTTTTATAGAAGTTATGAACTTGCATGAAAATATGAGACTTTCTCGCATAAAAATGTAAAAAAAGAATTACGTAAATGTGTAATAATAAGTATAAAATTAAAACATAAAATCTAAATTATTAAATTAAAAAAATAATATTAAATTTTAAAAAATAAATATATTATTAAATTAATTTTATATTTGTTACGTATTATAGTTAGGTACTTATATTATTGTCCCTGAAAGTATAACTTTTCTTTGTCACTTGTCAGTCATTCTCTAAGCAAAAACAAGCAATTGTTTTAGCCGAAAAGCAGTGGCTGACAATAGGAGAGACAAAGTGGCAGAACTGAATGAGCGTGTGGCGTTGGATGTATTGGTTGGCGTAAACACTTATTTTTGTCGCCTTCCAATTAATTAATTAATTAATATACAAAAGCGGCTGTAAGGAAATAACACCTCAGAATTTGGACGGTGCAAATTGGACTGATGCTGTGACACGTCCTAGCCCGTCAGAATCCTAATCACTACTATTCAATATATAAGATTATTATTATTAAGATTATGGTTATAATTACAAGATTGTAATTATTATTATCGTTGTTATTATATAAAAAAAGATATCTACATTAGCATATATTAATGACCAATTTGACCAAACCCCACTTTCAATTGGGTATCAGGTGGTATCACATATAACTTGGTATTTGCTATCACCGATAATTTCACTTTTTACATGCGACGACTTATATTGTTAAACTAAAAGAAAAAAAAATCTGTTATTAATTTTATCGGTCAAATATGTGATTAAGAGTTTGAGTTTTATAATATTTTTTTTATGAATTTAACCTTTCCTAAAACTAAAAATAAGAGGGAAAAAACAAACTAAAATCCCAATACAAGTACAGCCCGACCACTGTAGATCAATAACTATTAACTACCTTGCGCGCCCTCGTCGCCGCCTTTTTTTTTTTTTTTTCTTTGGACAAATTTGGGTTCGTGGATTATACACTTATTGTATTGAGCTAAAAAGATTTACCACTAGCTTTGCAGTTTAGTAATAGGGTAGCTAAATTCTTAATTTTAGTAATTAAATTTCAAATCCGTAAAAAAAAAAAATAATAAAAGCTAAAAGGTATTAGGTTCAGTTGCCGTGGTTTTTGTAGTGGAGACCAGTTTCCCCTTTTTTTTTTTTGTCTTTTCATGAAAACAAAGAAGACTGTGCCAAAGAGAGAAAAAACAGTGCAGTCCTTGGTGCCTAATTGGATGATATGTCATCATACAACTTCGTCGTAGATCGGACATAAATGGAAAACATAAAGTGAAATGCATGTTTTTAACACGAAAAGTGATACAAATTTACAAAAATAAAATTATAAGCATTAAGTTACACATTTGTTGTTTTATTTTTATACAATCTTTGATTATGCATTTTGTGAACTCGACAACCCAAAATTTCATGTAGGTTAAATTTGATACAATTCATAAAATTTGTGGATTATTTTGATGCAAAATAAATATCAGGTTAGATGTGGTAATTTTGTTAAAACAGGGGACTTATTTGGTCATTTACTCTTATATAATATTGACAAACCCAATGTAATGCACTAATAAATTGTCAAAGAACTTACAAAAAATATTGTATTAGTTTATGTCAAAAAAAAAATATTGTATTAGTTAAAAAAAAAAAAAAGAAAGAAAGAAAACAATAACAAAGTTGGCCGGACACATCAATATATCATTAAGGTGTCTAAATGAGAGTGAATCTATCATTTTTTTAAATTGTGAAATTACCAAAATGCCCCTATTTCCCATGAAAGTATGCAGCTGATGCTTAATCCGTTGATCCAAAGCCTAGAGTATAAGAATGTAATAAAGGCATAACAAGCACATATCTGTTAGTGTATGTACATGCAGCAATGCATCAAAAGAAGAAACAGAAACGGCTAGAGAGATAGAGAGAGAGAGAGAGAGAGAGACAGAAGAGCTGACCTGGTAACAAAGGAGCGCATGAAGGAATCGGGGTCTGAGGATTTGAAAGCTCTGAGGAAGGACCACATATTGCCAATGAAAGGCCAGCCCAGGTCACCCGGAGGCAGTGAATACTGCATTTCACCCAGCTGGGTTTCATACAGCCAACAATTGGTCTTCTTCAGTAGCCATTTTAGACCCCTCACAACACCAAATACTCCTATCAGTATGATCCACACAGGAAAGCTGAAGATGAAACCTCCAAACCCCAACTCCATGATTATTCTTTTTTTTTTATTTTTTTGGGTAAGGAAGGGAAAAAATGAACTTTTGGTGAGAACAGTGGCCAATCCTCCAAAGCTGCCTTTTTTCAATGTCAATTTCCAGGCACCACCTGATGGATGTTGGTACTATTGAACCAAAATCTTGAAAAGCTAGATCTCAGTTCAGTATTTAAGAGTCTCTCTCTTGCTTGCACTTCCTCTTCAGATTCTTTTGTGTGTCCCATGCACTTTGTAGGTGCACTACCCACTTCCCTGTTCCTTGATATAAATTCCACCCCATCCCCCTTTTATATATATCTCTCTCTCTCTTTCTCTCTTTTTCTCGTGCTTGGATGCGAGTACTGAGTGGAGTCAATTAATAAAAAAAATAAAAATTTATATTGAGGACAAATGATTTGGTTTCGGGATACCAAACTTAACCTATTTAAGTGAAGTGAAGAGTATAATCCCACTTAAGAAATAGGCCAACACTTGGGATTAGTAATGGTAACAACGACAGGGGATAGCAACTGAATAATTAACGTGGGAAGGACACCAAAGAAAAAAACAAATAAAAGGATAAAAAAAACAAAGGGGACCGTCAGTGAAAAGACAAAGGGTGCAACTGATATGTTGGTGGCATTGGTATTTTATAATGTAAATATGTAATGCAATATGGCTTCATATGAATATGGAATCAACTTCTGCTCAATTGGATATGAGGACAAACAAGTACAGGAACGCCTTGCCGGCCTCTATTTGATTCTATATTTGTAGTTTTTGGAGTGCTTGTGTTTTTTATTTTTTTTTTTCAGCTGTCAATCTTAAAGACAATTTCAGTAACAAATTGAGTTATTGCTTATTAGTCATTTTTGTTAAACAAAAAGTGCTTATGTTTATTCATATGTGATACTTAAAATTGGCACCTTCCATTTCGATCAACAACAAAAGGAGAAAAAAAAAAAAAAACCAACACTCAGCGATCCATTCCACGGAGTCAACAATATATGAGATGATATGGGCTCCGACTCATACTACACCTCAAACAAATAGCCGAATGGTCACTGTTTTATACCCAAGAATTAATCCATGGTATCAAAATAAGTTGGGAACTAAAGAGACTAAAAATTTTGGCAGCCTATATTTATTTGTCATTCTTGTTGTCAAATCTTCTTTATTTATTTGTTAACATGGCAGTTGATTAGTACGTACTTGGTAGAGCTGTACAGTACTTTAGGTAGCATCAAATGATTGTTTTGTTCATCTGATGACATTTAAAAATTTATTTTATTTTATTTTATTTAAATTCAATCATTTTGATCTCACTTTAATCTTAGTTAAAGAATGACATTAAGTATTTCCCTACTTAGTATACCATGTCACTATTTAAGTTGACATTTTTTATTTTTATTTTTTTGGCAAATGTTCATCATATTTAACGTATCATGTCATTATTTAAAATACAATACATAAGAATTTGGAATCAACCTATATATTCACTGTAATTATGAAGACTCGGTTTAGGCCTTAGGAGCCATTATGCAATCGGAATTTGAGAAATGACTTGAAAGGGCATTCGGAGCATCCTTTAAAGGCACTCTTCATAAATTATTAGGTCGAAAAGATTTCTCTATTTTTCATCCATGGCATTTGGTGTATAAACATAGGCTGCGCATAATTAACAAATATGTTAATCAAAGGCTTCTTTGGTTGACCACAAGATTGAATTTTTCTAGGAAGTGTCAAGAAGTCAGTCAACCTAAAAGTTTTGAATTGTTGGATAAGACCGAAAAGTATATTACGTATTAAACTCTAATACATACATTTATGTGTAACCTCATTAGGCATGTGATTTGAACTAATGATCGCTTATTTATAAAGGTTTTGATATCTTGCCAACAAATCATTTAACTCAAAAGTTTAAACTATTGAGTAAGGTCTAATAATGAATTATATTAAACTCTAAGGGTGTGTTTGTTGTGCGAGGGAAAGAGGAGTAGAGAAAGAAAAGTATAATCATGACAATGTACTTTTCTTTTCTTATATTTCTTTCTTCTCAGTTTGTATACCATTCTAAACAATTTTATTTTTTTATATTTTTTCTCTCACAAATTACTATTTATTTTTTCTTTAACCATACTTTCTTTCTCTTTATTTTTCTATCACTCCAAACAATTTTATTTTTTCTTCACTTTTTCTCTCACAAATTATTATTTACCTTTTTTTCACTATACTTTCGTTCTCTTCGCTTTCTCTTTATTTTATTTTCTTTTCTCCTCCTTTCCTCACCTTTCTACTCACTCCAAACACAGTGTAAAAATAAGATTAGGGATTTAAATCTCAACTCATTCAAATTCCCACAATATGTGAGTTCCATTTCCAATGTATTAAAAAATAGGGGTAGATGTATCTTACCTTTATCTGGTTTAATTTTTGTATTCTGTCTCTCTATGGTTTAAATTTACACTATATGATATAGCTATGTGGTTTTTAATTTTCGCAATTGAGATACTCTAATATAAGTTTACCAATTTTAAATCGCATTTTTAATTCTAAAAAAATTTACAATATTCGAATATAATGAGATTTATTTTTTTTAGTCATCATGATTATTTTTTTTCTTTTTTTGAATTTTTTAGAATTTATTCTTTAAAATTTTGTTACAGCTAGAAAATTTGAACCCAAATAAAATCCAAAATTATAATTCTAAAAATTTTCCAAAAACAAAAGTTATAATGAGTCAAAAAGATTAAATCACCACAATATTTTAATTTTATAAAATTTTTATGTTTAAGAAGAAGTTTTAAAATTTATGAATTTTGACGTAGTGTCTCCATTGAAATTAGAAACCAAGGGATCTTATACTATGAATTGAAACTACTAGAAGAAATAAACCACAGGAATTCAAGTCCAGTTAACCCTAAAAGTAACTAATAAATGTGTTAAAAATCTTGACTATATATTTTGGAAATTGACTTTAAACTTAAAAGAAATATGAAGATATTTTTAGAAATTGATTTAGATAGATTGATTTTCTTCATTGTGTCTGTATCTTTCTTTTTACCGGCTTATGTGACCTCAATTAGTTGGGATTGAATAAAAAAAAAAACGTTAGTGAAGAGTTGTTAGTAAGAAGATGGACAAAGAGAGAAAAGAATATTTTATTTGGTCTACAAAGAGTTTTATTGGACATTTGGAGAAGGGAAAGTGAGGTTAGACGTAGTTTGAACCCTCACCTACTGGTTGACAGACACTCGCTCAACCGATTGAGAGGCACTCCCTTAAACAGTTGAACAAATACTCACCTCGAGAAAAGAAGATTTCAGAAATGATAATAATTGTGTTCATAAATGGGTTATTTAATGATCAAGTATTTACCATCAACCATGTGGTTCAGTTAGTAAAGATTTTAGTTCTGTATGAGAAATATTAAAGTTCGAAACCTGCCAAAAGTAGCTGGTGGGGCTAAACTTACCTTAAACTTCCCTAGGTCACGAATAGTCCAATGACATTTGTTGGGTACCGTGAGATTTGCTCTTATGTAGGTTCGGTGTAGATAACCTAACCTACTTCGAATAAAATATTTGAACAAATCTCTTTAACCCATCTGTGAGACACTATCATACTTATTATTTTTTTAACAAAAAAAACAAAGGTCAAGTAGTTGAATTTTTAAATTAGAATGTCGACTCAATCATAAGTAATATTGAATGTAAACATCCAACCAAGCTTCTAGTCATGCACATAGCGACATTATTCTAGGCCTAGGGGACAAGCCAATTAGAAGTCGCAAATTTTCTTGGAGAATTTTATGATTGAGTTTTAATTTTTATAAACTTTTTAAATTAGTTATGAACATTTAATTTTTATTTCATAAGAGTTTTGTTTTAGATAAAAATTAGTCAAAACCAGTATATATATAATTTGACTTAACTGACACCATATAATAAACCACCTAATTGTACCTTGAAATTCCAAATTTATTTCTATGTGTGTATTTTACTGAATTTCTCTTTTTTTCCTGCATATAAAAGGCAAAAATCCTAAATTCTTTCTAAAAAATTTATGGCCTTTTCTTTTATATGTAAGAGGAAAGAGAAAAAATTAGCAAAATATACACATTGACGTATTTATGTTATTTTAGAATATATATATACAATTTTTATATTATCTCAATTCAATCAAACTACTTATCTATTGGGTTGATAAATTTTTGTCAAAAGGGACTCATATAAACGAAAATTGAAGGTTTAAAACTAGTTTGGAAACTCCAAAAAGTTTAGAGGTCAATCAATTGTGAAAATCTCCAAATGTTTAGGACTTCCGAGAGCTAATTTCTAGGGCTAGAATTAAGCTGTGTCCTTGCGCCCGTTTGATGGTTTCTAGAATCATGTTCTAGAAAATTATAATTTGTTTTAGAACAAATATTTTGTCACATTAATTAGTGATCTAAGAGGTAGATGCCAACCAGATTAATTAGTAAAGTCCTTTGATCTTGTTGGGATCAAATCTTTCCTATATCCATCCTGGATAAGAGTGTTTATCTGAAGATAAAAATTGGTCTTTATTGTCTAACTTAAACTCATTTAAGTCCTGATAAATTAAAAAACAATTAATTTGTAGATGCTTCTATATATTTTTGATATTTTACTTGATATTTCGGGCACCAGATTCAGAGATGCTTTTCTATATTATTAATTTTGTGTTTTGAGACACTAGAATTGAGGCTGGGAAACATAGATTGGTTGCCGACCACATAATCAATGACGCAATATAGATAGATAGATAGAGAGAGAGAGAAGAGAAGAATGTTTAGGTGGCCACAAAAGTGATGGCTACAAAGAATTTTTATACAATACACAAAATAATTTATTTTATATGCAAAATACTTATATAATAACACCTTGTATAATATATAATATATTCTTTGTACTCACTAAAATAGGCTATTTATCTATGTATAGATAGATAAAAGAATGTTTTTGTGGCCATAAAAGTGATGACCACAAAGAATTTTTATACAACATAAAAAGGTTTTACTTTACATGTAAAATATCAATGTAGTATGGTACGTTGTATGTTATATAAAAATCTTTCGTGGCCACCAATTTTTTTTTTTTTAATCATCATGACGAACAGAGTAGAGATCCAACTACTAATGAATTATTGCATGTTTTAGAAAAAAGTGGGATTTGGGGGCTGGCATGGCCCTTATAACTAGTGGCCTCTCATGGGCACTCCTCATTTACAAAATGGTATCAAATGTTCCTTAAAGTTATGGCAGAGGGCTAAGTTTACATCCTTGAAAAGACTTCCATGAATCATGTCTTGTCCTTACAATACAAAGTGGTGCGTGTGGTTTGATATGTTTGTCCACCAACCACACACATCATGTCATGATTGCAAGAATACACATTATTAAGACTATAAATCTCACATCCATAGAATACAAATCCTCTTTAACCTTTTTTATTTTTTGATCACAAGGCAAAAAAAAAAAATATATATTCGTCACAAGTATATCAGTTATTTATTTTATATCTATTCAATATCATCTATAGGAGAGGACTAATCTCTCGAGTACTGTTGAAATCGTGCGTGGCTCCTCTAAATCTACTAAATGTTGCAAATCGTAAATCGAAACACATGCGCACCAGACATTAATTGCTGAGCTTCTTCCAAGAGGGCAATGTTTCAAATGCAACTCACGGGATTCGAATTAGGATCATAAGTGGGGGAAGTACGCTGATTGATTAATCAGACTACCACTTCGGGTGATATCCTCTTTCACTTATAATCTTAGTGACTTTATTATCACATATTATAAAGTGTTATTTGAGAAAATATTAGAATTTGTTGATATATTTTTACTTGCATCTAGTAATGCTTGTCGTTTAGTATTAGTTTTGGATATATTACATACTAATTGAATCTAGAATGTGTTAAGTAGAAGTATTACGAATAGAGATACTACATTAATTAGTAAAATACCCAATCTAACATAATATTATATAGCTTAAACTTCTAAATGAATAACACATGTAATGTTACACAACGGCATCAATTCATTTCACCTCAACCAACAAATTTATTTCGGAGCCTGTTTTCCAGAAATTTTTTTGCAATGGACATAACATCTTAGACACTGTTTTGAACACGTTGGTATATTTTTCTTCCTACACAATTCATTGAATTGTTGCCAATTTTTTAGATGATAAATTACTCACCCTATCTTGCTAATGTATCCATCTTCTGCCCAAATGAACGTGTTCCTATATATATATATATATTAGTTTTTCAACATTATGCGTTGCACTTGTTTGTTTGTTGTTATAACTAAAAATCAATTTTGTGATTTTATTTTTCCACGCACCAGTAAAGACATCAGAGCTTTTCGATTTGCCGGTTGCCTTAATTGGAGGCACGACTGCAGTTTTTTTTTTTATTTCTTTCTCCTCCAAAGAAAAAAGGAAGGTATACACGTTGTAAACAGTAAGTATAATAAGGATATGATAATGGAAAAATAAAAATGAAACAAAATTTGGCATTAGACTTGACCTGATGAGAGACATCCACGATGGAAATCTGTTAATTCTTTTTTAATCTCGTCACTGACTGTTCTATGTTCTTTGTCTTAGTTAATGGTGGTAGAAGTAGAAATTTTTCTTATCTATTGATGAAAAAAAAAAAAAATTGTATGCTGAGGAGGAAAATTAGCTAACTATGCTTAAGGGAATTGTTAAATATACACCCATTTACCACTAGTTACAATGTGTAGTGATATAGTCACTTCAATTCTTAATTTTAAATTTGAGATTTGATCTCTAATTCCTATTAGAAGGAAAAATACATATACGCATACATTATCGTCATTTTAGAGTAGTACAAATCTTTGCCTTAGACGCTTCGAAACAGCTGTTTAGCCTAAGGCAACGGTTCTTATCTGCAAAGAACAGTTTTGATACCTAAAGTAACAGTTCATGCATAAATTAATGATATCATTTTACTAGCAAATTTAACAATTTCTTATCCAAAAAGAATATATATATATATATCTATATATTCCATTAAATCAATATGGAACCTTCCACCAGAAAATAATCTTGCAACCACTAGTTTGAAGATTTAGCCAGAAAAAAAAAAGTTATATATATTCCATGAAAAATTTTACTAGCTAAAATTTTGTTAGCTTCTTTTACCAATGGAACTATCCTATATTTCATCGTGTGTTTTTTTTTTTTTTTTTTGGTTCCAAACTAATTTTTTATATTCGAGTCAAACATTTCAAAGACTTCCACTTTTAAAATTGGAACTTTTCGAGACCATGTTATGTAGTTACAAAAATGATGCCAATATTCTCAACATATGTATAAACTCTTTTCTCATGAGTTAGTGTCTTATTAAAAATACTCAATTTATACTCTTCACAGTAATTTTCTAAGGTGCACAAATGGTGGTGAGCACCAATATTGTATTAGTTTGACAGCATTTGTATTTCTTAATATTGATCACTAATTAAATCTTTAATTAAACAAGTTTGGGCCTTCACATGTCTAGAAGGGCAAGGGAAATAAATGCAATCATGGTTGTAAAGAATATTAAAAAGATCAATTAAACAAATATATTAATCGTTGAAGTGATACGTGACTCCCTTAATTTAATTTTATCTAGATAATTTTGTACATTCTTATCTTTACATCATTCTATGTGTTGGCATATTGGGAATTTGTGGTTGACTCACATATATATATATATATATATATATATATATATATATACGCGCACACACACACATACATAACACACCAAATAAAAGGTAGACTAATGAAATATAATTTAATTAATATTAATTTTTTTTTTAATACTGAAAGTTTTGAGTTTAATTTCAATTAAAATTAATTAATGAATAAAAAAAAAACCAAACAAAAGATAGAAATGATTTCGAACCAACCATCCTAGTGGTGGAAAGAAATTAAAAGTTATAATTATAAGCAACAAGAAAAGAGTTAAAAGTCGTGTTTCTGCCATAATAATTTATGGGGCAACTTTTCATATAAATGTATAACAGCGGTGATTTAAAAAGTCCTGCCACGCCAGGTCTTTATTTCATTTTAATGATAAAAAATAAAATAAAATTGTGAAAGAAATGAGAAATTAAAGTTAAACATTAAAAAAAAAACACAAATTTAAACAAAAATCTGTTCTAGAAGGGAGTCCTGTTGCCCTCTATGTCCAAGACAAAGTTCCCTTTTGAGTATTTGGCATGCCGCTTTTATATTAATTATTATTTGAAGAAAGATGGAAAAGTAGTGGAGTTCCAGTGCAAATCCATCAGAGAAGAGAAATGTGAGGATGGGGTGTCCGAAACCCCAAAGCCAAAGGGAAAAAATAGTTCCAAAAAAAAAAAAAAAACCCCAAAGGGAAAATGCCAAATGATCAAACAGAACCAAAACAAATAGCTTTTCGATATGAGCCAGGGACAGACTGCACATACATACATACATAAATAACATCCACATGCAAAATTCTCGTAAATATGGCTGGGAGGTGCCACAAATTGATTTAGCAATAAGAAGTGCCCTTTTGCTTTATCACATATAAGCCATGAGCAAAGAATAGGCAATGAAAACCGCCCACAAATTTGTCTCTCTTTTTTTTTTGTTTTTTTGTTTTTTTTTTTTGGTATAGGCTCCAACTTGGATTAACTGTCCAGAAATTAAATAAGAACTAAGGATGTGTAAATTTGATCTTTCTAAGACCTACAAATACAAGAGTTTCGTGCGACTGAAAAATCTTTCTTTTTTTTTTTTAAAAAAAGGCCTACAGATTGGTTAACAATAAGGATTCAGTACCAATTTGAGAAGCTTTTAGTTTCAATTTGAAGTTAGCTAAGTGAAGGAACTAAGTTTTTCACTATCCTAAATTTGTGAAGGTATCTCAAATTTCAGTTCCTAACATAGTTATGTTACATTAAAACCCAAAAATTAATGGAAAATTCTAATAAAAGGCAAGTAAGCTACCTCAGACACTCTGGATAGAGAACATTAGGTCAATTGCTATTATACATATTTGGGATGATCCTCACTGTACAGCTTAATAACTAAGAGAATTGCAGTGACACTTTTAATAGTAAATTTGTAATATATTTGATTTTTATTTTTTATAACTAATCAACAAGTGCCACAAGTTACGATTGTCAAAAAATAAAAAATAGAAATAACTATGGCTGGCAAAATTCAATAACTAAACACCGTATCTATATATAATATATTAAATTACAAAATAGAGAGAAAGTTTCTCCTTAAATCTGGACATCTTTTTAGTTTACGTGGCATGCTTACTATTTTTTGAGATCTTAATATTCTAATTAGTTTTATAATTTCTATTAAAAATATATTATTATGATAAATTTACTACTTAATTTAAATTTTATATAACCACTACTATTCAAATCTAATCCAATCTACTCATATAAAAGCATTTGTATCAAATTTGAATTTCTAGATAGAAATTTCACCTAACTACTATCGAAATCTAATCCAATCTACTCATATAAAAAGTATTTGCATCAAATTTAAATTTCTAGAGAGATTGTTGTCAAATTGATTACTTTGAATATTTATTTAATTATATTATGATAATACATGTAGCACTAATAGGATTATTAGATTCAATTATCCTAAAAAAGTCATTCTCCTAAAACCTCTCCACTACATCTACTAACATTAAAAATGTCACAGTGTTCTTATTATTATTTGTTTAAAGAAAAGGGAGTTTTAATTTTGCAAAAAAAAGAGAGAGAGTTTTAATTTTAGTGAATCCTAATGTTGATAAAGATAAACATTCAATGCTTATTTAATTCTATTATGTAGTCTTCATAAAGTTATCAAATTCAATTGTCAATCTCTGCTGCAACCTCACTAGTACACTCCCCATAATTATAAACTCTAAATTTCTACGCTATTCTCACGATCTAAATTCTAAATTATCAAGCTATTCTCACTGCATTTTCACAGTCCACCAGCCGCTGCCCCAGGCAGGTTATTTTCTGCTGAAGTTGCTCTCCTAGTTACTGTATTTGAAACTTTGCCAATCCCACGTTTCTAATTGGGACACTTTTCTGTGGCTATTGTGTTTTTCTTAATGATTTGTAATGTTAATTATTTGCCAAACTTGGTCATAGGCATCTTGGGGATTCTATATTCTCTTTGAAGCTGAGATACTAATCAACTTCAGCACTTTCCATGATTAGGTAGTAATTCAACATCCTTTGCCATCTTGAATGTTTTGAAGATGCACGCATTAACTTCATGTCAGAAAATTTCTGCACTTTCATATATTGTTTCCTCATACAGAACAGCTGTGAGCGCTAGATTATGTCCCTGGAGAAGCGAGCACTGAAAACAGTGATGGAGAGGTAGAGAAGGCGTTGAAAACCTTGCAAGGTTAAAGAGTTCTATGTCCAGGCCCTGCAGGAGTTGGTGGAGTCGCGAGGGACCATTTTGGGACTTGGGTTGGTGGTTTTATACACAATATTGGTACTACCAATGTCTTTGCGGCAGAACTTTGGGATATTTTTCATGGACTACAGCTAACTTGGAAAGGAAGCTATAGAAGGGTTATTTTAGAAATTGATTCAAAGTTGGCCTGCCAAACTATTTTAAATGGTGTTCCTTCAACTCATTCACAAGTTAATTTAGTTGTTGCTTGCACAGAACTAATGTAAAAGAACTGGTTGGTAAAATTAATGCATGTCTATAGAGAAGGAAATCGGGCTGCGGACTGACTCGCTTCCCACGCTATTTTTCAAGATTTGAGACTCTCTATTCTCCATCGTCCATCTCCTGAATTATTTAGAATCCTTGTTGAGGATCAAATTGGTATTTCTTACTATAGGAATATTATTACTTAATTTAGGTTTTGCCCTCCTTGTAAACCAAAAACAAAAAAAATTATTATTTTTATATTAAAATTATTATATTATGACATAAATTAAATAATTTCAAATTATTATTTCCATATTAAAATTATTATATTATGATATAAATTAAACAATCTGCATATTATGCGGGACATGAAAACTAGTACACACGTGAATACGTACATGGACCCATAGATAAGTGCGTCACCTCAAACTAGGTGGAGATGGTGTTGTCGGCTAGCATCAATCGGCGTAGTCATGTACTCCAAACAAAACTAAACTACGGCTCAATGCTGCGTTGATTTGTTTTGTTTTGTTTTTTTTTTTTTTTTGAAATCTTCTGAAACCTTTTTTTATTGGGTCACTTCAATCAAATTTCTTTTTTTCTTTTTTTGCTTAAAATTTCTGTTTAAATTAAAATTGAAAACATTTGTTCGAAACTCTCCCAAGAATATAGGTTTTAGAGAACTGCAAATTTTTGTCTGTTACTAGTACATTACTGAACTTGCAGGCTTGTTTGTAAACGTCGCATGGCTTTCCATGAGGTTTATACGTACACATCTATTTTTTACGTAGTTGATGGTTTGGTTAGCCATTTTTCTCCTAAACTCAAGCTTTCGTCTACTTTCTTCGTGCCTTTTTTATTATAAAAATTTGTACCTATTCATTACGGGCAAGAAAGCATGCATTTCCACTTCAATTAATTCAGGGCACAGACATAGCATCGCTTTGCAAGTAAAATCGGAAGAATAATGCCATTTTTTTTTTCTTTACAAACAAATAATCTAAGAAGTAAGCCATATATATCGTGAATTTTTAAATGCATATAATAGAATCACTTATGACATACATGTTCTCACGAATCATTTGTAGCATTTGAAAACTAGCGAGCCTTGGTTTTGTTTTTCTCCATTGTAACTTGGTTTGGTTGCAGAAAGAGTCTCTTAACTGGAAAAACAAAAAGGAAGAAAAAAACAAAAAGGATAAAACTTCATAAATTGACCCATCTCTAAACTCCATACATGTGGGACCTTAGCGCTTGTGAAATCAAACGGGTGCACGGGAGGTCTAATTCATGTTAGGAAAATATTAAATAGCAACATTTAGATAATAATTAAGTAACAATAAAATAATATAAAATATTGGATTATTAAAATTTTAAAAATAAAAAAACAGATTAACTATTAAATGTTATTAAATGAACTGTGTAACTACTCTTTTGTTACCTAAAATTAAACTAGAAAGTGAAGCTCTTCATGTTAATGTGGATTGCAGGAAATGAATTCCAATCATAGACCACGTGCATATTGCAAGCACACGGTGCACATATCAATCCAATTATAACTCTCGAGAATTATCCATTCAGATGTAAGCGTGTTTTCCCACAAACTAATAAAAGGGAAAGGGAAGACTCGAGAATTATCCATTCAGATGTAAGCGTGTTTTCCCACAAACTAATAAAAGGGAAAGGGAAGAATTGACAGGTAAGAAAAAAAAAGGAAAATTTTTAAGGGATGGGTGGACAGGAAAGAGGGACTAATCCTTCAGTTTCCCCACATGCAATAACTGGTAGTACCTGGACATCAGGTGATTGCAGATAGGATATGGAGATGAGTTCAGACCTGTATTTGTCTGCTCCATCACCACCACTATCTATCCCACCACGTCGATTCTCGCTGTCCACATTCTCTTCAGAGAGCTTTGAAGCAACAACCTTTTCTGGTAAAGAGTAAGATAGAGCAATCAGTGACTCCCTTGTCACTTCCTCAGGTGCTTCCTTGCCTGTTGCAGTTTTATCCATATAAAGACAGTCTGCTACTCCTGCATTGGTCATCCCCACATCAATCTCAATCTTCTGTATGAGAATTTAATCATCTTATGAGCGATAATCACTACTTCAATCCCACTAGAATTTGTCAAACAAGCATCTTTGTTTTGGATAATTGTTTGATTAACACTGGTCTATTCAATTTGCTAAGTTTTGTTGATAGGTGAAGTTGTTGTCCGTAGCCATTCCTTTCAAGGTAAATATAGACCAGATGCAAGAACCCTTCAATCAATTAATGTGGGATTTTCTACTTCAGATTTAGAAAGTATGTGTTTAGGGATTCTGCATGGTAGTAGATCAGAAATTACATCATAACTTCCCTTCCTCTAAAGGTATTTGTTAAGGAGAGATAGACCCCTTACAGAGTTACAGTCGTTCCTCCAAAAGAAGCTAACTGAAGCTGTGAAAGATCATAAGCAGATTACCAATAAAGTCGAGGCAAACAGATCTGGGGTTTTAGAGATTTGTTCTGAACCATGTCTCGACTAGGCCATCACTGATTAATAAGTAAGAAAAAGAAACTTCATCCAGTCACTAAAAGTGTGCAAGTCAACCAAGGAAGATTAATATAGCTATCTATTAGTTAGGAACTGGTGGGGGAATGCAGAGTTCGAGTTCTTCCATTGACCTGGCATAACCCTTTCCCCGAGAGCTAAATATTCGGAAAATGGAGGAAGGTATTCTGCTTTCACTATTTAAGGCTGCTGGACAAACATAAGGAACTATATATTTGGAGACTACCAAAGTGATAAATCTACAGTTGGAGACTACCAAAGAGAAAATCTACATATGAAGATTACCATAACAGACTGGCAAGTGGAGAAATCAAAATTTGTTTAGAGGCAGAATGTAAGGCAATGTCCAACACCCTTCCAGGCCAGAGGGCTCAAGGATTGTGTATCCACTTTTTTTTAGCAAATCCATTCTACAAATAGCCCCGGAGGTTCATGAATAAATAAAAATGCAGTTTGGATCACTAATTGTGGGCATTTAAAATTTTATCATACAGCATCCCCATAGGAAAATGGGAACTCATTGCTATTTTCTTTCAATCTCCTTTTCTGCAGAGCAACTGTAGGTTGGAAATGATATTGCAACTTTCTTCCAATCTCCTTCCACGGTCATTTGGTACTTACTCTTGTGTTGTAACACAAATTAACTTCAAAATTGGTTCCTCTGGCTTAGCGCAAACATAGAGAAACCGAACCTAACATGCCAAATCCTAACAGATAAAAGGGGTTCTCCATAAAAGTGAAGCAAACACCAATCTAACGTATCTCACAAGTTTGAAATTCAGGAAAATACCAGTCAGATGAACAAGCCGCCAATCTCGTTAATAACACTGCCTATGCTCCTAATTAGTCTACAAAACAGGGTAAACATTCTCCAAAGGCAATGAGCAACATTTAAGAAAATTGTCTCAACCCCTTCAAATAGCTTGTCAAGTAGTGTAGCACCACATGACAGTAGATTAACTGGTGGTGGTTCTCAATTATCGAATTGCCAAAAACCAAGATAACTAAATTAACTTTCACTCTTTCAGCTATATAGAAGCATTGAATGAGTTCGGCAGAATCAATCAAGAACCAGCAAAAGCTAGAAATAAACAATAAAACTAATACACTGTCTCAAAATCTTTGAACTGAGTAAACCATAGAAAAACATCTAACCCGGTTCTTTTTCACAGAGTTAGAAAGGCATAACAGGACATGTAAGCTGGTGATCTAATCTACTCAAACTGTGATGACCCAGAAAAATTAAAAGAAGGAATTCTCAATCAACACTGTATATCAAAGCATTACTTGCTTTACATTGGAAAAAAAAAACAACATTCCAGGGCATCCTAATAAGTCATTGCCCAACTGGGCCTAAGCTGTGGTTCATCCATCTCATTCAAACCTCCCTAAAGAGTCCACAACCCGAGCACTAGTTAGTGCTACGGTCTCCTTCACACTTAATCCATATGCAGTACCAAGGTTAACGCACTTGGGATGGCTCAAATCTGATCTCAGTGTGTAGAAACACAAGCAAACACAGCTAAACTCTCCCAGTGATTCAATCAATCAATCAAACAATCTCAATGATCCCGCTCTTTACACAGTTACAATCATATTTCCAGTTCCAAAAAAAAAAAAAAAAAATGGTGCGAATTTAGTGCATAGTTGTCAAATAAAAATATCCCAACAGAGAATATTGGAGATTCCCAGAAATATCATGAATCTTTTTCTTGAACAGACAATGAAAGAAACTGAAGAATCAAAAAAGCTTTAGACAACTAAAAAAAAGAAAAAAGAAAAAGAAAAAGGCATATATTAAGATAAAAAAAACAAAAAAAAAAAAGGAAAGAAAGTTAGCACCTTTTTTAAAGAAAGATGGTACCTTTGCTTTGAAAAATTATTGAGATGGCTTTCTTCCACTTGCTTCTGCTTCTTCGTTTTTGTGTTTGATTAAATTGAATTGACGCTTTTAACTTTTTTTATTTTTTCTTTTTTTTTATTCCCTCTTTGTAGATGTGAGAAAGAGACAGAGACTGACAAACAGACAGATATACATCCTGGATTTATTAAGGATTATCCTTAAGGGATATGATTTAGTACGAGCGGTTTTCACAAATCCAACCTCTCATCAGCCCACGATTGCCAGATAGTAGCGTAGTCTGTATATGAACGGCTGCAGTTGTTTTATTATTATTATTTTTTCTAAAAATAAGATTTTACTCTCCACATATAATGGTCTCAGTCGTTTTGTTTTCATCATTTTTTTTTATTAGACTATACCTTTCAACTTTTTTTTTGTATATTTTTTGTCGTTAGTCAACCGTTAGTCAACTATCATGTTAACATCTTTTGATAGGTCAGCATGCCACGTAAAAAAAGTTTATGACATCAAAAAAATTTACTGACATGTGGTATATTTTAAAAATCAGATATTTTTATTTTTTTTATTTTATTAATTTATAATTTTAAAGTGATCGAAAGAAAAGGAAAATATATATATATATATTTGCAAACTAACAATTTTAATTTTTGAAGAAACACAAAAAAGTAAAATTAGTTTTCCTTTTTTTTTTTCAAAGTAAAACGTAAAATTAGTAAAAGAGAAAACAAATTTCACTTTTTTTTGTGTTTTTTTAGAAGTAAAATTATGATTTTTTTAAAAAATAAAATAAAAACAAAAAAATGTAACGTTTCCTTTTCTTTTTTCTTTTAAGTATCTTTTTTAAAAAAAAAAAAGAAACTAATTTTACTTTTTTTTGTGTTTTTTTAAATTAAAATTAGAATTTTTCAAAAAAAAAAGAAAATTGTATTTTTCATTTCTTTTCATCATATTAAAATTATAAATTAATAAAATGAAAAAAAAAACAAAAAATATGTTTTTGGAATATGCTATGTTAGCAAATTTTTCTGAAGTGGAATACTAACATGACAAAATTTTCTTACATGACATGCTAACCTATCAAAAAAATACTGACATGACAGTTGACTAACGGTTGACTAACAGTAAAGGGTATAAATAATTAACGGAAAAAAGTTTGAGAGTATAATCTAACAAAAAATGACGATGACAAAATGACAGAAATTGTTAAATATAGAGGGCAAAATCTTATTTTAGGCCTTTTTTTTTTTTTGTGGACGCTCACTCCTGGTTTATAGTTGGATAAAAACTAGATTTCATACCTTTTTCCTTCTGTTTTTGTGCTGGGAATGCCTTTTTCCTTGTTAAAACGACTTCCTTTATCTTGACGTTTGCTTTATCCTTTTAATCTTCACATTATCTGGATAAGAAGAAAAAAAAAAGTCAAAATCAAATATATGACTTAAAAAAAATCAATTTTTTTTATAAACAAAAAAGGAATTGAATGTACCATTTTATCTAATTTTCAATACATTTTGATAAATATTTTAAAATTTTAATTAAAATTATAGTTTAATATACAAATAAATTCATTTTTTTTAATTATAATAGGAATTTTTTTTGTCTATTAAAATTAGCAGCCAAACAATAAAAAAACAGTTAATAACTTGTCTATTTATACATCATATATTTTGTAATATTGTTTGAAATTTTATGGGGAAATCAAGTATCAAAATCTTCTTAAAAGTGAGATTTCCCAAATAATTCTAATAATTTCAGCCTAACTCTGGTTGTCTATGTAGAATATGTAGAAATATTTTGCTTTAACTTTATTTCAAGAGTTTGTTCTAAAAAAAACGAAAAACTTTATTTCAAGAGTTTGACGTTTGTACAATTTACTTGATCTCATTTGTTCTACCATATTAAATTACACCTTAAAATCTGCAAAAATTGACAATTGATACTGGGAAGCAATAGGAGGGCTCTATCATGCACCGTTGCTTGCTCTCGTATGCTGAGAGCTTTTCAGTCTCCCTATTGATTTCCTCTCCATCACTTACCTGAGTGTTGTTCCTCCTCGTGTGCTTGGTACCCTTTGTGGGTTTTGGTGTTGGCTTTCATCCCCTTTGTGGTGTTCGTGTGTCTTTGATATTTCTATTCTCTGGTATGTGCTGCCTGTTCCCGTCTCGAGTTTGCTCCGTTTTTCTTCCTCACCTCATCCCTTTCACTATGTTGGGTGAGGAGGTGGGGGAAGGGGGGTTTTTGTTGAATATAAGGCACTTTTGTACAGTCTGGTGTGCCTCTCTGTTTGAGCCATGTGCCTGCCTCTTGCCTTCCATTCGGTCATTGCTTTGTGGCTTGCACTCCACCATCTAGCGCCTCTGTCTTTTGCAACTTTGGCTTTATCAAGTGCTCTTCAATTGGCTCTCTGGTGATTCTGATAAGTGTCCAGTTATCAACTGTTGTCCCATTGCGCTTTGCCAATCGGAGCTCGTCACTTTCCTTAGTGCGCTGACAGTTCACCAAACTATAAGTTGTGGAGCGCCTGGAATCTTTTGGTTTCTGACCTCTCGTTCATTTGGGTTTGGGGCCTTTTTCCTCATTTCATGTAGACATGCTTTTCCTTAGGCTGTGGGTTCAAGCATGGGTTACCTCTTGGCATACATGGCTGCTGCCAGTATTGGGCCATGACTATGATGGGCTTTACATTGTATGATAGGATGATTTGTTTTGTTTTTCCTTTGTATTGTTGGTATGAGCTCTGGTATGGGTTGACCCTCATTGTTGGTATGGCTTTGGTTTTCATCTAAGGGACTCTTACTCTTTGTTCAAAAAAAAAAAAAAGATAAAATATAAGATGTATTAGAGTCAGAATACTCACAAAATTTACAATTATGTGCGACCCTCGACTCATCTAAATTTTAACTCTTATTATTTCAGAATTTCTTTTATATGTGAGATATTTGGCTGTTATATACCTCACACATGACATGATAGAATTCAATATTTATGTAATTAACAAATGAACTACCATAAGATCAATGCGAAAATTGAAGGGGACTAACAACTTAAAATACATATTTTTTTTCTTGAAATAGTAGTACATAGAACAACTAGTTAAATTAAAATATAAAAGAGGACAGAATTCTAACTCCCTACATATAAGGAACAAAACAATTTTACATTGAGACATCTTTGCCTTTATATGAAATTTAGTGTTTGAATGTGAAGAAAATCATAAATCTTGTCCTTAAATTATACTACCTAATTTTGCACATTCTATATTAGTCAAATAAAGAATTGAGAAGAGAAAGAGAATGGAGCAATGATTCTAAGACTTCAATAAACTACAAAATGAAATCTAAATTTGAAGTTTAGAACTTTGTACTCTACACCTTTTTTCCAAGGGTGTTCTATGGGTATAGAATGAACTTAAAGATATACAAGATCAAAGGTGGGTTCTATTAGTGTGTTAAAGAGATATTAAAAGAAAGTTATGGAGCTTAAGAAAAGAATACAAAGATCAAAACAACCTTCACAAAAAATTGCACTTTCCTAACATTTTATTAAGAATTACTTTTGACCTTATTTGTTGGTGTAACCACTCATTTATTTGTTTTGTAAGATATCACTAGATTATTGAGCTCGATAAACGAGAGAATACTAAATAATTTTTATTAGGACAATGTTTTTTTAGAGTGTCATTCTGACCAACTTTGAGCGTGGCTGATATCAGTTATAAATAAATTTTTTTTTTCATTAAATCAAAATTTAAGTTATTACTAAATATGTTTAAAGTACTATTAAGTATGTTTGAGATTTAATTTAAAAAAATAAAAAACCCAAAAAAAAGTTTAAAAAAAAAGCATGTTTGCCTCGCGTTAAGTAGTCATGTCTTAGTAATAATGCTCCTTTTTTAATTCTTCAATTCTCATTTTTCTTGGTTCAATGAATCTATCTTATCCAATTTAGTCAAATTGAATCTGAGATATTTAATTTAAAAATTCAAGTTCTTAATTATTGAAAGACAACCTAAAGTGATCTTGAACTAGTAATTTTTTGTTTTATCATCATTTATTTGGTATGGAAAGAAGCGTCACACACACTATGTGTCATCAAACATAGGTATTAGCCAAATGATCATTATTTTAAATTTAGTTTTCAATATTTTCTTCTTCTTTTATGTTGCAAGTTACTAACTTATGAAAATCAACACGTTCTATCTACATGTTTTATATTCTTTAAACATCTTTGAAGTATCACAAGAAACCTCAATTATGTAAGATCAAGACTATATGTATCAACCAATAACAAGAAAGTCAAGTAGACCATATGATTATCAGAACATTCATCAAAATTACATCACTCCAAGAAACAAAGAGAAATGGTAGAGCACTATCTTGTCTTGTAATTCCTTAAAAAATTGCACAAGTTTTTGAACCTTCTTCATGCTCCTTCACTCATTTGAAAACTTTTTCATAGAGAAATAAATCCCACTAGTTTTTGAATGCAGAAAAATTCAGCTTAATCTACTTTGAGTATATGGTTAATCTTGCTTATGTAGTATTCTTAGTTAAAAAAAAACTACACTAAAAATTACAAATGATATAACAGTTGCAAACTTATTCACTATAATATAATTAATTATATGATATTATTAAACTCATAACCCGTGCAACATGTGAGCTAAATTCTAGTATACCCATATGTATTATGTATATTATAATTACAGAGGTTGTTGATTATAAGTAATTTTTTAAGTTAAAAATGCTTATATAGTGACTTTTCCTTAATTTTAAAATTTTATTATAAGATTCGGATAATTTGTAATATTTGATATAAAGTTTATTGTTGGTTTATATTCTTTATAAACATGTTAACAAAATTATGATTTCGAAATGTATTCACTTATTTTTTATACATTATAAAATGAAGCTTGGTTGGCTAGTACTATTATTCCCTTGCTTTATCTAAACCAAATTACTCAATCTTATATATTAATTTTCTCATTCAGACAACTTTTCTTCAAGGTAAATTTTCTCATGCAAGCTTTTTTTTTTTTTTTTAAAGGTTAGTGCCTCTAATTAATTATAATAATATTATCAATTGATTTTTTCATAAGCAAAAATACCTGATTGATTGTTTTTTTTTAGCTATGTTCACCAACAAGCTTCTTTTATTTTCTTTTATTAAGATATCCCTACCGCTAACTTTTTCTCTCCTCTTCTTGCTCGTAATTTTTTTTTATCCGAACAATCCATATTATGACTTTTCTTTGTTGGATTATATTTGTGAGAGGTATGAAAATGAGTGTACTTTATTTTATTTTAAAATATTAATTAATTATAGGACATCCGAATACTTTTATTTTTATAATTAAAGTAATAATAATTATAGTTAAATGTTAACTTTGAACCATTAATATAGTACAATTTTAAAGAAAACCTTGACCAATTAGGATTCTATCTAGCCAATTAATTACTATTGAAAATTTTATATATTATTTTTCTTTATAATTATTCAATTTAAGATCTAAAATCTATAAATACAGAGAAATATAATCCTTTTTAAAAATCTCACTTAATTTATTATAATAATTATAACTAGAAATTTAATTTATTCAATTATGTTAATTCATGTAAATAATTATTTATATATGTCTAAACCTCACAAAATACAACTATGTATAATTAAAAAAATAAAAAATAAAAAAATTTCTTTAAAAATTACTCTTTTTTTTGTTTTCTTAAAAAATTTATTTTTAATTTTTTTTTCTAAAAATAATATTGGCATTTATTATTTTTTTAAAAAAAATTTTTGACAATCACATGCACACACACTTTTCAATATGGACAAATAGGCTCTAGTTTGATAAGTTGCAGGACGGTCCATCAAACAAATTGGATAATCGAGCGGCCGCCATAGCCATGTGGAAAAGCTCTTTTATGAGGAGTTTTTCATCTCTTTACTACAAGTACAACAATCATCATCGTCATGTATCATATCCTTCTTCTTGTTTTGATTTAAGCGTTGTAGACGACGACATCGTTTTGGGAATGCTGCCGCCACTCCGTCGTTATTCCTCGCCATTTTCCACTTCAGATTCCTTTAAGCTAGGGTTCCTGAACAAGAATAACAACCAATCCTCCGATAGAATTCCATTTTTCTCCTCCTTCTCCTCCTCGGCAGCCTTACTGTCTACTGTAGCCTTTGATCTGTCTCTTTTGGCCTCCACTTGTCACTACGTCGGCTGTTATTGGGAGCTCTCCAAAGCCCGCCCAAGGTAATCTTTTATATATATATAGTTTGGCTTCTTTTCTTTTTAGCCATTTGTTAGTTAAAGCAATTTCTCTACGAGAAAGAATTTTCACAATTTTTTTGGCTCAATTTTAAAACAAAATTTATGAAAATTTCACTTTCCAAAATGCTAGTCGTTGCTACTTCTAGAACTGGATACGTACTAGGGTGTGGCAGTGTCGTTGATATGGGCATGCTTTTTTACAATTGTGCTAGTATAATGATGGTTGCAGTAGCTGCTAACTCGTTGAATCAGGTAAGTAAAAGATCATTTAGATGTATTTGGCATAATCAATACCCAACTATTCTTTCATACTACCTTTATGATTTATTTGAAGATGGAATTGGATGCAAATAGTGTAATGTGGATGGGGAGTTATCGATGGAAGGGATGGGCATTTTTTCTTAATGAAATTTCGGAAAGCAGATCACTTCATAAGATGAGAGAGAATTGACCTGCCTGATTGATTCTTGGAAGCACTTTTAAGTGGTTTTTTTGGGGGGGGGTTAGGGGTAGTGAGGTGGGCAGACTCTTTATCAATTTTATGTTCAATATTTGTGGTATCATTCCTGTTCAACATAAAAATAAAAGGAAGGGCATATGGTAGACATTATTTGTTTTATAAAAGATCAAGTTTTTAACTTATGAACGATTCTACGGGCATTGTTGCTAGTATTTGCCTTGTCTGTCCTTGTATGGGAAGATGGTCTCTTTATTTTAAGTGTCTCGTAACTGATATTGACATGTAATCTTATATTTCTGTTCAGAAATTAGCTTGATTGATTTGGTTTTCAACTAAGTTGATTGCTTGTTGTGTGCAACCAGGTGTTCGAGATCAATAATGATGCCAAAATGAAAAAGACAAAGTAAAGACCGCTACTTTCAAACCATATTACAGTACCTCATGCAGTCACCTGGGCATCTTCTGTCAGATTAGCTGACACTGTTATATTGGCAATCAAGGTGATGAAATAAATCCACTTACCTATCATGTTTAGTCTTGTTCGACGCATTCAACCTTTTGTTGTTATTTAAAAAAATTTGCTATGAGGGGGATAACTAATGCTGCATCATCCATGACAAGGTTGTGGAAGACTAATATGTTGGGTGCTGGACTTGCAGCTTCCGATCTTTTTCTTTACACATTTGTCTATATACCATTGAAGCAAATTTACCTAGTTAATACATGGGTTGGGGCTGTTGTCATTCCACCTCTTCTAGGGTATTTTCTCCTCCGTTTTTATATTTGCTTTTTTACTAGTTCTACCTTTTTAACTTTTATGTGTCAGTTATTGTAAGGAAAAATTTGCCAATTCTATTTGTTAAGAAATTAGTTCTTATAAAGAAAAGTACAACTTTTACAACCTTTCAATGCAACTTCCATTTTCTCTTTGTATCTTATATGGTTGTACCAATTGTTTGAAGCCTAGAGGGTGGTTTTACCGAATTTACTATTATGGGCTAGTCAGGCCTATGAATGATGAATCCCAATATCATATAGAGGTCAGCAGAGGACAAGGCAGGCCCCAATACCTTGTCTATTGACACTGGTGGTATCAGTAGTAAACAAGTAGGGAGCAATTAGTCAATTAATGCTTTATAATTATATTAGCAAAATATAAGGAGGTTTTCTAAAGCAGTGGAACAAAATATATTGTAACAGGTATTTTTATGGTGCCCACTAAAGAAACTAAATATTCATTTACATTACACTTTATTTAGTTAGAATTATCAGTCCATATTTAGTTAGGAAGGATTTAGAACAATTAGGTCTCATACCTAACTCGTTGCATAATAGAATGGACTGGCGAGAAAAGATTTATATAGCTAACCTCAATTAAATTTGGGATTAAAACTTTGTTGTTGTTGTTGTTGTTGTTGTTGTTGTTGTACCATGTCAAATTTAGTTTGCTTTTTGATGCTTCATCATAGTCATAATATTTTGTTGTGTTGAAGATCGAAATGATGCTTGTGCTAAAATGAAGAATCAGGCACTTCATTTGTGTCATGAATGGAGTATCCCTAACTATTATATTTGCCCTCCATTTCATATTCTGAATGATTGTTCTGGATCTTCAAATAATATATGGTGTATGTTGTGTGGAGTGCCTTTAAGAGTAGTATATGCTCTCTATTTTAGATTGTGTTATGAATTGAGTATCTTTGTTATTCATGATCTTGAACATATATGAAGGAAAACTTCTCATTTTATATAGTTGGTCAAAACTTGGGAATGGAACTCGATTGAAAGCACTCCGCTTAGTATAAATGTGCATAATTTCCTCCTAGACAAGGATTTTGCATATTTGGAATTTTGTTGCAAAATCTAGTCTTAAATTATCCTTTTTATCCTGCACCCAATTAATTGCTTATCTATTATGGGTCTTCAGGTGGGTCGCAGCTTGTGGCCAGGTTTCACTCGATGCAATAATTTTTCCTACTGCTCTCTATTTTTGGCAAATACCCCATTTTATGGCCCTTGCATATATGTGCCGCAATGACTATGCTATTGGAGAGTATGAGTGTGTACTTTGAATCAAATTTATCACATATGGCCCTAATTAGTGGCTTTTCAATTCGTCATTAGATTTGGCGAATTACTATAAAGTATTATGGATCTTTTTCCAAATTCTTTGCCTCTCATTTATTTTTTTATTGCATTTTCAAGTTCAAAATGTTCTCTTTTACTGATGCCTCTGGTTGGAGAACTAACATAGTAGCTATGAGGAACTACCTATATCTTGTGCCATTGGATTTCTTAGCATATGACTGTAAGTTTCGGTCAACAGTAACAGATGTGAATGTCATTTTTTTTTTAATTAATATGCATGTATGCATCTAACGTTTCCTTTTATTTCGATCTCTGCTGGAATCTCTGCTATCTGCTGTTTTCATAATTTAAACAAAAGCATTATGCAGTCTGTCAAATGTTCAGGGATATGATAAGTACATTGCTAGAGTTATTTAGGTGGTTATCATTATTATTATTATTTTCATAGAATATGTTCTAGTTATTTGTTGCCATTCCAGTTTGGATTTGCGATGCATTTAGTGAAGTCATGTTAACTTGTATATCCTAAAATGTGAGTTTGCATTGAACTTAAAATGATAATTGGATGTGCCATTACTTTTTGAGAATGCACATTCCTTCTTTTAACATACAATAATTGATATGCTATTGTACAGGTTTAATCATATGCCATAAAGAATAATTGGGTGTTGACTGCTGTTATAAGTGTAGCATTCTGTCATGTGGTTGGGTCGTTACACGCTAATCATTTTCTGATTTTTGATGTTGTGATTGGTGATCTTGTTGAAAATGATTTGTTTGTTTAGTTACTCATGTATTGTATAATAGAACATTAAGTGTGTAATTTTGCGGCATTCCTCCACACTCTCGAATAAGCTTTATGGCATGAATTTAGTAGCCAATTACTAACCAATGACTTGCCAGCATAGCATTGGTATGGCATGTTGTGTGCTTAACATATTCAAATGACATAAGAGTAGAAACTTTTTTTTATTCAGCCATTTGAACTCTTGGATGTTGTATACAGGGGGTATGACTTTTGGATGGTTTTGTCTTGAATCATCGCTCCTTACCCTGGCAATAAATGCTTTAGCATTTTCCTTTTACTGGAAGCAAACGATGTAGAAGGCAAAGTGAATGTACTATGCCAGCGTTCTGTATTTTCCTGGATTTATGTCTAGGCTACTATTCTACCGCATCTTGGATGAAGAGCAATGTGTTGTCGAAGACACATCAAAATTGATTGGTGATGTATGGTCACCCTAGGAAACAGAAGTTGGAGACAGTGGAAATATTAAACAGAAGAACAAGAAAGAAAGACTTTTAAATGTTAGCACACACACACGTTCACTAGTGGGATATGCCTATATTGCACCATTTCCCTTTTTACCTGCTCTTTCTTATGGTGCTCAGTAACTTATCTAGTTTTGTACATTGTATGGTATCAATGAAGTAGAAAGCCTTTTGTCCTTAGGGATATCATGGCGGTTAAAAACTTATACCTCTATCTTCGAGGTCTCAGGTTCTAATTTTGAGAAATAGATATGAAATTTATGAGAACAGAAAAAAATTTTATCTCTGTCACATAATTTACGGCTTTATGAACCTCTTTATGGTTCAAAACAAAGTAGAAAGGCTTTTTGTGATGGATGTTTGAATAATGGGCCTTCGTTTATTACTTCAGTTGCTTTTTGTCCCCATTCCTCAATGAAATGAAACTTTGTTAACGACTCCATGGCATTGGGAATTGCTAGTATTTACTTCTGTGAGTGTTTGAATAATTGTAGATGTGGGACTGTTGAGACCTTGTAATTCTCTTGTTGTAAGTGCCTATCATTCACCAAAGATAAATATCTTTTTTTTTTTTTTTGGTTAATTGGTTTAGAGTGGGACTAGAATTTGATCTCTTTTCTTGAGCTGTAACAATAAGAGCTATTGATCTCGAGTTATGATGCGCTGTCTTATCCTAATCCTGCGCTCAGCTTGTCAGTATTTTAGCTTTCATCAAGCCAACTTCTCATAATTTCTAAAGTGTTGTGACAGTTATGTTATCTAGCTTAGAATTTGATGCTTTAGAAGTTGTTTTGTGCAAATTATGATAATAACCACAGAAGGTGTAGTTAATTTCTTTTTAGGTGTTATTATAAGTACTTTCTAATATAAAAAAAAGTAAATTAACTCCACAATAATTGAACTAATTTGTATTCTAGTTAAAATATAATAGTTTCCTAGTTAGCAACTGTTTTTATCTTGGAGAATTTTTATTTCTTCTTTTGAAGAAAAAACAAATTAAGAAACGAAAAAAAAGCAAATGAGAATGAGATAAGCTTAAAAATATGGCTAATGAAGGGGAAAAAAATAGCCCTCATGATAATGGCAAGTAAAATGTTAGAAACTAGTTCTGTTGGATTAAGTGATCGTACAGTTTGATACTCGAACCAACCCCTAATTTACTTGTAAGAACAAGCATTCACACACAATCAGTTGTAGTTTAAGAACAGGTGATATATTTTTCGATCCATTAGAATTGCTGACCAATGAATTTTTTTGCTTGGCTTTATATCAACGATAACAGCCAAAATTACCCAACCACAACACAACATTAGGACCAACATAACCACAAATAAATCCATAATTCTAACCCCACCCATGAAGGTGAGTAAGAAGAATACATAGCTTACTATCCTTAACTTATTTGACAAATGGGAACCACTATCTTTCTTGTGTTATATGATTGCCTTTGCTTATTGACCCCTACATTACAAGCCCTCTAGTCCATGTTTTCTGTGTGACTAATTAATCCAACAAAAAAGAAGGATTGATTGTTTTTTGTTAGCAATAAAAAGGGGTTATTGTCATTTTTTTTTTTTTGGTCAAAAGGGGTTATTGTCATCGATCACTCTTGTAAGTACAAAAAAGAATTTACTTGTTAATGTCTTGATAGTTCCACAGTCTCCTCTACACTAATAAACATGTGATACAAAAATTGAATCTCATATAGTATCTCGATCAATTTTTTTCCCATAACAAAGGAAAGAGACCAATAACTTATAGAATCTCACTGTACGCGGACTGACCATGAAGATTCACTTTGGATGGATAAATTATGTGACGAGCCTAATAAGAACCTATCTCTATAAAAAAAATGTGCTATTCTAGAGTATACCGCTTAAATCCTACCAAAAATTAATTCAAATTCTTGCAGATATTAGTTTATGTTGTAGTATCATGTCTTTTCCTATATACTGACTGCACCATTTTGATCCATGTGTGGTTAGACCTAATATCGATTCAGTTCGATTTTGATCCGTGTGCGGTTAGACCTAATAGTGATTCAGTTTGATTTGGTCTGGTCTCAAATTGTTGTTGGGCTTTCTAGAGGCATGTAAAAAAAAGAAAAGGCCCAACCCACAAAAACACCCGAAAAAAAGACAAAAAAAAAAAAAAAACGAATCCGTCACTGATCCCGCCTATTCCAAGAGAAAGTAGGAGAAAAACCCTCGAATTCAATTTTTTACTTCCAATCCAACAAGCAGTTTTGCTGGCGGCTTTCGAAGCTCCATCCTTCCATCCGTAAGCTCCGTCTGGCGGTCGGTGGTTGTGGTGGTGGCTGGGAGAGAAGATAAAGAAGAAGAAGAAGAAGAAGAGAGAATGAGAGAAGAGGAAATAGAGAAGATGAGGGGAGTGGTGAGGGACTGCGTGAGCAAGCACCTCTACTCCTCCGCCATATTCTTCGCCGACAAGGTCGCCGCCCTCACCAACGACCCCGCCGACGTCTACATGCAGGCACAGGCTCTCTTCCTCGCCCGCCACTTCCGCCGCGCCTTCCACCTCCTCAACTCCTCCCACATCGTCCTCCGCGACCTCCGCTTCCGCTTCCTCGCCGCCAAATGCCTCGTACTTCCCCTCCAACTTCTCCCACTCTGCTCCAAATTTCTTTTTCTTTGTTTTTTTTTTTAGTTTAATTGAATTGACTTGATGGCTAACTAAGGCTTTTTTTTTTTTTCTTTGTTTTTTGGAATTGAATTGAAATAAATTGATGGCTAACTAGGGCTGGTCGTTCTTTCTTGTTTTGTTGATATTTTTAAGATCAGGAGGAATTGAAAGAGTGGGATCAATGTCTGTTAATGCTCGGCGATGCTAAGGTTGATGATCACGGAAATGTCTTTGACACCAAAGATTGCAATCCCATGTCCTTGGATAAGGATGCTGAAGATCGCGAAATCAATGTATTCTTATGCAAGCTCTCTTTTTTTTCTTTTTTAATGATACTCACTCTATTTTATTTTATTTTTTTTTTATTAATTGGTTGGTAAAAATTTGCTTTTCTCTGTGGCAGATAACTTCAGCAATATGCTTTCTAAGAGGTAGGGCTTATGAAGCTTTAGAAAATCGTGCACAAGCTCGGCAGTGGTTAGTTTTTCTCTGCCATCTTACATATAACAATAAATTCGCAGAACTCATGTGCTGTTATGAGCTAATTTTCCTGTGACAAAAGAAAATTATACTAGCAAACTTTTATATGCATAAGCGTATTGTCTGAAGAAGGTTCGTAAGTGAAGTTTTCTAGAGTGAGTCATTGCAGAATATGCAGTGGGTAGGACAAAGTGAGAAAAAATCCTGCAGGGAGGCAACAAAGAAATTAAAATTCGCTAAAAATGTGAATTGGCAAGCTCTCTCGTTGGATCGCAACAACAATAAAACACAATTTTGTCTGCATACATCCTATGTCACACTTTCTTCTTTCTTAATTGCTAACAGAAAGTTCCTAGCATTGGAAACTTAACATGCCAAAGAATTGCATGCAGGCAATCTGTTGCAAAGCAGCATGCTGTTACTTTTAGGATCATAAATCTGTGTTTTTGTTCAACCAAATTGTTTACAGCATTTTATTTTTGTTAACGTGGCCCTTAGAGAACGTCATTATGTTATCATTAGTTGTAGAAAGAGGCCAAAATTGTGGAGTTTAATTCCTGTGATTTTTTATGAGGAATTAAGGAAATTTTGAAATATTAAAATTGTTGCTCTATTCTTTTCTATTTTATGACCCGTGGTCTTTTTTCAAAAGTTCTTTTAGATAATGTTTTGAGTTCTTAAAGCCTATGACTCAAACATTATGATCATTCCAGAATGCATTAATGACCAGATGTTTACGCTGCACTTTAAATTCAAGAACTAAATACCCCAAGGAAAAAAGGAAAAATGATTTTTTCGTTGGGTGTGCACTGGAATTCTATGATAGGACATTTTACGACATTCTCCTTGTGGAAAAAAGGATTTGTTCTCTTCAGTCAGGTGCAAATTATTAGATTATGTATTATGCAGCAA
This sequence comes from Carallia pectinifolia, assembly GCA_037832335.1. NCBI lineage: Eukaryota > Viridiplantae > Streptophyta > Magnoliopsida > Malpighiales > Rhizophoraceae > Carallia > Carallia pectinifolia. Next base: position 15,966,480 of record CM075445.1, read on the forward strand.
GATTGTTGTACTTTACACTACCCCATTGGAGCCAGTTTGGCACAAGGTGCAGGGTTGCTCTCTTGGCTTGCTAATTTTGTAAAATGAAGTAAATTGCACTAAGTAGCAAAACGCTTCCAATGTGTAAGAACGTTGTGGCTAGTTTATGGGCTGCCATGAATCCCACTGATCATGTGAGTGTAGTTCCAACGTTTGTGTATATTGCTCTTTGCCTATTTCCTATCATGGTGGCTCTGAAGTTCAAGGTTTGTGCTTGCGATTCCAATGAAAGCTTGAAGTAGGGCAAATAGCAAAACCCTACATCTTAACTGCAATGTCGAATACTTGTTATGACTCTTGATCCCTCTACTCTGTATACAATTTCTTAATTTATGCCAGTCCCATAGTATCCTCATATCGACATTACAACATTTGAGGTATTAATTTTGCACAAGGTTAACTTTTGCATTTTATCTTTCATTTCTCTACCTTGGCCTTTTTCTAGTACTCATTTCTCTTCTACTCTGTGATTATGTAAGGTACAAAGCTGCTATCAAGGCTGATCCTTTTTGTTATGAGGTATGTCTGTCACAAAATTTAACTTCCCTTCCTCCTTCCCTGACCCCCTCCCTCGTACTTTTTGCGAATAACAGACTTTGCATATAGGATTCATGGCTGCCGAAATCATGGGTAAGCTTTCAATGCAGAATTTGGAAAACTGTAATTAAGAACTTGATAAATAGTTTTTCTTCTCATGGATGATCAATTTATTCCTTTTCCTTATGTTTTATGGACTTGACTTTGTTTCTTGACTGGACATTATGATTTCTTTTAACCTCATTTCGGTTTGAATGACTGGTGGTTTTATCATCTTTGAGGCTTTGGAATGCCTGGTTGACAACCACATGCTAACATGCGATGAAGGTAACAAGTCTTCTAACTTATTTTTCTCAAGTCTTTGTCGTGTCAGCTTTTTATGCCATATAAGTGAAGAAAATTATCTGATAATTATAAGTTATAATTTCTTTTCATGAACTTCTCTAAGCTCTTTTTATTTTTGCTACTGAATTCTAGAAACAAGTCTCCTTTCATCGTTGCAATTTGGTCCTGAAGAAGGATGGCTGTCCTCATTCTACTCTTGCTTGATAAAGAAGGTAAATGCGTGGAAAGGAGTTCTCAAGTATGTGTGCTCTCAATCCTTTTTTTTTGGTTTTTGTCACACTATATGCTTCTATGTTGTCCAGTACGACAAAGAAAGTGTTGTAGAAGCCAAATTCGGGGAAGTTGAAAAGGAAAGCTGCAATAGTAACACTCCCTGCCCATCATTCATCTATACATTGAAGAACAACACTGATCTTTTGGCCTGCAAAGCCGAGTACTACCATCAGTGTGGTGAATACCAAAAATGTTTTGAACTTACTTCTGTGTAAGTTTCTGATGATTGTACCAAAACACAGAAATCAGTTGTACCTTTTATATTCACTTGTTTTGCTTTTGCAGGCTGCTTGAGAAGGATCCATTCCATTTGAAATGTACCTTGGTGCATTTAGCTGCTGCTTTGGAGCTTGGAAATTCAAATGAGCTTTATCTTATGGCATGTAACTTAGTGAAGGATTATCCTCAAAAGTGAGTTTATATGTCATGATCTCCTCAAGAATATATATACTGTCATAAATCTTCTTCTTTTCGGTTGAAGTCGGCATCTGAACTGATTTTTTTTTCTTCTAATTTGTGTTTACCCTTTCTTTGTCTCTCTGGATGAAATGAATGAGTTTGGGCATGTTTAGTTTCACAGCTAGCTAGTGACTGACAGTTAAAGGTTGATAATTTTGTCAGCTATAAAACCAAAAGTTTTTTGGCAAAAGTGGTACTACCTGTTCAGAAAAAAATTGTTGGGCAATATAGAACAACTGGGGGCGGCCCTCTAGCCACTATACGAAACAACTACTGCCTCATTGCCTTTGATCAAACATAATATGGAAATGAATACATTATGATTCTATAAAATTAACTATTTGCTATCAATTAATTTAGAGCAAGCTATGGAAAAGACTCAAAATAGGCATGAAGAATGAAAGTGGCATATGAAAGGAAAAGCGAGAGTTGAGAGGGTTGTAAGAAAACTAGATACTCAAGTTCCATTTGAACTGAATCTGATTTGCTGAGGAAGCTAATGGTTTTCTTGATGACTTTGTATCTTGTCTGCTAATTATTGCTTGCATATTTCTGTCAAACACAGTATGCAAGGAGGCAAATGCATTTGCCAGACTCACTTATTTTTTGTTATCCATTTGACAATGACTGTTGTTTGAGCTAAAGCTTAAAATATCTTATAATAGCTGCTCATGATGGTCCTTGTTGTTTTTTATAATGTCTTTGCTCTTAGTGCGTTACAAATGGAAGTGCTAAATCATTACCCATGTTAAAAAGCAATTTGCTTTCCATCTTATTATAGTATGGCCTTTTAAACTTTGCTCCAATGTATCAGTTTTATCTATGTACAGGACACCTAGAATAAACATGGCTATTTAGAGTTCTAGACCAAAGATAAGAAAGGATTTTCAAAAAGCTTGGGATGTATTTGTGTCAGACATGAAATGGTATTTTATTTTTGTAAACCAGTCTGAGGAAGTTGGATACTGTATGTGGCCTGCACTTACAATGTTTCTCTATTGCTCAAATTAAAAGTATAAATAGAAAGCCAGAAAAAGTTAAATAAGTTGCCTATTTTTCTTAATCAAAATTATAGGGAAGAATGTGTGATTGTTGGTGTTTAGAAGTGAATTGAGGACTCTTTTCCAAATTAAGGACAGTTAAGTGTTTTTTTCTAATACAAATTAGGTACAGAAAAAGCAACTGTGTTGCCACTATATTTACCCCCATGAACGTGGTGTGAACTTGTTTATGTTTTGTTTCTTTTGCATTTAAAAGTTGTTTAATTGTTGGGGCTTCTTATCTTTTAGGGCTCTTTCGTGGTTTGCGGTTGGCTGCTACTACCACTGTATCAAAAAGTATGACCAATCACGGCGTTATTTCAGGTAACCATCGTGTCATTCTGCTAATCCAATGAATTCTAATTTCAGCAGTGTTACTTTGAGATGCTTTTACTCTTTGTTGAGAGTGTAATTGATTTAAATCTAGAAAGTGGGAAAATTTTATGTCGGTTTGCACTGTTTAAGCTACCACAAGATCATACATTCGTTCTCATTAAATATATGACAAATTCACATATTTGGTTAAAGAGGAACAAACCCACCAAGTATACATATGCTGAATGTACAGTAGAACAGGAAACAACTTATTCATTTACTGTTAAGCAAGAGCGCTGTGAAGATGGGTTGAACTTAGGAAGTTTTCATTCAAAAACATTCGATGATGCTCAACTCTTCTTCTCTAGGAAATAGGAAGTCAGACATATTGACTGCGCAGGGACACAAAAGCGAAGGAATACTATGTTGTCAGCTCTTGTTCTGTAATTACTGAGTGGACAATCTCTTATCATGCTTTAGGAAATTTTTTGATTTTAATTTTGAGCTGAGTTAAGAGATTGTTGGCTATGCTGCTACTGGCAAACCATGTGCCATGTATATTGTATTCTGTTTATCTCGTCATTGATTGCATGTAATTTCTTCTCTTTTATATCTCAGCAAGGCTACAAGTCTAGATGGAACCTTTGCACCTGCCTGGGTAGGATATGGGAATGCTTATGCTGCTCAGGAAGAGGGAGATCAAGCTATGTCGGCTTATCGCACTGCTGGTCGCCTATTCCCTGGGTAATTTTTGCTGTTACTTTATGAAGTTCTTTAAGTTGAATATGAAGGGAATAATTTAGTTAGAAATATAGTTAGTGATACAACTAAGGGTCAGCTTATCGCACTGCTGATCATTGCTTCCCCGGCTAATTTGTGCGGTTAGTTTTCGAAGTTCTTCTTTAAATTGGATATAAATGAATAATCTGTCACAAATATAATTGATTGTATTTTTGTTTGGAGCTATGGCACCTTTCCAGGTGGATTTATGGTGAGACAAACTTTGTTAATTTGGGGTCATTGGAATTCCCAACACCCCAAGAAGATATATGGACTGATACTTGAACTTACAGACTTATCCTCACTATATGCCATGCGTGTGATAATGATGCCATGTTGTTTTAGTAGGGTTCTAATCCTTGACTTTTTACATGTTGAATAATATTCTGTTATTCTAGGTGCCATTTACCAACTTTGTACATAGGAATGGAGTACATGCGCACCCACAGCTATAAGCTTGCTGCGCAGGTATTTGTTTGAACCTGGGAAAATTTCCATTTCTAGTTTATTAATGAACAATAATAATACTATGTATGTTTTCTCATTGCCATACTATGTCTGTCTTTTGATTTACATAGTTGATTTTGTGCTACTAAGTTTCTGGTTTGGAGGTACTATCATGTAATTCTGTAGTTGATGCTACTGGAGTTTGAGGTTCCTATCATTAATTTGTCAATTAAGGACAGTCTGCTTTTGCTCCACAGTCCTATTATTGAAATTCAAGAATTACTTAATAGCTTGAGGGCCTTTCTCATCTTTGCGTGGGAATGCTGTGATGGCCTTAGATCTAAAAGTGGCAGTGGCCATAATTAGAGCAAATGTCCAACAAATTTGTGTACAAATCTGTTGCAGGACACAGCACATAGCCTCAAGAATATTGCAATAATGGCTGGTTGAGGTGCCCAGGGATAGATGCTTTAAATTGCCTCTTGAAGAATAAGACCATAAAAATGGATTACAACTATACACAACTAGCAATTTATGCCAACTAGATGAATTTGTCGATTGTTTGAATGGAATAAACCTGGACATTGAGGCACTTGGTTGGACATCTAGAAATTTCAAGTTGGAAGATGATAAAATGATGGATTTGTTTCTTGTATCATCTTCAAGAATTTATCTGGGTGATTAGGTTACCAAATCACTTTCTTCAGTACAGATAACTGCTGTGATTTAATTGGCCCTTTTAGCATTTTTGGTTATGCCCGAATGCTGTGAGTTTACAGAAAATTTTTGTTTCTTCTGTCAACCGTAAATTAGCCGGGGTCAAGTAAATAGGTAGCGTTCGGTTTACTTTAACAGGAGTGCGTGATATGCTATGGAAATGTTCAACTTCTTCCTAATTGTCATTTTGGACCCCGTTAGTTCTTTATTCTTTCGGTCATTTTATTAAGATATAGAGCTATTGCTTAATTACACCTGTTCATGAAGTTCAATTTCGCAGGTTGTAAAGATTATGGTTCATTCCTTTCTTTTGCAGTTTTTTATGCAGGCAAAGGCAATTTGTTTGTCAGATCCACTTGTATACAATGAACTTGGAGTTGTTGCCTATCATATGAAGGAGTAAGTTTCTTGTATTGCTGGACCTACAGTTATTGTGTTGTCACCATGATCCCACTGTCATTTTCATCAGTCATTTTTTAGGAGTCTTGGATAACTCATACAAAAAAGAACTTTGCATATCCATTTGGCACTTACTCTGGATCAGTAGTCTTTTAAAAAAATGTTGACACTTAGTTACCATTACTTCAGTTGTGTAAACACATATTTCATTTGGCATTTAAGCGTTAACCTGTAAACCCGTTTAATTTTGTGTTGTGAAACATTTTCAGGTATAATAAGGCTGTGATGTGGTTTGAAAAGACGTTGGCTCTTGTCCCATCTTTAAGTCAACTTTGGGAACCCACGCTGGTTAATCTCGCCCATTCGTACCGGAAGTTAAAGTATGTTTTGCATGCTTGTTTGCTTACCTCTTTTTTATTTGATTGTTGCATTTGATATCCTTGTTTAAAGGTTATTCAGGATTGCTTGACACGTTTATCGGTCCAGGTCTAGGGAAACTGTGTGTGAACTGTGAAAGGGATGGCAGTTTAATGCTTTTGTTGTACAATAGTAGGTAACTGTGAAAGGGATGGCAGTTTAATGCTTTTGTTGTACAATAGTTGGTAGATGCTAGAGTGAAGCAGGATTCTTCAAAGAAAGCTTATTTCCAGGGTTGAAGATGAAACATTTTGAAACTTGTTAGATACTTTTTGTCTTCTTTATGTCTGCTCTTTTGATAGGTGAAGGGTAGGACTTGAGCCTTGGACCTCCTAGTCACAAGTCTCAACGTTATCCATTAGGCTAATTCTCAAATCCTCTCCCTTTTTTTGTCTGATGAATGTTTCTATATGTATGTTGTTTTTAAGGGCCAAGTTTGTTCCCTTGGCGGGCTTTCTAGAAATGCAAATGAGAGATTAAGCAAGGTGTTATTGCAACTGACTGCTAAAATTGTCATTATTTCGTTAGACCAGCTTGTTCTAATGTTGTCAAATGTCTGTGAAGAGTCAAAAATGATTCCAAGTTGCATTTGCTTGGCTATTTAGAGGATCTTCTGGTATAAAATAAACTGTGGCATGTTCAGGTATTGCCGCAAATACTGATAGTATAACACTTCTTTTGACTTTGTTTTGATGTTATGTTTTGTGAATTCCCATTATCACTATCTTATTCTTTCTCCTAATGAAATTTCTTGTGGAGTAAATTTGTGATTTTCTGTGTAAGTAAATGTATAAATTTCATCTTGGAGGTCTTTGGAATCCTTGGAGAGGGTGTGGGATTTACTGTGTAACTCACATGCCAATAGGCATCGTGATATACCAAAAAAAATAAAAATTCAGAAATTCCTGCTAACAAATCTCACAAACACAAATGGCATTTCAATAGTTTTAACCATGCAGTAGTGGGTTTGTTTGTAACATTGTTAGTGCTTGGAATAAAATATAAATAATCTCTTTTTGTACATTGATTCTCTAAAACCACATCATCAGAAGTAGATGAACATTTGGAGCATGGATTATATACACACTATTTAGCACATGAATTTTCCGCCTTGATATTTCAGGATGTACAATGAAGCAATATCATACTATGAGAGAGCACTTACATTGTCGACTAAAAGCTTAAGTACTTATTCTGGTCTTGCATACACTTATCATCTGCAGGTATCTTGAGTTACTTTTATTCTATATGTTTTTTTCCCCATTTTCTTTAGCCGCCTTGGCATATTGTAAGGTAACAGAAAATTTGAATGACTTTTTTTTGCAAGTGACATTTTGGACAAGTGATGTGAACGCATGTCCAGTTAAGTATAGGAGCAATACACAAGAAGAAAGAATACTAAAAGTTGGATTTTGAAGATCTTTGAATAAATCCCATAATCTTATCTGTTTGACTTTTCTTTATTTGTGTTGATCTGTAATGGTTAGTGAAGACCTTCAATATTTTTATTTTCTTTTATCGGAGTAGTTAGCTTATAAATTCTACTCCCTGATTCATTGTTAAGTATGAGATTGGTATTGAAATAGAATTGAACCTTAGAGTTGAGAATTGGTGGTGGATTCCACTAGACCAGTGGTGGATCCACTGCTGTTTTCTGTTGTTTTTGACTGTTTGTATTGTTCTCATGGGAAATTCCTATTAAAATTCTATTTTTCCCACTTCAAAATATTATTCTCAATGCTATTCTTGCATCAATAAGGTTAAACTGGATTAATTTTTGTGAAATGTCTCAAAAATCGTTATGCTTGCCTTCTGGGAGATAAGAGGAACTTGTCCTTGCTATTCTTTATCCAGGTGGTAATGTGTTTCTACTACTGCTTGCATTTTTCCAGTGGTTGATGGAAGCATAGGTGAAGAATAAGCTAGTGTACCGCATGATAAAACATTACCAAATTTCCATAGTTTCGGCTGAAAGTTAGAAGTTGTTTTGGTATCCTAGCTTGGAAATGTTGAGCTCTTTAATTTATAGTCTATTTTGATTTAAGCCACATCATAATTTTTTCTTTTTCCTGTCTTCCTATATGTAGGATAATTATTCTGCTGCTATTACATACTACCACAAGGTACGTTATCTGGATTTTCCTTTCCTGCTGTTTCCTTTACTGCACCACAAATTCTCTGTTTTGCGTTTGTAATGTGAGAAGTGTCTTGCACCATTACCTTTTTGGCTATCTTCATTAAGCTCTCTTCCTAATTTGATGAGTTAAGGGAAGCTTAGATTGGAACCCCTTGAATTTGCCGAATCATTCATTTTTCTTGCTTTCCCTTATAGCAAGCCTTTTCATTTTGCCCTTTTGATCAGGCTTTGTGGCTGAAAGCTGATGATCAGTTTTGCACTGAAATGCTGAGTTTGGCGCTAGAAGATGAAGCTCGTTGCGGCATTGACCCCAAAGTTGAATTTCTCTGAGAGGGCTATGAGTAACAGTGCTGATTGGAAACATAATTTATGTAGATTCATGACAAACTGTATGTGCGATGTGTACTACAAGCCTTGTGTTGAAATAGGCGGAAGTAGGCAATGTCTTTTTAACAATTTTATATCATTTGTGTTCTTCCATTGGCCCGGTTAAGATCTAGCCCTAAGATTTCTAGTCATTGATATTTAGCTGCAGTAATGTTTAAATTTTGAAACAGCCCAGTGGCTTGATTTTTTAGCAGAGCATCATTACGTAGTAATGGTTACTGGAATATGCGATAATAACCTGTATCGTCCTTGTTTTGTGGCCTTATATCGTCTGTTAAAGGCATTTTCTGTAACTAAGCTGTTGAGTGGGCCTATCTCATACGGTTTCTCGTATCTTTTATATCTTTTTCCTTGTATTATTTAAAAACTCTTGAAGTATATAAATAAAGATATATATAAATAAACGTTTTCTTTTTTCTCTTCTCCTTTTTCCACATGCTATAGAAGTGATGGAATTAGTGGGGGTACCGGGGGCCATTGCCCCCCACCAGCCTTCAGAAGTTCTAATCTTCTATTATTTTTTCTTTTATTTCTGTATAATTTTTTAATGTTGTTCACCTAAAACATATATGTTTTTGGTATCCTCTAGGCTATTTTTTTGTCTGTAAAATATCTTTCACGTATATACACATAATGTACTGATAAGTATCATTCTAGTTTCACAAAAAAAGTTTTGCTTTTCTTTAATTAATTTACCCCTAAAAAATGTTTGTCTCATCTTTACCAAAACAAAAAGGACACGACATCAAGTAAGCAAAAAAAAAAAAGAAAAAGAGCGGTCAAAAAACGACTAAAAAAATAAATAAAATGACAAATGAAAACGTTGAACTCTGGCAATTCTTTTTCTCTCTTGTCGACGTCATGGTACACACAACAAAGAGAATAAAACAAAAGCGACTCAAGAAAAAAAAAAATCATAGTTAAGATGCAAAAGTAAAATCAAATTTATTTGTTTTACTAAATACGCTAAAAACAAGTCTATTTACATTGCTGTAGATTTGATCTGTTTTTTTTCTTTTGATTTATAATTGAATTTTGTAATTTTTTCCTTATTTTTTCTTAACATTTTATTTTTATTTTACAAAAAATTTCAAAATAAAAATTTTATTCAAAAGTTAAATAATCTCACACACACACTCGTGTATGCTAAATTTTATATTAGTTATGGACGAGTTTCTTATAAAAACAAAGTTAGAGGAATTGGCCAACAATCATAATCCAAAAAACAGTTTAAAAAGTTGATTTAAAGAATTTCTCTACTGATCCTGTAAAACGATCAAAAATATTAGAGTATCATTCTACTAAGCGAAATATAATTAAAAGAGTCTATCTATAAAAAAGTCCTTATCAACCGAGAGAATACAATTTTTCTAGAGGTAAGGTTTGCATGATTTGGCATCATGGATGATCACTTGTGGTGTGATAATAAGTATGTTATTCACATTGCTACTAATCTAGTCTATATGAGCGGACTAAACATATTGAAGTAAATTGTTATACAATATGTGAAAGATTGAAGGATGGCAAGATCTCTCTGTCGTATGTGAAAACCAGATATCAATTGACAAATATTCACATCAAAGTGCTCAATGGTGTTCGAACTAAATTTTTCTGTAACAAGTTGGACACTATAATATATATGCTCCAACTTAAGGGGAACTATTCAGCATGTAGGTGTGTTGGTGGGTCTGACTTATACGATTTTTTATATCTTTTATGACTTCCTTTTACATTCTAGTAGAAACCCTAAAAATATATAAATAGACATATAGACAATCAATTTCTCAATTTTTAAAGAATGCTTTGTCTCAAACTTTTTTCTCTTTCTCTTCTCTTTCTGTCCACATAAGCCTCTGCCATCATCCATATGTTGGGAAAATTTTCAAAATAAAAAGTTGTGTCCCTTAGTTAATTTGATAGTTATGGAGTTGCGTCTATTAATGAAAAGACACGTCGAAAAGTCGGGTCTATTGATGAAAGGAAACGTTGAAGAGTCGTGTCTATTGGATCAAAAAGATGCATCTCTTGGCCAAATAACTACCGAATTATTCTCCCTATAAATATGTGAATTGGTCATACACAGATATAAAGAAGATAGAAAAGTCCATATACATTTTGTGAGTAATTTTGGATATTACAATAACTTCTCGATGGCTCGATTTCAGTATTGCAACCTGCAGTCTAGTATGCTTCATTTTATCCTATAAGGGAGTTCGCATTATACCTCTGTTGCAATTTAGTTAGGACGAATTTTGCCTTAAGAAGAGTGACGTTTAGATACACGACTTAAAGCAATTCTTTCATTTCTAATCTTACTCTTTTTCCTGTTCCGACAATTTTAAGGCAAAAATTCTGATTTAGTTCATGATTGGATCGTGTGAAAGGATTGACTTTCGACTTCGTGGATTAAGGTATGTTCATTTTTCATTTGTGTAGAAATCATAAACTCTAAGGTATGTTTTCTATCAAATTATGTGAAAGCATCATGTTGTATGCATATATCCAATAACAAAATATATCACGGTCAATTGTTCTAAGCATTTCTAATTGACATTAAAAATTGAGGAACGAAACAGTGTGACCCACACCTTGTCATAGTCGAATTGGAACATAATAGAATTAATAAGGGTGGCGTGTGATGCACTTAACTTTTGGTGCACATTTCTAGCATTTAGATGACAGAGCCATGGAAAATAGTCCGCATTGTTGATGATTAATTGGATCCTTAGGGGTTGTCTTAACCATAAAATTAGGTATGTTTTTCTTAAAATAAAAGGACATTATTTGGGCTATTGGTCATGCCGTAAAAGGTTAAAAATGGATTCTCTATTTTTTTGTCCAAGAAGGTATTGTATTGTATTTGAGGACCTCTTTAAAACAATTAAATTTAAAATCCCAGGTTTCTCAACATACATGAATGGCATATATAATTAATTCAGTGTAGGAGCATCATGACTTTTATTCTGTGTGAATTTTGTTTTTGGATTGTGCATATAAATTAATTAATTTAAGAAACTAGTGCTTCTTATTAGTTCTTGGACAAGAACTGTTGACAAAAGAATTATATAATTACTTGTCGAATTGCACAGTTTTTACATGCACGGTCTTATAATGCTTCTAGTGGTGGTTATTCCTTGTTTGCCATTGTTCTTTGTTTGATGGTCTCTATGGTGATTATGCATGCATGGTAGATCATAACATACATGAATTTTGGTGATTGGTGGTCTCTATTGCACGAAAAATTGGCGTATATACATGAATTTTTGTTTTGGTTTGCATGATATCTATGTATAAATGTGATTTTTGATCTATGCCAGTCAAATATGTGACTGCTTTTGGAAACGTCTCTCTTGAGAAATTATATATATATATATTTATATGGAAAAGGATTGTATGGTAGGAGGTGTTATTTGGCATAACCACCAAACTAACTGCTCTTAGCGGTTGGTGGCCTCAAATTAATATATTTATTTCAAATGAATACCCGAAAATACATGAGCACCCAATGAGTTTTGACGCTAGAAATAATTGGAGATCAAATCATATTAACCATTAGTCCAACTGCTATTATTAGTTGCGAGTGGACAGTTACTTGGAACACATCATGTGGAATTGTAAATTTCATATAAAGACGGTTTACCTTGGAATTTTATGTTTCAAGGGGCGGCACTGTGTTGATTTTATATGCGTTCCAAAATGGTCTCCTTTGGTTCTTTAAAATTCAGTACAATTCTATAGATTAAAAGAATTTAGAACTTCTTCTTTGGGAAAATGTACCACAAAGTATAAGAGCAATTACTTGGTGGGTAAGGAATTGTAAATTCCTCACGTTATTCATAACCCTTATGAAGGGTAACGCTCCATAAAAGAAACAACGGTGTCCTTTAAGGAATTATAAATTCCTCTCAACATTTTTAGAGTCATCAAATTAGACTCAAAGTTCTGTGTGCTATAATTTGAACACTAGTCCAGTCTAATACCCTTGAACCAATTGGGGCTGGCGGTGGAAAATTGTTTGGGACAATTGAAAATATTGACATGCAATTTATTAGCACATGTGATTCTTGGTTAAGTCCAAGACAAAGGGTATGAAGGAAGGCTGGTAGGGCACCACATCAAATAGGATTATAAACTGTGTTCATAAGCAATAGAATACAAGTCACTATTCGAGAAAGGGATGTTACCACCAAGCTAAATAACCCTTTTAACGATTGAATGTTTGTAGCAGTGGATATGGTTTTCAAGCCCAAGGCTCTTGAGAGGAGCATGCCAACTATTGCACGCAATTTTGTGAATGAACTTATGGTAATGGTGGGTATAAAAGTTGCGACTATAATCCTTTAAATGAAAGGATGATTTGTTAACTATAAGAAAAATATTTGATAAAAAACCCTTAAGTATATGTGAATTGATAAAAAATTAAAGGATATACGAAATTTGATGGACAAGACATCAAGAAGGGATGAGTTCAAGTCCAAAATTATTAATCACTCATAATAGAACCTCGACTCAACACTTAATACAATGTCAAGTCTTGAGTTCAATGAGTCAAAGTACATCATCAGTGTGATTAAAGCACTATAAATGATTTTTTCCATCCCAAGTGTTCATAGTACTTGACTATGTGAATGTGGAATGTGTAGGTCGTTCCAATAAGTTTAAGGATTTGACTTTAAAACATTGATAAAAATGATATAGACACAATGGTCTTTAATGTGTTAATTATTAAAAAGAGAAATATAATATTGTATAGTCAAATGTGTGAAATATTTCTACAGGATATCAGTAAGAATAATTGGTTCAAAACTTATCTATCATATTATTCAGATATGTTGTAATGCATATTTTACTACGTAAGGTTTAATCTGTAAGACACCTTACTTATACATTTGACTTCCAAAATTGCTGAGAATCCGTTACATTTTCTTATTTTGAAAATGACGGGGGATTGTTGGGAAAATTTTCAAAATAAAAAGTTGTGTCCCCTAGTTAATTTGGTAGTTATGGAGTTGCGTCTATTAATGGAAAGACACGTCAAAAAGTCGGGTCTATTGATGAAAGGACACGTTGAAGAGTCGTGTCTATTGGACTGAAAAAACGCATCTTTTGGCCAAATAACTACCGAATTATTCTCCCTATAAATATGTGAATTGGCTATACACATATATATAGAGAAGATAAAAAAATTCATACACATTTTATAAGTAATTTTAGATATTACAATAACTTCTCGAGGGCTCGATTTCAGTATTACAACATGTAGTCGAGTGTGCTTCATTTTATCCTGTGAGGAATTTCGCATTATACCTCTGTTGCAATTTAATGAGGGCGAATTTTGCTTTAAGGAGAGTGACGTTTAGATACATGACTTAAAGTAATTCTTTCATTTCTAATCTTACCCTCTTTCCTGTTCCAACACCATATGTGCATAAATTTTATTCTTTTGTTTTTTTGCTTTATTATGCTTGTTTGGTATGAAGTTAAAATATATAGATTGCTATGTTTTGATGGGATGCTTGATGCTCTAAAGTCTAATCTATCTACTGATATCAACTCTTATGAATATGTTGACAAGCATATGAACTATAAAAACATATCTGAGACTAACAAATATATGAATATATATGAATTTTACACCTGAGAAAATATTTAAATAATTTTAGTCACTTCATTTACGAAACACCCTAATTTGGTAAGAAACAAAAATGTTTTCACAAATTAATTACTAATTTTTTTAGTTAATTGATTCCTAGTAAAAGTTAAATTCAAAATTTTTAATTAAAAAAAATGACTTCGGGATCAATTGAACATTAGTAAGTTAATTATTAGATACATATTTTCTGCATGTGTAACAGAAGAAACACTCTTAGGAGCCAACATCAATAGAGATTTTAAAGTTGAAGTCCAACATTTCTTTTATTAAGAAGTTCATTTTTTGTCGTGGCCACCCGTGAGTGACATAAAATTCAAACTTTTAAACATTGTAAGTAGCATTAAGTCCCTGCCTGATATCGTATGCCGAGAGCTTGTTGGGGTGTTGTCAATGCCGCGATTTGTCTTCTCATCCGGTGGTCACCATTGCTGTTCCTTGGTGAGCTTTGTGAGGCTTGATTGCCTCTTTGTGTAGTGTGTTGATTCAGTTTGGAGATGGTCAAGTGAGTTCTATCTTGGTCTTCTCTGCTGAGCTCTCGATTAGTTACTGTGTCAAGTCCCTTACCTTTGCCTCCTCTCTTAGGGGTGCGGGGGCGGGGGATCTTACTCTATTTTTTGTGATCGCCGGCTTTCGTCCCTCCTCCGTTTGGATGGCATCGTGCTCTATTTGGTTGTTGGGGGTAGAAGGTGGAGTCGTGGCTCGTCTTTGCTCCCAGTTGTTGCCACTCTTGCTTTCAGCGTATTGGGTTTCCCTAGTGTTGAGATGTGGCGGTTTTCGGATGGCCTTCTCGCTGCCGCCGATCCCACTTAGCCTTGCAGCTGTGGTGCTGCTGACCCTGTTGCACTAACCTTGAGTTGGTGCCTGGCTACTGTTGCCGAATGTGTTTGCGGCAATTTCCAAAGATGTCATTTTGTGGGTCTTGGGCTTTGTGCCCATATTGATAGGGTCTCTGTTTTGGGCTTCCAATGTGCCTAGGGGTGTGATGTTCTTTTGTTAGATTTTACAATTGTATAAGCTAGGGTCGGGCCTACTGTTTGAGTCTTGTACTTCTGTTATAGTTATCTAATAGCGCCGTAAGTAAAAAAAAAAACATTGTAAATAATTATTGAAGAGATAAAATTGTTGATATAACCTTATGGAGATTCTACTCAAAAGCTTATTTATAAGTCAGACGAATTTTGGCATCAGTGATCTAGGTTTGTATTTCCATCTTTGCAGCTCTTTGTCAACAAAACATTAGGTGCTCGATTCAATTGAAAAAAGATTGAGTGTGGTTGACATGGTTGTGAAAATCGCGATCTAAATTGTACGATCGCTTGATTCTATACTAGCTAAATGATTTAGATCGCTTTAAAAATCGTTTGAATGTAAGATCTGCGTAGAATTGGAAGTTAAATCGTACGATATTTTGGTCTTTTCTTGTTTTGAACAAGATACTTCCAATGGTTAAAAGGACAACACGCATCATAAGGCCATCCATTAACCGATACGTTCCTCTTTTCTTCTTTTACTTTTATTTTTTATTTTTCGTTTTCAAGCTAAATAATATGGAAAAATGTGAAGAGATAGAGATTTTTTTGTCTGAGAAAACATCGGTAGCATAATAAAATTTTAATTTTAAATAATAATATTTATATTTTATATAATAAAAAATATTTTAATTTTTGTTACGTAAAATATAATTATTATTATTTAAAATTATAAGTTTGTTATATTATAAATATTTCCTCAGATTAAAATCTCCGGCTCTAAATAAGTGCTCCAATAATATTTTTGCAAAAGCATCAAACCTGTTCATAAAGCAATTTCATGCTGCAACAATCATATGGAAAAAATGTTGAAGAAGTGCCGCCAACGTATAGAAATTATGATTTTTTTTTAACCAATATATAAAAATTGTGATGATCATATAAATCAAGAGCATAATGATCAAAATTAGTATTATAAACTATGAATAACGGTGTATAATTTTATGTACTGTTAAACATTAATAGTGGACAGAGTAATTTGGATATAAATCATCTTTAATGGCTTTGATTGTTGTTTAAATATGTATATATATATATACATATATACATATCTTGTATTATTTGTGCTGGGCTTTCAACTTAGAAAATTTATGTAACGCTTAAAAATTAAAAATTATAATCTTTTTTATTAGTTTTGATTTAATTTTATAATTTTATAATTAAATCTTATAATTTAATCTTGATATTTTTATAAAAATCTTTATTAAAATTTAATTTTAATAATCAAGGTGATTGACTGAGGTATTAAATGGATTGGCATCACCAGCATACTCGGAAGCCTCTTTTTAAGTTGTTAAAAAACAAAAAAACCGATAGAGAGAGAAATAGGAGAGAGAGAGCTGACTAGGAATTTTTGTACGAGAGTGGCAGTAGCAGTAGTTGGTAAATAGCAAGAGCATTAGGTTGAAGAATTAAAGGAGCGACAAGCATGGTGGTGGCATCTCCATCTCTACCTCTGTCTCCTCCATGTCTGCTTCAGCCAGCTTCCTCTCGCAGCTTCATTCATCCCCGCGCCGCCGCCGCCGGCCCCACCCATGTTGTAAGTAAAACCTTAACCCCACCCCCACTTGCTCCTTTTCTTCCATTCTTATTTCTTTAATTTATGGTAAGTGGGTATCTCAAAGCATACAGAATTGGATTCATTGTGAGGAGTATGTTGAATTCAGAGTTGTAATCTTGCGGAACCCATCAAGTTTGATAATGGGAAGCCATGGAACATCAACATCCCTCCTCCTTTGCTTACTTCTTCTTCTTCTACTAGTAGCTGCGACCCTTCATTAATCCCACTTCCTGGCTTCTCGGCTTCAACAACTTTAGAAAACGCCTTTGCAAACAGACATGACACAAGGCTCCGCATTTTCTCTGGCACTGCCAATCCTTCTCTCTCTCAGGTTCTTCTTCTTCTTCTTGTTTTTTTTTTTGTTAATTTTTTTGTGATTTCTTTCTTGGGATTTTATTAATTTTCATTGTTTCTATACATTTTGACTTTGTGTTCTTTTTTTTATTTGTTTATTTAATTTGGCCTAATGTTCTACAATAGGAAATTGCTTGCTATATGGGTCTGGAGCTTGGACAGATTAAGATAAAACGGTTTGCTGATGGGGAAATATATGTTCAATTGCAAGAAAGTGTCAGAGGTTGTGACGTCTATCTTGTTCAACCCACTTGTCCTCCCGCAAATGAGAATCTTATGGAGCTTTTGATCATGATTGATGCTTGTCGAAGGGCTTCTGCCAAAAATATCACTGCTGTCATACCGTATTTTGGTTATGCCAGGGCCGATCGAAAGGTAATTATTTCTGCAACCAAAGAAAAACTTTAGATAAAAATGAATCATAGTAGGTGCACTATAGCTGCCTGGGCACTTAAAAGTTATACCCCCCTTTTTTTTTGTGGCCGGTTCTTCTGCATATAGTTGTGCGGTGTGTTATCTTAAGTGCTGGAAATTATTTATCCTTTGTCCTATTCATCAGTAGCTGGATTAGTCCATATTACACAGGGCTATTCTTAATCAGCTTTTGTTAATCGGCTTCTGCATTGACTGCAATTTCAGACTCAGGGGCGTGAATCCATTGCTGCCAAATTGGTTGCAAATCTGATTACTGAAGCTGGGGCAAATCGTGTTCTTGCTTGTGATCTTCATTCTGGGCAGTCCATGGGATATTTTGACATTCCTGTGGACCACGTCTATGGCCAGGTAATTAACCAACTCGATGCGTGCCCACTGTTATATGGCTTTTGTTGTTTGATAAATGGTCGGCATCTTTTACGCAACCGAACTTAATAGTTGAAAACATATGATGGTTGACATTGTTGAAGTAGTTGAAAGGTAACTTTAATGGTTGCTTTGTCACATTCTGGGGTTCTGAGTATTAATTGATATTGCCATTATTTCCTTGTACATGTTGCTTGCATTTTAGCACAACGTTTGTGAACACCTGATTGCATGGTTTATTGTATGGTCCAGTAAGATATCCAGAAACTTATTGCTAGCAATTGTTAATCATTTTTTAAACATTGGCTTTTTTTTTGTACTGCTAGCCTGTGATTCTTGATTACCTCGCT
Organism: Carallia pectinifolia; assembly: GCA_037832335.1. Lineage (NCBI taxonomy): Eukaryota > Viridiplantae > Streptophyta > Magnoliopsida > Malpighiales > Rhizophoraceae > Carallia > Carallia pectinifolia. The sequence goes on from CM075445.1 coordinate 15,984,519, forward strand.
AGTAAGACGATATGTTCTGATGACTTGGTGGTGGTCTCCCCTGACGTTGGCGGTGTGGCTAGAGCACGTGCTTTTGCAAAGAAATTATCGGATGCTCCTCTAGCCATTGTCGATAAGAGGCGTCATGGCCACAATGTTGCAGAGGTATGATCTAACATAATGTACGCTACCTTTTATGCTCCATCATAGTGTGCTGCAGGATTGCAATAATTTTGTGCATTTAAGATATCGGTAGCCAGAAAAGTTTGATTTGCTATATTTGTTGGGAGCTGACCCTTGCCGGCATGCACGTGTGTGCATATGCAACAGAGAGGGGGATTGGAGCATTGTAGATACAGTATGTGAGTCATATTGTTAAAGCTGAAGACAAAGTGCTTTGGTGGTTCCAACACACTGCAATTTTTTATTGTCCATGCATTGAGAGCTGAAATTGGCACATACTAATTTTTCTTTGTTTACTTTTTCATTCTAATTGTGGAGCATAATATTGTCTATTGTGTGTTTTTTATTGCCTGCAATATGTCATCTTGCAGGTTATGAACTTGATAGGTGACGTTAAGGGGAAAGTTGCTGTCATGGTGGATGATATGATCGACACTGCTGGTGAGTTTCTGTTATACATGGTTATATGTTATTTCTCATCTGTTTGCAAATGAATGCTCCATTGGCTTTTTAATTATGTCCAAGGAATAGGTTCTAGCCATTCCTAAAAGAACTGTGCCAATAATTAATCTGGGGATGGTCGTAGAATTTTATTTATCTACCGTTTGTAGATTAAATGCAATTTATCGTGTGGTTTCTTGCAGGGACTATTTCCAAAGGTGCAGCCCTATTACATCAAGAGGGGGCTAGGGAGGTTTATGCATGCAGTACACATGCTGTTTTCAGGTACCTTTATCCTTCATGGTATAACAATCCTTTGATGATCATCTTTATATAAAAAGCAAGAATGCAGAATGCCAACCATTGCCCACAATTTCTTCTCCTTGGAAGTATAGTATATATCATACTTAGGACAGTTTTGTAGATAAAATCTGTTGTTGCACATATGGGCAGGGCAAATGATTGTTGTTTAGGCGGATTTTTACTAGAACCTGCTTTTCTGTTTGCAGTCCTCCTGCAATAGAGAGGTTGTCAAGCGGACTTTTCCAAGAGGTCATCATAACAAACACTATTCCAGTGTCAGAGCAGAACTACTTTCCTCAGCTTACAGTGTTGTCAGTGGCAAACCTGCTGGGGGAGACCATATGGCGGGTTCATGATGACTGCTCTGTGAGTAGCATCTTTCAGTGAACTTGGATTGATATGAGAATCAAAGAAATTGATTCATCACTCAAATTGGAAGAATGATCTTGGTTCATTTATAATGCTTGCATATTATTATTGTGTGTATCCTAACTATTCCTTCACCAATGATGCATCCTCTGGAATAACAAAATCATGATGGCATAGTGTAGGCTGAGTTTTTTTGACAGAATGGAGTGAATAGCAATAAAGTCAAATAAACAACAAATTAATGGAGACAGGGATGGACCACTTATCAGATATTATTTTCTCATCGTAGCTTTTATACTTCCTTTCAATTCTCGCAATATGGGTATGTATGTTAAACCAAGTTATCCTAGCTTGGGAGTTGAGATAATCTATTTATTGGCAGTTTTTATGCTTTTGGAAACAATAACCTTAAATACATTAGATTAATCGTCAACATGTTTTCTCATTGTCAGGGTGGCTTTGAACCATACTCAAGCTTGGGCATTGATTGACCAATTTTTACGTCAGTGTTATGCATCTCCTAGCGTCTACGATGCTGGTTTCTGCCTACCTTAACAGAAAGTGATGAAATTGCAGCATAGTTTAGTTCAGAGAAACTGAATCTTTAGTTGTTTTGCATGCTGAGCTTTGATACAACGTGGGTTTGATATATAGGAGAATTGTTGATAGCTTGAATCAGGCTTCTTGATTAGGACTTTGATGTGTCTCATCTCTCAAAAATTTTCCCCAATATCTGTATAAAAGATGTTATAAGGGGTGTCCAATGTTTGCTGAGCTGTGAATTGCTTAGAAAAGTAACTATATTCAGTGAGTTATTATTTTAATACTGTGGCTGGCTGCTTCCTTGGTAGTGACTGGCTTCTTCCTTCTTGAAGCAGATTTGATGAAACCTCATTGAGATATTGTTCTGTTTCTGCCTAGATTGTGGTCCAGCATTTTCTCCTCTTCAATTTCCTCATTAAAGCTTTAAAGAACTATGCCAATATCTCAAATTGATTTAATGTGAAAATCAAATCATTAAATTAGTGTTTCTTTTTTTTTTTTTTTTTTCTCTGTGTGACTACCAATTAATTAGATTATTACCCACTAATTTTTTTCCACTTCTGAACTTTAAAATGATGATTTTCTGTGAAAAAAATAGTTGGTTTGATTTTAAGTATTTTTAATGGCTATTTAGAGTATTAGAAATGAGCAAATTATTAGCAATCCAGTTACCCTTCTGTTTCTTTTTCTTTCTTTGTGATAACTAATTCAATTACCACTAATTTCGCTCCTGATATTACTATATTAGTAAAGTTATTAAATTTGTTGGCTTCTAAGAGTGTTGAAATGAACAAAATTTTGGTGGGTTCCTGTTTTTTAAGGACATAAAAGGATTATTTTGTTCGGGAGGTGCAAATAATTCAGAATATTATTAATGATGGGGAGGTGAATGGGGCTCCTTATATGCCCCAAAACCCATTTATTTTTGCCACAAAGACAGTGCAGTAAGTTAATGTCTGAGATTTTGATTATAGTAAGCACCCCTCTAAGCCCCCGCTTGATGGCTCGTGCAGTACACTGGATTTATGCATATTTTTTGTTTGCAGAGAGCCATTTATTTGCAATCATTATCTGCACATTGCATTGCATAACGTTTAGTTGCAGCCAAATCTAATCAAATGTTTTTAGGATTGATTTTGCAACATAACCCACAATTGGTACCAAAATGAGAAGTTTAACTTATGCTTAACTTGTACCAACAGAAGCACTACACACTCTCAACCTTATTTGCCCAAAGACAAGATTGAGCTACATTCTCATCAAAGCTCTTCTTAACATGGCAAAACAAGAATCCCTGGAGACTGAACTTATACATCACACATCTGGGAAAAATCATATGCCATCTCATCGACGTGCAATTATCATGAAAATGACACTTATTTACCACCATGTTAGCGCGCCTCAGCCCTTTTTTTTTTTTGGTGAAACTAATATCAGTACCAGCTGCTTTCAGCTCAAACATTCCTAGTTACAAGAAGGAATCCACATTTAGATCCGTCTCGACTTCAACCGTCTTCATAAAAACATTATGTACCATGGTTTGAAGTTTAAGTGCCCTCTATCGAGAGATTTTTCAGCTGCACCAAAAGGTTCTGGCCTACCGTCATGACTCATGAGGGTTGATTCTTTCGACCTTGAGGGTGCTCAATATCCATCTTCATGAAGCGGAAACCCATTATATACCTATACTCCCCAGTACCGAGGCAACGGGAGCAATAGTCTAGGCCACTACCATGACAGGCCCTGCACCTGCCAAAGAAATTGCAATTAACTTTTGAAACAAATGCTAGTGTCTCTCATAAAAGAATAATAGTACGCAACACTTAAGAAAATTTAAGCCAACTGACGTCTATGGGTATTGAAAGAGCAAAATGTGGGCGATACCTCACCATTTTGGCCATTTCCCTTTTGGAAGTATGGCTAAATGTGTGTAGTTTGTCCTGCCTGCAAAATTCCATATACGGTTGAGTTCAATAAATGTGAAAAGATCAAGATGATAGATAACTATAGATTCCAGAATTCATATGATTTTTTCAGAGACACATTTGACATCTCATCCACCATCCAAAAGCAGATGCAACTGTAACCTACAGAATCTGGACTCTGCTTACCTCTGAACAAGATTTAACACACACCTAAATCCCCATTTTTCTAATCAGAAATCTCTAGAGTTGTATAAACAGGGGAGCATTCGAATTAAGATTGGCAATTTAGCATAGGATACTTATAATCGAACCATTAGCCGTTATTGAAAACTTGGTAACGACTTAGTTTCAAGCTGGCATCTTTGCCAATCCAGACGGTCAACAAATGGAATTCCATCAAACTCAAAGGATAAAGAAGAAATTGCTTACACCCCTGCCCTGATTAAGCACACCTGAAGTTTGGAAGTTCTGAGGGTACCATACAATGACAACAAGAAGAAAGCCTTAATCTAAATTTAATTGAGGTCGACTACATGAATTTTTTTCTTGTCATTTCATTCTATTGTGCACTGTTTTGCAGGAATTATACCAATTAATATTCCTATGAAGATAACAGTCAACTGCAGTTTTTACATGGAACAACTAGCGTGATGCTGTGACATACAACAGACATCTGCAGCTCGGTTTGAAATAAATTATTGTCAATGACGTCAACAAACCCCCCTTTTTGCAACACATGAACTGCACAGATTACCATTAAAAGGCATAAAGCACAGAAATCTATTAGGAGGAATTGCCTACAGTGAGTAGCAGCAGGATAAGATGATATGGCTTGTAGGACGCAACGAGTTAGGAAAATTTGTCATAAATTGCGGCAAAACCTACTCGCAGCCCCTATAATTCAGATAATGGATTATGCCTCAATGTTATGCATTAGCCCTTCTGCTGTGGGGAGAGAGAGAGAGAGAGAGACCTGTTCCAGAACAATGGTGGCAAGCAACTCTTCCACTGCCTTTGCAGACCACACAAGGTGGATCAGGTTTCTTACTGGTATCTTTCCAGACATTTGACTGCATCAAGAAAGGGAGAAACAATGGCAACAATCAATCAAAAATCTAGCCTTCCCTTTAGTTCCACACTACTAGTACTACTTACACTTGCAGCTAAACATAACAAATACTCCAAACAGATTTATAGCAGCGTATCAGAATTAAGGATTCCAGAGACAGTAAAAGAAACAATCTCAGATTCAAGATGATTTGCCAAAAAGAAAAAGATCTTACTTTCCCTTTCCAAATATCTTAAAGGCACCAAGGGATTTAACAATTTACATACCCATGTAAACATACAAGTTCAAAGCTCAAGATATTGACTGCTCTAGAGTGCACCATTCCACAGGATAGTTTACCCCTAAGAGCACGCCAAAAAGCAGAAAAAGACCAGCCCTCATTTGATATGCTGAGCACCTCTAAGTCAATCATAATTGTCTATTGAAAGAAGTACTCATGGTCATAGATGCAAACAAAAACATGTAAAATATGAAATCAAAAAAAAAAAAAATCCTTAAAAACCCACATAAAGAACACAGAGAGCCCAACCACAAGGTGCATACACATAATACAATATGTGAAAGCTAAAAGTAAAAACGAGAGAGAGAGAGAGAGATTGCCTCAGTTTTGACGACCCAAGATGGCTTGGAGACAGAGAAGAGTGGCAAAGTTGGGTTTTTTGTAGGACCAATCCCATTCCCAAGACCCTTCTTCTTACTAATGCCATTGCTGCTGTCTTCCACTTCCAATCTTACGGTCGTTAACAGACAAGCCGCCGCCCTGACCGCCATTTTGGCAATGCTCTGCCACTTCTGGTGTGCACTGCTAGTGAGCGAGTGAGTGGTAGTATTACAGTACATGGATTTGTGGAACAAAGGTCAAAGCCCATTCCAAACACCACCCCAAAAGGCCCAAACCCAACTATCAGTTCTTGTCTGACTAACTAATACAAATTGCCTTAGACCAAAAGAAAAAAAACAAACTGCCTTGGCGAGCGGCTTAGAGACTTCTATTTCCACCTTTTCTTCTATCTTCTACTTCCAGAGCAGAGACAACAAGGGCCACCCAGATGGAGTTTCTGTCTTATATTTCCACTACAAAGCTGAATTAAGGAAGGTCTGGCTTATACTTTACTCATCTTTTTGTTTAGCATTTATTAAAGTTTGTTTCTTTGATGTATCACTCAACTCTGGAGAACTTAACTATGCATGGGGTGGAAGCGTTTAATTTTGTGCTTTTGCCCACTGCTGATAATAATAAGAGGAAGAAGATGATGATTTTTGTTTCTTTTTTTTTTTTCCTGATACAATGGAGAGTTGAGAAACTTGAAAACCAATAATGTCTAAAATGTTAGTTCAGTAGCCTAACATAAAGAAAGTCAGCAAGTGCTTGCAGGATAGGAAGAAGATGATGAAGAAAAATGTTTAATTTTCTTCTTCATACACAATGCAACTCCCAAATTATGATGCATGTCCCTGCCTCAGGAGTTTTTGTTTTTCCTGTTGGACTGAAATTCCCATACCTTAAGCAAAATTGTTAAAATTCTGGTTCACGAATCCCTTGGTACGGAGAATTCTTTTATTATTAGCAATTTAGCTAAAGGAATAAGAGTTACAAATAGAGACTTATGCACATGCAATCACATATTCTCTTAACTGTTGTGGCTCAGTCTTGTAGCTTCGGGACAATTATCTTTCCTTCACTAGTACATGATTATAATGCATCAATTTTGCACATTGGCACTGTCAACCACTCGCTATTGTGGACGTCATATCACTTAAATGGCTATGATTAATACCATCTATATGCACTTCGTTCTGTTTCCCACTAGTCATTGTCCATGCCATGGCCTAGGCATGACTGGAACATTGTCATGCTAATGTAGGACGAATAAGGGAAAGATAAAATCCTAGTCAAGAATCCACTTGAGAAATAAGAACACGGGAGAATTCACCTGAAAAATAAACTGAATTCAATAATCAATTCCAAACATCAGAACAAGTCTAAAAAATAACAGAGGTCCTAGGCTCTATTTATAGAGCTAGCTAACAATAAGAACAAATACTGATAATTACGGAATAACTGCAAACAGATAACTACGAAAAATAATTGAAACCGATAAAGACGTCCCAATTAATATAAACATCAAATATCTAAATCCTAATTAGACTGAAACTTCTCCTGAAAATACTTTTGCTGGAAGAATTCCTTGTCATTGCGACTGCATCATATGCATTCTAAAGAAATTCTCCACGCTTTATTTCTATCCATGACCGGTAACCGGATGGGTTGTCTTCCTTTGGTCTACAAAATATTTCTCTAGATGTTCTTTGAGCCACCTCCAAGTTATGCAGATTTGCCAAGCTGGTGAAAGCCCTGTGATCTCATGGAGTACTCTTTTATAAGTTTTGAGAAGAAAGAATCATCTCTTTCCAGCAGCCTTGCTGGCGTGTCATATTCTGCAATCCTTCCTGTTGACACAAAAGTAAAAATTTAAACACCTTTTCAGTAACCTGAGTATTATACAAGCACGTATACAAATTTGGGTATTTTATATTGGATCCCTTCCGAATCCCAGGTTGTGGGAAGATTGTGTACCGGCCGTGCTTGTGTGTGCGGGTGTGTTTATATTTCTTGCTTTTTGTGAGTAATGCATGTGTTTTGTACTTACCATCACTAAGGACTAAAACAAGGTCACTATCTATAACCGTGTGAATTCTGTGAGCTATTGTTACTACCGTCCGGTATTTGAACTCTTGACCGATGATCTTCTGTATCACACCATCAGTTGCAGAATCAACAGATGCTGTTGCTTCATCCAGCACAAGAATTCTGCTTTTCTTAAGCAATGCTCTTCCCAAGCAAAATAACTGCCTTTGGCCTACACTCCAATTCTCTCCATTTTCAACCACTGTGAGAGCAAACATCTTAATAATTTCTGTTGGCAAAGATGCATAATTAGCCATTTATAGATGTCAAATTACCTGTAGCATCCAACTTCTCATCTTTTGCACGTACCAAATCACCCAGTTGACTTTTATCTAGGGCCTGGAGCATGCAAATTTTTTCCAAGGTTACCATGTCATGTTGAACATGAAATAGGATAATCCTGACAAGAAATGTTCCAAGATTTGCATTTTACATTTGTTCCTTCTTGCTGCTGTAATATGACTTTCTATTAGTTTTTGTTGTATTTACCTCCCAAATTTCGCAGTCAGAGTATTGCCCTAGTGGGTCAAGGTTTCCCCTGATTGTTCCTTCAAACATTGTTGGATCCTGTGGAATGATACTGAGCCTTGATCTCAAGTCATGAAGGCCTATCTTAGAAATGTCCACATCATCAATTATAATGCTTCCTTCTCTTGCTTCAACAATCCTGAAAATTGCCTGTATCAGGGTTGACTTCCCACTTCCTGTCCTTCCTACAACACCAACCTTTCTTCTTCCTGGAATTGTGCAGTCAATGTTATTCAGGACAGATGGCAGATGTTCCGCATATCGGATCTTCAAGACAGTCAAATTCATGTGTTAGTGATATTTGAATCACTGGATGTGAATGGCATTTAATAACAACGGCATGTATTTTTTAATTTGCCTTTTTCTTCTTTTTTCAAAAAATTCACTGTTGAAGTATTAGCTGGAAATACATGTACTCTGTAAAGGTTTTACAAATACTTGGAATATGCAATTAGAAATTGAAGTACTTTCCTCTTCAAAATACCATAACTTTTCCAGTAGAATTACCTGCAAATTTTTAAAGCATATTGCTCCGACTTCTGGCCAGTTGTTTGAAGGTCTGCACTCTTCAATCACAAGGGGAGCTTCGCTTGTTATATTTGAATGCTGGAGTATTCTTTCTACTGAGATCATTTTATTTTCTGCACTGCCTATGTCCCATATAACCTGAGATTGCAAAACATTCAAGTATATTCCATATGTCACTGCTAAACCCGCAATGCCTGCAGAAGAAGGTTCCATCAAGGATTAGAACACATACATATTTATCTTTATGAGGGATAATCACCTGATTACTCCACTTTTTGATCATTTTCATGACATTGTCTACAAAATAAGTATAAAAAGGCACATGATGTAATGAACTATGAATTTTGACGTCGTTGATGGTAATTGTATTAAATTGAACATTATGCGTACTTGGACTAATTGTTCCTTCAGGAAGAGTCACCAACAAAACCAATGAGAAGGCAAATACAAAGTTGGACAATAAATTCAGTCTGAAAGAAAGCCATTCCATTGCTTAGACATTATAAAACCATGGCCTCGAGTGGTGGTCTAGAAGATTGAGGTTTGCATCAATAAAACATTCTTCTTGGTCAAAGGCACGAATTATAGCTGATCCAGCCAGCGACTCTGCAAAGTGGTGGAGGATTGGGGATCTTTGGATCCCAGCTAAGCGGGCTAGTTCTCTTGCAGTAGGGATGTAGTATCGCTGCAAATCACCAATACTTATAGTTAAAATTCCATCACAGGACAGAAACTCAGGAAAGGATGTAATTGTAAAAGGATTTGCATTCTTTTCATGACATCCAATTTTTCAGGTAAAGAACCTTATTCTTACCAATTTTTTTATAAGTCCCTATTTTCCTCTTTTATTTATGTCCTGTTTGCTGAAGAGTTGTCGAATGATGATTCAATCATCACAAGATTGGAAATTGATTATTCCTTTGTGTTCCCTTCACACAAATGAATAAGTGTATTTGGATTTCAGATGAATGATATAGTTGTCTGTTGAAATGGAGACAAATAAGGGATAAACAATCCCTTGAATCAAGGAGTTCTGAACAGGAGTAATATATGCCAGAATATGCCAGATTTGATTCCCATCTAGGCTGTACAGAATCCTCATAATTAGCATCCCTATAATCGGGCTATCATATTACTTAGTTTCCTATTTTGTAGCTAGGGTTATTGTATATATATTAACCTCAATGTATCCATGAAGAATGTAAGAAATAACAGAAAATACATTCTGCCCACATGGTATCAGAGCAGGGATTTTTTCCTTTTCCTGTAGCTGTCCATCACTTTATTGTCTAAACCATGTCTGAGAATTCAGAAACCACAACCATGGCAGCTCCTAGCCCTGAAATCCAAACCTCTCGACCTCCTTCAAGTCCAGAACACTCACCTGTGCAGATCACTACAATCCGCCTTAACGGTGACAATTTCTTGAGATGGTCACAAGCTGTCCGCATGTACCTTAGGGGACGTGGAAAAATTGGATACATTATAGGGGACAATATGACGCCGAAGACGTCAGATCCAGCTTTTGCTAAGTGGGACGCTGAAAACTCCATGGTGATGACTTGGCTGGTGAATTCAATGGTCGATGACATCAGCTCCAACTACATGTGTTACCCAACAGCGAAAGAACTGTGGGACAATGTGAGCCAGATGTATTCTGATCTTGGAAACCAATCCCAAGTCTATGAGTTGACATTGAAGCTTGGAGAAATCCGCCAAGGTGAGGACAATATAACCAAATATTTTAACTCACTAAAACAGATTTGGCAGGACCTAAATTTGTTTCATGCATATGAATGGCAGTCCCCAGTAGATTGCAAGCACTTCGAAAAAAAATGGTAGAAGAGAATCGAGTTTTTAACTTTCTTGCTAGACTCAATGTTGAGTTTGATGAGGTACGTGGCCGAATTATCGGTAGGGTTCCCCTTCCTCCTATTAGTGAAGTATTTGCCGAGGTCTGCCAAGAGGAAAGTTGTCGGCATGTGATGCTAAGAAAAAAAACACCAGGTTCTGGTGCGTCTGTGGAAAATTCTGCATTGGTGGCACTGCAGCTTATGCAAGTCGCAAAGACATTTCAAATGCACGGAAAACTAATGAAAAACCTCGTGTGTGGTGTGATTTTTGCAACAAGCCAAGGCACACCCGTGAAACTTGTTGGAAGATTCATGGCAAACCAGCAAATTGAAAAAGCAGCAAATCTAGTGATAGATCCACTCGTACTCTACCAGTCGCAAATGAAGTGGAGTCCACTCCATTCAGCAAAGAGCAGATCGATCACCTCCGGATATTGCTAAAATCCAATCATTCATCTGGTATTCCTAGTGGTTCTTTGGCATATACAGGTAGTAATCCTATTGCCCTCTCAATTATTTCCCAATCTACTCCTTGTGTCATTGATTCTGGGGCTTCAGACCATATGACTAGTACATCTCATTTATTCAATTGTTATTCTCCTTGCTCCGGTAGTAAAAAAATCAGAATAGCTGATGGAAGTTTTTCTCCAATTTCAGGCAAAGGCCTAATAAAAATCTCAGAGAATATTACTCTTAAATCTGTCCTTCATGTTCCTAAACTCACGTGCAACCTTTTATCAATTAGTAGGCTTTGTCATGACACTAACTGCAGTGTTGTTTTCTATGATTCTCATTGTACATTTCAGGACCAGAAGTCGGGGAAGATGATTGGCAGTGCTAAGATGATAGATGGACTGTACTATTTTGATGAGCTCTCTTTCGGTAATAAAATAGCTCAAGGTTTAAGTAGTACTAGTTCAAGTCCAATTTCTGATCAGATAATGCTTTAGCATTGTAGACTAGGGCATCCAAGTTTTCTATATCTTAAACATTTGTTTCCTGATTTGTTTGAAGGAATAAATTGCTTAGATTTTCAATGTGAAAATTGTCATTTATCAAAAGATCATCGTACTGTTTTTTGGCCAAAACCCTATTGTGCATCAAAGCCATTTTATTTAATTCATAGTGATGTTTGGGGACCATCTAGAGTTACTACTTTATCCAGAAAAAAATGGTTTGTGACTTTTATTGATGATCATACTAGATTGTGTTGGGTGTATTTGCTAAACAAAAAATCTGAGGTTGAACATTTATTTAAAGACTTTTATACCATGGTCGAAAACCAATTTCAAACAACAATCAGCATTTTGCGTTCCAACAACGGAACCGAGTACTTTAACGAGTGTTTGGGAAGTTTCTTAAAAGAAAAGGGTGTCATTCATCAAGCCACTTGCCGAGAAACACCCCAACAAAACGGAATTACTGAAAGAAAAAATAGACACTTGCTTGAGGTAGCACGTGCTCTCATGTTTTCCATGCATGTTCCTAAATATCTATGGGGTACGGCTATTTTGACTGCATCATATTTAATCAACCGAATGCCAACTTGTGTTTTAAAATATGACACACCTTTAAATTATTTTAAAAAGGCCTTCCCCACATCTCGCTTATACTCTGATTTGCCTCTAAGAGTCATTGGATGTACATGTTTTGTTTATATTCCTGACAGCCTTAGATCAAAATTGGATTCAAAACTAAAAAATGTGTCTTTATCGGTTATGCCCCAAATAAAATTGGGTACAAATGTTTTAACCCTTCCACCAAAAAAATTCGCATGAGTATGGATGTCTCATTTTTAGAAAATCAACCGTTCTTTAACAAAAATCATCTTCAGGGGGAGAACAAAAGCGAAGATAATTTTTGGAATACTTTAGAACCATTACCAAATATTGTGACTTCACTTAGTGAATTTGTTCTATCTATTTATCCCCAACATCAGGAAAAAAGTGTTCATGATAATGGGAATGAGCAAGTCTCTAACTTACAACTGCCAAGTAACACTCTATCAGAAATAGGGGGAGAAATACTACCAAAAGATTATCATAATCCTAATTTTGAGCTTCAGGTTTATACTAGGAAGAAGTCTCAAAAAGATACTACAGCTCCATCTCTTCCTCTAGCACAAGTCCAGTCAAATCCTTCAACTTGTGGTCCTCCTCCTAATGCTCCGAGTAATTCTTCTCTTGTCCCTACTCCCTCATTTTCAAATGAACTTTCTGATGTTGAATTTTCAGATTTGAATATTCTCATAGCTCATAGGAAAGGGGTTCGTAATTGCACAAATCATCCCATTGCTAAATATTTGTCATATAATAGGCTGTCAAACCATCATAGGGCTTTCTTATCTAGGATTTCTAATCTGTTTATCCCCAGAACCATTTAGGAGGCTTTAGATGACCCGAATTGGAAATTAGCAGTAATGGAAGAGATGATTGCTCTCCGAAAGAGTGGTACATGGGATGTGGTTGATATTCCGAAAGATAAAAAAAACTGTTGGATGTAAATGGGTGTTCACAATAAAGTGCAAAGCTGATGGGAGTGTAGAAAGATATAAAGCAAGACTTGTGGTAAAAGGGTTCACGCAGACCTATGGAATAGACTACCAAGAAACATTTGCTCCTGTTGCAAAGATAAACTCCATTCGAGTCCTCCTCTCTGTGGCTGTTAACTCCAACTGGCCATTACACCAGTTGGATGTGAAAAATGCTTTTTTGAATGGAGACCTAGAAGAGGAAGTCTTTATGAATTTACCACTTGGATTTGAAGAGCGATTTGGAGTAGGCAAGGTGTGTAAATTAAAGAAGTCTTTATATGGTCTTAAATAATTACCAAGAGCATGGTTTGAACGCTTTGGAAAGGTGATTAAGACACATGAATTCTATCAAAGTCAAGCTGACCACACGATGTTCTTCAAACACTCCAAAGAAGGTAAAGTTGTTATTTTGATTGTGTATGTGAATGATATAATCATAACAGGAGATGAATATGTTGGGATTGAGAACCTAAAGAAGATGCTTGCAAAAGAGTTCGAAATCAAAGATTTGGGAGCGTTAAAATACTTTCTTGGAATGGAGTTTGCAAGATCCAAAGAAGGGATTTTTGTGAATCAATGCAAATATGTTCTTGACCTACTAAAGGAGACAGGTATGCTTGGATGCAAGGCTGTTGACACCCCAATTGAGCCCAATGTGAAGTTAGAACCAGCTGCACTTAAAGATATAGTGAACCGAGAGCAACACCAACGACTAGTAGAAAGGTTGATTTATCCATCACATACTCGGCCTGACATAGCCTTTGCAGTAAGCTTGGTAAGTCAATTTATGCATTCACCCGATTCAATGCACTTTGATGCAGTGTTTAGAATTTTGAGATACTTGAAAGGTACACCTAAAAAAGGTTTGTTTTTTTTAAAAAAAGGGACATTTACAAATAGAAGCCTACACATATGCAGATTGGGCTGGGAGTACAACTGACAGACGGTCAACTTCTGGTTATTGCACATTTGTTGGTGGAAACCTTGTCACATGGAGAAGTAAAATACAGAATGTGGTGGCAAGAAGCAGTGCTGAGGCAGAATTTAGATCAGTTGCTCATGATTTTTGTGAAGTACTGTGGATCAAAAGACTCCTAGAATACTTGAAGATCAACACACCACCACCCATTAAGGTTTATTGTGATAACAAAGCAACAATCTCAATTGCTCATAATCCAGTTTTGCATGACAGAACTAAACATATAGAGGTGGACAAGCATTTTATCAAGGAGAAACCTGATAGTGGCATGATTTGTATGTCTTATGTACCAACCACGGATCAAGTATCAGACATCTTAACGAAGAGCCTTCACAAAAGACAATTTGATAGTTTGGTAAGCAAGTTAGCAATGAATGATATCTTCATGCCAGCTTGAGGGAGAGTGTTGAAATGGAGACAAATAAGGGATAAACAATCCCTTGAATCAAGGAGTTCTGAACAGAAGTAATATATGCCAGAATATGCCAGATTTGATTCCCATCTAGGCTGTACAGAATCCTCATAATTAGCATCCCTATAATCGGGCTATCATATTATTTAGTTTCCTATTTTGTAGCTAGGGTTATTGTATATATATTAACCTCAATGTATCCATGAAGAATGTAAGAAATAACAGAAAATACATTCTACCCACATCCGCTAATGAATATTCATATTTGGGTAGTCAATACAGTTGTGTTGAAAAGAGATTGCTTACCTGGTACCATATGCAGACGGCAGCTACTGGAATGAAGATTACAAATACTTGCCATGCAACTTGTGATATAACTGCAATTGTCCCTATAATTTGTAAAGTTCCGAAGGCACACCAACCTAGTCTAGTTGCCATGTCCAAGTCCACAACACTCTGATCTGTAGATGCCTGCAAAAGTGAATAATTCCATTTTTGGGATTTCAAACAGCCAATCCATAGAATCTTATATAATGGACAGTTGAAAATGATAGTTTTTCCGGTATGCTTTAAAATTTTCTTTCATTGTTGCTTGATAGCTGCACTACCTTTTGTACCCATATTGGCATCTGAAATCTAAGTTTGATGCTATGATAAAGAATCTTGACATAAATTCAATTGTTCAAAGGTGACGTTTGTTGGTTCCAATATCATTTCCAGTATGTTTGTGAGATTGAGTCTTGCATGAAAAATTCTTCACTTTTTGTTAAGTGAATAGTGGTGTTATATGTGATTGTGTATATAGCTGTATTATAGTCTCATATCGGTTATGTATGCTGTGTAAATATTTTAGAAATAATATAAAACATAGCCTGACTCTCTCATTTGAGTAGAGGCATTCCATATTATTGATGTTAATATTAAAACATGGTATCAGAGCTATTGAGTTGTTGAGTGAGTTTCTAGGAGAGAAACCCTAATTGTAGAGTGAGTTTCCAAAGAGAGAAACCCTAATTGTGAAGTGAGTTTTCCAAGAAACCCTAATTAAAATATAATTGTTGAGTGAGGGTCCTAAGAGAGAAACCCTAATTAAAATATTGAGTGAGTTTTCTTGAGAGAAAACCCTAGTCTTGGGAACAGAAACCTACTACTACAGTGCCGCACCTGCTACAGTGTCGCCGCTCTACAGTAATCTGATACAGTGTTGCGTTGCTACAGTACGGTGAATAGTATCTGTGAGCAGTAACCATGGCAGAACAGAAGACAGCGGCAATCCCAGAGATCATAGCAACTCCAACAAAATTGAGTTCTATTCTGTTGAATGGCAAAAACTATCTCACTTGATGTAGATTAGTCTTGATGAGCATTCGAGGTATGGAGAAAGAGGATCATCTTACTGAAGATCCTCCCAAGAAAGACGATCAGGTATGGTTAAGAGATGATGCAAGACTTTATGGACAGATTGTGAATTCTATTGAGGCCTCCATAATCCCATTAGTAACTCATGTTGAATCTGTAAAACAATTGTGGTCTTATCTTGAGGAACTATATTCTGGGAAGCAAGATCTTTCTCATTTCTTTGACTTGTGTCAGGCTATTTATCGACTAGAACGTAAGGATCTTACTGTAGCGCAGTTTTATGCTGAGTATAAGAATCGGATTGAGGAGTGGAATTCTTTGATGCCAATTACTGCTGATGTGAATAAGATGAGAGAGCAACGAGAACAATTATTTATCATGGCTTTTTTGTCTGGTTTAGGTCATGAGTTCTCTGTGATACGATCTCAAATCCTAACTGATTCACAATTGGGCTCTCTCGCAGAGACTTATAGGCGTGTAGTTCGAGGATCTAGGGAATTGTCACATGATGCTAGTCCTAATGATGCATCTTCTGTATTGCTAAGTCAAAGAGCAGTTGGTGGTCGACGTGGTGGTCGAGTAGGAAGAGGAGGTGGAAGAGATGGTGGACGAGGTCGCGTATGTTATTATTGTGGAGGCTCCAATCATATGGCACGTTCATGTTGGAAATTATATGGGAAACTTAGTGATATGGTGGCCAATGTTGCATGTCAGGGTAATTTTACACTCCAAACTGAGGATCCCAACAAAACAGTCACCTTGACTGAGGAAGAGTATAAGAAGTTTTCTGAGTTTCAAATTTCTAGACAGCAAGTCCCTCCCACTGCTAATCTAATCCAAACAGGTAATCTCACTGCTTGCCTCACCTCTTCCAACAAGACATGGGTTGTCGACTCGGGTGCATCAGATCATATGACTGGTAATTTAGGTAATCTTAGTTCTTTTTCATTATCCACTACTTTGCCAAATGTCACCCTTGCTAATGGATCCTCAGTTGTGATCAAAGGTTGTGGTACTGCAAAACCCTCAAACTCTTTGTCACTATCTTTTGTGTTATACCTTCCAAATTTTCCTTTTAATCTGGTTTCTGTTAACAAACTTACAAAAGACTATAATTGTTGTGTGTCATTTTTCCCTGATCATTTTGAATTACAGGATCTTATGACGAAGAAGATTATTGGTAGAGGTCAAGAATCTGGAGGACTTTATTTGCTTGATGATAAGAAGCCTATCGCATGTTCTGGGGTTTCAACCTCTCCTTTACATATTCATTGTTAATTGGGTCATCCGTCTCTTTCTACCATGCAGAAGTTGTTTCCTGAGTTAAGGTCTTTATCAAAGTTAGAATGTGAGTCATGTCAGTTTGCTAAGCATCATAGATCTACTTATATTCCTAGAGTCCATAAACGAGCATCTGCTCCTTTTGAGTTGATTCAGATATTTGGGGTCCATGTCCCACTGTGTCAAGGTCTAGATATCGATATTTTGTTACTTTTGTCGATTATTTCTCACGTGTGAGTTGGCTGTATTTAATGAAATCTAGATCTAAAATTTTCATCATCTTATCTTCACTGTATGCTGAAATTTCCAATCGATTTCAAACTTCTATTAAAATTCTTCGCAGTGACAATGCTCCAGAGTATTTTTCATTTGATTATCAGAAGTTTATGGCTTCTCATGGTATTATTCATCAATCTTCTTGCACTGATACCCCACAACAAAATGGGGTAGTTGAACGGAAAAACCGTCATTTACTTGAAACTGCTAGAGCTTTAATGTTTCATTCTCAGATGCCAAAATATTTTTGGGGGGATGCAGTTTTAACTGCTTGTTATCTAATTAATCGTTTACCCTCCTCGGTTCTTCAAGGAGAAATTCCTCATAAGCTTCTTTGTCCAGACCAACCCATATTTTCTTTGTCTCCACGCGTCTTTGGGTGCACTTGTTTTGTTAGAGATACCCGTCCTAGACGAAGTAAACTTGATCCTAAGTCTATGAAATGTGTATTTGTTGGTTATTCTAAGACACAAAAGGGATATCGGTGCTATTCTCCTGAACTTAATCGTTATATTGTATCAGCTGATGTCACATTCTTCGAATCCACTCCATTTTATCCTGTTTGTCTACAGAGTCTTGCAATTCTTCTAGTGTTGATGATTTTCTTATTTATCAGTTAACCGGGTCTTCTTCTACAATTCCTGATGACACATCAGCTTCTCAATCCCTTTCTCACCAAGTGTATTCCCGAGCACCTCGGAACATTGTGTTTACTAAGGCTTCTTTAGAGCAAGTGAATTCTCCCTCTACTGAGACAGTCCTCTCGTATGAAGATCTTGGACATGAGAATCCTTTGATTGATTTGGACCTACCTATTGCTCTTCGTAAGGGACAAAGGAGTTGTACCCAACACCCTATAGCTAATTATGTTCAGTACAGGCATGTGTCTCCTTCTCTTCGTGCTTTTATTGGTTCTCTTAATACTTATTTCATTCCTAAGTCTGTTGGTGAGGCAGTCAGTGATCCTGGTTGGCGGAAAGCTATGGAAGAGGAAATTGCTGCCCTTGAAATGAATAACACTTGGGATTTAGTTTCACTTCCTACAGGAAAACATACAATTGGGTGCAAATGGGTGTTCACAGTCAAATTGAATTCTGACGGATCGTTGGACCGATTGAAAGCTCGATTAATAGCTAAAGGCTATGCTCAGACTTATGGTGTTGATTATTCTGACACCTTTTCACCGGTTACTAAACTTGCATCTGTGAGACTGTTGATTTCTCTTGCTGCCATCAACCATTGGCCTCTCCATCAACTTGATGTGAAAAATGCTTTTTTGCATGGAGATTTACAAGAAGAATTATATATGGAGCAACCACCAAGGGTTTGTTGCTCAGGGGGAGTCTGGTAAGGTGTGTAAATTGAAGAAATCTCTTTATGGCCTTAAACAATCCCCGCACGCTTGGTTTAGTAAGTTTAGTGAAGTTATCATACAATTCGGCCTTACTCGATGTCATGGTGATCATTCTGTGTTCTCACGACATACCAATGCAGGGACTATACTCCTTGGAGTGTATGTAGATGATATTGTCATAACTGGGAGTGATTCTGCAGGTATAAATTCATTGAAGCAGTTTCTTAGTGGACACTTTCAAACCAAGGATCTTGGTCAGTTAAAATTTTTTTTGGGCATTAAAGTGGCTCGGTCCAAGCAAGGCATTTTTCTAAATCAAAGAAAGTATGTGCTTGATTTATTAGCTGAAACAGGTTTGTTGGAAGCAAAGCCAATAGACTCTCCTATGGATCCAAATGTGAAGTTAGCAGCAGATGATGGAGATTTATATGAGCATTCAGAAAGGTATAGGCAAATTGTTGGCAAACTTAACTATCTTGGTGTCACAAGACCCGATATAGCCTTTTCTGTAAGTGTAGTGAGTCGATTCATGTCATCCCCTCGTGCTTCTCACTGGCATGCTGTTATGCGCATACTCAAGTATTTGAAGAAAACTCCTGGTTTAGGTATTTGGTTTCATGATAATGGGCATACTAGAGTTCAAGGGTATTGTGATGCTGATTGGGCTGGATCTCCAGATGATAGAAGGTCTAGCTCTGGATATTGTGTATTTGTTGGAGGTAATCTCATCTCATGAAAAAGCAAGAAACAACCAGTGGTGTCCAAGTCAAGTGCAAAATCTGAGTATAGAGCCATGGCCCAGGCTACTTCTGAGTTGATGTGGGTTAAACAAATTCTTGAAGAACTTGGAATTAAAAGTTCAACCATGAAATTGTGGTGTGACAATCAAGCTGCTCTCTATATCGCCTCGAATCCAATGTTCCATGAACGAACCAAGCATATAGAAGTTGATTGTCATTTTGTTAGAGAAAAGCTTCAACAAGGATTAATTGCCCCTACTCATGTGAAGACAGGAGATCAAGTTACAGATATTTTTACCAAGTCACTGCATAATCCTAGAATGAAGATACTTTGTGACAAGTTGGGCATGATTAACATCTATGCTCCAACTTGAGGGGAAGTGTTAAGTGAATAGTAGTGTTATATGTGATTGTGTATATAGCTGTGTTATAGTCTCATATCAGTTATGTATGTTGTGTAGATATTTTAGAAATAATATAAAATATAGTCTGACTCTCTTATTTGAGTAGAGACATTCCATATTATTGATGTTAATATTAAAACACTTTTTATTTAGCGTACTCCTTTTTTATTCCGATGGAGGAATTTGGAAGTTATTCTTGTTAGAGTTTAATATATGATTCATTTAGGAGCCTCACCCAATAACTTAAACTTTTGGATTGAATGGTTTCTTGACACAATATCAGAGCCTTCGTGACCAACAAATCATGACTTTGAATCACGTTGCCCTCATATTTAGTTGTGAATTAGTTGTGATTTTCCACAAGTAAGGTCAGTAGGCTTTTTGTTCATGCTTCCATGCAAGAGAGTTGGGCTTTCACATGAGGGGTATGTCAAAGTTTGATATATGATTTATTCACGGGCCTCATCCAACAACTTAAACTTTTTGATTGAAGGATTTATTGACAATCCTCATGCTCTTAGGAGCCGTAGTCAGTAAAAAATGAAATCTGACAAACATTGGTCAAATTCTGTCATGGATAGCTTAGGAACTTGTTGGACGATAAGATATAAATTTCACATTGGAAAGGAAGGAAGGAGTAAAGCAATATATTAGTGTGTCTCATATTCTAAGCCTTAAAGTTTTGAGTAATATGTGGTGTCTAAAACCCATTAAATGTTGCTTACTTCTTCCCTCCAGCAATTCATCTAAGTCAAGTTGTCGGCTCTACGCTCTGCAAATCTTAACAAAACTCTTAGCGAAATTTAAGCACTCAGCTGGGGTTGTTTCAGTGAAATCTTGGGTTAGACATGTTAATGCAACATCTAAATATTCTATTAATTTGGGTACTCATGCTGCCTTCCAGTTACATTTGTCGATGTGCTGATTTAAGCGGTTTGTATATGATTCCTTTTCTTGTCTCTTGCGAGAATTCCTCAAATGGTCATAGTTAATCTTTGGTGTTGTTTGAATTAGTTTTTACGTTCTAGTACATAATCCAACTATCATGGTTTCTAACTTTTGCATTCTATGTCCTGCTCACAAATTGCACAATAGCGACACAACAAAATATGTTATTTAAGAGTAGAATCCTTATATACTGGTTCAGAGAAACTAAGTAAATTTGTGCTGATCTGTATATGGCTTACCCGGTTCAAGATTCGTCCAGCGGGGGTTGAGTCAAAAAATGCCATTGGAGCCCGAAAAAACACTCCGCAACATATTTGTGAAGAGCTTTTGTGCTGTTAAAAGTCCTGTTTTTGCCACAAGCATGGCCCGTGCCAGCACGCAAAGTGAACTGCCAACGGCCAGTAAGACATAAACAAGCAGTATGATATTCATCCCAAATACTGGTTCACTCTCACTTGTAGGAGGAGATGCCCATGCCATCCAATAATTACTAGCGATCTGTAAAACTTGGAATGATGACTGTGCCAAGAGTATAACAGGAACCAGGGCTCCACCCTTCACAGTGGTCAAATACGACCAATAAACCTCTTTTCCAATACTTCCTGTTTCTCTCTCTTCATCTTGCACTAGTTTTCCTCCCTTTCCTGTTATCTCTACAAAGGGATCTTGCTGTGCGTCCGAAGGATCTGCATTTGAAGTAGAAACTGTATTGGTGGTTTCTCCGTCCACTTGGTCTTGTGATGTTCTTCTTGAATTTTCAACTCTGAGGACAGACTGGAGAGCTTGGTTATGGGCGCCAACTAGAACTTCAAATCCTATATTCTGTTCTAAAAGCTCATTGAATGTTCCAGCTTGAGCTATTCTTCCATTTTGCATCACCTGTTCATATTTATTTCAGTAAGTTGTTGCTAACTGATTAATATCCTGAAATGAATTTATCTTCGAATTTGAGACTGGTCATTCCAGTTGATATGTTCCCCCTTAGTTATGGGGCCTAAATGGCTGAAACTAGATGGCAATGTTGTTTGTGTTGCATCTCTCTTACCAGAATGAGATCTGCTGCAGGAAGAAACTCTACTTGGTGGGTGACATAAATAACTGTCTTGTTCCTGAGAACACCCATCAGGCAGTCCTGTAAAGGGTAAATAAAGACAGCATTCAGTGCTAATATCTTTTGGAGCTGTGAAAGAATGCAGGAGCCAGAAGACACTTTATTAGTACATAATCTGAAAACTGTTTGTTATAAACACTGTTTACAAGGGCAGTATGAACCTGAAAGAGTTGTGTTCCTGTATGGGCATCAACAGCACTGAAAGGGTCATCAAGTAGATATATGTCAGCATCCTGGTAAACTGCACGAGCAATTTGTATCCTTTGTTTCTGTCCTCCACTCATATTTATCCCTCTTTCTCCAATCTCTGTTAGGTCACCACAAGAGAACAGCTCAAAGTCCTTTGTCAATGCGCATGCTTTGACTGTCCTGTAATACTTGGGACCATCATATGCACTCCCGAATAAAATGTTTTCCCTTATATTTCCCGTCAATATCCAGGGGGACTGCGGAACATAAGCCTTGGTACCACTGATCTTGACATGCCCTGGCATCTTGTGTGTTTCTCCAAGAATGGAAGAAAGCAAGCTAGATTTTCCGGACCCTAGTGTCCCACAAATTGCCACCTTCATCCCCCTCTTGACTTTCAACTCTATTCCATCAAGGGTTGGGCTGCTTGAATCAGGATTCCAGCTGAATTGTCCGCCATCAATCTCCACATCGAACTCTGTTTGATCTTTTGGAATGTACTCAATGGAGCTTTGCTGAACTTCGCTCTCCTGAAGGTAAGAAGCAATTCTGTCTGCTGAAACTTTTCCTTGAGCAATCACATTGAGGAGATCAGGAAAACTGAAAATGGGTTCCTGCAGCATTCGGAAGGTGGCCAATGCCGATAGGATTCTTCCAGCTGTCAGTTCAATTCCCATCATCATGCATGCACCAAATGTCACTGTAGAGATGAATGTAGGTGATCCCCAGAAGATGAAAGACGAAACTGCTGCAAGTCTAAGAGATTTCCACAGCCATTTATATTCTACTTGCCTCAGGCTTTCCAGTTTGTCAAGGAAATGGCTGTCCCATGCTTGAAGTTTTATTATCTTCATGTTACGAAGAATTTCGGCAGTAGATTTCATTCTTTCATCCTTGGCTTCCATGATCTTATACTGATATGTTTTCTGAATTCTCGTTATGGGTATGTTGCAAGCCATCACTGCTAATGTCGCAGCTAATGCTGCAAGTGATCCCAAACCTAGATTTGTCTTAAGAATGTAGATTGCTAAGGAAATTTGTATAGGCAGCATCCATATAACATTCAGGTACAAGACTAAATCTGTAACTCTTTCAATGTCTACATTCATGTAGTTGATGATCTCTCCACTGGTGCGGCTTTGGCGAGATTTGCTTGATAGGAGTAGGCCCTTTTTATAAATTTGAGATGTCAAAGCCACTCTAAGGCGAAGGCCTAGCTGGAGGGCCCCAAATATCCACTGCCTCTGCGCTATCATCTCTAGCATCTTGGCACCTACAAAGGCTAGTGCAAGAAGGTATCCACTCTCCAAGCTCTGGTTTTCTTT
Source organism: Carallia pectinifolia (assembly GCA_037832335.1). Classification (NCBI taxonomy): domain Eukaryota; kingdom Viridiplantae; phylum Streptophyta; class Magnoliopsida; order Malpighiales; family Rhizophoraceae; genus Carallia; species Carallia pectinifolia. Next base: position 16,007,840 of record CM075445.1, read on the forward strand.
GTTCATCAGAAAGTTCACAAAGTCATTAATGAGGTATGGACCAACGTATGATGCTATAGCAGTGATAACCGCAAAAAATGCATTGATTGCAGCCTTTTGTCTGATGAATAAAAAGATTGCCTTGTACATTGATGGGCTTGCATTTCTGTCTTTCTCCTTGACTTCGTTTAGCCTCTGATCAAAGGACCTAGAAAGATATCCAGCAGAGTCTTTGGTATCAAGATCTGGGATATCATCCTGTTGAAGTGGTTTCTTGATACCAACAGCAAACAGTGGGTTGAGCCAGGAGAAGGTGATGAGCTGGAGAAAAGTAGCATTTCCATATGGAGAGTCCCTTTTATCTTCGCAATGTTTATCAGTTTTTCCATGGAGAAGTGGTTCAGTCATGCCATTAGAAACACTCACGACTATTCCTGTCTTCCCATGGATTGATGCACCCAACAAGATGATAGATGGGAGGACACCAAGGAACTCTGCATAATCATGTACTCTAAGATGATCGTGGCTTATGATTTGGAAATAAACGGCAAGGATAGTGCTGAAAATGGACAAGAAGAAGCTGCAAAACCACCATGCTCTTAGAATCCAAGGAAACTTGATGTTCTTTCTACTCAGAATTCTGTGTGCTGCCAGCAGTGCAACTGCCCAAGACACGACTTGCAAAATCTCTGATGAATAGGATTGAAATGTCGAGCTGCAATGCATCGGATGGCCATTTAGAAGCATAAGCATCTTGAAAAAATGAACTCCCAGCAGCAGAGTAGAACAAATCAGACTGGCTTTGTAAGAGACATTGAACTTCACTGCAACTGTGTGCTTCTCTTGGCCTTGATCTGAGTTCCTTTTTCTCCATTTGCATATTACCCACGCACAATGTTGCAGACAACGAAGTGAAAGGACCCCAAGAAATCCAAGTTGTACAATGATGCTTACATTCTCTGACAGACACGGAGAGTCCAGCCAGAGCCATGCCATTTGAACCAGAAGCTTAAAATCTGCAAGCATGGCAAAGTAATTAGCGTTAGAGCATAATACTATAACTTTTCGTATTCTTTCGCTAAGAACCCCTGAAGAGCTTGTATTATGCCGTGAGACTGTGCACTATAATTCACTGTTTTATCGAAACACAAACTGGTTTGGTTACACAGGTATGGCAAATTCAGAACACTGGCCTGTCTCTGCTAAGTCCGTACTTCTCAAAGTGAGTGTGCTTTTACTTTTATTGAGCTGAAAAAGAGAACCAGTCACTTCCACTGAAAGCATACATTGACACCTATGAGGATCATTGATTTTGTGGATTAGAAAAGCGAGTCAAAGTTTAACTCACAAAATCAACGCCCCAGATGATTTCAGGTACGTAAGACTTCGGCTAGAATAGCTCTCCTCGAAATTTTAACTTAAAATATTGTTGTTTCTCATTCTTACAAATGAACATAGAAGAAGTAGGAGAAGAAGAAGAAATTAATTGCCATATGATATGTATAAACATGTAGGCTGGTTCATGGCGGCATTTTGGTCATCCAAGAAAATGGTGGAAAAAACAAAAGAAGATTAGAAGAAAGAAAAGTAAAACAAATAGAAAGAAAGTGAAAGGGAACAAGGGGGGGTCATGGAAACTTCTTACTTGTTAGAGCTTGTGCTTGTGAGTTCATGATGTTCTCAGTATATTGTTGAGGAAGCTATATTATATATATCACTCACAGTCTCCACTGCAAAGGTACGAGTGGCTTTCAGCACACAGCACGTACTATTTGAGTGCAAATTGAAAATGGTGTGTAAAACTGTATGTAATTGTTGACTATCGAGGATGAGTATAAGTGGCAACGCTTGGTGGACTTCAACAATTGAAGTTATTTGATCAGCATGAAAGTCGACTCAATATGATTCGTATTGACTGTAAAGATTAATGGCTTTTAATCCAAAATGTCAAAAAACTGAATTGTAGAGAAACTTGATTAAACTAAAACTCGAATATGTATCAAAGCCCAAAATATAAAAAAGTTAGTATATTTGAAATCCAATAAACTTGTAATTTAAGGTATTTGAAACTTTGATAAAATTGAGACATGATAATCCGATGATAGGAAATCTAACGTACTCAAAATCTAAAGTACTTGAAACTCAAATAACTCAGAGACTCGAAACAACTAAAATTAAATTTATCTGTTTGCCACTATTAATGATTACAAATGTAAGCATAGCTAAGTTAATTAATATAAAGAGAGAGCCAAATAGACGAGCATGGTGATATTTGTTTTAATGTTGTGTTCATTATAGAAAATGAACTTGCGTGCACCTGTTAGATTCACATTTCGATTAAGGATTAATAATGGAAAGCGACTCGGGCCAACATTAATGATGAAAGTAAAGAGCACATTTTCTTGGCTAATTAGGTTAAGTCTTGAGATTCTTTTAGCATGCTTCTGGCATTCTTCTTGTTCTTATTATTATTATTATTATTATTATTATTATTATTTTTGTTATTGCAACTGTCGCACAGCATCACGACTGAAATTTGGCTAAGTATGGTACCTCGCATCTCTAAGGCTGAATGTCTCGAATTTGAGTTTCAATTAGACTCAATCAACCAAAAACTCGATAACTCACATAAATGGAAAAGATTCCCCGGGGAAATATTAGCTTGTATCACAATGTTTGGTGAGAATATAAGCGCACACACAGAAACAGAAGAACACCTTTTAGAATCTTCAATGTAATGTAAATCATTTTGTGGACTAATAATATTATACTATACTAAAAAATCTCACAAGCAAACCATAAAAATCCTTCTGTTTACCAATCATAATATGTCATTTTGAATACAGTTATCAGAACAGCAAATACAATGACATATTAGTGGGGTTTATTTGTAAAGTTTTTTAGTATATTATTTTCTTTCCTCTGTGAATTTTCTTGTAATATTACAAAGAGGACATGTTGAAAGAAAGAATTCCTGCATATCTATCCGTTTCTCTCGTCTACTTGTAATTAGTTTAATGGTAATGGCGAATTTACATCTTAGAACTGTATGTAGTAAGACATACGTGTTCTATAATTAAGATTATAGTATGGACTATCTCTATTAAAAAGTTTAAAAAGTTAATCTCAGTTCACAGATCCAATAATTAATATATTCACAATCAATTTTTTCTTTGTGTTAAAGAAAAAACTCATTAGTTACAAAAAAAAAAATCTAAAATGACTATTCAAAGTCTCGAGTTTAAGTTTTAGTTAAAACTAATTAAAAAAAATCATAAAGGGTCTACAAATTTAATACGCAAAATAGTGTTACGGATCATTGCAAACGTGATGTGCCATATTAACAACAATTCAAACCTAATGGTTGCATGTGTATATTTCATACCCTTGAACCCATGATCCTATTCTATAATTGTCATCTAATTCGGCTATATATATATATATATATATGGCCACCTATAATATACACACACACACATATATATGGCTTCTCATCTGCTATATCTTTCTACTTTTTATGGCGTATATTGATGCGCAAAACCCTTTTCTCTATATTTTTAGAGAAAGAAAGTTAGATTTGTCGTATATTGATATCTTGTTACTTTTATGGCGTACATTGATGTACAAACCCCCTTCTTCTACATTTTCAGAGAACGAAAGTTATATTTGTCGTTTTTTTCTTATTGACGTAGACCCAAATTCTTAAATAATTTAAATTTACTTCATGTCACTGTTAAGACTAAAGCATATATGTATAAGTGCTGTGCTTGTGGTGGCGAATTTTGTACAATTTCTGCTCTTGCAGAAGCACTGGCCCATCGTGTATGTATAATGTGTCATTGATAGGTTTCTATCATTTTTCCCCTGATGTGATGTGTATTATATATGTACGGTACACTGATGCATCCATTTTTTCATCTAACATTCCAACCTAATTTTCTTAGGATTGCCAGACATTCAACATTCATACCTTGATCTCGTAACCTTTTTACATTGTTTATCTTCGTTTTCTGTTTATGTTTTTTTTTTTTTTAGTTTTCTTTGCTTTCATTATTGGCATGATTATATTGTAAAGAACTCTTAAGCATATGGATTCATATTAATTTGACGGTAAATTCATTTTGCTTGATTTTTTCCTTTTTTATTGAAGAAATATATGTAGCTTATGTGCACACGTGTGTGTGCATGTATGTATTGATGTATGTACGTATTTGATCATTAATAGGTTAAGGTAGATCGAGATCGAATGCCTGCAAGACATGAAAAAGACTAAACATGCCGAGATGGAAAGCATTCTGAATAAAAAAGGCAGAAAATGAGGCTTACCCTTATATTTCCAGGAGGAGCTTGGTCTGTGCACCACATAGAACAATCATACAAATCCAGTATATTTAAGAGATACCAAATAAAATTGTATGAGTTATATGAATAATTATTAAAAATTAAAATTTTTTAATTTGAAAAGTATATCACTATTCAGATAAATCTTATATTTCTCTTTGATATGTCGTATATTTTTTTTGTAAGTATAAGAAAATATTGTACATTTCGTTTATTATGTCATTTTTGCAGTTACTTACAATCACTAAATTTTATAGTCACCTATTGGTCCTCTTGTGAAAATGCTTAATATTAATTAAGTCTTCTTTAGTTCAAAAAAAAAAGTATTCCTTTTTTTTGGTTATTGGTAACAATTTTTCTAGGTGGAGGACGGTGTAACTACTATTGTGGATCTCGCTTATCTACCAATATGAAAGCAACTCAACACTCAAATATTGATAAATCTAAATAAATTTTTTTTATGGTCAACTACAGTGTTAATAAATTTTAAACCTACTAATATGCTCTTGACAATGATACCCCATATTTGTAGGAGCAAAGATATCGACAAAAAGACTCAAATCTAAATTAACATTAAAAAAACATATCAGATTATTATTTGGAAGGGGTAATATTAATTAAGTTAGATGGAAGAGTTTGTGCTATCATTCTTAGTTAATGTGACAGAGACACATATTACGACTGAATCGTAAAGCTTCTATTCCGTGTATATATATATGAAATGATATGTCTTTTTCCCTCGCCTTCCCTATAATAATTAACAACGACAAGAACTGAAGCCAAATGTAAGAGTTTCCGAATCCTGACAATAACTTCATGTGCTTCCCCCAGAAGGTTATTCCGCATCAGCATATGAAGGCTTCCGGCAGAAGTATTGGAATTCTGATATAGATATATATATATATATATATATATATATATATATAGACCGAAAGGCTGACTGAATCAATTTTCTAGTTGCTATTTTCACCAAAAACATTTGAAATAATACACAAACGTGTAGTAGTTGTTTATATAATGTGCTGTATGTGCACGCCCAAATACTCAATATATATATGACATTTCTATATTTACAAGCCTAAATATCCATCTGATTATAGGACTCTAGTCTTTTGTTGAGGTCAGTATGTCGTTTTAAAACTATGGCTAGGTCAAATGATCATATTTTATGTTGGTCTGATCATAGGACTCAACTTGCATTCACATGTGCACTGCCTAGCCAGAACTAATGGTCTCATGATCTAGACCATCTGTTTGCACCCAGTTATCTCAATACCATAATATGAATTGTATGCATTAATAGAGAGTGTTTAGTTTAATTTTTAAAAGATATAATTTGTCTTTTAGTTTCAAAAAGTTAGAAAAAAAGTGCTTGATACAGTGTTTAAAAAACTGGACTGGACCGGTCGGTCGGACCAATTTAACTGGTGACTGGCCAGTGGTCTGGTCCGGTTTAAGTAAATTTTAGGTATTAACTCGGACCGGTCAAAACCGTTCAAAATCGGTAAAAATCGATAAAAAATCAAACCGATTAGACTGGTTTAATAAAATTAAAAAATTAAAAAATTATAATTTGATCACAAATATTATTTAAATTATAATTTAAGTACCAAATTTAATTAAAAAGTTCAATTTATTATTAAATCTGATTAAAAATTTTAATTTAGTCTTTAAAATTAAAAAAATTAATATTTAATCACTATATATAATTATTATTTTTTTAATTACTTATATATACATATATATATATATATATATTATTAAAAATCAGTTTAAATATCGATTCGACCGGTTCAACCGATTGAATTTTGACCCACTAATATTTTTAATTCGATAATCGGTTCGGTTCTGACAACTTTAATTTGATATATATGTATATGTGTGTGTGTGTGTGTGTGTGTGTGTGTGTGTGTGTGTGTGTTTTTTTTTTTTTTTTTTTGTAGATATTGTTATTTGTTTGGATGAATAAGTTGCTAAATGTATACATATATTGGGAATGTGACAAAAACTGGTTAGGTACGTGCACCGTGCACGTGCCTTTTTTTCCTTTCTTCTTTTCTTCTAACAGTCTTTCTTGTCTTTTCTTTTCTTTTCAGTCTCTTCTGTGGGAATTATATGTAAGTATCAGATGGAGAACCACTACGATCCATGAATTGGGCCCGGTCACCCATCTATGTTCCAATTTGGAGCGAGGGTATCGTACAAGCTGCTGGTTTATTTTATTTTATTTTTTAAATATAATATATTCATAATTTTACATTATATAAATATATTTTTTTATTTTTTATTTTAAATAAATATTACTTATTATATAATGTAAAATTATTAATAAGTTATGTTCATTAAAAAATATGTGTTAAATTAAAAATTTTTATATAGTAATAAATCATTAATATATAAAGCAAAAATAAACCATTAATAAAACAAATGGTTGTGGGTGGGGTGCTTGGGGATTGTGAAGGGGGAAGGGTAGCTGCATGGTATTGGTCTGGTGCTTCTGTCAAGAGGCAACAGGTAAAAATTCCCCCACAAATTAACCATGCATGCAATGCATTATACGTTATGCCTATGCCATGCCAATAAAAAAAAGAAGACATGTATTAGAAGAAGCTATACAATACGATTTTTAATATTAATGCAATGATTTTCTTTGTTCGAAAAAAAAAAAAAAACTATAGTTAACTCTCTTCATTTCAACTTTTAAAAGGGAGCTTGTTAATTTGGACATAATTCCTAGATTTCTTCCTAGATGAAAAACTTAATTTCTTGGAGGAAGAGAGAGAGACAATAGCTAGTAGTATACAAAGAATTATTATTATTATTGTTATAAGCGATGTCAAAATGTCCTGAAAAAAAAAAAAGTTATTAAAACTCGAATTTATAATTACGAGTTTTTAAAAAATATCTCAATTAATTATACTTAAAGTACTGTACATTTATTACGATACTACTGATAACTAATAGACCGGTTCATAGTCTTTCATTAGTCCAATTGAAACGGGGAAGCAGATGAAAAACGACAAAGTGATCTTTCCGTTCGAAAAAAAAACGAAAAACAAGTACAAAGTGATGATCTCAAAATTAAAACTTGCCAAACAAAATCAAAACCTTTGCCCCTTTCCGTTTTTTTTTTCCACCGTCTTAGCTGTTTTTGTTACAATCTTGCACGGTGGTATTGGTGTTATGTATACCTAGCTACAGGTAGGTATATAAATTATTATCAAAAAAGAATTTAATATACCACACACATGGAAAATATATGATGACTTTGGTGCAGTAACATTTAGGGCTTGTTTGTTTTGCATTCTTTCTCTAGGAAAGAATTATTTTTTCAATCATTATTGTAAGAATTAATATATAAAAATATCATCAACTTTACTTAAAAAAATAAATCTCATATTAATTTTAAAATTTAACAAATCTAACATACAATAATTTTATATAAAAAAAAAATCTGTCAGCTTTAATAACAAATTTATAGAAATATATCTATTTCGATAACATGATAATCATATAAATTAGTATCACATCATTAAAACAGATAAATTCCATTCAAAAAATTTTATAACATACTAAATTTGTTACTTTAAAAAAAATTAATGTTAGATTTGTTACTTTTTAAAATTTGTGTTAAATTTATTACTTTAAGTAAAATTAGTGATATTTTTATATATTAACCCTTATTATAATCATTACTCTATCAATTGCTCACCATTTTTTATTTACACTTTATTTCTTTACACTTTCTCCACTTATCCAAATAATTTATTTTTCACATCACTTTTTCTTATACAAATTACCATTCAATTTTCTTTTTTTACACTTTCTTTCTTCACACTTTCTCTATTTATCTAAACAATTTTTTTTCACACCATTTTTTTCTCATAAATTACTATTTAACTTTCTTTTTAAGCCTTTCTTTCTCTATATTTTCTCCATTTATCCAAATAACTTATTTTTTATGCCACTTTCTTTCTCATTCCTTTCCTTTCTACATCTCTCCTCTCAATCTAAACACACCATTAGGTTTCATCTAATTTTGTCTTACAAAAGACTACCCATGGGGTTGAAAGTTGAAACCTTGACAACACTTATAAATCTAAGATCTCCTTGGCAAATATTTGGTGTCAAATTATTAGGGGTATTAACAGTTTACTTTATCAAACCAAAATATGGAAATGAAATATTGAAATAAAATATTGAATTGAAAAAATTGATTATCAAAATTGAACTAAAATTTTTGGTTGATTGGAGTTTGGTTAACCAAATATTTAGATAATTCCGGCTCAGTTTTAGTTAACTATTCGGTCAACAGATTTTAATAAAATAGATTAAAATTTTTAATTTAAATGTAAAAAATATTTTTGATGCACATATAAAATATATAATTATGATTATGCATGAGATAAATAAATGATTATTTAAGATATAGTAATACTTTACTAAAATTCATTTGTTATCAATAGTTATATTAATAATATTTTTCATATTTTTGGATAATACATAAAAGAGAAATACTTTATTTGGGTTCGGTTAATCATGATTTTTCTAAACTAAATTGTAATCGAGCCCGATATATCAATTTATATAATTTTGACCAATTAATTACAAAATTCAATTTAATTAATCAAAAATTCAGTTTGATTATACTACAAATTGTTGGAGGCTCTTACACCTTATTTCTTGATCGGGGGTTTCTACCCCTTTGTGAGGTGCATATGCACTCCCATTAAGTACCTCTTACATCAAACGTATAAGTTTCAATGGAAATGCTTATCAAATATTGTCTAAATATCTTCTTTTATGAACTTGAAAAATAAGTATTGTTTAGATGTACATTATTGTCCCAATAAGCTCAAACGGAGAGTCATCTATTGACATTTTAATTCAATCCTGTCAAAAGAAAAACCTACCATCTGAGTATTAGTAGATCTAACAGTTAGGGATGAACCTAGTGAACCGACTATCTTTTCATTAAAATTTGTGTATGTTTTTATATCCTAGTTCTGTATTTCATGAAACTCTTATTTTGTTGTTGTTGCAAAGTTCCTTATTTATGTAAAAGCTATAAATATGTTAATTATATTTAGTTGTGATGTTCGTGAATCATTCAGAATGTTACATGAATTCAATGTTTGGCCTGTTGAAGATGAGCTTATAGCCTTAATTTGTACAAGTAAATTAATTTCAATCCTAGTTATGTTATAGTCTAACTTTTAAGCTTTAATGAGCCTCCTTCCTCGCAAAGCGATAGGGGGGAGTGATATATATATGTTTTAATGAGCCTCCTTTATCGCGGAGTGAAAGGGGGAGTATATATATATATTCATTATCTTTGTTGTTATATTTGTAACAATAAATTTATCCTCGCTAAAAAATTTTATAAATTTGCTACTAAAAATTCCATCCCATGGAGCATGTAGGTATCTTTGTTTTTGCACTCAAACAAGGGAGCGTAGAGCAAAAATGAGCCAAAATCACCGCCATTTGGGCCAAGATCTAGGGTTGCTGCTTCGGCCCATGTCTAGAATCAGTGTCATGCCTCAAAAAATTTGTTCCACCCAAAATTTGGGCTACGGAGGCCTTCTCTTTTGTTTTTATTTTCTTTTTTTAATTATTCTTCTTTGAAGAGAAAGCTAATTCTGGTTACTTAAGAGTGAGTAATATTAGGCAGCAATTTAGTTGTATTGATTGGAGGTGTCATCCTCAAATCAATAAGTTTGAAGTTCGAATCTTAAATTTATTGCGTCACCACTACCTCTCCAACCAATTGGTCTTTAACTCCAAAGGACCACCAAAAAAAAAAAAAAATAGTGATTAAGACCTTGCCTCAATTAAAAAAACAAAAAAGAATAGTTAATAATGCATTTAGTGTTTTTTATGGCTTATTTGATGGTCATAATAACTAGCTTACACCCTTGCGCCATATTATTTAAGACATTTATATTACTTTCTAAATTTAATATTAAAATCAGTTAAATTATAATTTGAATATTGCAAAAAATAAGAAAATAGACTAAAAAATTAATGAAACTAAAATTAATTTTAATAATAAGAAAAATGTAGAGCAAAATAGTATCATTTGACTATTTCTAGAATATACATTCTCCACACAATGAATTATTTTAGCTACGTATTACACATAAAATCATTGCAAAACCTATTTATAGCTGCCAACCATAGGGTATGAAACTCATCCCTTAATGAAATTGAATTAAAGAATTAGCATTTGGTAAAAATAAAAGAGATCTATGTAAACCACAATTCTTCTGCGGTATCTCAGTTGGCAATTCCGAGATGACATGAAATATTTTAAATCCTGACACCAACAATAACCAGTTTCTTGTGGCCAACCAAAAATCAAATTTGTAACTAGTCATGTTATAATGCAATGAATACACTTATGATCGTGTCAAAAGAAAGGAAAAACAGAAAAAAAAAAAAAAAAAAAAAAAAAGGAACAGCTTCCACTATATAGAAAGAGAAAGAGTATCAAACTTGGATGAAGTAGGAAGACTACAAATTGTGAGACCGAGCCAAATCTACAGCGTAAACATAACTCAAAAGAAAACAAAATGCAATAGTTGTTAGGCTACTAATAATAGACAAATCATGATTTCCACCCAAAAAGAAGGATGGAAAAATTCTCATTACCCAGAGAAAGTGGATTGTCTGGTCTATCTGGCCACAATCAGGAAACAAGCTAACATGATTTGCTAAATATGGTAAGAAAATGGATTTTGACTTCTTTTTTGATACAATATTAAACATTATTCTTTATTTCCTCTCAATAATTATGTCAATTACTATAATTTACTTATGGAGTTTATTAGTCATGGGAGTTACATCATGTGCATTTAAACCTTAAATATTGTAAAGAAATGAAAATTATGTGGGAACGACAACACTTCAGTGGTAGTTGGGAGACCTTTGCAACTGACGTCAGATCACACAAGCCATAATAATCAGCTCACAATCCATTACTAGCCACCCTAAAAACATAAAAAAAAGGCTCTTCACCTTTTCCTTTAACACAAGCCTCAAATCAAAATAAAGTTCGCCTCGGGGCATTCTCATTTCATAGAATTAGAAATATTATTATGTGAATACTGGGAAGTGATGGTTGCACACCAAATTGCTTGCTCGACCATCTTTCTTTTTTTTGGGGTTTTTTTTTTTTTTTTTGAGCTTTTCATGGTGAATCCACAAAGTTTATTACCATAGGAAAGAGTAGCAACGTGAGGTGTATTTTCTTCCCGAAAACTAACAATTATATAGATGTGGCTATGGTGCAAAAAAAATTAAGAGGTTGCCTCTTACTCCGGATTTCAAACTCTTATTGTGTGTGTTTTTGGAGCATATATGCTTGAATGATCACATAGGAACAAAAAGTAACCCTCAAAATTTCCATTTACAACAAGCAGCATAAAAAAAGCACTCAAAACAAATGGTTATCTGGTATGGGAACATCTTTTTATCTCTTTTTTTATGCCTTTGTAATTGATATCAGTCATTGACACATTCAAAATGCCAGATTGCTCGTCAACCTTCTCCACGAGGAGCTTCAGTAAAGGGACCATGGAAAGGGTCTTGCAAGACCCCACCATTATCAGTTTTTTCTGCAGAAACAATTTGTTTGATGTTAAATATGTCTCCAGAAGATAGATTCCAACTACTATCCAGAGTGATCCTTTTTTTCCTATCAATTTGACCAAAAGAATTAAGATCATAATCATCAGCAAAATTTTCAAGCAACCCATCATTCACCCACATAATATGAAGAGTTCATGTACGAACTGCTGGAGTTGGAATATAGGATGACCGAGACCATCTGTGCTGTGCTTACCTTGGCGCGGGTGATTGCGACATTCATTCTATGCCAGTCTCCAAGCAATGAAGAATTACAGTTTTTGGGATTTTCACTAGACCTTACAAATGACACCAGTATGCAGTCCTTATCTCTTCCCTGTAAAAACATAAAAAGATTGCGTATAATAGCCCAGGAGAAAAGAAATAGTGCTGGCAAGGGCACACAATTCTATTACAAACAATATATCATTCATAAGAACTCACTGAAACAATATTGCCAATACTTTTGTAAATTTGTCAAACATATAATCGAGTTCCGAAAAGGTGAAGAACATGCATCAATGATGCAATCTGTGACTGGGCCTAACCTGATATTTATCAATGGTATGTATTTCCACAAACTTTACATCAACGGCAGCTTGGATAAGATTAACCTGGGAGTTATAGGGGGTAATGATGCCAATATCTTCAACTTCAACCCCACTTTTAATTAATTCGTGTGTGACCTGTGACAAAAACATAATGAAGTTAGTCATATTGGTTGCAATACAGACAAAGAAAGGCAATAAGTATTTATTTTTTCCTTAGATGACAAGTAAAAAAGGCAATAAGTATTTATTTTTTTCTTTAGATGACAAGTAGCATCCACAACATTTGCAAATTAAAATCTAACCTCTGCAATCATGTAAGCTTCAATTGGGTTATTCAGAGTCTTGGAATCTCTTGCTTCAAAAGCAGGCAACATGTCTGAGTTACGGAGAGCCAAATGGTGAGTAAAAGGATCGACCTGAAACATCCTGCCCTCAATACTAATAATGGAGAAAAAATTGAAAAAATTATTGCAAACCTGTGTTAATGAATGCAACAGGCCTGCTTGGATTCAGAGCCTGCAAAAATAATTACAGTAGCAGTCCAAGGACAAAAACATCAATTTTGGTTCCCATCGAACAAGGCGTCACAAAATCCTTGTACCTTCGTACAAAAATGTTAATGATGATGTGAAAAAGTTAGACTAGAAAAGACATAATGATAATGCACACCAAATCTCCGAATGAGGTAAACCGTTTTTCTTGAGGATACAGGTCAACAATAATACTTAACATATCAAGTTAATTAGGTCAAACTTGGCCAAGACAGATCCGTAGAAATAACAGGCGTGGGCAAGAATAGAACAGAACTTGTGCTGGAAATGAATGGCAAACCTTGACCACGATAGCCACATCAATCTCTCATGTAAGCATATGCCTACAATGCGTATATATACAAAGTGCCTTCATGCGTGAGGCAAAGCAAGCTCTAATTTGCAGATCAGCAGAACAAATGCTAAATGCTTCTCACAAATGAACACAAAAGAATTCAACTTTCAACAACATGAGAAAACTAAGGGTCTGAAACATGCGCATCAACAGCAAAATAAGTGGCACTTCATGTCACAAATACATGCTTACCTCTTTTAGCCATGTTGAACAAGAACTTAAATTTGAAAGCTTAAGCTTGGCATTAGCTATCTTAGAGGAACCACAGCGCAATCTGTCACCATATATCAAGGCATTTGATAGTTCCATAATCCCTTGACACATTCGGTACTGCATGGAAGCAATTTGGTAAAGTGAGCCGTTTTGAGAATGACAAGAACAGCAGCTGCGAAGGAAAAGAGAGAGGTTCGGCCCGGGAATTTCCAAATATGGAATTTAGAGATACCTGGCTTTGCAAAGCTGAAATTGCTTGAGGATGTGCTTCAGAAAGCCTGCAAAACAAACTTGTTCCCATCCCATTTTCCCGAGCTTCTGGACTCTGGAACATAGTTTACACAATAGCTTCAATGGGTCAGGCCTATTGACAAGGAAACAGCAACAAAACAAAATGAAAGACAAATATTGTACCTGGACAAGGGGAGGCAGCTGATAGTGGTCACCAACCAAAACAAAGGTGGAAGCAAGCATCAAGGGTCCAAGAGAAATCTGGCAGGATGGGAAACAGGTGATTAATGCTTTAGTACAGCTTATGCAATTCATATTAAGTTAATTCTTTTCACAAAACACAGAAGCACATGCTTGCCAAATTGGCATAGACTGTCAAATAGAATACTGTTAGTCTAACTTGTATACTAGAATAAGTTTGAGTCAACAAAGAAAGATGATTTAAAGAATCTCCCAACTGCTTTTTCCAAATACATCAGATTGACATTTCTCTGGAACTTCTAGGCTAAAATTTGAAAAGATCTCCTGGGTTTACTACTCAATTTTCCTAACATAGAGTGAGAAGCTTTCAAGAATGATTATCAATGTTTAGTGTATACATATTACACCATTAGATCATTTTACAAACTTTAGATGCATTAAACAAACTAAACAGAATGCTTACTGGGAGTGTGATCTGTCCAGCTTCATCCATGATGCATACATCAAATTTCTTGTTTGCAAGCAAGGGACTTGTAATTCCCAAACAAGTAACTGCAACTACTTTGACTTGGTCTGATCGTAGTCTGATTTCTTCTACACTGTGCACATTCATTGCTGGCATAAAAGCTTTAGTCAAAAAAATATGTTGACCACCACATTAAGAAGAAATAGTAACTTTTTTGTCTTTGCCTGAAAAGCAATTGGCCCGAACATCTTCATGGACAGCTTCATGTCTTCCAATACGTAAAAAATCGATGCCCTGCAATTGTAATTTGCATCAATGTAAAGGAACAGAAGAATTAATTTAAGTGGAGAAAAAAGACTACATTTTTAGCCTACAATCAGACAGAAAACTAGCACTATCATTAAAAGGTCAGGTCCACCACAATTTAAATTTAAAATTATCCATACCCTGAAGTCAGCAAGCCCTCAGTCCAGCATGGTTTGCAATTCGTGCACATCCAGCAAAGACTGGCCAAAGTGGAAAGTAACTGGGAATGCATGACAGGACAGAAAAAATTATGGGCTTTTACCCTAAAATACTGTCTTTGGAATCTCTTGCTCAGTGGGTGTTTGACCATTAGGTGTGCATAAGAATTTGTAATTATTTTCTATCATCAAAGTTTTATATTTCACACACATTTGCTTCACTACGTGAACCCTAACATACTCTGACAGTATTGCAGCTATCAAGACATTAAGCATTTATAGAAGACACCTGATATCCTAATAAATTTCCTAAAAGAAGAAAGATGACCTGAGCTTTTAATTTGATTAATAAAGTGTCAACAGCTGAGTTCGTGTATGATGTTAGCAAGATGGAAGCACCTCTGATCAACAACGCCTTCACAGCATGCACCATTGTAGTTGTCTTCCCAGTACCAGGCATCCCAAGTATTAGAGCATAATCTTTAGCTGTAAGAATCTGAAATAATAGATGTATGAAATTAGTATGGGCTTCTAGGATATCCAAAATTTTCTTAACACAAAAGGAAAGCATGGCAGACCTTAAGAATTGCTCGACGTTGGTCGCCGTTTAAACTCTGCACTGACCAAATATAAGATATTGCTGGATCTTGGCTAAATATACCTCCACTATCAAATCTTGGGGCCTATGAGCAAGGCATATTTGCAGACGCAGGAAATAGAAAACAGAATGTCAGCAATTACACACACTCTATATGTGTGTGTTGTGTGCGTGAGCGTGCATGCATATTTTGCGTATGTGCATGTTGTGTGGTTGCATATATATCCCTTATCCATATGCAGTATGCTTATATCACTGTAAACATACATAGAAATGTAATCCTTTCAAACCACTAGCTGACACTCACCTCAAGGTCAACAATCATCTTCCTAAGGTTGGAACTCTGTGTAAGTTGTAGAAAAAGTTGTACAAGATTGGACCTTCAGCAACAAAAACAAGCATGAATGGACTTTATGGGACCATCTAATTGATATCCTGAGACCTTATGCTATAGGCAAGATAAAGGTCTAAGAGTTCAGGATAGAAGCGTATTCAGAAAGTACCTCATCACTGAAAATGATGTCATTGCATCATCCTTGTTAATCCGCCAAACCGTCTGAAGGAGATCATTTGCTTCTGAAGAAGAATTACAGCCTGGAATTCTCAATCGCTTTGAAAAAGAGATCTGAAAGTAACAGTTGAACAATCATCTTGTAACTCCTTGGATCAAATATAAAAGAGGCTATAAATCGACCAAAGCAATGTGGCATTGCTATGGTGCAGGGTAACAATTCGTGAACAAAATTTTGCACATGAAGTTTGCAAGGGTATAGGGAGAGGAACAACAAAAGGGTGATTATTCTGCTTACAGAAACATGGAATTGACTGATATCTGTTACGACTCCACTTGCAACAGTCTGCAGGCCAGATTCAGTACTAAGCATCTAGACACAGGAAACAGAGAAGTGAATGATCATCAAAAAACTGTAAATGAATAGAAAACTAACTAATAACAATTAACCGTAATGTGCTAGTGCATTAGCAAATCATCAATGGTAAAACATCAAGTTATTGATGGATAGTTTGCAGAATAAATTTGCAAATGAAAAATAAACAAGCAGTGCATTCAAATCAAAGAAGAATCCACTCAACTACGTAGGCCAAAAGTTGGACTACATGCCAACCAGTTACAGGACAAGATACATACCAATAAAAGCACAAACCAAACTCTTAGCATACAGGCTGACTCGTATTCAAAAGAAAAATTGAAATACTTTGTGATAAAAACAGAAAATTGAACAAAGCTTGCTATCTACTCGAATCAGAAGAAAACAATGGAAAATCACATCCACGGCCAAGGAAAAGATTAGTACATTATGGGCCATGAAACACCAAATATAGGCAAATGAAAGTTCTCCAAAAATGGCTGAATATTTTTTCCAAAGCAAACCTAAACTGCAAAAATGGTCAGATATTTTTCTTTATGGTTGAATTTATAACAGAACAGTTGCTGAAAGAATACAGATCTCAAAAAAATGCAATCTGGTTCTATTTTGGAGAGTACTTTCCAATAAAATCATTCAAATGCACCCCATGAATTTCCACCTAAAAAGTAGAAGCATAAAAAACCTTACCAACCAAAACACAGAAATAAAAAAAATAAAAAATATATATATAGAGAAAAATATGTTAAATCACGCAAATCATGGAAACTGTGATGTGTAAAATTGGCATCTTAGAGATTGAAAGATATTAAATAATATTCCAAGAAAGTCTTGACCGCAACAAGCCATGGTAACCCAAATCAAAATGATCACATATTGTTCCACGTATCCAATAAATAAGATTTACTGTACCACATAGTCTCCAATTTTCAGCGTATGATCCAAACCATTTGATTGAGAGGAAAGAGCACTCAATATATCACCAGTAGATGCAGGTGCAGAGTGAGAAGGCAATTTTTGGCGCACAAAACAGTAGATGAATCTGTTGTCCTTGTGGTATGGAAGTTCATCCGAGGTATCAAGAACAACAGAAGAAATGCAACCAGAGGGATGGTCACTCCTCAAATTACGAGAATGCCAGATTTCTTTTTTTGCAAGCTGCAGTAACAAGCAAACAGAAATATGCATGTTTCTTTAAGATGAACTTCCATGGCTCTCACAACCAATAAAAGTAAAAAGGCATCACCTGCATCTCTTTAGCTTCTAAGTCAATTAACCAATCCCAATGTCGAAGGAAAACATGATGAGCAGGAGTGAGATGGTGAACATGTGAATCAAATAGATTACCCAGTCCACTACTGTCAGTATTTCCACCATGTACCTGTAGCATTTATGATTAGGGCCAACATTAAATTGTCCTACCAAATGAGAACAAGAACAGCAAGCTGTTAGGCTCAAGGATGAAAGGTTACCTTATGATAGATGGTACAAACATCAAGGTGGCGGCAGCCACTGCACATGCTTGGGCTCTAAAATTTGAAAAGGCAGAAGAGTTAATATGAAACATCAACTAGCACATTAACCTACCCATTCAAGAAAAAAAAAATCATACTCGCAGCATTGGGGGCAATTGTTGCATTGTTGATGCTTTAAGAAGGTCATTTGCAAGCTCATTACGGCGCATGATCAGCCCAACCACATCAGACCTCCGTACAGAAATTCCCTTCATACATGTTAATGAAAAGTTAATCACCTCGAAATAGAGTGATAGTTAAGACAGATGCATGGATTATACCTGCGTCTGATCTGACTGGAGATAATATAGAAGACCAGAATCAATATGCTTTGTATACCTGAAAAAATGACAAGTACAAAACACTAAAAGAACCAGTTCTCAAGGTACACCGTAAATTAGAGCCTATGAAAAACATACACAGTGAACCACCCCAGTACCCCAATTTCCTCCAGAAGAAAATGGAAAATCCAAACAAACCTCTCAGACATAAGTAGCGTGTACAAGATCACTTGTGCACAGTGTTCCATAGATGACTGCAAAAAAAGCAAGTATGAGCCAAAAGGATAAGGAGGATTGTGTTGTACTCTTGAATTTCATTAGGCAATTCTTGGCACAAAATTTACCAAAAGCCAAATACTTGCCTGACCATTTGGAAGTTTTCCAGTTTTAAACTCTAGTGGCAAAATTTTTTCACATGCTCCATTTCTGCTCGACTCTTCTTTCACTCTGACAGAAGCATCAATCATTCCTTTCAGCCCATATTTTGGGGCCCATGCCATCTCCTCAATATCCATGACCTACAGTTGGAAAATTTGATGATCCCAGGAGGCTCATATAAAGCAAGTGAAAGAGTATCGAAAAAAAGGCTGGCAACTAAAGTATCACTATAGAAAGTCCAATTGCAGTTATTAAATTTTCCTTTTGATTTAGCAAGAATATCTCAATCACGTGTGATTCCTTTTTACTTTTGGAAGGATGTGTTTCCAATTCAATGAGGAGACATCAAAAAATTACACACATTGAATTGTGAAGCATGAGTGAGCAAACAGATTAAAATGGTGAAATAGCTAATTTAAAAAATAATAAGTGAGACGAGTAACCTCTGCTATTCTTATCTTTTTCAGCCCATTATCAGAGCCAAAATCAACGGAAGCTTCGGTGTCCTGCCAAGAAATCATCCAATATCAGCCTCATGTCATGAAGTTGCACAACAAGGATCCAAACATAATCCAGTGTTTGACATGAACATAAGTTTCCCCAACATCACATATCGTACAACAGAACGATAAGTTCCATGAATACTTATATGCAATTGTAGTTATGATTATTAAACCAAAAGGAAGTGAAAATGATAAATGACAATGTATTTACAAATCATAACAAATAGATATTTCACAAAATCAAATTTAGGAATTAAGAATATAACTAATAGCTTAATTAATAGAGAAAGAAAATTGAAGGAGGGCAGTTCGTGACACATGCAATAATGCTCAAATAGTGTACAGCATATTCAGAATAAATGAACAGCAAGATTGGGATTGCAAATGGGTAGTGGCTTGAACCAAAAGAACCTCTATACCAAAAGACGAAAAGGAACATTTGAAGGAGGGATGAAATAACTGCAAACCTCTGAATTTTTGAACAGGAAAATCCAATTTAAAATTTTTGGAATAGCCTCAACCAAGGTCTTCAGCATATCATTTTCATTGACTGAAAAATTGCGGATATGGAAGCATCAGAACTTTGATACAACATGACCGATCATATTAGATATGGAAACTAAATAAAATAATGAACTATTGAACGTATTGTTCAAACACAAAAATAAGGGAGTCTAATGTTACACTGATGATTGGACAAACATACAAATATTCACCTCCACATGCATACAAGCTCTCAATATTTTTCTGGAGCACCATTCTTGCATAGAGCTCCAGGAAGTTAGTAGTAGGATTCTTCTCCATAAGCCCAGCCTGTACAAGGCATCACACAAAACATATGGCATTGAAGCTTCCCAAGAATGACCATTTAACTTTTATGAACATATTCAGCAGATTAGTCAAGGAAGTATTTCAAACAATGAGACCTGAAAAATTTGGTGCAGCAAGGTACCGATTAATGCTGGAGTTGAGTAGTCACCACATCTCAGCCTCTCGTCCAGGACACTTCGCCTGGAGCAACTGAAACTAGCTGCAACCTGATAAGTATTCCAATGTATAAGGGGAAATTATGGTAAAACGAACACATAATTAATTTAAATATTAATGACCAATGGCACAACATATAGGCCCACGGAAAACTAAGGAAAAAAATTGAACTCGATTAATGTCAGCGAAGATAACTTCACCAAAACACAGAGCAAAGAAAAAGTCTTGTATTACCCTAGTTCCAGAGATGAGAACATCCGGGTGAACAATTAACAGATTATTGTCATGATCCACATTACATTTTCCTTGGTCATCAAAGTCACCAACCACATTCACCGTATCTCCAGGTGCAATGACACTGCAAAACCTGAAAAAGACCCACGGGAAATCTTAGAACCTAATCTTCATGGTTCAGTCAATGAGTGAAACAACTAGACAGGATAAAGGCCCAAAGTTGTATTACATGTTAATCAAACATGGTGAACAAATGCCCCGGGGGGCCAGAGGTGGTGGTGGTGTTAACTTTTGGCCGTTTCCTTCCAGAAGAAGTGAAACCAAAAGATGAAATGAAAGTGGCACGGTTACGTCCCCCGACATAGCTAGCAGGTAAAGGCCGAATTGATGGATTTCTAAAACGCATTCAGGGTTTGCTAATTCAGCAACCAACTGTAATTATGTTAGATCTATTAAGGATTTACTAAATCACAATTGGCTTCGTATAGTCTCTTTCAAGCTAATGAGTTTTCAAATTGTCTTGCAACCTATTTTTTGAATATGGTTACTTCCTGCAGCTTTAGCGTTGTTATCACTTATTAGATTGTGATGATTCTGATTTCTTAAATTGCAACTTGTTTCGTGTGAGAAGGCCCCAGACTTCTTCTTCAACAAATTAGAAAAAATAGGGAAAAAAAA
Source organism: Carallia pectinifolia (assembly GCA_037832335.1). Classification (NCBI taxonomy): domain Eukaryota; kingdom Viridiplantae; phylum Streptophyta; class Magnoliopsida; order Malpighiales; family Rhizophoraceae; genus Carallia; species Carallia pectinifolia. The sequence goes on from CM075445.1 coordinate 16,028,857, forward strand.
AAACTTACCACTCTTCAGATAAGTAGACAGCTTTCTCCTCACCACTTTGCTCATTCAACAAACGAAGAACCTGAAAAGCAATTGATATTTCTAAAACCTCACCAGGCTAAGAAAAGCAATGAAATAACAAAGGCCTGCATACAAAACCTTGCATGGGTGTTGAGCACCAGATGAACCGATAGGTCTATGCTTCTCAGACACCTAGATACATTCCAAAAATTAATCTTCCAGTAGTCATTATTTCCAACAATAGCCAGTCAAATGAAACCCATCTCCATGGAAGAAGTAGTCCCATACCTCCAGTACAAGAAAACTACAATTTGATGATGATTCAGCAGCCATTTCTGGTGGACCAGTTGCCACTAACTTTTTCAGAGGACCACCTCCCCTAACTGGTTCATTATCATTTGTATCTTGAGTTTTTGGCGAGTAAGAATTAGTGTCACTAGACAGAGATCCATCAACAGATATTGCATCTTCTACTTGGTCCAAAAGCTCAAGCAATGCCTGAAACGATTTTATGAAAATGGGAGTAAGGAAAAACAGACTGCCAATTAAAATTGCACAATATGGAGACAAAAATTGAAGATTGACGTGATTAACAATTCAAAGTATGATAACCTAGTCATTTAAACCATGAGGCAACAAGAGAATCGGATGAATTATGTATTGGTTGGTCTGCTAATCGTATAGACGTTCACTTGTATTGGATTAATTCATAGAAGAGCGAATTCTGCTTTTGGAAAAACAAAGAAGGGAAGGAAAAGAGAGAGAGAGAGAGAGAGAGAGAGAGAGAGAACAAAATGGTTGACGAGATTTGAACTAAAAAGAGTGCAATTATAAACCTTTTTATGCTGCCTTAAACCCAAATGATCAGATACTCCATTGCATTCTACAGCATTCACAAGCTGCACTTAACAGCATCAAACAGCAAGAGAAATTAGCCAAATCAATAATTAGAGGAAAAGAAAAGAAGGGAGTAATTTCAGTATCACATCACTCAATAACCATTAGATGAAAACTAAAGAATGTGGCATTGGTAGGTTCACTGAAATTATAAGAGGCAACTACCCTATCATGACAATAAGATAGAGATGGTGGAGTCCTAAATGGACTCTGTTGACTGGTAATTGAGCCGCTGCCATCAGTCAACCTCTCGTTTATAGCAGCATCCTGAAATGGGTTTACTCTTTTCAAGCCAACTTTACTGGCTGCTATCAAAGGTCTTTCAGCAGCTGCCTTCTGTCTTGGTGAAGAAGAAAGCCACTTCCCAACCTTGTTGGCTGTGCCAAGAGAAGCCTGTAACATTCATCAAAAGACATACAACAACAAATTTAATAGAACCCAATAAAAAAAAAGAGAAAAAAAAGGAAAGGAAATCCAACCAATAGACATACATTATTGAAAGAACAATGGTTGATTGTGAAAGAATTAAGCTTGGAAGAATCTGCCAACGCCTTAACGACATCCGGCATTTGCTTGGAAACAGCCATGAGTCTTTCATTGACAGGAGAAATCTTCCAAGTGACCTCCTCAACCCCATCATCCTGGCTCTGCTTTATCAGCTGTTACCAACACCCAATTTCCACGGTAAGCAAAAATATCCAAAAGCACTAGTCCTTTTAGGGACTTCCTAAAAATGAGTCACGTCAATCAGTAAAATGAAGAGAACCCAATAGTTAAATGCAACAAAATTGTGGCCAACAAACCACATAGAACAAGAGATTAAGGAAAAAGGAAGAAAAGAGAAGAGAAAACGAAACGAAAATTACCATTCCGGGGGAGAATTTGAAGCGGTCGCCGGAGACGGACTTGGAGAGCTGAGGAGACACCTTGGGTGGCCGCTGCGGACTTTCCTCCGCCACATCAATATCAATCGTAATAGGATTTCCCAACTCAGAACCAGAAGTTTTATCAATGTTATTAGGGTTTGGAGCGGCAGTCGTAGTAGGAGGAGGAGGAGGAGCAGAAACGGGGGAAATTACTGCGGTGGAGGTAGGGGGAGTAGGGTTTGGAGGCGCCGAGGAGGAGGAGGAGGAGGAGGAACGGGCGTTTTCGGAGTGGCGCTGGAAGAAATGCTGTATCCCGAACTTGGAACGCGGCGGCGGCGGCGGCTGCTTCCGTTGCTGTGATGAGTTCTGCGTCGGGTGATTCGATTTGGATTTTGGTTTCTTTCTCGGTGGCGGCATTCTTTTTCTTCTTTCTTTTCGATTAATTTTTTTAAATCAAAACCACTGCATTTATTACACTCCGATTCACCGGCCGGCAACTAATGGGGCGGCGGCCACCGTGACAGAGAGGAAATGAGTGGTCTGAGAGATGAGAAGAAGATGCTAATGTAATGTGTACATATATGTACACCAATGCGACGCCGTTTATCTCCAATTTCTCGATACCATTTAAGTTGTGGGCGGGAAATCGTGGATGCTTGGTGTTTGGTAAGGAGGGAAAATTTTGGCCCTCAATGCGACGCCGTTCATTTATTTCTCCCCACCGTCTCAACTTGCCTTAAGTTACACAGATATGGACACAGATACAGTAATATGGATATGGTAGATATAAACACGGATATGACTACAACGACACACCAATAGAAAAAAAGAAATAAAGCTAAAGGTGAAAAAAAATTTCAACTTTCACTAATCTAACAATTTTTCATAAATTTATAAATTAAACATAATAAAATATTTTATAATTATAAAAATATGATTACAATTAAAAATAAGATTTTATAAACTAATTAATATAAATTTAATTGTAATCAAATAAGTATTTTATAGTTCTATTAATTTATATGATCCAAAATCTTTATAAGTATAAAAATTTCTCTTTGACTTTAATGACCTCTCTATAATTATAAAATTTTCTATTAAAATAAAATTTTAAAAAAATTACTCTAAAATCTTCCTTTTGGAGAAAGAAAAAAGATTTGAAAAAATATCTTCAATTCACTTATTATTTCCTAAAAATGAATTAAAAAAAGCTACGCTCAACATTTTTCAAGAGAGAAGAAAATTAAAAATATATATATTCTCAAGTCTTTCTCTATTTTTTCTTTAAAATGAAGACTAAGTTTTCTTTTTTTTTTTTTTTTGAAAAAAAAGGGAATATCCAAAGACCATTAGATGTAGGACAAATGTAATAAGTAAAAATTTTTTAATGGTGGACAGGTAGATACACTTATTAAGATATGCAGTGAGCATGTAATTTATTCAATAATAAATTTATTTTTTAAAATTAATATATTTTTTATAATTTAACAATTTAAATCACCACAATCTACTATATCATTATCCTTGTGTTGCCACCAAAATTTTCTCCTTTAAATACTTTGATCTAAATTTAATTGTCTCGAGACCCATGTCGCATTCTGTACTAGTGGGGTCCAGGTTCGGCGAGCAGCCAAATTGTCCGGTTAGAGCACAATTAGAGGTTTGGTGGAAATTACATACTAAGTTTTATTTTTTTTCCTTTTTTTTTTCAAAAATGAATAAATATTGGTGGTATTTCACAAATTCTTATGAAAAATTATGTTAATTAACCATTGGCAAGCAGATTAAATTATTTAAGCTAAATCAATGAAAAAGTTAATTGTAAATTTTACCGTTTAACTTAGCGGAACTTTAAATCTAATGTATACACATTTTTTTTTTAACTGAAAGGAAATAGCTTCATCGATCAACATAAAAAACCTTACAAAGGACCGATGTAAAAGCGTCAAGACAACTTGCACACGTAAGAGAGATACACGGCACTAATAGCCTATAAGACATATGGTCAAACAGACCATTCACAATCTGAGCATAGAGCCCAGCAAATAAACATCCTCTAACGAGGAAAAAAATCAGATAGCAACTAAACTCATTTAATACTAACGTGTTAATTAGATTCAGTTCAACTGGATGAAGCTGCATGCAGCAGCACACTCTGCAATTACATGGACCTATGATAAAAATCGATTCAATGAAACTAATATTGATTACCCAACACAGTAATCTACTGTCTAAAGAAAAACAACCACACAACACCAAAACACAGAAAATATAGTAGAATATTCCTCTGCTAGATACAGCAGATACAAAAGTTACAATCACCCTAACAAAAAAAGGCCAGTGGCACTTCCAGCGTCGGCTAGGGCAGCGGGCGACAGCGAGGGAGAGGTCGATGACCGCAACCAGGGAGTGGTGGACGGCGAGAATATGGTAGGTAGTACCAGCATCGCAGGCAGGAATAGCCGTACTGGTAGTCTGCGACTCCGACCTTAAAGCGACTGGGGGGTCCAGTGGTAGCCCCGGTGGCCGGTACAACTGCTCGGAAGCGAGGACTTCGTCAAAAACGCGCCCACAGGCGGCCGATAGGGCAGCGCCAGTGGAGGAATCTCCACCGTATACAACGGCGCTGGCGACGACAGGCGCCATCGGAGGCTTTGAAAATGGTGGAAAAATGCCAGGAACAATAGATCTAGATGCTGGAAGACCATGGATGACCTTAATAGTATCTAAGCTGCCACATAACGAGCCAAAAAGCCCCATGAAATGATGTGGGGGTCTGTTGTTGGGGAACAAACGAGAGGGAGAAGAAAAAGGGATAGAAACGACTAAAAAACAGGAGATGAGTAATGCTGTTTGAAGCTAAAGAAAGAAAAAAAAAAAAAAAAAAGGGAGCTGGCTGACGGAGGTGATAGTCACCACCGCCTGACCAACTAGATTTTGAAAATTGGGGGTGTTGAGAGAGTTTAGAGAGATGGGGAGTTAGAGAGAGAATACGGTGTTGAAAGGCCCTTCAAATCTGATGTATACACATAGGTAAGCCATTGATCACTCCATGCATTTAGTGGTAAATTTTAAACTTTGTTGCCAATGAGCTATACTAGTGTTTAAAGATATTATTGCTCTTGAGCCATTTATCAAACAACATAATTAGAATTGCGCAACAATTGCAAATTTAGGAGGATCTTACATGCCACCAAATTTTTTTAAGGCGCACATTTTGCAGTTGTCAAATGTTCTTTTTTTTTTTTTCTTTTTTCCTATCTTTAGATTGAACAAATCAAAATCTCAGCTAACAAGCCACATGAAGCAGGTTGACCAGAGTGTTAGAAAGAATGTTGATACTGCATAAGTCCATAGCATAATAACAGAACATTCAGTCTCTCCTGCCTTCACTAACTGGGTAATTACACCTGCAAAATTTCATCCAACCAAATAAGGGTCAAAGATGAGAAAATTAAACATACTACATATTAACTGGAGGATCAAGTACTGAAATTTAATACAAATTTTGCAAGTGTGTCTATGCGCGTTCGTTCGTGCATCCAAGGTTAATAATTGTACCTATATTCAGAGCAGGTGGAGCCGCATATTGTAGCATAAGTGTAAACAGATACAAGGGATCTGAATTCACTATGCCATAATGCAGTGCAGCTTTAACTATGAGGATTCCTGCTGGTGGCAGCAGTAGAAACCTGACGACAATGATTCCCGTGACGACAGGCCAGCCTGCTACTGATCCTCTCAGACCTGAAATATGAATGTTACATGGTTTGTGCAAATTGATAGAAGACAGTAAAGAGCTTTAGCTAGTCGGATTTATTGAATAGTACTGGAACCACCTTTAAGGAGGTTTGCTCCTACTATCATTGTAATGCATGGAATTGCAGCCTCCCTGGAAATCAGATAACGATGAATGTATAAGAATCCCAATTCCAACTTAAAAACAAGCATAACTGCTCAAGTTTTTCGATATCAAGTTAGCTAATAACATATCCCTTTTCTTCCTGTTATGTATGAAGCCAAAGATATCAACTAATTTTTGAAGCAATCCACAGAGCTCCAGCCCTGTGATACTCTCATTGCTACTAGTAAACATTCATTACTTCGGCAATGGCTGGTATATATTTGTTGGTGTATTTGTAACTGAAGGAATCAACAAAGGACTGAAGTCAATAAAGTGCTCTGGTGCAAAAAATCTGCCCAGGGACACACTGTGCATGTTGCTGATAAAAGACTGTTATTTAGATCCACCAGTAAATGAACTTAAAAGAATGACATCAAGATTAATATTAGTACCCCAGCAATGCTGTTGAACTGTAAATCACCCTAAGGGGAGCACTACTACCAATCATTATCTTTCGAATTGGGGATACCATACCAATAGTAAACCCGACAATCTGCAGAAGAAATCAAACAATAGCCCGTTAAATAGCTGGAAAATAAATAGTGCAAGTCAATGTCTGACTAAAGCTGTGAATATTGAAATGATTAGCTAATTTGCAGATTGTAATGCTAGTAAGCTGTTATGGTTATGCAGGCATTTTTTTTTTATTTACCATGTAGCAATTTAGGATGCAAGGGCAAGCGAATCAGGTATCCAAGTATTATAGTTATTATTTATTTATTTATTTTTGGTCTTTTGGAAACAAAGCTTAACATAGACCATAAATTCATGAATTCAATAAAATTGCAAGTCTTCTTTTTAATTTTTATGAGCATCTCGGAATAGTAATTCATCCTGTATGTTCAAATATTGGTCTATTTTGGTCTTTACACTAAAGATCTAATGAAGTTACACTGAAGGTCTCTACATCTGTTTGTTCTTCTGTTTTAGGGAACTGAGGTAGATTCAATGGCTGAGGTAACCAACACAGAATGCATACAGTGTTGTAACAACATGACTACATAGGCATGATATGCAGATAAAATTGGCAATTATGCTGGCTTAGCAAGAAAAAATGTTTCTTTTGCATAATAGGATAACACTATGAGCATACTGTTGCAATTGTGGATGGCGCTAACACCCTTTTCAGGTTGTTCTTGCTTGCAAATGCCTTGAAGTATTGCATAATCTTGTCAAAGTGCGATGCCTGCAGGAAATGAAAAAAAAATGGTATCTTGTTGGACAACCACAAATAAGCTGCTAGTGCAAACAATTACTGTAGACTAACAAAATGGCAAAAGATGCTTTTCACCTCCAGATTATTTGGTCTAGAAATCTGCTAGGATAGTCACTAAAAAACTTCTTAAAAGGATTTCAATTAAAAAACTTTATAAATATTTGTCTGGCAATTGTAGAATTTAGATGCTGCGTAACTTGCAATCATTGTAGCACGCTTAACACATCATATTCTACAGGAAGAATTCAAGTGAGTATCAACCTTCCCTTTCTCTTCATTTTCACTGTAAGGTAGTTCAACCTGAGCTGAAGAATTCTCCATACTTTGAGGAAGTAATGCTTCTGTATAACTTTGAGGCATTATATTTGAAATTTCTCCACTCATGATTGTAATTGCCCCCACGTCATGGGCGTTGGTTTCCTTAGTTCCATCACTAGCGGATATCCAGATGATAAGATAATACACATAAGTCCAGATATAAAATGCTAGAACCTGTTACAAAAAAAGTTACAAAGCAAGTAGTTATCAACATCAATTCAACATAAGGGAATAGAAGATGAAGACGGTTGTGACATTACTGTAAATGGATCATGTAACATTCTGCTGTGACCCAAAAATTTTGAAGTTATTATATAGAAGAGGGGAAGTTACCGCCATGGAAAGTACAGCATAAGCTTTTGCATACGTGGAACAGACAGTTGAATCTCCAAATGGACTATCATTCTCCTCGCAGAGTGATGGGAGAATAATTAGAAGCAACATACCCACGTTTCCTGTCCAGCATAAACCCACGGCCCCGACCCCCAGAACGTGCAACAAAGAGTCGATAAGTATTTTTCTGTAAAATGGTCTAAGATCATAGCAGACAACCAATGCCAAAATGTGTGAAATCTGTTCCATGAATCACAATAAGGGCAATGCACATTGAGCCATTGGAACCTTTAACAATAAAATGTAAGAATTCAAAGATATGTTCAAAGTTCAAGCTTTGAACATCCAAATCCAATAGACTAGAATGCATATAAGAAAATAGATTTATGGGTCCAAACCAGAAGATATAAACTCTTAATCTCGAAACATGTAAGTATAGATAATATGGCTTTCAATCTACTCTTCAAGATTGATAATATACATCTTCAAAATGACATTGAGAGGTAATAACAACAATAAAGCAACATTTTGTTCTTGGCAGCTAAACACCATTTCTAATGCAAAAAGCTTAATCTGATCTAAGAAATTATTGAAAATTTCATCCAATTTGTACCTACAATTTATTGCATATTTATAACAAACTATAACCTCAATATAATGACCTTTCATGAATTGGCAATGATCACTCATAAAGTATCATGAGAAAATCTATCTTTACCTGCAATACAACATCCCAGGACAAGGCCTTGAAGATGCTTTGGTGTTCTTGTGATCTTGACAAGTATCAATCCAAGTATTGCTCCTAGAATATGGGAGACTACAATATTCAATGGAAGGAACCACCTTCAAACACCATAGAAGCATCAATCAATAAAAGGAAAAAACACAGTAACTTAAGATATCATTCCCGGTATATCAGAAAAAAAGAGTTGTTGACTCACAAGGTAGCGAAACTCTTGACAGTTATTGACCCAGCCAGGTTGCTGCCTACGAGAGCAGGACTGAAAACGTAAAACGTCAACTGTTTACAACCATTGAAGAAAGAAAAAAAAAAATTATCAGAGCTACCAAATATGAACAGATAAATGGCATAATCTTCTGTGATCAGGTGCAGAAAGTACCACATTTCTACCATATTGTAAAACCATAGTGAAAACACAGTGCAGGCCTATGCCTTGGGGAAAAATGACATGAGAAATGGATACATTTTTTTTTTTAGTTTTTTTAAATTTAAACCAACTAATTAAGAGAGGAGAACAGTTAGAGAGATCAACCCTTAGCTTCTCATTTGTTAGCATACCGTCAATACTATTTGAGTTACAAGTTTACAATGACATAAGAAGTGGAAATTAAAAAAAAGCACTGTTACAACACCAGAAAGTGCCAGAATGAATGCAATGATGCCTAGATTTTTTGCAACCACTGTAATACCTTTTGTAATAAAACACAATCAAATTTACTTCTTTTTTTTTGTTGTAGAAAATATCATAATAATTGTAAAAAATTTAGACGTCATTATATTCAGGCACACAAAAATTATGGTGCTCTACTTTTTCCCTTAAAAAAATTGGAATGATTCTATTTCACCCTGGTCGGCTTGGCTCTATTGTCTTCTATCCAAATCAATGTCACAACGAAATCTGATTGAATCATACATGACCTCCTGTTTCTAAATTCTAATCATCAATTGTTGGAGAACATCCAAATGAATTGGCATAGGGAAAATTGGCATGAAAGCAGCAACTGTAGCAGTATTACGAACAATAAGATGCAACTTACATTATTTAGATGGTTCCTTGCACTTGGCCCCAGAAGATCTACAACGTCAATTGCTAGAAATAAGCCAAGACCAGTCAGCAACAGCACTTTTAGAACTGGCATCAAGGCCACAAGGAACAAGTTCAAGAATTCCATTGTAAAATCACCCTCTCTGCCTTGCTAAATTCTCTTTCCACACCCTATGCAACAAGAAATAAATACCAAGTGAGTAATTTCAAGATCAAAAATCATCACATATTGTTAACCACAAATCATACTTAAAGGGAAAAAAAAAAAAAAATACCCTTTTTGAATCAAGGCAAGCACTAGTTTTCCAATAAAATGCTACATGCAAAAATATTAATGAAGAATTCTTTGGACTAAATAGGCGTAGTGATGAAAATAAAATTGAGACGGCCTCAGGGTTCTATGTTTCAACAAAGGACAGGAACATCAGATGCACCTTACAGCCACCAATATATATTATTGTTACACAAGGCCTTGCATTAATACATTATTAGTACCTTTAATTTTTCCTTGATCTGCAGTGTGAGCCTTATGCTTTGAGATGCCTTTAAAGCCTTACATCAATACACGCATGCCGATATCTAGTAATATCAGTATCAGTTGGCCATTGAATATGTGGGTGTCCGCAACAGGAAAAAAATTTAAAGTTTCAACAACCATAAATGACAAGGAACAGAAGAGTTGGACTGATTGATGAACTCGTGTTTGGTGCGAATTGTCAAGAAAACATTGGACCAAAAAGCTAGCTGTTATTTATAATGTGGCTAAAAAGGTTGGATAGAGCACATTTCTTCGTACCTTTTGTAGAATTGATTGATGGTAAGATATGCATATGTTGACTTGAATACATGATCGTGTGCTCTAGGACGACAACACTAAACCACTCAACCTAAAAGTTTGAAACTTTATGATGGGTTAGAGAGGGAAACGTTTTACATGTTGATCTCTGACACAAACTGCTCGGATGGTTTTGCATGTGAATAAGTTGAAACTACTCGACAGAAGACAGCAAATGTGGGATGAAAAAGGCAACAGAGTCTCCATTAGCAGGTATTTTCTTAACTTTGATTGCTTATGAAGGAATTTCGCAAAGAATTTTACTATTAAAAAAAAAAAAACTTGGGAACTTCATAAATAATGGCTTTCAAAAAAACATTCAAATTGATATGAGCATGCAGCTGGATGCTTGAATTCGAAAAAATAAAAAAGGAGGTAAACTATTAAATACGGCGTTACTTACATGAAACTATATAGTGGTGCTGTTCACTTTATCAAACAAAGGAGCAAGCAAGGAAAAGAGAACAGGAGAGAACCTTGACTCTCATGGCCACACTTTCTCTATAAAGACAAGGTTGAAGGTCCCTTTGTTGAAATTTTCCTATTTCCCATCCCAGATTTTCCCTAACCCATATATAGGGAAGGCAGGCTCCGTAGCTTAGATTGATGGGAAAACTTATGTAATATATACAATAAATAATAACAAAATTGACATGTTAAATCGTTAGATGATGAAAAGTTTATTAAATTTAAAAATAAAAAAAAATAATAAATCATTTAATTAAGTACGTATTTTTTTTTTTGTTGTCGTACAATACATAACTGGTAGTCTTTTTCCAGATTAATTTTGGCATTTCCCCTTCACGTCTCAACTGTCAGTCTTCTCCATTTGCCAGTCAAGTATTTCTTGGGCCAATCAAAGGAACTCAAGCACCGAGCTTGAAGCATAAGTTACTTCACTCAATCATGTGGGCGAGATTTCATGCCAACTCGAAACAATAACTTATATTATAATCGAAGATGACAATTTTTTTGTGCATTATTGCCATGACGATTGTGAAACTGATCATAACTAGGGCTGCAAGCGAGCCGATACGTTCATTAAAAGTTCGGTAGCTCGGCTCAGTAAGAGCTCGATTCGAACTCGTTCATTTACTAAACGAGCGATACACGAGCTTAAAAGTAAAGCTCGTTTAATAAACGAGCCGAGCTTGAACAGGGGTAGGTTCGGCTCGGTTTAGGCTCGTGAACAGCTCGTTTAAAGCTCGTTTAGAGTTCGACAAATATATCGTTAGTAATTCGTTTAATATATATCGTTATAAACTTATTTAATGTATTAATAACACTTAATTGTATTATTTAATTTTTAGTATAAATAGTTACCAATTTAGGGTTATATCTGTTATTTCATATATAGTTATTTGAACAAAATTTATACGTGATTAGACTGTAAGTAAGTCAATACTTTCGCTAAAAGTTTGGTGACTTAATCTGGTAAAAATTTGACTAAAACTCATTCGTTTAACTAAACAAGTGATATATCAGTTTAAATTCAAAACTCATTTAATAAATAAACTCAGTATAAGTAAAGATAAGTTTAATTAAACTCATAAATAGTTCGTTTAAGAATTTATCTGCATAATAATTAAAAAAAAAAACTCATTTATTATGTTATAAAAATAATTTCATTAAACCTATTTTCAAAATTATATATTACATATATTTACATTTATACATTAAAATTGAACATTTATTTTTAATTATTTAATTTTATTTAAATAAATAGTTTTTATCCTTTTATTTTATATATAATAATAAAACTTTTTAATTTTAATTACTTTATTGGTTAAATGATACAGTTCGTTAAAAGCTCGAAAGCTCGGTTCGATAACAGCAGGCTCGGCTCGAGGCTCGGCTCGTTCGTAAACGATACTGATACCAAGCCTCATTTTTAAGCTCGATTAATAAACGAGCTGACACCCGAGTCTAGCCAAGCTCGGCTCGGCTCGGCTCGTTTGCAGCCCTAATCATAACTGATAGCCAGTTATCCTATGCTGACTTTGATTTATAATTATTATAAAATCCTTCCAATCTAAGATTTTATGCTGTTGGATGAAGTCGAAGGATATATCTGTAACTGGCGTAAATCTCTAATTTAAAATAATTAGACATAAAAATATAAAAATAAATTATAAATAAAAATTAAAAATAAAAAAAAATTATATAGGGTCGATTTTCGTAGTTCTTTCAATGAGTATTCTTTTGTGACTCTGTCAAGGGTTGCACGAACTTGATCTTGACAGCAGTAAATTTCACATTTTTTTTTCTTGAACTGGGTAGACTGAAACTGGATCTGAGGCAAACGTCTGGGTTACGTTTAAGAACCGCAGAAATCTGATTTGAGCCGTTCTGACTTGAATTCACCGAGAGTCGAAGGGACTTGTTTTCGGATGAGTTGTTTGGATTTTACTGAGAGTAGTATAAAACTTAATTTTAGCCGGATTTGTGATATTTTGATATTTTTAAATTTATATTCTCATAAATTCAGATTTATAGCGATCAGATAATATAAACTTAAAAATAAATTTAGAAATGAAAACAACAAATTTTTTAAAATTTACAACTAAAATATCTTTCAAAAAGGAGTTAAGAGAGTATACTGCAGAGTAAAATACGTAAGAAAAGAAGAAATTTTTTTTGATAGATTTTCAAAATTTTCTTTTTCTCTTAAATTCTCTATATTTTTCTGTTTACAGATTTACTGAACATGTTTTGAAATATGAGGTAAGGGTCTATTTATAGAACTCTTTTCTCATATAAATATCATATGAGAAAAAAAACTTTTTCTTTTTCTGTGAGTTTGCGTTGTAAATTTTAAATTTGTCCAGCAGGCCGACTATTAACATTGACCTTTTTTAAAAAAAAAAAAAAATTAGAAAACGCGTTTACAATATCATTTATTAAGTCATGATGCACGTCTCAGTTTGCAAATATATTGAGCTGAAAGTAGGCTTTGATTACAAATGGAAATTTAAAATTAAATGTCAACTTTTTCACTTGAATGATTCTTGGATATAGGATCAAAGTCTGGATAAACAAGAGACCATTCTTCTCTTATTCTATCAATCGTAAATTTTGTGATATATTATTGAATTTTATCGAACTGTTTAAATTTTTTTGAGTTTAATGGTTTTTTTATTTCGGCAATAGTCTCAACGTTTAGTTGCTTTTCTTGGACGTGCATTGCGGCCTCTCTCGGAGATTGGCATTCAACTAACAAGTTGTTAGGTTGGAATAAAAAAAAAAGGAAAAGCCTCCACCGTTCGCCACGAGGTTGAAAGTTTCAAACCAAAGTTCTCTTTCTACTCTTTTGGTATTTGTTGAATGTTGAATGGTCAAAACTTAAAAATATCAGAACAATAACGCTGTAATATTAAATAAAGAAGTATTCTCATAATGCAGGGATCAAGCCATTGCGCAAATACGTGCCGTGCCAGGCACGGGTCACTTATTTTGAAGTTGAGTTATTTTGCGTTGTGTCAGGACACGATTCATTTGTTTTTCGTACTTTTGTTATTCAGTGTTTAAAAATTTAGACAATAAATTTAAAATTTAGACAGTGAACCCAAAACGGTTTAAAAATTTAGGCACTATAAGCATACATCATATCGCACTTAAATCATTCATCCTACGTAAATCATGTTGTGCCTAGTTTGTTTATTTTGCATAAATCATGCCTAAACTGTTTATTGTGCCTAGATCGTGTAGTACATGGTTTATAAATAAATAAATAAATAAAATTAATGATAAAAAAATAGATATACAATTTAAAAGAAAGACAAAAATTACTTTTTTATCATTAAATATTTAAACTTAAAAACTATAACAAGCAATTGCGATGGTGAATTTTTAGAACTTAAAAACAAAAAAATATTTTTGTTTAATTTAATTAGTAAAATTAAAATTTCAATTCAAATCTGTAAATTTGGTTAGAGATTTAATTTCATGATACTAACGGTCAATAAAATATAATATATAATTTTATAGCATCTTGCTTGAAATGTAAATAAGTATATTATATAAATATTATCTATAACTTTTATGATTCGTGATTTAAGAAAAAAGCAAAAAAAATTATGAATAGTGTAGTATTATATTAAATAAAAATAAAAAAATTAGTACTCTAGCTCTGGTGGTAAGAGGCAACTTTTGGCTCTTCAATTAGGTTCAAGGGATATTGTTTACATACTTTTGTCATTTTCCATTGATTTTTGAGGGATCGTGCCTAGGTTTTGGCTGTACCTAAACAGGACATGAGTCGTGCCAAATTCGGGTCGTGTTATTGGTTTAGTTCGTGGCTAGGCACAAGCCCATCACAGGCCGTGCCGAGCCAGGTCCATAGGTCATAAAATCTAAGCGTAGCTTAAGTCCTAAGATTACCACTGCTGGGTGGGGGCGCGTTGGTAAGGCGTGTTTGGCGCAAACGTGATACTGTTCATTACAAGTCGAGTCAAGTATGACCCATCCAAAGTCGGGTCAGACAGTCTCTAGTAGCAAAAGCAAAAGCAGGATTATATCTGATTAAAGAATAATACTACATGACCACGTAATTTGTGACATGAAAAAGATTCAAAGTTAATCTAAGAATTTATCTTTTTTTTTTAATTTAATATATTTTTTATAATTTAATAATATTAATTTTTATATATCAACTTTATTTTAACCATTATATATCGATGCAACTTTTTCTCTTATTAAAAGCATTATCTCTGTGATTGTGTGGGCGGGAGAGAGAGAGAGGGGAGAAGGTGACAGGAGAAGACAGTAAAAAGACTTTTGTAAATCAACAACCAAAACATTGAAGAAACATTCAAAGACTAAAGGATAAAGGAAAAAATTACGCAAATACACAATGATAAGTATAAATTAATAAATAAAAATTTAAATTATTAAATAATAAAAAATATATTAAATTTGTTAAAAAAATAAATAAAATATTAAATTAACTGAATGTTTTTTACGTAACACAAATTATGTGGTAGTATAGTGGAGTCGAAGACTGAGACCAATGCATTCTATGCAACGATGGGGACACCATGTTAAGAACGTCTTGATTCGATGTTTGGGGTAGAGGAATGTGCCATCATGCTACAACCTTGGCAGGCTTTGCAGCATTGGCATTGCCATAGAAAAAGCATCAAATCAGAAAAAAACCTCAATTCAAAATTTAATTAGGATTAGTTAACTAAACATTCCTCAAGTAATTCATGCTATATCTAAATTTTTAATTGAGATATATCTGTGTCCGCCCATCTTCCCCAGACGAACAATATAACCAAGACAAATCATTCTGGCCTCTTGGACTCTTTGTACGAAGGATAGCTCGGCAGTCCACCGGATGGGTCTGTCCTTCCAATTTCAAAATCAAAACTTCTTCATGGAAAACCTATTTTATTTAGATTGGGAAAATCATACACTCCAAACCATTTAAAACCACTGAAAGACTAAAACCACTCTACTGCTTGTAACGCCTGAGAACGTCTTGATTCCATACTTGACGCAGAGGAACGTGCCATCAACCTACCTTAGCAGGTATTTCGGCATTAACATCCTCACGGGTTCAACACCAATAACAAGAAAAACTTCAATCACAAATTTAATCGGAATCAGTTACTTAACATTCCCTAGGTAATTCATCCTATATCTCAATTAAAAATTGAGCTTCAGATGATGTTATTATTCCCTCTCTCTCTCCGCGGAGTGTACAACACTGGCTACCATTAGGCTCTTTTCACGTCCTGCAGGCAAAACACATCTAAGAAACCTGGATTCCCCATGTTATCACCTTATATATGCCTACAATTGTGTGTGAGTGGTGGTGTCCACTGCCAAGCTAAATATAATTTGGTTTCCTTAATAAAATCACTGAAAAAACATTTGCTCAATGGAAAAAGGAATGCATTTCTTAAGCGACATAGAGCATTCAAAACAGGCACAGAGGCAACGTCTTGTAAGCCCGGAGAAGATACATTTTTTGCATCGAGATACTCATGCAACGTGATACTTTAGGTTTTGCTCTACCTTTGAGTAAATATAGGTTCTGCGTTTGGTGTCAGTTGTGTTCTTCGAGTGTACTTGAGAAGCAAGCCTTCTAAAGAAAGTCCAGGTACATTTAGGTCCCTGACCAACAAATTGCATCAAAGAAATTACGTTACTCAAATGTGTTACACAAAGATTGCAGAGGGAAAGAAGGAGGCGGAGCTGAACCTGATGTAGGGCTGTAAATCCTTCCATGCCCACTTTGACCGTTCTCTAAATAGCACAGAAAAGCGATCAGAAGGATTCAAAGGCAACAAAGAAACACTGAAGGCGTGAACCCATGTTTCAACTCCGATTTTCTCTGCTAAAACTTCACCTTCCAGCATTTCAAAATTTGCTTCCATTCCATCCGGCACTGTCTTCAACAACTCTGCCATCAGATTCTCCAGCTTCCTCTTTCCTGTTCTCAAGATTTCTCGTGCAAAATGCACGCATACTCGCCTCTCATCCAATTTCCACAAGCTGCTTGTACCCATATCCCCATCTACCTTGCTACCATAGACGTGAAGACAATGACAGGCAAGTGTTTGGGGATATCCATCTGATGCCAGAACACGCACGACTTCATCTTCATCAAGTGCATCTAATGACCAGTCATTCAACACTAAATTATGCAGAAGCATCCTCAGAATTGTGTCCATATATTTTCCATCCACAGTTCTCCAGTACCCATCAATCTCCACAGCTGAAAGAGCACGTAGTCCAGCCCTCAATTGGTCATTGCTAGCCTGAACCCTGTCAACAAGATCATCCCATGTATACAATCCAGCTTTATCTTTCTCCACAGCTTCTTCCATTTGTAGCTCCTCGTTAAAGCTGTAAGGATTCTCAGAGAGAAGCGATTTCAGCTTGTCAAGCCTTGGAGCAACCTCACTAAGTTCCATGCTACCAGTTGCAACTTTAATGATGGGTGCAAGAGCTTGTTGCTTATGAACATTCTCCTTACAATCTGAAGAATCTCCATATACTGCAAATTGATCAGAGGGAGGTACGAGGAATACAGAGTTAGAAGTTCCAACAAACTTGACAGCATAAGTTTTCGACTGAGTGCAAAGAACGGCATCTTCATCTGGCTGGCCTCTTAAGGTTACCCTACAATAGGCAAAATCCTTCAAAGCGACTGACAAGAAATCAAGTAGCAATGATGTCGAATGAATTCCTAAAACTAAAAGACTCATTGCTTACTTTTGGTGGAGCACATCTGGAAGTAGTTTCTCATCAAGTTCAAGGAGGATCAAATCATCATGAGCACCAAAAACTGAGTGATAGGCAACAACGATCGAAGAGTTTGGTTTAAGATTTAATAATGCTTCAGCGCCTCTACAGCCCGACTCTACTTGTTCCATAATTTAGAGAGAACAGAGGAGAAGATAAAACAATACGCGTTTTGAGGTGTCCAATTCCAAGGGCTAGAACATCCTTTCTTGTGTGATTTACTGACAATTTCAACTTCAGAATCCGTATACAGAAACAAAAAAAAAAAAAAAAAGACACCGTCTGCAATTAGCTGAATTCTCAACTCAAGCATAACAAAGAAAGTGCTACAGATAAGAAGCAATAAATGGGGTAGTAACAGCCAAC
Source organism: Carallia pectinifolia (assembly GCA_037832335.1). Taxonomy (NCBI): domain Eukaryota; kingdom Viridiplantae; phylum Streptophyta; class Magnoliopsida; order Malpighiales; family Rhizophoraceae; genus Carallia; species Carallia pectinifolia. Next base: position 16,046,642 of record CM075445.1, read on the forward strand.
AAAGTTAACTAAGAGCCCATCAATGTTTCTTCACTATATCTTGCCATACTCAAATATTACAAACCAGGTAGAAGACACAAAAATAAAACTCGATCAATTGCCAATAAATAATGCAATGAACAAGTAACAAAGAGAGTTCGAGTCCCAGTCGGAGCCAATTAACAAAAACAAAAAAAAAAGTGACAAAGATCAAAAAATTGCCAGAACCACTAAGCAGAAGTCATTAAAAAAAAAAAAAAAAAAGAGCCCTTTTCAAGTAAGGAAAAAAAAATGAAAATAGAAATGCGAAAATTGGTGCTAGCCCAACAAAATAGTATAAGCTTTCAGAACTAGAACTCGACAACTAATTCGAGGTTGAACATCAACCATATTTCTTACAGCACTGTTAAATTTTCCAAAATCCCCCCGGAGGGGGGCCAGCAACACGTTCTATGGTTCAGTTTCGAAGAAACTTACAGTGGAAATCCCAGAAATTTCAGTCGGAAAATCGTCCGCCGTCAGGGGATGTTTTTGGGGCGCCGATGTGTTTCTTTCTTTCTTTCTGATAGTTGACGATGGGGAAGCTCCGGTGCAGTATAATGCAATTTTTAGGCGCGGCGTCTCGGTTTTGCCCGCGAAAATACTTTATGATTCGGGCCCTGCGACCCGTCCTTGCCAAACCCGTTGAAATGCTACTGGTTCAGGCCGGCCCAATCTAAAATATTCCTCATCGAGGATTAGTTCTTACATTAATTTAAAAATACCGAGATAAATCAGTTGGTTGAGACTTAAGTAATTATTAGATTATCAGTTTCCATAGACTATAAAAAAGATTCTTTGTCTTAAAAAAGATTAATTTAAGAAATTTTTTGGTTAAAATTAATTTAAGAATTAAGATATGTTCATGAAGTCTTTTGAAAAAAATTTAGGAGTTAAGACTATAGTTATTAGACTCGGCCTACTCATTGACTTAGCTAAAAAATAGAGTCATCGCCAGTAAGTGCTGGTGTGGATGACAGAGATTCGTCACCGCTTAATTAGAGGTCTTGAGTTCGAGTTTCTGAGAATGCAGTCGCGTTAAATACTTACTGGGAGACCTTTACCACCCTTTGAGATCCTGCCCGGGTCGGTCCAGATTAGTCAACCCACTAGACTGGATACTGGACGGTCTCAAACAAAAAAAAAGAAATAAAGTCATCAGATCACTGATTCAATCACCGAATTATTGGTTGAACTGTATAAATAATTAAAAATATAATAATAATAATAATTAATTTAATGAAATATTCATATAACATGAATTGCAATAAAGAAAAAAATTAATCTTAAAATGTAAAAAATTAGAATAATAAACTATTCTTATAATCTAATATATTTATTTCTATTCATTGAATAATATTCGAGCTATTTGTCTCTAATTTCATCTTAAATCTTAATCTGTGTTTTTTATTCAATTAATACTAACTCAATATATTCCTTTTTTTTTAGATAACCTGCATCTTGCAAAAATTGAAAATTAACTTCTAAATCTCAATAACTAAGGAGTACTAAAAAAAATTAAAAGACAAATATGTGATAATAAGTAGATATTAATTCATTAATAATTAAAATAAGAAACAAACCATTATAACACAAGTGCCAAAAAGTAGATAAAAATATCAACAATTTTGAATTGAAAAAAAAAAGTGATTTTTTGAATTAGTAAATACTCAGATGAGTTTCAGTTTTAACAAGTTATTTGGTTTAACCAGATTGACTAGATTTAACTGAATTTTGATCAGATTGTATATTTTTCAATTTGATTATATGACTCAATCCGATTCAATGTTCGAATCACCAGATTTTTGATCGAACTGATAGGATTAGGCTAGGTTTGATAACACTAAAAGACTTCAAGTTTCTATTTTGAAAAATAGTATAAAATGTGTTTGACTTTATAACAATGCTGTAAGAGCTACGTAAGAAGTAGGTAGTCCATCAATGTCTCATATACTTTTTTTTTTCTCCAAATCAATAAATCTTTCACTGATTATACTAAACCAGTGCACATTCATCACCTTGCTCTCATTGCGCTGCCACCAATATTTGATGGAACTATTCATATCATGTAGCAAGGCTACAATTATTTACTAATTTTTGTAATGAATAAAAAAAATAAATTCATGTATATTTTAATACAAAGGAAAAAAAAAAAAAAGGAAGGGCCACAACTTACATTGTTGAACTATATAGCGAAACCAAGTGAGAGGTTACTCATCATTTGCTTCTGTTTTTGTTGTTTTTTTTAATCTATTTAGTTTAATTTTTTTGTCACCAATAATTTTTTAAAACAAGATTTTAAATACTTTTATGAATTACAAGCCTATAGAAAATAGATATGACTTAGACACATGTTCTTCATATTCAATAATAATTATTAATTATTATGTACAAAAAAGAAGTGAAAGCTATAATAATTTTAATGTATGTCTTTTACTTTTTTACTTCCTTATAATTTTAATTTACATTATAAGACCCCTTGCTCAAAAAATTACATTATAAGACCCCTATAGTTTTTAATTTTATTAATTGAGACTTTTCGTCAAAATTCATTAATTTCAATTTCTTTTTAATTACAAAACAATTTATAAAATTCAAATATTGTGAAAATCTTTGACATGTCATATTTTTTTCTTTTTTCTAAGATTTTTTAAAAATTTATAATTTTTAGATTTTTATGATTCAATTTTTCTAACTTTAACAAAATTTAAATAAATAAATTCTAAAAAATTTTAAAAAAAACATATGATGACTCTAAAAAATTGAATCTCATAATATTTGAATTTTATGAAATTTTTTAGAATTTAAAAAGAGCTTTAAATTAGTAGAATCAAAGTCTCAATTGCCAAAATTAGAAATCATAAAAATTATATTGAGTAAATTTAAATCACATGAAAATAAAATTTTTGTTTTTCTTTTAAATGAACATGACATTGAGATTTTTTGTCAAAGCGCGCTGTAACAATTCAAAAAATAGAATTAATTATAAATAATAAGAAGTTTTATATGATGACTGCTTGTATAAACGAAAGGCATTAACAGTTTGTTTGATTTTGCTGTTAGTGGTTGTTATTATTATTGTTGATTGCTGATTGTTGATTATTATTACTGATGTATAAAATAAAATAAAATATTTGATTAAATTAATACTGACTGATTACAGTTAACATAATAAAATGACTATTTCAGATATTTTATTCATATTTCATTATCATAAATAATCTTTTTACTTTTCAATAATCAAAACTAATCTTATAAAAATGTATTTTATATATTTGTAAAAAAAAAATTATTAAATATGTGACTTGAAAATCATTTGTAATGTACACAATAAAAAATATTATTTTTATTGTATAAATTATTGTATTAAAAAAATAGTATTAATTTTACATATTGATTATATAAAATTATTTTTTAATCTTTTTTTGTCAAAAAGAAAAAATAGCTTTTATTAAAAAAAATATCATTTTATTTTCTAGACTCAAACCATCAGTTTTGTTAAGTCTGTAGCTTTGTAGCATTTCCATTTTAGTGGCCCCACGTCACACATTTTTTCGGTGGAGGGGAATTTCATCATTGTAACAAGTTTAATTTGGTAATTGATTAATTTATTAGTCAGTTGCTGGTTTTGAAAAGTAGTTTAGTTTAAATTTATTTTTTTAATCAGTTACTTTTTAAGATAAAAAGTATTGTGATACTAAATTGAAAATTTTAACTAAACACTCTTACACTTTACTTTTAGAAAATGAGTAGCAACATTAGGCACGAAATGTAAAATTGAACACTCTCTAGGTATAAATAAAATATGCAACAACATTCTAAAGATAAACTAGATAAGAGTTAAATGCATTTACCTCTTCTATATTTTGTAAATAATAAAAATTTATGGATATATAAAATTATCATATAGAATAGTTATATTGTAATAATCAACATATTTTATATAACTATAATAATAAAAAGTATAATATAAAAATATTATTATTTTTTAATTTGTATATTTTATTACAATTATATGAAATATGTTAATTATTATAATATAATTATAATATAACAACTTTTTTATATTTCTATACAATGAAATCGTTTTGTATATTTTATAGAAACAAAATCTGGACACCGATACAAGTTCACAAAAAGGAACGAATCCTAAATTACTGGAAAATGAATGATAAAAAAATAATTATAAATTACAGGGAAATAGACATGTCAATTTGGCCGGATAGTCTGTGGGTCGATTTAGTCTAGCATAGCTTGCATTATATAGTATCGAGTCCAGGATAGGTATGACTAATGTTAGGATCTGAATTGGACTTATATTTTTTTGACTCACGGGTTGGGATAGGCACGACCCATGATGGATGTGGACTCAAGCACGGCCTAAGCACGATCCATAAACGGTTCAGCATGATCCCTTTTTAAAATGAGTTTGGAATCTAAATAAGAAGAGTGACAATAAACTTTAAACCATAATTTAAGAGGATAAAAGTATTAAATGCTTCCACCAAATTAAATACAATGGTTTACATATTTTCTTTATTTTTAATTTTTTATTTAATATAATAAAATACATCATTATTTCGTAAGGATTATTTATTTATTTATTTTTCTTAAATCATAAATTACAAAATTCAGAGACAATATTTATATGATATACTTATATAAATTTTAATAAAAAATTATATGTGATATAATATTTTATTTGTATTTTATTTGTTAAAATTTACTTTTGTAATTGATTATTTTAAATTTTAAATTTAAATATTTAATAATAAAAATAATATTTTTAAATTTTTCACTTAAATTTTATATTTATTTATTTATAAAAATGCATTACACTATTTAAGAACAATAAATGATGTAGGCGTGATTTGATTTAAGTATGATTAATGATCTAGATACATTATAGTTTAAACACAATTAATGAATTTATTACAATAAAGTGAGTGGCTCAATTATGACATGGTGAATGACTCAAACATGACCCAATGAGTAGCCTAAATACTGTTACATAAGTTAATAGTGCTTAGCCTTATAAGTTCGTTCTGAGTTTATTATCTAAACTTTTAAGTATGGGAAAATACAACATAAAAGACAAATACAAATAGAAGAAATAAGTAAATTTCAAAAAAATTATATCGTGTATAGTACGGCACCGTCCATTTGACATGTTTACAGGAAAATGAAGCCACTTTAGCACTTTGCTTACGAAATGGTTGGTTTTGGTTGAAAAGCAGGGGAAGTGGGTTGATTCTTGAGCAGGCAGACGGAAAGGTATGAACTGAAAAACAAAAGATTCTACTAGAAACACTGGTGGGGTTCCCAGGAAAGTTCTTAATCTGATGGTGGGTCAGAGCAACGCGTATTTACGTTACTGATTTTCAAATGTTCATTGGAATACAGATTGATGAATTGAAAGGCATTACAAGAAGAAGAAGAAGAAGAAGCAGAAAGTAATTAGTAGTAATGGGATCACCTCTGCAAGTAGTATCCATCAACACCATGATCATCATGGCCGTCCTGCTGCTTTTACAGGCAATCTGTCAAGCCGAGAAGTTGGAGGAGCTCGAGCTTGGAGGAACTTTCAGCAGCTCCTCCTATGGCAGTGCCTTTGTCATCCCAAATCCTGTCAATGAAGCGCTGCTTGGTGATCAGCTCTGTTACGTCCCAAGCTCACCAGCTGGCCGGATACGTGGCCTTGCATGCAATTTCACTACAGCTACGAGGACTACTACTTCCAAGCTCTGGAAAAACTACGAATATGGGAGTCCCAAAAGGGCAAGGAGGCTGGCTTCCTTCAACACTTCTTTCCCTGCCAACATGTCGCCTGTTGTCAATTCCTCTGCCTATTTGCCTCCTTCAGGAGATGGCCTTTCCTTGCTTAACAGAGATGTAAATAGCTTGAGGTCGAGGGGTGACGCCGATTCCTCCGGCGGTTTCATTGCCATGGAACTTCACATCATTGAGCAACATTTTGAGTCCTTCGTTGGAGACATCCAAATCCCATCCTTGCGCAGCATGGAAAGATGTTATAAGAGGTCAGGCAGCTTTAGAAGGAAAGAAAGAAGACGAAGAATGCATTTGCGAGCATATATGGAAGAGGATCGGGATGAAAATGAAATCGGCTCAACGAGCAGCAGCAACGGTAAATTCTTTGCGATCTGAGTCTTTGATGATGGTTTAAATAACCTTTTTCTGGTGTACATGGCAGGGCAAGTGAAGGCCAACCCTTCCTTGCCAGTTCTGACTTGTAATCTTAAACGTCCGGGGACTTATTTTTTAGTACCCTTTGGTCTTTGCAGCTTCCAAGAGGAGAACTGTTCACTGCAAGAACCAGGGCCAGTGGAACGTAACGGTGGGCGTGGACCTGTTTCCCCTAACCATTATTAAGAATAAAAATAGTAACAAGCTGAACGAGATCATTACAGGAATTGTGGTGCCTGGATTGACTTTGCTTTTGATTGGGATAGGATGTTTGACCTGGAAAAGGGGGTGGTTCCTGTTTGTCAGAGGAGTGCTCATTCACTTTTGGTGGAAGAACGAGGAGTTGGAAACCAATGTGGACCTACTGCCGCTGCAATCCCAGCAGCCTTGCACACATAGCCTGCCAAGGACCAGGTTCGGCTGTGAGTTCAGTTTCAATGATCTTAAGAAGGCCACCAACAATTTCGATGAGAAGAACAAAATTGGGGAAGGCAGTTTTGGTGTTTTCTATTCTGGGGTGCTGCCGAAGGATGGTTTTATGGTTGCAATCAAGAGGTTCTTTTATGAGGACTTGAGAGATCAGGATGATTTCCTTTCTGAGATGAGCATTATCCATGGTCTCCATCACCCAAATGTCGTCCCATTGCTTGGTAAGAATGAGTTATTAACCCATATAATTCGATTCACCTGATAGAATTAGAAATTGTTGTTCTTCATTTGATTCTTCGACAGAAAATTGTCTTTGGCCGAAGGCATGTGCTGCACTTAGATAGAGTTGCATTGCTCAAACATGTGAAGAATGTCCAGAAAACTTTGTGTATTGAACCTACGTACATTAGATTATGTTGAAAATCAGTGTCCGTGTACATTGATCACCATCATCATCTGTCATTATGCTTTCTGGTCCCATCTATCATTTAAAATTGTGCAGTTCCTACGATCTTGCTATATTTTCATTTAAAATGAAGAATCCTAAATTGGTTTGGCACTGCAAGAGTTCGATTAAATTAATATTTTAACTGAGACGATATGAATCTTAGCATAATGATATAGGTACTAAGGTATTACCAAGAAGAGTTTTACTTAATGATAGTGACAATCGATTAGAACTAACAGCTTTTTAACTTCTATGTGGGTAGAGTCTTGTATCTAAAATGTACCACACCATTTGATAAAACATTTTCGGTAAGAGTTTCCGTATCGAAGGTCCACAGAACTATGAAGCTGAAGTTTATGTGTATTTTTTTTAAGGTAGTCATGGCAACTAAATAAGAAACTAACATATTAATCTTTCATCTTATCTGATAAACTAGGTTGGTGCCACAAGAATGGGATGTGGCTTATGGTGTATGAATACATGCCTAATGGTAGCTTGGATAAATACTTGTACAATGGAGCAACAATGCAGTTCAACTTGAACTGGCAGTTGAGGCACAAAATCATAAGAGGGGTAGCATCGGCACTGGCATACCTCCATTCTGATCCCAGGTGGCAAGTTGTTCATGGAGACCTCAAGCCCAGCAATATCATGCTCGACTGTGATTTCAATGCTCACTTGGGAGATTTTGTTTTCTCCTGTGGACTGGAGAACAAGCAGACCTCCTGTGGAGATGTGTCGATCAAGGAAAGTAGTGGCTACATTGCCCCGGAATGCTTATTCACTCGCAAGGCAACATGTCAGGCTGATATCTATAGTTTTGGCGCCATGGTTCTGGAGGTAATTTGCAGTAGACATATCCAGACTAATATTGAAGGTTTCCATACGTTGGTGGATTGGATCTGGTGGCTGCATCGCCAAGGTCGCATATTGGAGGGTGTGGATGAGATGTTAGTATTGCACAAGGACTATATGCCTGAGGAAGCAGAGAGGCTGCTGCTGCTTGGTCTGGCATGCGCTCATCCTATTGCAAGCGAGAGGCCTAAAGCACAGGATCTTATTGACATAATTTCAGGAAAAATGGCAGTGCATATCCCACCTGTGAAGCCAGCTTTTGTGTGGCATTCTGCAGCAGGAACTGACACCAGCAACCACATGAACATTGAGATTGTAGGTGTTCCCTCTACTGCTGAGGGTCCTTCTGAAAACACAGAGTCCAAACGCAGAAAGGTTCTGCTGCCAGCTGTTTTCTGCATTTTGACAATTCTTCCTTTTAAAGCTTTGCGAGAACACAGATTCTGCATCCGTTCACATGGATCTCAAGCAACGCCTACATCTCTTAACAATCCAGGATGCATGAACGTTGGCATCAAATCAGATACAACTTCCCCTGTATCTAGTTGAACATATAATTTTCAGCTTGTACCTAAAGCCATGGATGATATACCGAGAAAAGTCACCCTGGCAAACTTAAATTGTCTAACATTATATCCTATATATATCATGTGCTTTTCCTCTTAAAATTTGATAGTTTTTTTTAATAAAGCCAAATATTATTTCATTAGCGGATAAAAGACTATGTATAAAAAAAAAAACAGTTCACTAGCTGTAATCAAGACCATAAATAAGCTGAGCACCCAGAATGAGAATCAGAAGGGAGAAACAAGCATGAACTGGGACAAAGGCCAATATACTACCGAAACCAGACAAAAAGAAAAATGTTGCATCCTTTTGTACTCATTGCAAAAGCAAAGATTTGGCGTTTCATATTTTGTATTTCTAGCTTGGTAACTCTCTCTCTACTGCTATCTTGTAGCCTATGACAATGACCCCTTTAGTTTCAAAGTGCCGAGCAATCCTCCAAAAGCAAGCTCTCTCTTTCGCGGCCAGCTCACACGATCCCTTTTATTTTCTTTCTTTTTCCACCTTTTGCTTTTAACCAAATCATGTGTTAGAATGTCACACGTAAGTTATTTGTGTTTGATATCTTGTATTAGAAAAAAAAGGAAAGAGTTTAATTTATAAGTGAGAAGAATTCGCAATTTTAAAGTTTTGAGTTGAGACATAGTGTTAATCTCATTTATATGTTGCTTACTTAGACCTTTCTTAGATTTCTCTTCGATGTAGGCTCTCACATTTCCTAATGTGTATGTCTGTAACTTCTTGATCCACTAACGTTCTAGTCTTGGGGCGATTAAGAAATATGGTCCCAAAATTCGAAGAACCAAAGCACGACTGGGAACATATACTGAATCATCAATATATGGAACAAGGACAAGGACATGGGTACAAACACATGCCATCTAAATTATCTAAATCATCGATACGTGGACTCAAGCATCTATCCAATATAAAAACAAGGGTTTATCTCATAATTTAAATTATCTTGCGTTGGCCGTAGAACAAGGACAACACAAGAAGGAAATGAGAACAATATTGATCATGGGAGGAAACCCATTATTGCTTAGCAGTGAAATCTGCAGTGGACATATGCAAGGAATTTATGATGGTAATTTTGAGTACCTGGTGGTGATGATGATGATTTAGAGTACTCATATGTCCAATAATTGTGACTTGGGAATAATTTGGACAGTCATCTTATGCAAAAGAGAGAACATTGGGATTAGTTGGACTATTGAAGCATAAGCTAGTATGCTTAACACTACCAATATTATCTCAAGCCAAAGTTCCATGTATCGTGTTGTCTAGTAAGCAAAACTGTTCAGGTACTTCAAGTTCTTTACATATTAGCAAAACAAAATGTTGAGGCACAAAACCGACTTCTTCCAATACAAATGTCGAAAAAAACAGATGGAATTTGAAATTAAAATTGGCTTATGAGTGCTGATGAATATACCAAATATAACTAATGAGACAAATCTGCTTTAGGATTATAAAGTCTTCACCATCTTAATCTTTTAATCATAGTTCTAAAAATCGGACCAGACCTATAGTGGAATAGAAAGATTGATGAAATGGTCATGGATCTGGTGTGGTTTGGACCAAAAATAAGATGAGACATTGAACTAGAAAAAATTACTCAGCCTAGATTTGGTCGAAAACAATTTACCAGTTATTAAATTTTTTTTATTTTTTTTAAATAATTTATATTATTTTATTAAGACCACTTTAGATAAGTAACATGTTATTTATTTGTATATAATACAAAAGAAAATATTGACCCAGTAGTTCGACCACTAACCTCCTATAGTCTGACCAGCGAACCATACATATGGACTTTTGTCCGATTTAAGGTTCGGTTGGGTTTTAAAAATTGCTTTTAATAAACAAAAGAGATAGTGTTTTACATATGCCTCGAGTAGTAAAAGAATCTTACTTCAATATTTTGTTTTTATTTATTAGTTGAGTACTGTTACGTGACACGGAAAAATAAAAATAGAGAAGATCGAAAATTTTTTTTGTGCAACTAACTGACTTATTTGTGCAACTAAACGCCTAATTTTTGTAACAAAAAATAAATAAAAAATACTTTTAAATTTTGTTATAGTAATTCAGTATCTCGTTACACAAATAATCCAACTGATTGCACAAAAAATTTTTTTCCATCTCCTCCGCGTACTTCTTTCCCGTCAACTTATATTTTCCCTTATTAGTTAGTGTTAAAAGAAAAGAAAGTGAACCCGACCAGACAATGTTGTTGAGTAGGAAGAGGGAAAGCAATTTCATACCTCAACAGATTTCAAAATTTCAATCTAAGCTGAAAAAGACAGGTTTCTCACTGGTGGGTTTCTAGGAAAATGCTCGAGTTGGAGGTGACGTCCGACAGAAAATTACAAAAGATAGGGAAAAACAAGTATTGACCATTGACCGACGGGCATTTACGTCGCTGCATGTAAAGATATTAATTGTAATATAGTCCCCAAAAGCCATTAGATGAACCAGAAGAATCAAGCAGAAAATAATTGACATGGATCTACTTTTGCTTCTAATTCTGCTAGTGGTGATTGTCAATACCATAATCGTTTCTGAAGCTCAGAAGTTGGATTTCCAATTCAGGGGACCATTCAACAGCAGCTCCTATTATAGCAGGTTTGCCATCTTAGGCTTTGCAAATTTCAGCGATGAAGCACTTGAGCTCACCCCCTATCAGAACCCGGCCGAGGATTCCATTACTATCGCTAACACTTCCAGCCGTGTGTTCTTCAATCATTCTTTCAAGCTCTGGGAAGAAGAAGAATATGAACATGGGAATTCTAGGAAAACAAGCAGGCTGGCTTCTTTCAACACTTCTTTCCTCCTCCAGATCATGTCGAATAACAATAATTTCTCTGTCACTGCAGGAGGAGAGGGATTTGCCTTTATCATCGCGCCCGATATCAGCATCCCTCTCAACAGCCACGGCCAGTACTTGGGGTTGACAAACTCGACAACCGATGGTGATCCATCCAACGGCGTCGTTGCCATCGAGCTTGACACGGTTAAGCAGGATTTTGACCCTGATGACAACCACTTAGGTCTCGACATCCACAGCGTGAGGTCTAATAAGACCGTCTCATTCTCCAATTTCAGCATCCACACGGCAACTGCAGGAGATCGTGCCGTCAGTAAATTTTTTATGGTTTGGATCAACTATGATGGTTTGAGTAACGTTTTGGATGTCTACATGGTAGAGCAAGGGATGGCTAAGCCAGGATTGCCAATCCTGACAGCTAGTCTTGGCCTCAGAGGACTCGTCAATCAATACTCTTACTTTGGTTTTGCAGCTTCCACGCACAGCGGTGGTTCCATCCTGCTCAGCCGTATCCTCGAATGGAATCTGACGGTGTACTTGGGGCCGCTTCCCACTGCTGGAACCCATTCTAATAATAAGAGGGCACATTGGGCCACTGGATTGATTGCACTGCTCACTGGGATCGGATGCTTGTATTGCTGTTGGCGAAAGATGCCGGTTATTTATTTATTTGTGATGATCGGACGGGGGAATTGCCGTCGCTATGGACCAAAGCATTGCGGTGGCCATGGGCGAAAGCAGAGGACTATTAACCTGCTATATCAGAGGATTATTAACTTGCTATATTTTTTGCGACCGAACATATTACGGGTAAGAGAACGTTAATTTACATTTATTTTTAATTTATTAACTACATTCGTTATCTTATTAAAATAACTTAAACCACTTTTATTAACTTACCCTTAACCTATAAACTTTCTGTTTTTTTTTTTTTTTCCCAACCGATGTGAGACATTTTTCTTCTAACAACGGTGATAATGATTGAAGACCAGATTGAAGACCAGATACCAATTGGGATAATTAGCGAGTTCTCCACCAGAGAGTTCAACTTCAAAGATCTTAAAAGAGCAACTAACGATTTCGATCCGAAGAACAAGCTTGGAGAAGGTGGGTTTGGTGTTGTGTACAAAGGGGTTCTGCCCAATGAAAAACTGGAAGTTGCTGTCAAGACGTTCTCCGGTGACAATCTCAAAGACGAGCAGAATTTCCTGCATGAGCTTACCATCATTCATTCCATCCATCACCGTAATATCGTCCCATTACTTGGTGAGAGAAGAGGAACTCTTTTTTTTTTGTTTTTTGCTTCATTTTTCCACCTATACTTGATATACTTTGCTCAATCAAACACTTGCCATCCAAAAGAGAAAGTTACTAAAATACTTCCAATATTTTGTTGTAATGGGAAATGTTATCTTTTATTTGGTATTTTCCCAACAAACTGCTAGGTTTTAAGGGCTTGAAAATTAAAGGCTAAAATCTGAGAAACTGATGAACTTTCAGCAGGAAGTTCAAGAACAGGAAAGGTGAACAAAAACTAATAGAATTAACTGTTGGAATTAGTTTTATTTCTGTTCCAACTCAAAAAGAAGACAACAAGTTCGCTGGATTGTCAACAGCTCCTTTTGATCTTAGTTTGTTTTAGTTAGTATGTAATTTGTGATAAATATGAGATGACAAGTGTTATACCTTTTTGTAAAGCTGGATGTTCTGATTTAACCCTACTATTAGTGGGAGTAGTTCAAAAGTTTAACGGAAGTAAACATAAGATCATCATTTCTCTTATACTAAATTTAGTGTACTAAACTCTTATCTAATGAAGTGTTAAGTTAATGAAATGTAAGCCTTTTGTCTTCGTCTTTTGTTGTGTCTCCCCACCTTTTCATTTCTTTCTCCGCTGCAATTTTTGCAGCTTTACTTCTGCTATTGTAACTTTCTTTCTTCGCTGCAATTTTAAGTTTTAATCCTTACTATTCACTCTTATTTTTCCTTCAAATGGTATCAGAGCTTCCTTGTTCTTGAGGGGCCTATGATCACTAACATTCATTCATCTTAAAAAAAACAGCCCAAAAACCAAAAAAAAAAAATATTCTTTACAAAAAAACCCAAAAACCCTCTTTTAATGCGGCAATTTTTCTGCAGTTACTTCATATGCTGTATCTTTCAAACTTAAGTGAACATCAAGCCTCTTTTCCTTCAAATGGTCTCAGTTTTTGCAACATCTCATCAACGTGATTTCGCCAATAACTCATTTATGCAGCAACTCATAATTTCTGCTACTTTCCTTGTTTGTTACAATCTCAATTTTCTGCAGCTCTAGCTGCAATCTCACTTCCACAGCGCTCATTCTTGGAAACAACCTCCTTTCTACCGCGTCTTCAACCATTTCTGCTGCACTTTCACTTTGGCAGCTCATATCTCTCTTGCAATGTCCGGCTTTGGACTTAATCAAAGATCCTTCTTTACTTCAAGTCAAAGTTCATCTTCAAATATGGTTTACAAACCAGAAAAACTCTTTCAAATGCAAGAAACACTCTTGTCATCTAAAATCACTTTCAAATATGGTTCACCAACCAGCAAACTTTCATGTTGCACATGCAACACTCATCAAAAACTTTCTCACATCAAGTTAAAGACCTCCCTTGTGAGTTTAGGAGGATTAAAAATGAACTCTATCATTGAAGACCTCCATCATGACTTCAGGAGGAGAAAAAATGAAGTGAATCAGTTTCATTAAAGAAATTCTTTGTTTTTCTACCAATGAAACTAAGGAGGAGTGTTAGAATTAGTTTCATTCCTGTTCCAACTCAAAAAGAAGACAACAAGCTTGCTGGATTATCAACAGCTCCTTTTGATCTTAGTTTGTTTTAGTTAGTATGTAATTTGAGATAAATATGAAATGACAAATGCAATAGCTTTTTGTAAAGTTAGATGTTCTCATTTAACCCTATTGTTAGTGGGAGTAGGTGGAAATTTTGATGTAAGTAAGCTTAAGATTATCATTTCTCTTGTACTAAATTTAGTGAACTAAACTCCGATTTAATGGAGTGTTAAGTCAATGAAATGTAACCCTTTTGGCTTCATCTTTTGCTGTGTCTCCTGACTTTATCATTTCTTTCTTTGCTGCAATTTCTGCAGCTTTGCTTCTACTGCTGTAACTTTCTTTCTTTGCTGCAATTTTAAGTTTTAACCCTTACCATTCACTTTTATTTTTCCCTCACTAACGAGAAAAGGCTGAAACATTGTCTCCAACAAAATTATCTTTCAGAAGGCAGTTCTAGGATGAAGGGTGAATTAGATTGGTCAAATATTGCCATAATCCCAATGTAGTATTCTTTTTAAGGGTAAAACTCTTAAAACTCTGTACATTGTTTTGTTAAACTTTCCCATGAAAAATAAGCACTAATAGAATGTATATGCTTTATGGTCTCATTGATAATTTAATTCATATTGGATTCCAACCCTTTTTCCTTTTAAATAAAGACCACAACCATCAAAATCTTTGTATTAGCTGAAATGCAATCAAGTGCTTCAACACCAAGAATATTCATTTTTTTGTTTCATTTGATCTGAAATCTATGTGCTTGCCAATTACATCTGAAGTTTTCAAGTATACACATCCAATATGTTGTTATTCATGTTACCTTAGGTTGGTGTAATAAGAATGGAAGATGGTTTTTGGTGTATGAGTACATGCCAAATGGGAGCTTGGACAAACACCTATTTACAGGACCAGAAGTAAAGGTCACCTTAGACTGGAAACTGAGGTACAGTATCATAAAGGAGGTAGCATCAGCATTGTGTTACCTCCATTTTGGTTGTCACTTTCCAGTGATTCATCGGGACATCAAGCCCAGCAACATCTTGCTCGATTCCAACTTCAGTGCTCACCTCGGAGATTTTGGTTTGGCTTGTGGAGCAAAGAGTAGGGATGCCTCTTTTGCAGATGTTGGAATGCTTGGAACCTTTGGCTACATTGCCCCTGAAATCTTCTTCACTTCCAAGGCCACTTGTCACTCTGATGTCTACAGCTTTGGCACAGTGGTTTTGGAGATTGTTTGTGGTCAGCATATACAGACGGATATTGCAGGCTTCCATAACTTGCTGGACTGGGTGTGGTGGCTGCATCGCCAAGGGTGCATGCTGGAGGCTGTGGATGAGAGGCTTTTGCACAGAAATGACTATGTGACAGAGGAAGCAGAGAGGTTGCTCCTGCTCGGTCTGGCGTGTTCTAATCCTATTGCAAGTGAGAGGCCCAACATGCAGGACATTGTTCACATAATATCAGGAGAAATTGGTGTGCATGTCCCACCTTTCAAGCCAGTTTTTGTGTGGCCTTCTGCGGAAGGACCTTATACCGACAACAGCATTAACATTCAGATTGCTGCAGCTGATTCCCTTCCCTACATGGCTCCATCTGAAGATGTGGCACGCAAAAAAAGAATGTTTTTGATGCCAGCAATATTTTGCATTTTTGCTACTGTTCGTTTCAAAGCTTTGCGAGAGTGCAGATCCCGAACTTGTGCACAAGAATCTCAGGCAGCAGCGTCTACTTCTCATCGGACCACAAGATGCTTGAACATAGACATTAAACCTGATACTGCTCGAATTGCAGCCAGTGCAGCCCTTTGATTTATCATCCTTCAAAGCTATGGAGTATCTGTTGAGTCCCTCTCATCTGATGATCTGGCTTTCTCGTAAATTTCCTGCCATTTTCTAATTTGTTAGAAATTCCAATTTGTGATGGTCTAAGACTCCTTCCTGGGATAAATTAGTTGTGTTTGTTTCCTGCTTTGGTAGAAAATTAAGGAATGCTGTACTCAGTCGGACAGATTTGCAAAGATTTCGATTCACTAACCTGTCATGAATGGGCATAGGCAGACCCTTCTGTTAAACAAGCCATAGTTAAGCAGAACTAGCAGAATCAGGTGTTGTGTGTAGGCATATTCCCAATTAAGCCTTCTCATAAGTTTAAACAACTCAGGTGTGAGAGAATTAAGATCAGTAACCTATTTCTCTTCAAAGGGTGTGGAACAGGCAGGGCAGTTAATTTATCATCTCATTTACTCTACACTTCAACAGCTTTGTTCAAAGGAACCATGAATCGAGTCACGTAAAACAGCTATATGTTGGAGAATTTTCAAAGAGAAAGATTATGTCCTTCAAGGGAAAGGTGTACCTGTGTACTAATGGTATCATATGTTCAAAAGAGATAACTATTGGCAAGTTACTGTTGGTAAAAGACATGACTACTGAGTTGGAAAATCATCATCATGAAATACATTTTATCGAAAAGCGTCATTAAAGGACATGACTAGTCAAGATTATTACCAAGAATATGTTATTTTTTGAAAAAGTTATACTGAATGCGAATGTTTCTTCAATGGTGTCTCCACATAGTCAAGAAATATGACCGTTCAAGGAGAGGTATAATGTTTCATTCCTGTCTCCGAAAATTCTATAAAAACAGCTGTGGACAAATCAAGAGAATCATGTTTAAAAAGGTCAAGAGTAAGAAAAATTAAAAGCCATAGCAGCAGTCAAGCTTAAACGAGCAGAGAAGTGATATTGTAGTAACTAGTAACAACGAGCTTGAGAGAAAGAGAATTTAGTTTTCAGGAGAAGGATTACTGTCCATTAACAACAAGTTTCAATACATAGAGGATGTTTGAAAATTTTATTGATTAAATGAAAAATACTAGTCATTGTGCATATCAATAACTCGTTACAAAAGAAAGTGCTTTTTGGCATAGTTGCACAACTCGAGGCTGTCTTTTACAAACTTGGAAAGATTAGAAAACTAATAAAAGTGATCCTAGTTGCCAGCCGCAATCCATGTCTTGCTTCTTAGCTTCAAACACACGCAAATAATATGGATTTTGGACTTCGGCTGATGACCTGGAGATCAATGACTTCCACTAACACCAAAACTGGAACTAGCATCTGAATTTTGGATGGAAATGGACAATAAAAGCAGCATAGCTACAAAACTGTTGTGAAGCATAGCTTCTTCACTAATCAAGCTCCCAGCAATGCAGATGGATAGCTTCGAGCTAAGTTGCAGATGAAGATGGCAACAACTTCATTAAAAAGCAACAGGATTTCATGTTTTTGGTTTCAAGTAAAAGCTGGTTAGCTTTTAACTAGTGTTAGCTCAAGCAATCAGTTATGTTAGTGTTTGTGATATGTTAAGTATGGTCAGAAGTTGTTTTGACAGCAAAACGTAAGGTAGTGGTGTTAGGTAGACACCTCATTACCCTTTGTACAAGTTACTTTGTTTAGTTAGCTTGAGGAATGGGAAGCAAGTCCATTTCCAATTACATTGTACTTAAAACTCGTACAACCCTTTATAAGGGGAAAAACATCAATTACAAAGTATGCTGAAGTCATTACAGCAAAAGTGCTTGTTCTGCTGTGTTGCTACTTCTTAACAGCAACTCACTAAATTGACTAACAAAAAGTGCATCTTCATACGGTTCAGCAAAGTGTCACTCCCATCAAAAGAAAGTAACATGTTTCACAGTTTTGACAACACAAATATTGAAACTCACGATCATTATTGCTCTTTAATGACCAGACCACCTGACAATTTAGAAAAACAGCCACTGCGTGATGGAGGAAAATAAAGCAACATGTCAGCTAACATAAACTCATTCATTTTGGTTATGATAGCGGTTGCCTTATACGAACTTCAAGCTAGTTATGGGTCTAGCTATCAGTCTCAATCTAGGAGGAGAGTAGCCGGCCTCCTTATCACCCTTATGCGCACTTACAGCTAGTTAAGGTATATAATCCAGTCCCAATAGAGGAGCAACACTGCTCATAAGAAAGAAACATGGATGAGCCAAAAAAAACATATCAACCACTTGCAATTCAATTCTATATTCCATTTTAAGCAACCACATGCACCATTAATCAGTGTACAATACTTGGGGCCCATTTTGCATTTGCTCTCTACTCAGTTATGTTGGTTCAAAGAAAATTCGAACAAGTAAAGGCCCCTAATTCATATGGTAAATTCGAACAAGTAAAGGCCCTTAATTCATAAGGTGGCAAGCTAAAAAAAAAAATCCTGACAAGATCAGTGATACACCGGCCACTACACCCAGGGATACCACTTTATTCTCAAGCCTGGTAGCTTGGTTAGCTCACAAGACAAAATATTGACAGATTTCCCCATGAGGTTGGGGCATCTTCCGTGATGGTATACCTTAGAGCTCTGGCTTGTGTGATCACCTAATCTTCTAGTTCAGTAGATATTTGGAAAATTCATTTCTATGTCAGGAATGAAAGCAATCTTAGGCCAATCTTTCTGATTATCTTCTCCAATTCCGCTCGATAATAAGTACAATCATGATATACTTCAGCTTCACATATTCTGTCAAGCCATCAGCCATGCATTCGCACCTGTATTTAATCCAATCAATCGACCTTCAAGATTTTAGACCCCAATCTAGAATGTTGGTGTGCATCGTCAATATGAATTCCAATAAACTAATTGCCTATCCATTCAACACTACTAACTCAACTTAGATACAGTCAATGGCTCCAATCCTTAACTTTTTGAGGAATCCTTCATGTCCCTCCGGTAAAGAACATTTCTAAAGTCAAACTAAGTCTAAAAACCACCTATCTACAATTGAGAGAACAAAGAAATAAATCAGACAATTCAAAATAAAGTGAAAAAAAAAGGAACTTTTTCTAACCATTTCAAAAGGGGACAACACTAGCCACTGGTTGACCATTTATGTTGATTTGTCAATCCTCCGCCTCTTGGCATAGCTTTTGCTGTGGAAGTCAACGAAAAGGGCCAAAAGGGAAGCGTTGAAAACGGCATTGAAGCACCAACCCCAGATACCGGAACAGCCTAATCCGGTGAAGTGGTAGTAGAGCATCAAACCCGAAATGGCGAAGCTAAACACGAACTGTACAATCTGGCAATCAGTGACCAATCTCTTCCATCTTGGCCTAAACCCCATTGCGCACGATAGATAGTAGGTGTACATTAACACGTGCACCGACGCATTGGTGATTAAAGCCACGGGGAACAGTGACTGGGAAGTGTGCAACCACAAGTAGCACATTACCACAACCACGGCGTGGTGGTAGACGTGGAGCAACGTTAGCCGTCGTTGGATCGAATTGCTCAAGATGATCAAAAGGGTGTCCCCGAATTCGAGAATCTTGGAGAGGTAGAATACGTAGGCCCAGAAAAAGAGGGGCCCCGATGGTGGGGTGTGGGGTGGGAAGCAAATGATGTGGCGGAGGTCAGACGTGGCGGCGGCGGAGAAGATGCAGCCAAGGGCCATGATGAAGGAGAGAAGGATAAGGGTGAGGCTGTGAAGGGCTGTGATTGCTTTGAGGAGGTGCGGTCCGATGTAAGACGACGGCGGAGAAGTGCGGCGGCGCGTGAGGAAGAAGGTGAGAGAAAGGTAGGTGAGGACTGTGAAGACCAGGAATTTTGGGGTGGAGCCGACGGTATGCTCTGGCATCCATTTGAAGTTGAGGATCCTTGGGTGGCTTACCAGCCAGTACTGGAGAGCAGAGAGGGTTTGCTGCTGCATCTCGCAGAGCTACGCGCCGCTGCCGCCCGCCTGAGTGGTGGCGGAAGGTGAAGGTTTTGGATTGATATAGCGGAAATGGATAAAACAAAGCGTAGGGTCTGACTTTTCAATAGAACGGCCTAATTGGCCTTTTATACTTGACATTTCCTCTTTTTTTTTTTTTTTTTCACAAGGAAACCAGATAACTTGTAAATAATAATAGAATTATTAAAATTCGAACAAGAAACAAGTGTATTAAAATAAAAGTATCCCAATTGATTTTACTGGAAATATGAGAACAAATATATATTAGTGAAGTACAAGACAATAGTGTGCCCATAGTTGCTAGCTGCAATCCATGGCTCACCAGTTTGGCTTCAAACAAATGCATATAATCTGGATTTTGGACTTTGACTGATGACCTGGAAATCAACAACTTCCACTGACTCGAAAACTGCAACTAAGATTCGAATTTTGGATGGAAATGGACATAGTTGCAAAAGTACATTTGGTTCAGCTAAGTGTCAAACACCCATCAAAAGGAAGTACAATGTCTCACAGTTCTGATGCCATGAATGTTGAAACTCCCATGAGCATTATTGCTGCTCAATGACCTGACCACCTGAAAATTTAGATAAACAGCCAGTCAGCCACTAGGTGATGGAGGAAATGAAAGAAACATGTCAGCTAATATAAAATTCATTTAAAGGCCTTCTTAAGTGAGAATTTGAACAAAGCAAGCAACTCTGCTCCTAACAAAGAAACATGGAAGAGTGAAAAAAACATAGCAGCCTGTTGCAACTTTCAATTATATGTTCCATTTTAAGTAACGTGTGCACCAGTGATCTGAGCGTAGAATAATTGGGCCAATATTGCATTTGTTTTCTAGACAGATATGTTCATTCAAAGTATTTTCAAACAAGCAAAGGCCATTAATTCGTATGATAGAAAGCAGAAATGAAATCCTGAAAAGAGTTGACAGGACAAAAGATTGACAGATTTTCCTGTGCGGATGGGCATCTTCATTGATAGCGTACCTTAGAGCTCTCGCTTGTGTGATCATCTAGTCTTCTGGTTTAGTTGACCTTTGGAAAATTAATTTCTATGTGAGGAATAACAGCAATCTTAGGCCAATCTTCCCCTTTATCTTGTTGACACCTTTTTTCCAGCAAAGGACAGTTGTAGACAATGAGAGAAAAAAGGGAGGAGGGCAGCCCATCTTCTGGCATGCACTGAAGCTTGGGGCAGTGGATTATTGTCAATTCTCTCAGAGAGGTAAGTTGTTGAAACCCCCTGCTGTCCAGATACTTGAGATTTTGAAGATTCGAGATTGTAAGGGAGGTCAAAGAGGAGGGTAACAGTGTTTCCTCCGGGAAAGACTCCACGTATTTGTTCATGCCGATCTTGAAGTGAGAAAGACATGCAAGTGCTTGCAAGTTCCATCTCGTGCAGGCAGCAATCAGCTTGTTGCAACTGCATACCTCAAGCAATTCCAGCTTGGAAGGCAGACCCCCATCTGGAAATGAACCAAGTTCTGGGCAGTTGTCTATTTTCAAGCTCACAAGGCACAGCAAAAGGGAATGCATTTTATCAGGCAAGGACTTCAAACTGGAACAACCCCGCAACCGAAGCTGTGTTAAATTTGAAGCAGGTAACCCTCCTTCAGGGAAAGATACCAAATTAGGACAGTCCTTGATTTCCAGGGAAACAAGAGATTGAAAATCACTGTGAATTCCCTCCGATGCAGAGAGATACTCAAGATTTGGACATTTAGTGAGTTGAACTGTTTTCAACTTAGGGAACAGCTCAAATGGGATGCACTTCAGAGACTCATAGTCCCTGATTTCAATTTCTTCTAAAGTACTTGAAAGGCTTTGCATTATCCCATCCAACAACGAATTTGATCCATCAAATCTATCAACTCTGAAACAATGGAGCCCAGAAGGCAATTTCTCCAGCATAACATCACGCGAGTCATCAACTATCTTCAATTTGAGGACGGATGGTGAGCTTGGAAGCGAGGTCACAAGCTGCTGACATTCCTCAATGATAACTGTTGTCAAAGAAGGCATGTTACAAGGCAGGTCCCCAGTAAAACTGGGGCATTTTCTGATATAAAGCTCACGAAGTCGAGGGAATGCTTCAAATCCATCTTCATTTGCATAAGAAACCCATTTGCGCCATTGTGGCATCCTTTCAAATCTTAAAACCTCAAGTGATCCAAATGGACTCTTTGTAGATGAGCAACTTCCATAAAACTCAGGACCAATAACAGTAACTCCATTGAATGCTCTGATAATTAGTTGTTTCAGAGACACCAACTGCCCAAGAGGAGGCAAGCACAGGCAATATTTGCAATCACTAAGCTTTAAGGATATTAAATTCGAATAGGAGACTTCTCCTACCCAATCTGGGAATCTGGTACTACCATAACCAGCAATGGAAAGACATTCTAAATTTGTATGCGGCTGTAGCTGCTCTAGTACATCTCTTTCATGCTGTGAGTTCCTAGTTTCCCCGTCCCATTTCAACTTCAGCTTCTTGAGATGCTTCTTTGACTTCAGATTGGCTTCTGAAGCATCTCGTGTATCATCAACATTTTGCAGATTCCAAATATAGAGCTCTCCCTGTAAATTTTGAAGCTCACCCAACTCTTTAATGCACGAGCAACTTTCATTTCCCAGAACGAAGTCAGTCAACAATTGGAGCTTTTCCAATTTACCCATATTCGTTGGCATCTCTTGCAATTTTGTTCCCCTAATATCAAGATGACATAAGTTGATTAATCTTGCCATGTCAGTTGGCAACTCGACAAGGTACTTGCAGCCGTGCAGAATTAAAGTTTGCAAATCACACAAACTAGTCAGAGATTCAGGTAGCCTTTGGATTGATGTTTCATGAAGATTTAGATGCCGTAATTGCTTCAAGTTTCCAATTGATTGAGGCAGCACAACAAAGTCATTGCATCCACGTAAGATCAATACTTGTAAATGAAACAAGTCACATACCACTTCGGGAAGACTTTTTATGGACGTCCTAGAGAGATTCATGTACCGCAAATGCTTTGAATTGCGAATTGAATCCGGCAACCCAATTAAATTTGCATACTTAGAAAGGGACAACACCCGTAGACGCTCGAGTTGAGGTAAAATGGCATGCAGAACCTCATTATCAATGTGACCAGAAGATAGACTGATAGGCAAGAAGGTGCGCAAGAATTTGGCTTCAGTGATGGCTTCAAATTTCTCAGAATCATCATGTTTTGTTCTTGTGAATGATAAATGACGAGTCCTTTTAGAAATTCCACCCGAGTGGTCACCCTCAAACCTGAAGCAAAATTCTCCTGAGACAAACGTAGCTAGATCATTTATGAGATCATGCATCATATAATGCGATGCAAGGCTGCTTGATTGCTGGAAAAATGACCTTGATAATAGATCATGAAAGTACTTTTCACCGATTTCTTCCATCTCCTTACCTTTTTCATTTGTGGCTAAAAACCCTTCTGCCATCCATAAAAGAATCAATTCCTCCTTTTCAAATTCATAATCCTTGGGAAAAATAGCGCAATAAGCAAAGCATTGTTTTAAATGTGAAGGTAAATAATGATAACTCAGCCTTAAAGCAGGAAGAATATTGTCATTTGACAGATCCCATATGTTGCTCTTGGATATCTTCTCCCACTCCTGTGCATCTCTTTTGGAACTCAAGAGACCACCAATTATCTTTGCAGCTAGAGGCAGGCCTCTGCATTTCCTCACTATTTCTCTGCCGTATACTTCCAAGTCTGGATAGGCACTATAATTTCCATCATCAAATGCATGTTTTGCAAACAAGAACCAGCAATTGTCGTTGGTCAGCTCTTTTAGATAGTAAATTGGAGCAGGGCGCATTACCATTGCCACACTCTCATTGCGTGTCGTAACAACGACCTTACTCCCTCGCGCCAAAAACTTCAGTGGTCTCTGCAGAATGTCCCAATCAACGTACTTATCATTCCAAACATCATCCAAGACAAGCAGCAGTTTCTTCCCCATCAATTTCTCTTTCAGCTCAACTTGAAGCTGATTCGGAGTCTTGGCATCACAAGTCATTGAAGTGACTTCCTTAAGAATATCTCTCGTCACATTAAACACATCGAATTCTTCTGAAACGCAGACCCACGCTTTGAGATCAAACCACTTCTGCACTCTACCATCATTGTAAACAAGCTGAGCAAGTGTGGTTTTACCAATGCCGCCCATGCCCACCACAGGAATCACCCCAAGATCATTCCCATTCATATCATCCGATAACAACAACTTAACAATGGCTTCCATATCATCATCCCTACCATAAACACCACCAGATGCATCTACCAGAGAAGTTGTTGGGATCTTTTGTAAGAATGGTTTTTCTCCAATACCCTCTCTCAAGCCAAGAGCATCCTTTTGTTTGACCAAATATTCAAGCCTCTCCAGAATCTCCTCCAACTTTGCTTTCTCCATTCCCTTTTTAAAAGGACTATAAGCTGACAGAAACTGCCGTACCTGCGCTTTGCTGCTGAGCATCATCTTCTGGGGTCCAGCCTCCAGCAGCTTGGAACGCAAAGCACTGTAAGCAATCTCATCCAACAAGTCGTCGGCTTCATAGACAGCATCTTTGAGCTCGTCGAGCCATTTTTTGACGGATGGCCTTGTGTTTTGCTTCTCCTCGGCATCATCGAGAACCCCATTAACGGATATCATGGTCGCGTTGAGCTTGTTGAGAAGGAGGAGGACTTGGTGGTCTTTCAGCTTCTGGGACTTGAAGAAGTCAACGACCTCCCGAGAAGCCATTCGGTCAAACAGAACCTGCAGAAAAGCTGACAAAAATGATCCACCCACAAGCTGTCCCGCCATGAATGATTCTTCTGTTTTTTTTTTCTTTCCTGCTGGATGGATAATGATTTCAGAGCAAATTTCTGGGAAGAAGATTGTTAATCTGAAGAAGAAGAAGGAGGAGTAGGAGAAAAAGGAGAGTGAGCTCGGTTTAACCGATCATGTTGACTTGAGAAAAAGGACAAAAGATGCTGAATTGGACGTTTGACGACGTCGTTTAGGCATTCCCCAGCTTTACTTTCTTTTTTGTTGTCTTTTTCTTTTCATTTTTTTCTAAAAAATGAAAAAAGACTTTCTTTCTCCTTTAAAACCCTCTCTGGCTCTCCTCATTTTAGATTTTTTTTTTTTTTAAAGAAAAAACCTCACCAATGTGTTGATCGGCCGGAAACAAGTTTTGGCTGTAAACGTTTTAAATGTGCAAAGTAAGAAAATAATTTCTGAAATAAAAATATAGCATGGAAAACATATAAAAGTTTATTATTTAATTATTTAGATATATATGCTATTAATAGTTTGTGATTTAGTAGTTAGTTAATTTTGTTCGTAGTATAAGATTGGTCAGTGAGTCTTGTTTGACCTCATTAAACTTCTCTCCTAAGTTCTATTTAGAGGGTTCAACTGCTTTTATAGCATGTTTTAGCACAGTTATTATCTCTATTTTTTTTATTTATTTATTCAGTTGAGATTTTTTAGTTTGTATTAGAATTTTAGTGATTAAATCTGTTTTTCTTAAGGAAAAAAAAAAAACAAAAACCTTAGGCCGATAAATGAGCCATGTTATTGGCGGTCCTCTTGAAAAGGGAAAGTGAAGAAACAAAACAGCTAGATGACTCTAAAATATCTTTTACCATGAGCATTAGTGCAGTGTGGCAGTATCTCATTGTCTACCAACACAGGGGGAAAAAAAAAAGAAAAAGAAACATGCATAACGCACTTTGGTACTAGCGAGCATTTAGGTTTTTTCATTTTTTGTCTTTATTTCCCATTTGGTGAGACTAAGGTTTGACCCATACGAGTATGAGTAAGACCATGTAAAAGGTTGTTGTGCCACAAAGTTTAATTAAAAGGTTATTAGAAAGAGGGAATTCGTGAAAGAAAGAATGACTATAAGTGGAATGAGAAAAGAATAATTGTTTGGGAAAGAAAAAGAGTGGAAAAAAATTAACGAGACCCAAGGATGTACTTTCTAGTCCCACCTAAACTAATTCCTCCTATATTGGAAAGAATTGGGCGGAACAATTTTTTTGGTGCAAGATTATTTTTTGCCCTTATGTTTAATTTTTTATTTTTATTTTTTAAAAATAAAATTGACATTATAACACATATTGTTTTCTTCACTAATATTTTTCACTCATTTTTAAACAAAATATTTTTTTTCTTATATTACACTCTCCCAAACACAAAAAAAAAAAAAATTTAAATTATTTCCTTTTAACATTTATTCCTCAAACTTCTATTCTCCCCACATTCCTCTCACCCTTCTTTTAATTTTTTCCCAGAGAAAGTGTTAAGTTCACTATTGACAATCCAAAACTCAGAAACTTCATCCAAAATGTTCACGGAGACGACGAGAATGACAAATTGGCAACAGCATAGTTACAATGGCAATTAAGATTGCTTTGCCGTTGTGATATGTTAATTTACAACGTTAATGTGTCAACAAACAGGACTACTTGCTTGGCAATTTAATTGAGCCTTGCTCACTTCATGAAGATTAAGCTTCTCTCTGTCCTTGAAAGACTAATAGATCTATCGAAAAAGGTTAATTGGGCACACAATTTTTAATCTTTCCATGACCAACAAAGTATATCCATCCACCAATAAGAAACGAAATGGCACGGCAACCAATTTTTTAAATTTTGGTTTATTTTTGGTGCATCTAGCTGCAAAATAAGAGAATATATTTAATTAATGAGTTATAACTCACTAATATTTTTAAATTTTAAATTTCACTCGAAATTAATTAACTAAAAAGGAAGATATTATTTTTAAAAAATCTCGCGTTTGAGTTTTGGCTTCATTTAAAATAAATGATTTTATGGTCATTGGGCCACGTCCAATAAATTTAAACTTAGTTTATTCTTAGTCTTAATGTTGAAATTTATTTAATCCTGATGACCAACGATAATAAAATTGTTCGTAGTTGAAACTTTGGTTGCAAACTAACCATAAAAATTCTATGCTACCATAGCATAGATAATAAATAATATAGTGACAAATTAAATCCCAATAAGTTAAGGAGCTTAATAACTATGAAACCATTTAGTATTCAATCAAAGGAATTTTTGCTCAAAGCAACCATGAATGCAACGTCCTTAATTGTAATCTAGTAAATTTTTGAAAAGAATGGCACGGCATCCAATCTTTTTAAACTAAATTAGTTCTATTCACATTATCTAGCAACGAAAATGTCCAAAATTTATTTTTGTTTCTAGTATAGCTGAGATGGGGAGAAAGATATTATGAGTGAAATCTGAAGTTCAACTTTAGATCTTATCTCCAAACAAGTTTTTAGATGGTCATTGTGTTATATGCCTAGTAATTAAGACTACTAGATGCTTAGCAATAAAACTTTAATCCTGACTGTAAGGAAAAATAATAAAATTGTTCTCATCTTAGTTAAAACTTTGGTTCCTAAAAACCATAAAAATTCTATGCGAGACATACCATACCATATAGATCACAATTCTTATAGAATTAAACCCCAATATTTTTATTTATTTATTTAATTTTTTGACGAGGATAAAACCCTAAAGAGCTTAATCACTACGGAACCATTAATTGTTCAATCAAAAGAATTTTTGCTCCACGCAAACATGAATGCAATGTCATAGATTGTAATCTAGTGAATATTTTTTAGAAGAAGATTATGTATAAAAGCTGAGAAGCAATCAAAAATCCATGTGCTTGATTCCATTCTCAGAACAATATTCGTCTATTCCTAGCAAGCTCATTTGTTATAACAATTGAAATTGCAATGGGGTTGAGCAGCCAAGACCAAAGCATTCTTTTCACTTTCATATTCATTGTGCTAGCCTTGGCCACACGATCAGCAGCTCGTTCTCTTGAAGATGCAATAATGCATCAGAGGCACGAGGATTGGATGGCCCGTTATGGACGTGTGTACAAGGACAACAACGAGAAGCAGATACGCTACAAGATCTTCAAGGAGAACGTAGCGCGCATAGAATCTTTCAATGATGCTGGGAACAAACCTTACAAGCTCGGGGTAAATCAATTTGCAGACCTGACGAACGATGAGTTTAAGAATTCGAGAAATAGATTCAAGGGTCATATGTGTTCTGCTCAGACAGGTACTTTCAGATATGAAAATGTTACTGCAGTGCCAACTTCTATGGACTGGAGGCAAAAAGGAGCTGTCACACCCATCAAAAACCAAGACCAATGCGGTAAGTACTAACTTTTATCTCATTTCAGCTTCAAACATTAACTAGCACTATATGTTTATAGAAAAAAATTAGAGAGACGGGGATGGAAGACAGGAGAAGGAGACAGGGTGACATAGCGTACTCATGTTTATAAATGTCAATAAATGTCCTAATCTAATTAGCCTATACTAATGATGAATGAAAATGTAGGGTCTTGCTGGGCGTTTTCAGCGGTCGCTGCTGTTGAAGGAATTACTCAACTAACAACTGGCAAATTGATCTCGCTTTCTGAACAAGAACTAGTGGATTGTGACACTAAAGGAGATGATCAAGGTTGTCAGGGCGGTCTAATGGATGATGCCTTCAAATTTATTATAAGTAATGGTGGACTAACGACTGAGACCAGCTATCCTTACACTGGAGCTGATGGCACTTGTAACACTAACAAGGAAGCTAATCATGCGGCCACAATAACTGGATACGAAGACGTGCCAGCCAACAATGAAGCAGCACTATTGCAAGCTGTTGCAAATCAACCAGTTGCAGGTCGCCATTGATGCTGGAGGTTTCCAATTTCAATTCTACTCGAGTGGCATCTTTACAGGAGATTGCGGGACTGAATTAGACCATGGTGTTGCTGCCGTTGGGTACGGAGCAAGTGATGGGATGAATTATTGGCTGGTGAAGAATTCGTGGGGCACACAATGGGGTGAAGAAGGCTACATAAGGATGCAAAGAGACATTGCTGCGAAAGAAGGACTCTGTGGAATCGCTATGCAAGCATCTTACCCCACTGCGTGAATTTAAGGCACATGTGTGTCTGTGCACAACTATGTTTCTGTGTTATCGTTATGTGTGCTTGCTCTCAGCATTTCCTTCTTAGTTGTTGATAGTGTATTGTACAATCAATCCTCATATTATAAATGGGTACGTATATAAAATCTATCATATTATTAAAATTCATGTGGATGCTTCCGGCTTGCATTTTTCATGCTGATCTAGCAATTAAATTGGCCCAATAACAGCAATTTAGTTAGGCTATTGGTTGGACCATTAAAGAGTATCAAGCATTACCGTGACTGTAATATTTATCCGAAATTTAGTTTACCAATTTGTTTCAAGTTTCAGCCGAGATGTCTTCTCTTTTACAGTTTTCTGGAGGCAATAACAAATGGACTGATATTGGTTTGTGAAACCTCATTTTAATTGTCACCTCCAACTTGTTTGCCACAAATTGCTTAATGTTTGAAGGTTGCGAAAAAGGAAATTAAGTCAGTGAGCAATGAATTAAAAGGAAGACATTTTGAGAAAGGAAAAATTTTTGTGACTTTACTTAAACAGTTTCAAAATGATATAAATCGTTGGATAATTAAATTAAAAAAATAAAAAAATAAATAAATTATTAAATACCATTCATAAAAGTATCTAACTACTTTGAAACTATCTAAGTGACTTAGTGTTGGCCTTTGAGAAATTTGAGAGAGACGAACTTCACCCCGCAAGCAACTATTGGCTGTAAAAATTAATGATGTTATGGTTCCTTTTGTTTCTGTGTCTTCCACGTTTGCTTGCATAATGTATATCCTGGCCATGGCTCCAGAAGATTAGTTTCTTAGAGAAACCTTTTCATGGACTGGATACCTCGTTAACTTTCATTTTGCCTTTCATAAGAATACATAAGCTAGTATATATAACATAAAATCCTGGTATTGTTTGTTGTTTATGCGCCATATCTAATCTAATGTAGTAATATATTGTCGATCCTTCCAACTCCTGAACTTTAATTTCAAAAGGGAAAATGAAAATGCAAAAGGCTCTATTCTGAGCGATTGCATGTGAGAAAGTACAAGTCCATATAACTCCTATACTTTATTTATATTTGTTTTTCCTCTTGGTGTTTTTTTAATTAGAGCTCGTTCAATATCAACCTTTTTGGTAGAATCTCCAAATAATACATAATAGTATTTATTTCAATTGATTTTTTATTGAATCCTAGAATTATTGACATTTTTTCTTTGCTTGGCATAGATTCTGTAAAGAAAAAAAAAGAATTAATTTAATTAAATTCTTATGAAAACACTTTTGAGTGATAGAATTAAATTGAATTAAATCGTCTCAAATGGGTTGATAACAATAGCATGAGATAATTATGGTCCGTTTGTTTCCCTCAAAACAACATACATTTTATAGAAAATATTTCCAAAAAATCATCTTATCTGAAAAAAATAAATTTTTTTTAACGTTTATTTCTAACATAGAAATAAGTAATTTTATTTTCTCTTTTGTTTGCTGCATGTACTTTTTTTTCTTTTTTTTTTTTTTGAGATAAAAGAGGATTTTATTGATCATGAGAACATCTGTTTACATCCTCTGTAAGAAGCTCATGGACGTAATTAAGACAGAATTCATAGGACAAATGTTCAGGTGGTCTTGATACAACTATTTGTGCAAGAGAGTGAGCAACCTTATTGTACTCACGTCTAAGGTGCACAAATTGGGTACTTTCAAATGTGGCCGAGATGAAACGAGTGTCTTCCGCAACGAGCCCTTCGTCTGTCCAAGCTAAATCCTTCTTCTTAACAGCCTGCAATGCTCCGCAACAATCAGATTCCACACACACCCGGGGTATTGCCAAGGCAGCTGCTTGGTTGAGTGCTTCTCGGATGGCAAGCAATTCACCCACTACCACCGTGTAACAGCCTGTACGTGGTCGGGCAATTAAGAATATAGGTTGTCCTTTATCACTTCTACCGACTGCTCCAATTCCTGTTCCGCTTGCAGTACAGGCCACATCAGTATTAATTTTAACCATTCCAGTCTCTGGTAATTGCCATCTTTGCTTCATTTTCGGTTCTTTTGGTGCATCAGCTAGCTGTCTTACCTTCTTATACTCATCCAGCACCGAAGGGGCTGTTCCAGTAATCTCAATTGGCTGCCTCAACACCTTTTCATGAATAAACACATTCCGAGAATGCCATATAGCCCAAGCTATCATGCAAGCCAGTTCCATTGTCTCTTTATTATTCCCCTCAAAGGTATCCTTCAACCATTCATTGAAGTGTCTCGGACCTATTATTCGAGTTCTAACTCCCAAAGGGCTAACAAACCAAACCCCTACTGCTTTATCACAGTAAAGCAACGTGTGGTCTATTGTTTCCCTTTCTGCACCACATAGCGTACATAATGGGTCAACAGATAAACTACGAGAGTTGAGGGCTATATTTACCGGCAATATATCTTTGAGGGCTCTCCAAATAAAATGCTTGACCTTTTGGGGAATTTCCAATGCCCACAGTCTCTTCCACACCACAGAATGTTGCTCGGTTGAAGAGCTTTCTTGATTTGCCATATCCATCGATTTTGCCATTGCATAACCCGTTTTAACTGAATACTCACCATTCCTGCTGTAGTGCCAAATCAACTTATCTGAGATAGCCCGGAAACTAAGAGGTATGCTCAAATTTTGTTCACTTTCTGGTGGCATAAATATGCTTTGGACAACCCCGACCCTCCAGCTCCTCATGTCCTGATCAATAAGTGAAGCTACAGTACCAGCTCCAACCACCCCTCTCAGTGAGAGAACTTTAAATCCGTTCTGCCCAGGCAGCCACGGATCGTCCCAAATACGGATTGTTTCGCCCTCTCCAACCTGCCATCTTAATCCTTTGGCCAGCACAGCTCGAGCTTCCAATATGGACCTCCACGTGAAACTTGGATTTGTACCTAGTTGAGCTTCCAAAAACGGCCTTCTGTGATGGTATCAGGCTTCATAAATTTTTGCAATTAACGATTCCAGTTTTGATAGTAAGTGCCACCCTTGTTTCCCCAACATGGCCATGTTAAAATCTCTAAAATCTTTAAAGCCCAGTCCACCCTCCAGCTTCGATAACGTCATTTTATCCCAAGCTAGCCAGAGCATTTTCCGTGTTGTTGTGGAGGATCCCCATCAAAATTTGTTAACTAAGACGACAATTTTACAACATAATGTTTTTGGAAGCAAGAAGCAGCTCATTAGGTAGGTGGGCATTGCTTGTAAAACAACCTTGATGAGCACCTCTTTCCCAGCCCAGGATAGCTTCCTTTCCTCCCACCTTGAGACCCTCTTCCTTATTCTGTCAAAAAATTGATTAAATGCTTTCTTCTTTGACTAACTTAAGCTCATCGGGAGACCTAGATATTTTTGGTGGGCACTTGTTACTCTTACGCCAAGCGTATTTTGAATATCACTTCTTAGAGCATTACTGACATTGTGACTAAAAGAAAGTTCTGTTTTAGCCAGATTTACTTGTTGGCCAGAAGCCCTCTCATAGTGCAATAGAATCTCTTTTAATCGAGTGGCCTTCTGGATTGATGCTCGGGAGAAAACCAAACTATCGTCAGCAAAAAATAAGTGAGAAATCTCAGGAGCACGTCGACATGCTTTTACTCCATGAATGTGTCCAACCCTCATCTCTGCGTGTAGTATTGATGACAAGCACTTTGCACATAATAAAAATAAGTATGGGGAGATGAGATCACCCTACCTTAGACCTCGCGTTGGGTAGAAGACACCCCGTGGATTTGAGTTTACCACCACTAAATATGAGACCGAAGAAATACATCTTATGATTAATTAAACCCAGTCTGTTACAAAACCCAACTTGAGCATGATCTCCTTGAGGAACACCCATTCCACTCTGTCATATGCTTGACTCATATCCAGTTTTAGAGCCATAGCACCTTTTCTCCTCTGATACTTATGTTTTATGATCTGAAAAATTTCATAGCTTATCAATGCGTTATCTGTAATTAGCCTGCCTGGTACAAAAGCTGATTGATTAGGAGAAATGACATATGGGAGGACTTCTTTTGACCGATTGGCCAACACTTTGGAGATTAGTTATATATGACATTATATAAACTTATCGGTCCAACAGGTAGGATAATTCACCTTTGGGACGAGACAGATATGTGTATAATTAATGGAAGCTAGCTCTTCTCCACTGTTCAAAATACCCAGTACCTTATCAATCACCACCTCCCCAACAATATTCCAATATTTTTGGCAAAAATAAGCAGGCATACCGTCTGAACCGGGAGCCTTGCAGGGTTGCATCTGAGAGAGAGCTTGAATTACTTCTTCCCTGCGTATATATTTTTAGTAGTTAGGTCATTCATGTGCTGCGTCACTTTTGCACTTACGACATCAACAATAATCTGCATGTTCAAACATCCTTGTGAACGAAACAAGTTGGCAAAGTGACTAGAAAAGACCTCACCAATTGCATCGTCTGTTGTAACCCAATTGCCACGTTCATCCTCAAAAGCTCTAATAAAATTTTTCTTTTTCTGAGAGGAAGCCTTTGAGTGGAAAAATACTGTATTACGGTCGCCTTCCTTTAGCCATGATACCCTTGAGCGTTGAGCCCACATTATTTCTTCCTTTTGTAACAAATCATCCATCTACTTTTGCAAGCCCTGACAACTCCTCCAAATTTTCAGTTGAAGGTTGAAGGCTTTCAAGTTCTTATTGTTTCATCCTCAATTGCCGAATGGTTGAGTTAATATGAACAAAAGACAATTTCTCTCACTGTCTCATAGCCTGCCCACACTGTCCTATAAAAACATTGAAATCCAGTTGCCGAAAATTCTCGCTTCACAGATTCCCATGCTTCAGCTATAGCTCCTTCACATGAAGGGTCAGAGGACCACATACGCTCAAATCAGGAACATTCTTCTCCCCTACTGTGGAGACAATCTAGCTGGAGAGAAGTCAATATTGGGTTATGATTAGACCCCTACTTAGCTAAGTGGATGACATTAATGTGCTGGAATAGTTTCAAAAACTCAACATTAGCTGTGGGTCGGTCTAGCCGCTCCAATATATTGTCCCCTGAGGACCGCCCATTTGTCCATGTGAAGCACCCACCAGTGAATCCCAAGTCTTTAAGGCCACACCCATCATGAGCGACACTAAACTCCATCATGCACTGACTTTGCTAAGGCCTACCACCCCTCTTCTCGTGTGCAAATAGTATCCCATTAAAGTTCCTCACAGCTAGAGCCATGGTTTTAACGAGCCACCATGTAGGGTTTGGAGAAGATCCGAAGATAAGTATTTCTCATCATCAGTTGGCCACCCGTAAAAGCCAGTCAATCTCCACTCTGTTTCCTGCAAAGTATCAGTGATATACACATCTATATGATGAAAAGAAAAAGTTTGGAGGCTTATAGAGACACTATCTTTCCATAGAAGCACTATTTCGTCACTCCTTTTCCTCCCCACTCTTTCACAGTCAATAGTAATACCATTATATAGTTGTAGTTGCTGCTTGACTTTATTCATCTCTAAAGTTTTTGGTCTAGTTTCCATAAGGAAAACCAGTGTGGGAGCTTTAAGTTGAAGAAGCTTTGTCAACCGACCAACTGCATGTGAGTTCCCAAGCCCACAGCAGTTCTAGCTTAAGCAATTCATGGCGTCCGGCAAAGACTGCACTGTAGTCTCTGCTGATAATAGGTCATTATCTTCAGAATATAGAACATAAGAAGAATCTTTGGGATGTTTAGTTGAGCATCTCACTGGTTCCACCAACTCTTCTATTTCAGAAGGTGACACCTTCCTTTTCTGGACCAGAGAGGCGTATTTCCCACGTTGGTGGGACTTCTCTATGTCTTGTGACCCAAATAGACTTGAGTCCCGATATTTGTGGAAACACAACCATTAACCTCATAGAAAAGTGACCCTTCTCAGACTTGGGTTCATTTTTTCTATGGACTTTACTTTTTTCTTGTTGACGGCAGCTAGATTCAGCCCAGGATCAATCGGGTGACTTGGCAATAACATAGGCAGTGACGTGGCTTGTCTAGGAGAATACTGCTTTGTATAGGTGGCAAATTATTTTCTATATGCAGCTGAACCTCTTGATTATGCACCAGAACAATTGGGATTTGGGTTTCTTTTTCTACAGATTTGTTTGTTAGTGCAATATTGTTGAGATCTCCCAAATTGTCTTTTATTCTGTTATCACAAGACTTCCGCATTTGGATATCTAATCCATCAATCTCCACCATAATTGCCTCCGTAATTCCAGTCAATCCTTGCCTTAGCCGCCACACCACCTCCTTCCCTTAGAATCGGTACCGACGGTTGGCTTGTTGATTCCTCTACTTGTTCATTGCCCTTGGATGTGCTAGGTAAAGGAGATGTGACCAGCAGCCCTTTTTTTGGCAATATAGCTTCAGTTGTTACCGTGACCTTTTAATCAGGGTAGCCCAAAGTTCTTCACCATAACTGTAAGCCGATTTTGGTGCATATTCATCATCATTTTCCTCATCACCAAGGAGGTCACAGTTCTTTCTAACATGTCCCAAAAAACCACAAAAATAGCAGAAATTTGGGAGCCATTTGTACTTAAAACCAATCCATAGGGGCTCTTCCCCACCTTGTTTGATTTTTGCACCACGAAGAAGGGGTTTTCAGACATCAAACCAAACTCTAAATCTCAGGAATCTTCCAAATCCACCAATGCTTTCCTCATCAAGAGCAAAATACTTTCAATACGATTCCCAAATGCTACAGCAGTGCTATTTGAAAAAGCATTGAGTGGCAAGTCATAAGCAATCACCCAAAGTTGAATATGGAACATCTCCACCTTTGATGGTTGCTCGCAGCCATTGATCTCCCGTAAAATTAATACTTGTTTGTCAAAACACTAAGAAGCATTGTCCAAAACAGCTTGTTTGTCCTTAGACGAGGAGAACTTAAAACTAAAGAGATTTGAATGAATCTTTTTATCTATCAACGAGCGTTTTGGCTTCCAAGCCATCTGCATCGTTTTGAGAAGAGCCTTGGCATTAAACAACTTTTCCGTCCATAGTTTCCCTAGCAAGTACGATCCACCACCCTTATCACTACTTGAATTCGAACTGCTTCCAATATCAATAATCTCTTCCTCCATGTATTCAGGGAGTATGTTATAAAGGAGAAAACAGCAAAGTTCAAGTAGAATAAAACAACGTCTCTCACTTAGTGCAAGAGAGAAAACTCCTAAACAGATTGTGTTACTAAGAGAAGAGAGTGGACTTGTAGAAGACAAGAGGAAAACCCCCACAAGACCATTGTCGAAAGGAGAGCTAGTATAGATTTTGTTTGATGCATGTACTTGAAAACTATAAATTTTTAAAAAATTAATATTTTGTTTTTAATGTAACAGTAATGCTCTCTCTCATTCCCTCTTTTTGTTCCCTCATTCTCTCTCTCTCTCTCTCTCTCTTTTGAATGGATCGATTGACAAAACAAAGTGAACAAGAATGAGTTGATTGAACGTCAACTTGCATTGCTTTAATTATTATTATCAGGTGGAATGTCTTTGTGGAAAATGATTTTAGTTCCTGTACTTGCAAGCCAAATATGAAGAGATCTAAGTGGATAATTTTTTTTTTTAAAAGAAAAAGCTCAATTGGTTGGGTCTAGTGATGAGTTGGCGAGAGTGAGCCGCCGGAGTAGGCCGGTGATAGTGATGGATTGTCCTCCTCTAATCTCTCGCATTCTTTCTTTCGACTCTGTGTGTGTGTTGGGACTCTAGAAAGTGACATTCCCATTAATAAAAAAAGAATGTTATTTTTTCTTAAAAAATAATTAGATATTTGATCAAACTTTTTTAATGTCCCAAATACCATAAAATTTGAAAACTGTTTTTAAAGATAATATTTTTTGCGAAACAAACGACCTATATAAAAACTTTTTTTTTTATTTCCCTCAAAATTCAATTTATGTGTCCCAAAGATAATTTAAAACAACTAAAATGCAGAATACTATTTTGATCCTTAATGCATTTTTGTTCTATCAAAGATATTATTATAATTTGAGGATTTTTTTATATTATGGTTTGAGGATCTTTTTATATCCATCTTAATTACAATGTTCTACTCATATTATAATAATATCTTTAACATAAAAATTGTAATATCTCTTATTGTAATTGATACAAAGATATTCTTATAATCTTAAAAGATTACCGTAGTTAGAAAAGAACGCTGTAAGCAAGATGAATATGAAAAGATCTTCAGATTATAGTAATATCAATATCAATATGAAAAAAAATTGCAATCTTCTTTGACATTATTATGTCAAAAATATTATTATAATCTGAGTATTTTTCTATATTATGATTCGAGGATCTTTTCATATCCATCTTGATTACGGTAATCTTTTCTGATTAATAGTAATATTCTCATATTACAATAATATCTCTGATATTCTCCATTATTATATGATATTTTTCATTATTATAAGATTATATAATTCTTACAAAATTATATAATTATTATACATTATTTACTTATTTAGTCATATATAACCCTATTAATAGGTTACTCCTATAAAGTAATATTGTACAGTTTAGTAACATAATTTTTATATTCCCAAATTCTCTCATTTCTTGTATCACTTTTATCATGGTATCAGAGTTTCAATTCTCGTATTATTTTTAGTCTAGTATACTTGTGTTACGTGTTTCTCAGTTTTAGCACGTATCAAGAGAACATGTTAAAGTGCATAATGTCCCATATTGATAATAAATAAATATAAAACATGACTGAATATGACTATGATTTGTCTTACTTCTATCTTGAGCTTTTAATAGTATTTAAAACACATAATCATTATTTGACATGTTGAAAGCACCATCCCATTTAATCTCTTTCTCAATCATTTAAGTACTTTGTCCTAATGAATGGAAGAATGGAACAAGAAAACATACATTAATTCAGGAAAAAACCTAATTATCCGGAGGTTTTATTCATAATTATAACATAAATTGCTCCTTAATTCGACATTGCGGGCTTGTTTACTAGCAGTTCTAGTTGTGCAAACCCACTTGATGGTTCTCACTTAACCCTTTGTTTTTCATGGCTTTGCTGCTGCAACTCTTTTCACATGTATTAACACATCCTCCTCTTCTTTCTGTATTTACAAACAAAAAAAAAAAAATAATCTTAAGCAATAATATCGAGAAAGAAAGTTTACATAGCATGCATGTTCCTAACAGAAATAACATACAAACATTAACAAGTTGGAGAACATATATTAACACAAATGTGACATGATAATTTTTACTTTATTAAATAGTAAAATTAATCAGACTAATATTAATTGTTTTTTTTTTCTTAACATCGAGTGTCACTTTTTTGGGAATGCGTATTGTGTATTGGACTTATATATATATATACACTGAAGAGTTTTTACCATTTATGTTTTTTTGAAAAGGAAAAAAAAGAAAAAATAGTCAAAATTAATTCTCTTTATGTTCTTCCTTTTTGGAGGGGGGAAAAATATGTCATTTTCTTTTTATTATGCTCCTTTTTCCATATAAATAAAAAATAAATTACACCATTTAAGTTTTTTAGAAGGAAAAACTTTTAATAATTTATATACATATTAGCTAGTTTTTACCCATCTAAGAATATGAACTCATTTTGTTTCCTTCTAATATACTAAACTAATAAAGGAGTTACTCATAATTTTTTTTTTGAAAATTAAATAATAGCCTATCTAATGGGCTGCAGTAGAGAAGCTGCCGACATATAATTAATTAACGAAAGTGATGTTGTGGCAAAATTTCAACAATGGAAGAATTGGCTAAGAAGAATTTGGCGAGGCAATTTTGGAATTCATGACAAGAGGCAGCTAAGGGCTAAAAAGCTGTTGAAGATGAAAATGAGACGTTTCTTCAGTAATTGATTTGATATGACGGTTCTAAAAATTTTATCTCGATGTAAAAAAAAAAAAGTAATGGAATAAAAGTATCCAATTGTTCTTTGGTAAGTTTTTGTTGAAGATTAGCTTTGCAACATTGCTGGAGATGCATAAAAAGCAAAATGTTATATAATTATATAATTACTACAGCATTTATATTAGCAAAAATATTAAATTCATCTTAATATCTAATTGAATTTATATTAACAACTGTCTACTATAATATCTTTACAAACCCGTGTCTATGTATATATCTGTACGTACCAGACTTAATCTTAGAGCACACCGAAGTTGCGCAAGCAAGAGTACATCGATCAAAAGTTCCTGCAGGCGGATGTTCATTGCATTCTTTTTCCAAGCACACATCATAGCAATAGAGGTCGCCATAGCAAATGAACAAGCAATTAGATTCACAATCAGTAATAGCAGCGGCTGGCTCCCAATTTATGGATATCATAGTTGCAACCATAAATATTAATGCAATTTTCGCAACCATGCCTACCATTGTACCTTCCCTTTTTTAATTTTCTGTTTATTTTTTTCTTACACCTTGGATTTTGATTCTCCATGTTGATCGTACCCTAGTCCAATTTATAACTTTATCGTTAAATGCAAATAGATAAAAAAAAAAAAGGGAAAATGTTCGGTGCTTATCCAAATTTAGTTTCAATATATCCACTCATCCACGTATGCAGATGCGCAATAAAAAGGAAAAATTTTTAGTGGACACCCAAGATTCAAATATATCCACTTATCCATGTATGTAAATACGCTAAAAAAGAAAAAATGTTTGGTGAAGACCCAAAATCATCATATATCATCTATATCAATATTATAAAGGGCAAGTTTAAAGAAAATTTCCCCTTATTTGTAGCTAAAAATTAATGAGTGAAATAGTTAAAAAATTATCATTAATATGAGAAAACTATCCATACAAAAAGCAAATGATTCAAACGAAAATGAGAAAGTTATCATTAATATTCATATAAAAACTGTTATTGATTTCAAAATTGATTATGGGAAGTGAAACAGCAAAACTAATGATAGTTTCAAATTGAACAAATTCATTATTCCAAATAATTAAATTAAGGCAGGCAAGTATGACAATTGATACATATCATCCACAAAAATTATATATGGTCAAAAATGATTAAAGCACATACCAATGTTAGGACCGCCAGTTATGGACACAAATTATGGCACTTACGGAAATTAGGACAGTTATTTATGGAAACAAAATTAATGGTCTTTTTTTTTTTTGTTTACAATAAATATTCATACAAAATGCAAATGATTCAAAGAAAAATAAGAAAACTTTCATTAATATTCATATTAAAACTGCTATTGATTACGAAATTGATCATGGGAAGTGAAACGGCAAAACTAATAATTGTTTCAAATTGACCAAATTGATTATTCCAAATAAATTAAAGTAGGCAATTATGGCAATTAATACATATTATTCACGTAAATTAATTCAATTCACTATTTATTTTTTGAGAAGTCATATACTTAACTAAAATTTAGCCTGTGTTTTGCGTGAGTTAAATATTTCTTTTTATATAATTTTAATTGAAAAAACAAATTTTACAATATTAAAACTAAAAATAAATTTAATTACATTTTAACTGCATATGAAAATGAATATCAAGACTAAAAATATTATATACAAGCATTGGGAGGGTTTTTGACAGCTTCAACCTTTTTCAAGATGACCCCAATCAAGGGAATTTCTGACGTAATGAATTTAGGATTATCTGAGTTGGTTTGGAAGATTGCGTCTGCCAAATGTTATTCAACATTATAAATGGCCTTAAGTTGGCATTGACTT
Organism: Carallia pectinifolia; assembly: GCA_037832335.1. NCBI lineage: Eukaryota > Viridiplantae > Streptophyta > Magnoliopsida > Malpighiales > Rhizophoraceae > Carallia > Carallia pectinifolia. Next base: position 16,087,347 of record CM075445.1, read on the forward strand.
TTTGAACGCCATCCTTGTAGTATTTAAAACATTGATGTAGACTTGAAAGCATAACTCTTTTTTTCATAAATCCATAGACGACCTTGTATGTGGTGCGTGCATCGATCACAAGGAACAAAGTGCTAAAAGTAAGGTCATCGATGGTCAGATCTAGGTGAATCATACTAATTGCTCTCTATTCTCTTTGATTGAAGCCACATAATTGAGTACCTTCAATAGGAGAAAAAGGGAATGTTCTTCCCACACAAAAAGACTCCTCATCTTAGTTATTATTTTTTTCACGCTTATAAGGCAAGATTCTATTATGAATTTGTATATGAGATCATTATCCTCATATGATATTGTTATTATTGTTAACTTTTTTTTTTTTTCGTGCTAACTGTCAACTTTCTTATTTAAGCAAGATTTTTATGGAGATCAACCTGGATCTCTTGCTAAAGATGGAAGGTTTCCTTTGGAGATAAGCAAACAGTTGTACGATCAACCAAACTCAAGGCATGACTGATCAAAGTGAAGCAGCAGATAGGTTGTCAAGTTTTTAGTTTTGGAAATAATTCTATTTATGGAAGAGAATTATCGTCCACATTTGCTTGCACAATTACTCCAGAATATTAGTTTCATAAATTGGTCTTGGTTGCTTGCCATATTTTCTCACATTTATTGGGGTTTCAAAGTTCAAACAATCACAAAATAAGTGCCCTTTTCATGGACTAGCTTAATTGTTAACTTATATTTTGCATTTCATAACAATACATAAGCTAGTATATATAACTTAAATTCATGGTATTGTTTTGCTGTTTACGCGCCAAATCTAATCTAATCTAATATATTAATATATTGTCGATATTTACAACTCCCAAAATGATTCAAGAGGGCAAATGAAAATGCAAAGGCTCCATTGTGAGCGAATGCGCGTGAGATTGGTGAGAAAGGTCTATATAAATCCCATACTTCATTCATATTTGTTTTTCCTCTTGGGTTTTTTAGAACTCGTTTAATATCAACTTTTTTGGTGGAACCTCTAAATAAAATAAAATAGTATTCATTTCAATTGATTTAGTAATGGATCCTAAAATTATTAATAGTTTTTCTTTCCTTGGCATAGATTTCGTAAAAAAAAAAACAAAAAAAATTAAATTAATTAAATTCTTTTTATTTAAAAAAACACTTTTAAGTGATAAAATTGAATTGAATTAGATAGTCTCAGATAGGTTGATAACTATAACATGAGAAAACTATGTTAAAAAAATTTTCTTTTTGAGAATGACTCAATTTGTGTATCCGAAAGAAAATTTAAAATAACGAAAGTGCAGAAAACCAAAGTTCTTTGATCCTTAAAGCATTTTTGTTCAAAGCACCATCCCATTTAATCTTTTCTCAACCATTTAGACACTTTTTGTGATTCCAAATCAATAGAACTAGAAAAAAAACATACATATTAATTTGGGAATAAATCTAATTATCCCAAGGTTTTATTCATAATTATAACATAAATTGATCCTTAATTTGACATAGTAGGCTTGATTACCAGCAATCTAGTTCTGCACACCCATTTGATGTTTCTCACTTAACCCTTTGTTTTTCACGGCTTTGCTGCTGCAACTCTTTTCACATGTATCAACACATCCTTCTCTTCTTTCTACATTTGCACAAAAAAGAGAGAGAGAGAGAGAGAGAGAGAGAGAGAGAGATAAAATCATAAGCAATAATACGGAGAAAAAAAAGGGGTTACCATGCACACATGTTACTAATAGAAATAGCAAATACATTAACAAGTTCAAAGATATATATTAGCAGAAATATGACATGATAATTTTTATTTTATTAAGTACGTAGTAAAATAAACAAGACTGATAATAATTATCTTGTTTTTTCTTAACATTGAGTAGGTGTCCAAATCAAACATGTGTCGTACTCGACACACACTCGTTTGGTAGTGTGTATCAGTCTAAATTTTTCATATGTACGTACCGGAATTAAGCTTGGAGCACATTGAAGTAGCACAAGCGAGAGTACATCGATCCAAAGTCCCTAGGGATGGAGGGCAATGATTTCTTTTCAAGCACTCCTCATAGCACCAGAAGTTGCCATTGCACTCGAACAGGCATGTATCAGCACAATTCAGAGCAGCAACTGGCTCCCAATTTGTGGACATCATAGTTGCAACCATAAATATTAATGCAAACTTCACAACCATGGCTGCAATTGGACCTTCCCTTTCTTAATTTCTGTTATTTTTTTCCTTACACCTCGAGTTTTGATTCTACATGTTGATCATACTCTAGGCCAATTTATAACTCTGTTATTAAATACAGATACACAAAAAAAGGGGAAAAATGTTTGGTGAATACCCAAAATTTTTTAAATATATCAATGTTTGCAAAAGCATAAATATATGTACTTATGACTTATCCATGTATGCAAAAGCACCAAAAAAAAAAAAAAAAAGAAAAGAAAATTTTTAGTGGACATCCAAAAATTTAAGAGTAATGATATATATGACAAAAAGTTTTTTGCTAGCGATAATTATTTTTATTTTCTTTTTTATAATCGCTCATACATGATATATTTTGATTAGCTATTAAAAAATCGAAAGTCAAATATATTACAAATTTATTGTTAAGAAGTGTTTATGCGTTAATTTTTTATTAGTGCATATAAAAGAGAAAGCAAAAAGTGACTGTTAGTAGCAAACTTTATCATGAAAATTTTATCATGAAATATCCCAAAATTTACAATTATAGAAAGAATCATCTAATTTTTAACATTGTTAAATCAGAATAAGAAAAAACTTGATTTTGTTTCTATAATTGGAAATTTCAAAATGTTTCATAATACAATTTTGTGATATATATCATTAGTCAAAATTTAAATATATCCAATTATCCACGTTTATATGCAAATACACAAAAAAAAAAAATGTTAGTTGACGACCCAAAATTTAAATATACTTACTTTTCCATGTAGAATCATATCCATCAGATTAATGTTTATCCCTTTGATTTTGTAGTTTTGAATGCTTCCCAAATTGCCAATTGCGATTTTTTTTTTTTTGTACAAGTAAAGTCCTATTGGATAATGATAACTAGAAGCTATGACTTGACATTTTTTGAGCAGGCAAAATCTCAAATTCGACCATTAGTTAGGCTAAAACTTTACTCCCTTGATAAAATAGGAAAATGCACCCAAAAGCATTAAATGCAAATCTTTTGGTTGGTTTTGTCAATCCTTGTAGGGGAAGAAAATGGAGAAACTTATCTGTATATCGTCATCCTTATCTCAATGTTCTGCTCAACTGAAAATGGAGCCTTTCTTTTTACAAGACAGAAAAGGCCTTTATAGAGTTTCATGGGAGAGGAATTACAATTCCCTCCACTCATCCTCGAGGGAAAGGTAGCTCCCTCTAGCTTCTTTCATATATATCTCTCATTAGGATAGGTTAATTCTATTAGATTTAATCATAAATCTATCACCATAAACGTGCAGTTTTGGGATTTTGAAACTGAATATAATAATATAATAATATTATAAATAACACACCTGAAAATAGCAGAATTCAAACCTAAAATCATTGATGAGTCTGCAAAGTTTGTCCTAACTGATTTCTCTCTCCATACCTTTATAGTAATTACATGCCTTTTAGATGGAGTTTTCGTATATTAAGAAGAGAAAAGACCGGTTATATATATATACTTTAAAGGCTAGGAGAGAGAAATCGTGTGTATATTTATATACACATGATTTCTCTCTCCTAGCCTTTACAGTAATTACATGCCTTTTAAATGGAGTTTTTGTATGTTAAGAAGAGAGAGGATAGTTATACCAAAAATATGCGAATTTAAAATAAAAAATAAAAAAAAAAATAAAATCGCAGTGGAAAGTAAAATATGGGGAAAACATAGTTGACGCGCCTTCTAATGTGGCGACCCTTTGTTGGTGAACCATTAAGCTCAAAAAAGTGGAAGGTAGAGAAAATGGGAAATTAACAGAAATTTCGTAATTTAAAATAACAGTAAAAAAGAAAGGCCGAAGATGAATTATTGCAAATTTCAGATATAATATTCTACTTAATTATCTGCCTCTCAATTGTACATTTCCGAAAGGAAAGACCATAATTATTGCCAATTTGAAAATGAAAATAACACAAATGTTGACAAATCAACATGACAACTATTTGCCTCTCAGTAGCCAATTATTGCCGATTTCAGATATAATATTCCTCCTTTTAATCGTGTAAAAAGAAATTGCAAACATGAATCATTGCCATATTTAGAAATAATTATTTTTCTAATTATTTTTCTAAAAAGAAAGTCCGTAATTATTACTAATTTTAAAGTGAAAGTAACGAAAATACTAATAATTATTATTGTCAATTTAAAAGTAAATGATTAACCTTCTAACAAAAAAAGTTCTTAATTACTGTCAATTCTAAATTGGTTGTTAGGATCGTCAATTTTAAATTTCATCCCAAAATCAATAATCAAAAGAAATTATTGAAGAATAATTTGCATTATTGTCATAATGTTTATGGCATGTAAATAGCCAAATTAAATGAGTAACTTAATGATCATAACCTAATTATTGATAATTTAAAAGTTATAGTAACAGATATTCATAAATTATTCCATATTTAAGGTCAAATTTCATTGTAAAAGGCAACAGTAATTTTTAAAGCTAAAAAAAAATGGAAGACGGAGAAGAAGGGAAAGTAACGGAAATGGCGTAATTTAAAATAATGACAAAAGAAAATGCCGAAGATAAATCATTATCTTTTCTAGATATAATTATGTGTTTAATTGTTTCCTTTTCAACTGTGTCTCTCGAAAAGGGCATTCCGTAATTATTGCTACTTTGAAAATGAATATAAACGGAAATACTGACAATTATTGTTGTCAATTTAAAAGTGAATGAGTAATCTTCTGCCCAAAAAAAGCTTTTAATTTTTATCAATTCTAAATTGGTTGTTAGGATTCGCAGTTTTAAATTTCATCCCAAAATTAATAATTGAAAGCAACTAGTGAAGAATAATTTGCATTATTGCCATAATGTTTATGATATCTAAAAAGCCAAATTAAATGAGTAACTTAATGACCATAACTCAGAGCTCAATTATTAACAATTTAAAAGTTGTAGTAACAGATATCCTGTAAATTATTTCATATTTAAGGTCAAATATTATTATAAAAGGCAACAGTGATTCTTAAAGCTAAAAAAAAAAAAAAAAAAGCAGATGGGAAGGTAACAAAAATGGCGTAATTTAATGTCGAAGGTAAATCATCGCCATTTTTAGATAAAATTATGTGCTTAATTATTTCCTTCTCAATTATGGCTTTACAAAAGGAAAGTCCGTAATTATTACTACTTTCAAAGTGAAGGTAACGGAAATGCAAATAATTATTGTCAATTTCAAAGTGAATGAGTAATCTTTTGTCCAAAAAATGAAAAGTCGATAATTGTTACGAATTTCAAAGTGAAAGTAACCAGCAAATGCTAACAATTTCTTCGTACATAACATTGCTTTAAAATATTGCCGACATCACAATATAAAAAATGAAAAATTTGAATTACAACTAAATACAAAAATGTTACAATTCGTGCAATGCCTAAGATATATATATATATATATATATATGAAAATTTATGGATTTAAAGTACTATTTGTAACAAAATATATATGGGATTTAATGCTCATAAAATATGCATCCAAAATCATGACCTTGTTCAATGCATTAAAACAACATTATTGACATTGAATTCATAAAGAATTTGAAGAGCACTTAATTTTTGTTTTAAAAATTAAAATGTCACCTTAACATTTTTTTAACTGAATAGTTTTAAATTAAAATTTTATTACATTTAACTTTTTAGCTAGAAAGATCTGAGCTCTTTCAATCATACATATATCTATTCCAAAGGTTTTTGCTCTTGTTCATTGTAAAGATTTTCGACCCATCAGTCTTTGCAATGTAGTCTTCAAAATTATTACAAAGTGATTGCCAACGGTTTGAAGTTAATACTGCCGGAGATTATATCTGAAGTGTAGAGTGCCTTTGTTATAGGGCATTTAATCACAGACAATACTTTAGTTGCTTTTGAGGCTTTCCATCAAATGAGAAACCAATGTGCAGTAAAGACTGATTATATGGTTTTAAAGCTAGATATGAGTAAAGCACACGATATAGTAGAGTGGATTTTCTAGAGGCTATTATGTTAAAGATGAGTTTTGATGTGGAGTGGGTTCATTCAGTCATGTGGTGTGTTACATTTTTATCTTATTCAGTGCTACTAAATTCTTATCCTGGAGAGATTTTCAGCCCATCTAGGGGCTTGAAGCAGGAAGATCCGCTATCCCTTATCTTTTCTTGTTATGTTCTGAAAGCTTTTCTTCACTTATCAATTCAACAACTCAACTGGGGCAAATTCGTGGACTACCATTGAGTCGGAGAGGGCCTGATATTACTCGTATGTTTTTTGCTGATAATAGTTTAATTTTCGCATCAGCTACGACCTTTGAAAGCCAGCATATTGAGGATTTATTGGCTTATTATGAGGAGGCTTCTGGATAGAAAATTAACCAAGATAAAATAGAATTGGTTTTTAGTTGGAATGTGCACGAGAATGAAAAAAGAAATGCAGTTCAAAACTATTTTGGTGTAACAGTTAGGCAAGGCATTCAGCATTATTTGGGACTACCAATGTTTGTTGGGCGTTCTTAAAAGAGAGCCTTCTCTTCAGTGCTTGATTAGATTAGGAAAAAGATTGGTCGTTGGAAAGAATCCTTCTTATCACATGCTAGTAAGGAAGTGCTTATCAAGGCAGTATGTTAGGCTATACCCACTTATACAATGAGCTGCTTCCTGTTGCCTCAAAGTCTTTGTACTGAAATTGCAAACCTTGTTAACAAATTCTGGTGGAATAGTTGAGAAGGTAGCAGAAAAATTCATTAGGCTTTATAGAACAATATGGTTTCTGGGAAGGGTGTTAGAAGGTTGGTCCTCAGGGACTTTGAAAATTTCAATAAGGCAATGCTTGGCAAACAGGGGTGGAGATTGATTGTGAATGAAGACTCACTAATGTCTAAAGTATTCCAATCAGACTACTACTTGGTTGTGACTTCATGTAGGATGAAACTGGGAATAATCCGAGTTATGGGTGGAAAAGCATATGTACGTCTTGACCGTTGCTAACAAGAAGGATACGATGGTCGATTGGAGATGGGAGGAAAACTCAAGATTTGTGAAGCCTCCTCTAGAATAAAGTTTTGCCGTATGGTAGCCTCACGCCACCACATACTATCATGAGTTTGGGCAGTACACAGTCAAGACAACATATAGATTAGCTTGTTCATTAAGTGCTGGCACTACTGCTCTGGGGTCAAATTTTTCTGGGTGTTGGAAATTTTTGTGGAACCTTAATATCCCAGGAAAGGTTAAGCATTTCTAGTAGAAGGCCTGTAAAAGTTACATTCTCATTTGTCACCGTTTAATGCAAAAAGGGATCAGTTTGGATGAGTGGTGTGCTATCTATGGATCTCAGGTAGAGACCATATTCCATGCTCTTGTTACTCATCCTAGAGCCGTTGTAGTATGGTTTGCAAGCCCTCTAGGTTTGAGATTACGAGATGTACCTCAAACTTCTTTCCTATAGTGGCTTAAAATGATGTGTTTGAAGAAGGATGATCGGGCTTCTGAGCTTGTGGCTATGATATCGTGGGCAACTTGGAAATCAAGAAACCTTTGGGTAATGGAGGGGAAGCACATGGAGCCTGTGGAAGTCGTGTAAATGGTAGTGAAATTACTACATGATTTTCAAAAAAAGGCAATTGGGGCTTCTTGAGAAAGGAATAATGAGAGCAAATGGCTTGCTCCTGTAGAGGGTATAATGAAAATAAATACAGATGCAGCTCGAGCAGATGATAAATGAGGAGTAGGGCTCATTTTCAGGGACAGTAGTGGGGCTCCATGCCACATTTTCTCAAAGACTTACCATGGTAACTTTCAGATTGAGGCGCTGCAACTATTGGCTATTCTGGTCAGTTTGTAGAGAGCTCAAATTTTGGTTTTGAGGAATATAGAGGTAGAGTCAGATTGTCTCCTTATTGTTCATGTCCTTGTTCAATGCATTAAAACAATATTATTGACATTGATTTCATTGAGAATTTGAAAGAGCACTTGATTTTTGTTTTAAAAATTATATTGTCACCTTAACATTTTTTCAACCAAATAGTTTTAAATTAAAATTTATTACATCAACTTTTTAGCTAGAATTAAGGAAGCTTTTTCTTTATAATATTGTTATATGATATGATATGATGTGGGCAGTGAAATGAAAAAATCATTCAAATCTACCTATTAATGGCCCAAATATAATCTCTCTGTTACAATTTGAGACACAATATAGAGAAGAACAATAGGTAAAAATATTGTTGTTTTATGTTATTTGTGTTGTTATTATTATTGATAATCCTTTTTTGTAGGTCACCCTAAGATCATTCATCTTGACATCAAGGCATCCAATATACTTTTGGATTAAGTTTAAGGCAAAGGAACTAGTTTTAACATTGAGTTTATGTGATTTGAGAGTAACAAATGGTGAATACCAAAATTATTATATTCTATAAGACATGATTTATTGAATCTGGTTGATTTTATGCAAAGCAATTGCTTTATTACTCTAAGTTTGACTAAAAATTATAGTATTTAGTTGTCCATGTTGAATGATGTCTTGATTTTCATTTTTTCTTTGTGTTTTTTTTTAACAAAATTTTCTCTTCGACTTCGTGCTTAGGTTGCGACTTTAAACTAGCAAAGTTTTCTTCTAATGTAAATATTTAGGTCTTTTCGAGGATGAGGGAAACTTTTGAGTAAGAGCAAGTTCTTTCATATTTTTGATTTATTTTTATCTTGAATTGGCCAAAGCAAGTTTTTTCTTTTGCCTGCTTTTCTAAGACATGATATTAAGATTGTTTTTACTCTCCATACTTAAAAAGGTTTCTATAATTTCTAAAATTTTTTAATTTAAATTGTATTGTTACCTTTTCTTCCAAATTAAGATAATCGGTTGACCAGCTGCCACACAAAGTATCTCTAATTATATCTTCAATGGTGTTTATTGCAATTTATCTTCCTTTTCTTTGTTGTTACCATGGGACCATTGCTAGTGTTGCTGCGGCCTTTCTAATGCTACCATGACACCCATCACTTCTTTAAACTACATGTTTACAGTTTTTTTTTTTAACTATACGAAAGACTTTTATGTCTTCGGCATTAATGTTTTTATTTTACAATTAATTTATGGTCAACTAGATTGATTGTAATCGTTATCGTGGTTGCCATTTAACTTACAAAATATGCATCAATCCTGCGTGCAACACAAACATGCAATTTAGTTTAAATATATTTGCCTTTCCAATAAAAATTATATCAATTAGTTTAGTGTTTATCCCTTTGATTATTTAGTAGATTTTTTTTTTTTTTTGTCTAACAGATGGTCAACTCCCATATTACGACTAAGAGGAGTAACATTTAAAAGAGGTAGGAGTACTCTTACCTTCTTTCTAACATAATGCTAATAAACCAACATCTCTAGATAGTCAAATTGTCATATGAAAGTGTTTTTAGGGTCTGTTTGGTTTACATGTTCGATATTACTGTTGCTGATTGTTATTTCATATTACTGCTACTCATTGCTAATTGTTGTTTTATACTATTGATTATTGAAAAAACTAATAAAGTGCTTGGTTAATTTAGTACTTATTGTTGTTATTGAATAACTAAATAACTGATTTAGAAATTTAATTTATATTTACGTGCCATATTTAGAAAATTATTTTTTATATTTTGTAATTTTTATTTTTAGAATAAATATTCTATAAATAATATTAAGAATTTTCTCACTTAATTTTTTTAAATTTTAAAAAAATTATTAATGTTTACTAAATAGTAAAAAAATATAATGTTTGGGAAATTTTTTCATTGTCAATATAATGAAAATTTAAAGTGAAAAAAAAATATTATTTAAAAATTATTGAAAAATGAAAATGTTGTGCCTATATGAATATTCATAAAATAGAGTAAAAATTAATAAATTTAATTTTTTTGGCAAGTAAAAAAATAATGAAGTTGTCTAAATATTCTTTGAGAATAATTTAGTCAATATAAATTATTATTAACATAAAAGACTAAAATGTAACAAAAAAACGAAAAAGTAGTTTTGAACTACTTTTCAATTGGCTGCTTTTAAGAAGTTGTATAATAATCAAATAGTAATAAAAAAATTACCAAACATTTATCTTCTTATTTTTTGAAAATAAAATATAAATACATCATCTTGAAAGCTAAACCAAACACTTTCTCCTTATTCCCAACCAACAATAAAGCAGCACTATTGAAAGCTATTGCAAAACAACCAGTTACAGTTGCCATTGATCAATAGTGGAGGTTTTCAATTTCAATTCTACGCGAGTAGCAGCTTTACAGGGGATTGTGGCACTAAATTAGGCCATGGTGTTGCGACTGTTCGATACGAAGCAGGTGGTGGGATGAATTATTGGCTGTTGAAGAATTCGTGGGGCACACAATGGGGCAAAGAAGGCTATATAAGGATGCAAAGAGACATTGATAGGAAGGAAGGACTATGTGGCCTCGCCAAGCAAGCATCTTACCCCACAACATGTATGTTGTGATTCAACATGATTAATTGGTTGCTACACGATGATTGCAACACTATATATGTATTCATATAGGCACATGTGTGTTTGTGCATGGACATGTTTATGCACAATTATATTTCTCTACTATTGCATCTATGCTTGGTCTTACCATTTCTATTTTTGTGTCGAGATTTGGGATTATGTGCATTGATGTTTTGATGTTTCTCCATAATTATGATAATTGGACTATGATTTATTATATATTTATGTACTTATTATGCTATTATGAAAATATTATTGTATTAAATTCATGATTGACCTTATTAGGGTTATTATTAATTCTTAGTTTTTTTTTTCCATGAATTAGTATATGAATTTATCTAATAAGTAGAAAGAAATACAAACAAAGGGCCATTATGAAGAAGCCCATTCCCAAAAAGTTACAGAAAGAAACTCAAAGCCATACTATGAAATCAAAATTTCTAGATACAACTTGCTTAGTTAAAGTATCTGCAGTAAAGTTAATTGCCTTATTGATATGCACAAACTCACAATCTACTATAGAAACAAGATGTCTCTTTATCAAGGCAAAAATATCTCTAAGCCTCCAAGGTCTCAAAGCTTCACTAGTCATTCAAGAGATAGAACTAAAGAAGTCTGATTCAACAATAAGACTACAATGCCGAAAAGTTTGATTCGAATAAACAAGTTCTAAAGCCTTGGCAATGACCATAATTTCAGCATCATTACAATCCTTATAGCCCACTGGACATGAGAATACACACAAAAACATATCATTATGGTCTCACAAGATACCACTAATGCATGTAGCACCCAGCTTACTAATTGTAGAACCATCAATGTTGTATCTGAAGGTTGGGTAGGTAGGAAAAATCCAGACAACATGAGGCTTAGTTTTTTTGAATTTTGCCCACAGTTTTATTGCCTCTTCTGCCAACAAAACTTTTCGAGTAGAGCTACGAAGGTCATTAATAAAGGCACTACACCAAAACCTCTAACTTGCAAAGACAAAATCTACAAGATTGTTCCAATTAGGGGCTTTACCTCTAACTACAAGCTTATTTCCCATATTCCAAACTGACCACACAATGACAAAGAATAGGATATACCAATCTTAGTCTGCTTCTTATCATGAACAAATTGTCCTCTATGTGTTTAGAGATCCTGGATAGAGTATGGAAGACAAAAAGCTTCATCCCACCAGTCAAGGAAAGACTTTCATAATTTCCACAAGAAAGAACAGTGAATGAGTAGGTGATTGGCTGTCTCCGAGTAAAAATTATAAAAAGGACAGCTACTAATATTAAAAATGATGCCTCGAGAGAGAATAAAATCCTTTGTCAAAATTTTGTTTTGAGTAACAAGCCGTAGAAATAACTCCACTTGGGAGGAGCAATTCTAAGCCATATATTTGGCATGCAGACCTCGATTTGGCTTCAATTCTGTAATTCCAGCTAAATAAGAAAGGATTTCATAAAAAGAATCACCATTGGAATTAAATACTCAAATCATTTTGTCTTGTTCCTCTGCATCAATGACCATATAATTGAGTTCTTTCAATGGGAGAGAAAGGGACTGCTCTTCCCACACAAAAAGACTCCTCATCTTAGTTATTATTTTTTAGTATCATGCGTATAAGGCAAGATTCTGTTACGAATTTGTAAACGAGCTAATTATCCTCCTATGATATTGTTATTGCTGTCAACTTTCTTATTTAAGCAAGATTTTTAAGGAGACCAAGCAGGATCTCTTACTAAAGATGGAAAGTTTCCTTTGTAGATAAGCAGATAGTTATATGGTCAACCAAACTCAAGGCATGACCTGATCAAAGTGAAGCAGCAAACAGGCTATTAGGTTTCTAGTTTTAGAAATAATTTTGTTTATGGAAGAGAATTATCGTCCACACTTGCTTGCACAATTACTCCAAAATATTAGTCTCATGGACTAGTCTTGGTTGCTTGCCATCTTTTCTCACATTTATTGTGTTTCAAAGTTCAAGCAACCACAAAATAAGGGCCCTTTTTATGATTAGCTTAATCGTTAACTTTTATTTTGTATTTCATAACAATACAGAAGCTAGAAAATATAACATAAATTCATGATACTGTTTGCTGCTTGTGCACCAAATCTAATCTAATCTAATCTAATATGTTAATATATTGTCGATCCTTGTGACTCCCAAAATGATTCAAGAGGGCAAATGAAAATAAAAAGGCTCCATTATGAGCGAATGCATGCGAGATTGGTGAGATTGGTCCATGTAAGTCCCACACTTTATTCATATTTGTTTTTCCTCTTGTTGTTTTTTTTAGAACTCATTTATTGTCAACTTTTTTGGTAGAACCTCTAAATAATATAAAATAGTATTCATTTCAATTGATTTTGTAATGGATCCTAGAATTATTAATAGTTTTTCCTTGCTTAGCATAGATTCTGTAAAAAAAAATTAAATTAATTAAATTCTTTTTATTTAAAAAAAAACACTTTTAAGTGATTGAATTGAATTGAATTAGATAGTCTCAGATAGGTTTATAACTATAACATGAGAAAACTATGTTAAAACAATTTTATTTCTTAGAACGACTCAATTTGTGTGCCCAAAAGAAAATTTAAAATAGCGAAAGTGCAGAAAACCAATGTTCTTCGAACCTTTAAAGCATATTTGTTAAAAGCACCATCCCATTTAATCTTTTCTTAACCATTTAGACACTTTGTGTGATTCCAAATCAATGGAACTAAAAAGAAAACACTCATATTAATTCGGGAATAAATCTAATTATCCCAAGGTTTTATTCATAATTATAACATAAATTGATCATTAATTTGACACTGCAGGGCTTGGTTACTAGCAGATCTAGTTCTGCACTTACCCCTTTGTTTGTCATGGCTTTGCTGCTGCAACTCTTTTCACATGTATTGGCACATCTTCCTCTTCTTTATACATTTGCACAAACAAAAAAAAAAAAAAGAGAAAGAGAGGTAGATAGATAGAATGGTAAGCAATAATATCGACAAAAAAAAAAGTTACCATGCATGCATGTACCTAATAGAAATAACACATACATTAACAAGTTCAAAGATATATATTAGCAGAAATGTGAAATGATAATTGTTATTTTATTAAGTAAGTAGTAAAATAAATAACACTGATAATAATTGTTTTGTTCTTTCTTAACATTGAGTAGATGTCCAAATCCAACGTGTCATACTCGAGCACACACTCTTTTGGTAGTGTGTATCGGTCTAAACTTTTCGTATGTATGTACCAAAACTAAGCTCGGAGCACACGGAAGTTGCAAAAGTGAGAGTACACCGATCCAAAGTCCCTACAGATGAAGGGCAATTATTTCTTTTCAAGCACTCCTCATAGCACCAATAGTTGTCATTGCACTTGAACAAGCATGTATTGGCACAATTCAGAGCGGTAGCTAGCTCCCAATTTGTGGACATCATAGTTGCAACCATAAATATTAATGCAAATTTCGTAACTATGGCTGCTATTGGACCTTCCCTTTCTTAATTTCTATTTATTTTTTTCCTTACAGCTCAAATTTTGATTCTGCGCGTTGATCATACTCTAGGCCAACTTATAACTTTGTCATTAAATGCAGATACACAAAAAAAAAGGAAAAAATGTTTGGTGAATATCCAATTTTTTTAAAATATATCCACTTATCCACATATGCAAAAGCATAAATTATCTACTTATGACTTATCCACTTATGCAAAAGCATAACCAAAAAAAAAAAAAAAGAAAATTTTTAGTGCACACCCAAAAATTTAGGATAAACGATATATATGACAAAAAGTTCTTTTGCTAGCTATATTTGTTTTACTTTTTTCTTTGACAATCGTTCATATATGACATGTTTTGATTGGCTATCAAAAAGTTGAAAATCAAATATATTATAAATTTGTCATTAAGAAGTATTAATCATATCCATTAGATTAATGTTTATCCTTTTGATTATGTAGTTTTGAATGCTTCCCAAATTGCTAAGTGCGAATTTTTTCTTCTAAAAAAAATTTTCTCTTCTACTTCATGCTTAGATTACGACTTTAAGCTAGCAAAGTTTTCTTCTAATGTAAATATTTAGGTCTTCTTAAGGATGAGGTAAACTTTTGGGTAAGAGCAAGTTCTTTCATATATTTGATTTATTTTTATCTTGAATTGGCCAAAACAAGTTTTTTCTTTTGCTTGCCTTTCTAAGACATGATATTAAGAGTGTTTTTACTCTTTATACTTAAAAAGGTTTCTATAAATTCTAAAAGTTTTTAATTTAAATTGTATTGTTGCCTTTTCCTCCAAATTGAGATGAGCGGTTGACCAGCTGCCACACAAAGTATCTCTAATTATATCTTCAATGGTGTTTACTGCAATTCATCTTCCTCTTCTTTGTTGTCTATTATGGGGACCATCGCTAGTGTTGTTGCGGCCTTTCTAATGGTACCATGACACCCATCACTTCTTTAAAGTATATTTTTACAATCTTTTTTTTTTACTATACTGAAGAATTTTATGTCTTAGGCATTAATCTTTTTATTTTACAATTAAGTTATGGTCAACTAGGTTGATTGTAATAGTTATCGTGGTTGCCATTTTGCTTACGAAATATGCATCAATCCTACGCAAACACAAACACGCAATTTAATTTAAATATATTTACCTTTCCAATAACAATTATATCAATTAGTTTAGTGTTTATCCCTTTGATTATTTAGTGGTTTTTTTTTTTAATAGATGGTCAACTTCCATATTACAATTAGGAAAATTAACATTTAGAAGCGATAGGAGTACGCTTACCTCCTTTCGAACATAATGCTAATAAACTCACATCTCTAGATAATCAAATTGCCATATGCAAGTGTTTTAGGGTCTGTTGGGTTTACATGTTCGATGTTACTGTTACTCATTGCTGTTGTTGATTGCAGCTACTGATTGCTGTTGTTGATTGCAACTACTGATTCCTGATTGCTGTTTCATACTGTTGATTGCTGGAAAAACTAATAAAGTGCTTGTTTAAATTAGTACTTATTGTTGCTGTTGAATAACTAACAATATTTAATTTATATTCACGTCTACAGTTACAAAATTATTTTTTATATTATATAATTTTTATTTTTAGACTAAATATTTTATAAATAATATTAAGAAGTTTCTCACTTAATTTTTTTATTTTTTTCAAACAAAATTATTAATGTTTAATAAATAGTAAAAAATGTAATGTTTGGGTAATTTTTTCATTGTCAATATAATGAAAAATTGAAGTGAAAAAAAATATTATTTAAAAATTATTTAAAAATGAAAATGTTGTGCTTATATGAATATTCGTGAAATAGAATAACAATTAATAAATCTAATTTTTTTGGCAAGTAAAAAAATTATAAAGTTGTATAAATATTCTTTGAGGATAAATTAGTCTATATAAATTATTATTAACATAAAATACTAAAATGTAACCCAAAAAACACCAAAAAAGTAGTTTGAACTACTTTTCAATTAGCTGCTTTTAAGAAGTTGTATAATAATCAAATAGCAATAAAAAAAATTAACCAAACAATTATTTTTTTACTTTTTCAAAATAAAATATAAATACATCATCTTAAAAGCTAAACCAAATATTTTCCCCCTAATCCCAACCAACAATAAAGTAGCACAATTGAAAGCTATTGCAAGGCAACCAGTTACAGTTGCTATTGATCAATAGTAGAGGATTTCAATTTTAATTCTATGCGAGTAATATCTTTACAGGGGATTGTGGCACTAAGTTAGGCCACGGTGTTGTGACTGCTCGGTTCAGAGCAAGTGGTAGGATGAATTATTAACTGTTGAAGAATTCGTGAGGCACACAATAGGGTGAAAAAGGCTATATAAGGATGCAAAGAGACGTTGATAGGAAAGAAGGACTATGTGGTCTCGCCAAGCAAGCATCTTACCCCACAACATGAATGTTGTGATTCAACCTGATTAATTGGTTGCTACACGATGTTTGCAACCCTATAAAATGCTTTGTTGAAATTTTTTTTTTTGAATAGCAAGCCATAGAAATAACTCCACTTGGGAGGAGTGATTCCAAGCCATATATTTGGCCTGAATTCCGTAATTCTAGCTGAAAATGAAATGATTTCACAAAAAAATCACCTTTGGAACTAAAAGTTCAAGTCATTTTGTCTTGCTCCTCTACATCAATGACCACATAATCAAGTTCCTTCAATAGGAGAGAAAGGGTTTGTTCTTCCTACATAAAAAGGCTCTCATCTTAGTTATTATTTTTTAGTATCATACTTATAAGGCAAAATTATATTATGAATGTGTATATAAGCTAATTATCCTCCTTGTTATTGCTGTCAACTTTCTTATTTAAGCAAGATTTTTATGGAGATCAAGCAGGATCTCTTGCTAAAAATGGAAAGTTTCCTTTGGAGATAAGCAGATAGTTGTATGGTCAAACAAACTCAAGGAATGACCGATCAAAGTGAAGCAGCAGACAGGCTGTCAGGGTTCTAGTTTTAGAAATAATTTTGTTTATGGAAGAGAATTATCGTCCACACTTGCTTGCACAATTACTCCAAAATATTAGTCTCATGGACTAGTCTTGGTTGCTTGCCATCTTTTCTCACATTTATTATGTTTCAAAGTTCAAGCAATCACAAAATAAGGGCCCTTTTTATGGACTAGCTTAATCGTTAACTTTTATTTTGTATTTCATAACAATACAAAAGCTAGAAAATATAACATAAATTCATGGTACTGTTTGCTGTTTATGCACCAAATCTAATCTAACCTAATATGTTAACATATTGTCGATCCTTGCGACTCCCAAAATGATTCAAGAGGGTAAATGAAAATAAAAAGGCTCCATTGTGAGCGAATGCATGCGAGATTCGTGAGATTGGTCCATGTAAATCCCACACTTTATTCATATTTGTTTTTACTCTTGTTGTTTTTTTAGAACTCATTTATTGTCAACTTTTTTGGTAGAGCCTCTAAATAATATAAAATAGTATTCATTTCAATTGATTTTGTAATGAATCCTAGAATTATTAATAGTTTTTCTTGCTTAGCATAGATTCTGTAAAAAAAAATTAAATTAATTAAATTCTTTTTATTTAAAAAAACACTTTTAAGTGATAAAATTGAATTGAATTAGATAGTCTTAGATAGGTTGATAACTATAACATGAGGAAAACTATGTTAAAACAATTATCTTTTTTAGAACGACTCATTTGTGTGTCCAAAAGAAAATTTAAAACAACAAAAATGCAGAAAACCAAAGTTCTTTGATCCTTAAAGCATTTTTGTTAAAAGCAACATCCCATTTAATCTTTTCTCAACCATTTAGACACTTTGTGTGATTCCAAATTAATAGAACTCAAAAGAAAACACTCATATTAATTCGAGAATAAATCTAATTATCTCGAGGTTTTATTCATAATTATAACATAAATTGATCCTTAATTCAACAGTGCAGGCTTGGTTACTAGCAGATCTAGTTCTGCACACCCACTTGATGTTTCTCACTTAACCCTTTGTTTTTCATGGCTTTGCTGCTGCAACTCTTTTCACATGTATCAACACATCCTCCTCTTCTTTCTACATTTGCACAAAAAAAAAATAGAGAGAGAAAGAGAGGTAGATAGATAGAACGGTAAGCAATAATATCGAGAAAAAAAAAGGGGGTTAGCATGCATGCATGTAAGTAATAGAAATAACACATACATTAACAAATTCAAGGATATATATTAGCAGAAGTATGACATGATAATTATTATTTTATTAAGTAAGTAGTAAAATAAATATGACTAATAATAATTGTCTTGTTCTTTCTTAACATTGAGTAGGTGTCCAAATTCAACATGTATCATACTCAGGCACACACTCTTTTGGTAGTGCATACTGGTCTAAATTTTTCATATGTACGTACCAGAACTAAGCTTGGAGCACACGGAAGTTGCACAAGTGAGAGTACACCGATCCAAAGCCCCTATGGATGGAGGGCAATGATTTTTTTTCAAGCACTCATCATAGCACCAGTAGTTGCCATTGCACTCATATAAGCATGTATCGGCACAATTCAGAGCGGCAGCTAGCTCCCAATTTGTGGACATCATAGTTACAACCATAAATATTAATGCAAATTTCACAACCATGGCTGCCATTGGACTCTCCCTTTCTTAATTTCTCTTATTTTTTTCCTTACACCTCGAGTTTTGATTCTGCACGTTGATCATACTCTAAGCCAATTTATAACTTTGTCATTAAATGCAGATATACAAAAAAAGGGAAAAATGTTTGGTGAATATCCAAAATCTTTTAAATATATCCTCTCATCGACGTGTGCAAAAGCATAAATATATCTACTTATGACTTATCCACTTATGCAAAAGCACAATCAAAAGAAAAGGAAAATTTTTAGTTAGCACCCAAAAATTTAGTAGTAATGATATATATGACAAAAAGTTTTTTCCTAGCAATACTTGTTTTTATTTTTTCTTTTACAATCATTCATATATTACATGTTTTGGTTGGCTATCAAAAAGTTGAAAGTCAAATATATTATAAATTTGTCATTAAGAAGTATCGATGTGCTGATTTTTTATTGGCAATGTAAAAGAGAAGGTAAAAAATGACTGCGGTAGCAAACCCCATCACGAAAATTATGTCATAAAATATCCCAAAATTTACAATTATAGAAAGAATCATTTACTTTGCTAACACTCTTAAACAAGAAAAAGAAAAAAGTTGTTGAACCAGAAAAGTAAAAAAGTTGATGATTTTTTTCCATAATTATAAATTTTGAGATGTTTCATGATACAATTTTTATGATATATATCATTACTCAAAATTTAAATATATCCACTTATCCGCATTTATATGCAAATACAGGTGAAGACCCAAAATTTAAATATATTTACTTTTCCAGGTAGAATCATATCCATTAGATTAATGTTTATCCTTTTGATAATGTAGTTTTGAATGCTTCCCAATTTGCTAAATGTGAATATTTTTTTTTTTTTTACAAGCAAAGTCCTATTGGATAATGATAACTAGAAGCTATGACTTGAATTTTTTTGAGCAGGCAAAATCTCAAATTCGACCATTAATTAGGCTAAAACTTTACTCCCTTGATAAAATAGGAAAATGCAGCCAAAAGCATTAAATGCAAATCTTTTAGCTGGTTTTGTCAATCCTTGTAGGGGAAGAAAATGGAAAACTTTATCTCTCCATCGTCATCCTTATCTCAATGTTCTACTTTATTGAAGATAGAGTCTTTCTTTTTGCAAGAAGGAAAGAGCCTTCATAGAGTTTCATAGGAGAGGAATTACGCAATTCCCTTCAATCATCCTCAATGGAGAAGTAGCTCCCTCTAGCTTCTTTCATATATATCTCCCATTGAGATAGGTCAGTTCTTTCATCATGGAATCAATTTATCATAGAAGAATGAATCCATCCTAAAATTAGTATCTGTCACTCACAAATATTGGACCAAAATGAATTTAATTTTTGGTCAAATATTCTCAACATCTGATCCTTTGCATATTATTTAAACTAATAAATAAATATCGTGCAACTTGCAAGCACGCTGGCATACTAAAATCCCTTGATTTTTATCAACCAAAGATCCATTAACCAATGATAAAGAATAATTAAAATATTATTTGTAATATATCTTGAAACAAATTAATACACACATTTTTAACTATATTTGATATATATCAACTAGCATAAAAAATTATTTAAGTTTTACATAGATACTAAATGCTCTCTAAAAATTTGTAAATAAATCATTTTTAATTTTCATAATTCTTGTTTCTTTTATGCGTCAAACTCTTTTTTTTTTGTCTTTAATCCTACTTAAAGTCTCAATTTTCCAAACCATGATGAACTCTAAGCCTATATCAATTTCAATTGATGATGCTTAAACACGTGCAAAAATTTTTAAGGACTAAAAGATTTTATGGAAACAATTATCAGAAAATAGAATATTAATTCTCAAAAAAATTTGCTCAATACTTTTGTACAACATTTTTTTTTCACATGTGAACTTTGATTTTGACTTATTTAAAAGTTAATAATATTTTTGACTTAAGGTTATTGATCTTGACCAATAAATAGCAAACGGTAAAAATAAGGAGTCACACAACTCCTAAACATAAGGATGTCTCTAATTCTTCTATGTTGGGGCAACTTCTTTTATGTTGGGAGCCTCCAATTTTGAATAAAAGGAATCGTAGCCCTCTGTCTTAGGATTGTAACTCCATAATGGAGCTCTAAGCACTAAAGAAATGATAAGAAGCAATGCATTTTCATCCAACAATGTTTGATAGTTTATCTTTATTTTTTGTAAATTTAACAGTGCACTATCTATATTACTTTATTATTATTTTGAAACCACTATTACAAGACCAAAAAAAAATTTCCCAAACTGATATTGTCATTAAATCCCTGTCATCTATCAATCACCTCAGTAGATAATATGTTTGAATCCTTGTTGAGTTCGCATTGGACAGTCGGCGAAAAGTGTAAAACATTTAGCAGTAGGCTTTATTAATGTAAGCAACTTCTTGGCCAAAACAACTAATTAAGCCATTAATTTATATGAAAGAGATGTATAAGAATTTTGATTATAGAGAGACCTAAAGATTAAAATTGGAATTAAGTACTTGCGTTGCTCAAACAAGTTGCCTTGCAATAAGTACTATCACATAAGTGATATTTAAGCTTCCCAACATACGCTGAACTATATATTCTTGCTTGCAAAAGACATACTAACACAAAATAGTTCAGCGCACTACAGTATTGCGCAGCAATTTAGCTTATCCTGAGGGTCTCACTTCCTCGAATACCTCTTATTTTGGTTTCCTGGCATCAATCTGTAAGCTCAAAGTAGCAATACAGTAATTTTCCTTGTTGGACTTTGATACACGGACGCTTAAATAGGTCGATGTAGAGAGAGACAAAAATATTTTTGGTATATATTGGCAATATGGTTCATAAGTTTTCATTAATTTCAACACTTTTAGTTTTTGTTTTTTAATAAAAAGAAAAACTTCTAGTGCGCAATAAAATTAAGGTTCGTGTGCAATAATATTATTGACAATATGCATAAAGCGTATCACTGTCTCTCTCCATATCAATTCATTTCTGCATCCGTCTATCATTTTTCTTACTTTATTGCAACAATGAACAAGAAAACATGTTACATATAGAGCCAAAAAAAAAAAATAGTCAATAAATCCTTATATACCTTCCAAAGTTTTTGCTTAAAATCTTATATAGTATTAGATTATATGAAGAGTGTATTCACGAAAAACTCTAATCCCCTCCCTTATAGTCTCAATAACGTCATCCTCCCGGCCAAACAATGGAAATCAAAGTGAAGCCTTGGTCAACAGAGAGAGAAGCAAATAATCCAGCCAAAGGTTGTAAATACATAAAGGTGAAAACGTTGTGAAAAAGCAAAACCAAAAGAAAAGAGATAGTAAATTTGTGAGAAACAACTCACACTACAGTAGGCTTAACTTAATCTTTAAAAAGACTGGAATTGCTTGATTGACTCAGAGATGTTTACACATCATGTACATGATTGCATGGAAGAATCCACTAAATTACTTGATGACCATTTAATGAAATTATTTGGAAAGACTTCCACCGATTAAACAGGCATTCATAGAATATAATAAAGAGATTTACAGTACCTTTATTGCTTGCAAACAAAATAGAAAATTGGAAAGGTGGCTTAACTAGAAAGAACACAAGCAACTATTGAGTTTCCCATAAAAAGAACACAAAAATAAGGTACAACAAAAATTGCAACCAATTATTGAACCTACCAAGACCCCACCAAAAATTTACAAAAAAAAAAATGGAAAACAAAAATGCATGGATCAAAGAAGTGATTATAATCAATAAAATCTCAAGGGACACAGAGACAGAGACTAAACTAAAACAATAGAGATGAATCCATATATAGACAGAAGCTTCAAGATGAAGTCAACAATGTCTACAGATGGAATAATAGGGTCTAATAATGGTTAGGAAGATTTGATGGAAGCAAAGGGGACGTGCACCAGAGAAATAATCAGACTGAGAGAAAAGTGTTACAAATGGGGCATTTAAAACGAAAAACTTAGCCTTGTTCCTTAGATGTAT
Organism: Carallia pectinifolia; assembly: GCA_037832335.1. Lineage (NCBI taxonomy): Eukaryota > Viridiplantae > Streptophyta > Magnoliopsida > Malpighiales > Rhizophoraceae > Carallia > Carallia pectinifolia. Next base: position 16,110,173 of record CM075445.1, read on the forward strand.
TGCGGTTGAGATGACATCGTGTAACGATCATCACCCTTATTTCAATGTTCTGGTCTACTGAAGATATTGCCTTTGTTTTTGTTCAGAGGAAAAGCCTTTATAGAGTTTTATGGGAGATATTTCTGTTGTTCTAAAAAAAGAATAACAAAAAATTTGTAGAAGAAAGATTCCAGTGAGAGAGCACTTAATTTTTTCTTGGCTATAATTCAACTTTTTTTTTTATTACAATCTAAAATCCCTTATAAAGGGCTTAAGATCAAGATATTTGTTCATAATCATGATTACAATAGCTTTTTCTACCAAACCAGTAAAGGTACAAAGCAATATAAACTCAATCAAGTACAAAAGCTGCACCTAATCCCACTAATTGGGTTTTATAGACAAAGACAACCACTAATCACAACCAAAAGCAATACAAATCAACTTTAACATCATTACTTGAACTAGACTAATTACATAACTAGTTACAAGTTAACCAAATACACACTTAACCAAAAAATCTTCATTTGCTTACTGCTAAAGTTGTTATCACACTTTTTTGCAATTCAGTTAACTTCCAGACTCCAATACTGAACCGCTGAACAAAGAAGAAGCTAGGCACTCAACACTCCTCCTTAGTTTTTTTCTTGTTCACATACAAGCCATTTTTTAGCTTTTCAACGAGAGCTTTGGCAGTGCCTTTGTCATAATGTCTGCAAGCCACTATTGTAAAAATCAGACCGGACCGACCGGTCAGACCGGTTGAACCGGTGACCGGCTAAGGGTCTAGGCCGATTTAGGGAAATCTGTGAGGGGTGACTCAGACCGGTAAAAATTGGTTAAAACCGGTTAAAACCAGACCGGTTGGATCAGTTCAATGAAATTGAAATATTCATAAATTATAATTTGACCTCAAATGTTATTTAAATTATAATTTCAGTACTAAATTTAATTAAAAAGTTCAATTTAGTCTTAAATCTGATTAAAAATTTTGATTTCATCCTTAAAATTAGAAAAATTAATATTTAATCATTATCTATAATTATTATTTTTTAATTACTTATATATATATATATTATTAAATACCGGTTCAACTGATTAAATTTTGACTCACTAATATTTTCGGTTCGATGACCGGTCCGATTCTGACAACCCTGCTGCAAGCTGACCTTTAGAGGTGCAATGCTTCAACTGCACTTCACCTTCTTGATGTACTTCCTTTACAAAATGGTATTTGACATGTATATGCTTTATTCTGCCATGAAAAATGGGGTTTTTAGACATTGCAATTCCAAAGCTATTGTCAACCTTGATCTTAGTAGGCTATCCTAAGTCACATTTCAAATCATCTTCTTGATATGTATGGCTTGATTAACTACTTATGCTTCAGCAATGTATTTTGCCTCAGCTGTAGACTATGCAACAGTTGCTTGCTTTATAGAACTCCAAGTAATCAAGGCTAAAACAAAGATAAATAGCTGACCAGAGGTGCTTTTTGAGTCATCACAAGACCTTCCCCAATCACTATTTGAGAACCCTATTAAAGATAATTCATCTCCTTTCACCAACTTCACACCATAGTCGGTTGTACCTTTAATGTATCTTAGAACTCTTTTAGCTACTCTCAAATGATTATGGTAGGATCTTGCATAAACCTTGACAATAGACTTATAACAAACATAATGTTAGGACTTGTTGCTGTTAGATACAATAAGCAGCCTATCAAGCTTCTGTAGTGAGTCCCATTTGTCTTTCCTGCATAACTTGTCATTTAATATGAGAGGAGTTGCCACAGGCTTAGATTTTTCCATCTTGAACTTCTTTATAACTTCAATGGCATATTTTTGTTGATGAATGAATATTTCATTCTGAGTTTGGACCATTTGCATTCTTTAAAAAAAAGGATATCTTCCTAAGTTTGTCATTTCAAAATCTCTTTGTATGTTGCCTTTGAAGTCTTTAATCATTGAGCCACTACTCCCAGTGATCAAAAAGGTCATCAACATAAATTGCAACAATTAACAAATCAGTTGGAGCAATCTTTACATATAGTGTGGCTTCATCCTTGCTCCTTTTAAAGCCTTGCTGCAATAGGTGCTCAAGAAGCCTGCTATTCTAGGCCCTAGGAACCTACTTTAGTTCATAAGCATATACATTTTATCTTCCTCTCTTTCTTTGAAAAAATCATCTGACTACTCAATATAGATCTCCTTTTCAAGCTTGCCATTTAAGAAGGCTAATTTTACATTTAACTGGAAAACCTGCCAGTTCTTGTGTGTTACAACAATTAAAAGAAGCCTTATTATGTCAAGTCTGCTCACTGGTGCAAAAATCTCTATGTAATCAGTGCCAAACTCTTATGAATACCCCTTGACTACTAAACTAGCCTTGTACTTGTTCAATGAGCTATCAGCATTCAGTTTGGGTTTAAAAACTCTTTTAACACCAATCACATGCTTGTGTTTGGGTCTATGTACAAGTCTCCAAGTGCCATTCTTTTTAATCATCTCAATTTCTATTTTCATAGCATCTATCCATGATTCTGACTTTACAGCTTCATTATAAATTGCTGGCTCTAATAAGGCCACATTTGATCTTTCATACACTTTAATCAAGGGCCTAGTGCCTCTCACAAGCTCATGATCAAAATCAACTACATCATTATTTGAATCATGTTGTGGTTGAGTAGAGAGCTGAGGACTACTTTGACCTTGATCTCTGTCACTTATTCAGATTTGCTCTAATCCCAGCTTCCAAGCTCATCAAATTTCACACTCCTACTTACATACACCTTGTGTGTCTTTAGATTGCAAATTTTATAGTCCTTTGAAGTTAAACTGAAGCCTCTAAAAATTCCAATCTCAGCTTTAGGATCAAACTTGTCTCTTTTGGCTGTAGGCTCTATGGCTATAACAAATACAGCCAAATAGCTTCATATGTTGCTGAGGAGGCTTCACTCCATGCCAAGCCTTATATGGAATTTTTCTTCCCATCAAAGCTCTGGAAGGCAACTTGTTCAGTAAATAAACAGCTGCATTAACAACTTCTGCCCAAAAGCTTTTTGGAAGCTTTTTTTAAAATAGTAAGTACTTTCTTATTTCCATAATAGTTTTATTCTTCCTCTCCACAACTCCATTCTGCTAAAGATTGTAGCTAACTGTCAATTGATGATGAATTCCAACTTGTTCATAGAACAAATTGAACTTCTCTAAGGTGTATTTAATCTCATCGTCAGATCTTATCATTTTGATTTTGCTTCCCGCTTCAGTCTCATTCCATAACTTGGACTTAAAGAAAACATCTACAACTTCATATTTCTGATGCAAGAAATATATCCAACATATCCTGGTCATGTCATCAATAAAAAAGAGGAAGTATTTACTTCTATTGAGAAAGGATGTAAACATAGGGCCACATATGTCAGTGTGGATCAACTAAAGTTTCTCAGTTGCTCTCCAAGCTGTGTTTGTTGGAAAGGGCAACTTAGATTGCTTCATATACTGGCAAACATCACAAACAGGACTTTTAACATTTATAAAAGGCACATCAAGTGACAATTGCTTTTGATTCAACAAACATAAGAATGCCATCAAGGATGAAAGTAAGTTTCAACATTTGCTTACTATCCTAAATAAGCATAATCATCTTCCATGGAACTAGAAGGATGATGGTCCAACAACAAAGGGACAACATGTTGGGCTTAATAAAAATGCTAATACTGGGCACCATGAGACCAGTGATCATTGCTCGAATATTAGGTACAAAGATCCAGCATCCCTACGAATTAGGGGGAGGCCTAAGAGCAAGAGGAAGTTGTTTACAATAGAGATGGGCAAACGTAGAAGAGGCATTAGTAAAAGGTAGGCACCTTTGAGGGGACCAGTTACTTTGCATCATATCAACGGTTCTTCAGCCACTGAGTTACTACAACAGGTAAGCCTTCTGTTGAAGTGTTATGGCTATTTTTAAGAGTCATAGACTTAGCAATGTTCAAGCTGTTGGCAAGAGGCCCAAACTTGGCAATGTTTCTCTTTAAAATTCACTTAGTATACTGGGTCCAGCATAAAAGGTCTTTATAGTTTTTGTAATACATATCCACACACTTGTGTATAGATATTGAGCTACAAATAGTCTTTATAATCCATTGTTATGGCAGTACAAAAACAGCTTTTATCGGCCCTATGTTATTATTTGTAGGCAAATGAAAAAAGGCTTTAGTAGCCAGGGTCGCTTTCCTTCCGTAAAGCCCTAACCTTGTGCGCTCCCCTCTGTTTCCTCTTTTTTCTGGCTTCATACTCTAATTCCTCTCTTTGTCTCTCATCATACGACCTCTCTCACTTTGGCCTCTCTCTCCTACATTCTCTTTTGTAAAGCTCTTGATCCACGCCCCTCAATGATTTATGATTACTTCGAACTTGTGAGATCTCTTGTGCCTATCCTTGCTACCTTCGTAGCCATCTCTCAGGTAGGAAGAAGAGTCATGCTCGTGAGAGGCCTCTCGATCCTTCGGCTTTGACTACTTGTGGTAAGATTTTCGGTCCGATCAGCAGTAGCAACGGTGACGGTGGTCGTCTCATCTTGATCTTTGTTGTCTGAAGGGTGCTTGTGTTCTCGGTCACAATGGCCTTTGTTGGAGTCGTGGTCTCGTCCTGATCATCTCGCAAGCGTTTGGAGGATTTTTCTTTCTTGGATGAGCAATTCGTTATTGCTAGGGATTTTTCTTTTCACATAATAAAATAAAACTCTAGTATTACTTACTTGAAATTCAAATTTTAAATTTTAAAAACCGTAATTTAAATTTTTAATTTTTTAAGTTTTAATTGATTGGGCCTTACTTACCACGTAGGATCGCGTATTTAATTAGGCATCTTCTTCCAAAAATGTAATGATGCCCAACTAAAAATAAATAGATAGAGAAATTATCTCTTGTAAATCTTTATGCTTAAACTAAGAATCAATTATCAATCAGAATACTTTTATTCAATTTACCATGGTTGAGATGACACCACATAATAATTATCACCTTTATTTTTTTTTTTTTTGACTGAATTATCACCTTTATTTCGTCATCGATAAGTTTATCATGGATATATTAACTACACCCTAATATCTTGCATTCGCAAAACTTGGGCCAGAATGGATTTACCCATTGGTCAAAAATTCTAAACATCTAATCCCTCACATACTATTTATACTTGTAAGAGGACCATTAGGTAGCCAAACCAATACGTCCAGAGAGGCAGTCCAAACTGTGGGTCCCATAAAAAAATAATGTAAAAATTACGAAAAATTTGAACAACTGTTTAAGGATCTGAAAATTTGAATTTCAAATTTGAAAATTCAAAAGGGCTGAGAGAACTCTGTTTCCTTCTCTTTTTTCTTTTTCCTTTTCTTAAAACTCAACAACAACCAGACCTTTGGTAAAGGCTTCGAGGGCACTTGGGTGGGAAAATGGAAATCAACGAAGGGGAAGAAAGAAGAATTCAGATTCTCAATTTGAGGGTACTCTCTCCAAAAATCAAACCTCCTTTTTTTTCCTTATATTGTTTATTCCCACTTCTCCCATTTTCTGCTAGTTCTTCCAAATGCAAAAGCTTTCTTTTTTATTTCTTGGATTTTTTTTTTTTTTGTGTGTATTTTGAGAAAATAAGCAATTGCTATCAGAGAAGCTGCAACCAACGTCGAACCAAAGCCGAAAAAGAGATTAATTCTCTTCTGAATGGTTACACAACAAACGTAAAATACAGGGCTTCAATTGTGCCATCTCAGCCCACGGATTCCAATTCTCAACAACAACCAATTTTTTTTTTCCTTTTCTTTTCTTAAATTGAAGAAAAAGGCATGCCTTTGTTTTCCCCTTTATTTATCTTTTCTCCAAATTTTTCGTTACCATGGGGATTTCATCTTTCTCATGTGGTGTTTGTTACGGTTTATCAGTTATGCTTTTTCTTTTTTCAGTCACCATTCATCCCATGAAAGATCGTAGGTCTTGTTATTTACTTCACTTTTACCTACCTCTTTGGTCATAATTTGGTGCCTCTTATTTCACGACATAATAAAATGATCGTGAATTTTTCTCCTCCACTAGCTCTAGTGGCCTGCAAGTACTTAAGAAGTCTTGAACTATGAGTTAATTTATGTGATTTCTATTTCTATTGTATATTATTGCTTTATTAATGTGTTCATTTTTCATTGTAATTTGAAGAATTGATTTTGGGCATTGGTGTTTTGTTGGAGTTTCAATCAATGTTTATTATAGCTTGACTTTTAGTTAGGTTTCCAAGAATTTTCATAAGATTGGAGCACAAGTTTTCTAACATAGTTCGGGATATCTTAAAACTCAGCTATAAATGTTTTTAACTTCAAAAAGATATCAGTTTGAGGAAAACCCATGGGCTACTTGACGCCTGGCTGCCTGGGCTCTTGATACTTATGTATCACATAGGTGTCAGATGCATCTCTCTCAGGTAAATTAACAAGGTCACGACTCCATGTTGGAATAATCAAGTAGATGACTTTTGTTAATTTGTCTGTATTAATGCTTTTCTTGGAAGGGCACCGTTACAATGAACATTGACCTTGTGAAGTTTGCTAGGATGTTAGTTGTGGCAACTTAGGCATGTTTATAAGATTTTCTCACCATTACATCTTGGCCTTTTGTTTTTGTTTTTATCTATTTTTGTTTCTTTTAATTCCCCTTCTAATCTTGCTTTTGTAGATCTTTGTTTACTACTATGCTCCTCAATAAAACTGGTTATTCATAATAGGTACTCTATGTTTGATAACAATGCAGCATTCCTCTGCATTTGTGTTTGTTTTCAAGAAAACAAATACAAATTCCCAAGAAATGAATTGGAAACATTTGGGAATTCTTAGGAGGACATAGTCACAATGTGCATCTCAAAGGAGTCGTTGCCAGGAGTTGGAGATGGGACCAGTACTGGTGGAATTGATAAATAACAATATTATTGTTGCATAGGAAGATGATCATCGTTATCATAGAATTTGAGCTACTGATATTCATGAAAATATTACTATGGCATATGAACATTTTCAAGCTCCATTGTCCTCATTAGATGAAGTACTAACAGCTTCATCTTTATGTGTGTAATATGAAATATTCAAAAATCAGTAACAGCCTTTTTATTTAATTGAATCATCTTTATGTGTGTGATATGACTATCTCTTTTTCCCCAAAAACTGCATTTCAAGGACCATTCTGCTTTATTGGCTAAGCAATTGATCAAAACCTAATTGTTAATTATTTCATGGACCGTACATATCATATTATGCATGCCAATTTTCTATTTGGGTACCATTGGCTTTGTTCACACTTCTTAGATTGAGAAATGATCAAAGCACAGTCTTTAGTCTAAATAAATGGTTGAATATAAAATCAACAACTTGTTGACTCTCAGTTGTATTAATGCTAACTAGTCCTGTTATTTCATAAGTTATCGTTATTTTTTCTAATATTCCTCTGTAGAAGCCGGATATGGGCTATAAATGATCTTATTGATTTTCCAGTGTTGTGCATTATATTCACCCATCGTATTCCACCTGTGAGTCTGTGGATATATGTTCCAGTCCGCCAACTTGAAAGCTTTTATTTTGCCACCTGTCTCATTTTTTGATAACTTTTTTTGGCAATTAATGGCACGAAGAAAAAGGAGAAAATTACATTTCTGGAATTTTTTTTGCCCGATTTTGTGTCAGAATGCAATGGGATTACGATTTTTTGCAACAAAAGTTATACTTTTTGCAACCAAAAAAAGTAGTTTTTGTTGCAGAAAATATCATCGTGGTTGCAAAAAATCACAGTCCTGTTAATTGGGCAAAAAACCTTCTGGAAACGTAATAGTGCCCGAAGAAAAATGAAGTCAACCATAAAGCATGCAATTAGTCTTCCTTTTTCTTTTTTTAGCGACAAAATTAGTGGCTGGGGGTTTTACTTTTTCAACAATAATTGTTCTGAAAATTTTCAATTAAGCGTATATTCACTCTTGGCTTCTATCATGACATTCCTTAATAGAAGCTGCTTTCTTACATTTAATAGATGAATGATAATGTCAATAGGAAACCATCTATAACTAAACTAAATGGAATTAGCAAGTTACGCCTTAATCACTTTGCAACTCATGTTCATACCTATCTTTTGGAGAGTAGCTTCCAAGAAATGCTTCATGCTCCTTTTCCTCTTCATTTAGAACTGATCCTGATCTTTTGAAAGGACCATTTATGTTAACTAAACTCTATACATGCATGTTACAAGGACAATCAAGTAGGAAGGCGAGTTCTCTATACCAGAGAAGGCTCAGTCTAAGATCAAGCTCCTTTAAAGAAGGCATATGCCCAAAAGTAAGTCTTGTTTAAGAAATTCTACAAAAGAAAAGATAGGGTGATGTAAGGATATCCTTGTTTTTAAACGTCACAACCTTGTGGTTGTAAGGCCTGTATTGATGATTAGTGTAGCTCAAATCATTTTGGAAGCGACTAACTATAAAAATATATAGACAGTTTTATTGCAATGCAATTTGAATTTGTAGTAATTTTCTTTTTGTTTGTTGCAAAAATTATAAACACATAAAATTTTAATAGCATATTGGAAATCAATATGAATGACTACCCCTATAAACTAGCTGAGTAAGGAGCAAAAATAATTGTAGCCATAGTACAGTGTTCAAATTAAAGGGTAGTGTTACAAGGCTAGATTTTGGTGGCCAAATTTCATCTAAATGTCATTGAGTTTGTGCAACCGTAAGCACTTTTCGTGCTACCGCAAGTAAAAATGAATTGAAAAAAATAATAATATTTTTTAGCATTATTTTTTATTATTACTGTTGCATAAAATATGTCTTTTGTTGTACAAAATGAAAATCTGAAGATTGTTGGCCCAGCAAGTTGTTTGGCTATACGACTTTTCCAAAATGGAATAAGTTTTTTAATTAAATTTCTACGTATAATTGTATTTTTGTTGTAATAAAATATTAGTTTGTTGCAAGTAAAAAACAGTCTGTTGTGATTTATTATAAATGAATATCTCTATGGATAACTCAGTAGAAGAATGAACATAATTTTTTTCAATCGAAAAAAACTACAATTTTGCCAACTGTAAATTGTCACCAAAAATGGAATATAAACCATGGTTATGGAACTTAGTTTAACTCTATCGGTTGGATAAATGAACTGGTAATCTAAACATGAGATTGATTTAGTTCATGAATCGAAATATCATAAATTGATTTTTGTAAATTTTGAGATGACAGAGAACAAAAACGAAAGGAAATTTGGTAAACTTAGAGAAGAATATTATGATCAAAATAAGAAGGATATGAAGATGTGCATGAGATGTGGTAACCAATAAAACTTTTTTATTGTTAAATAATAGTTATATGCATTAGTAGTTAATAAAATGCAACAAAATGTAGAGCTAAAGAAAGATTACATATAGTTTTGAACATAATAATTGACTTTATTAGTTTCATCCTTAGTTTCATTCTTCTTACCTAGATGAACTCATGTGTGTGTGGATACTTTTTATAACAATTGCATTGCAAAAAGAAGAATAACTGTTGCAAAATATAAAAACTGATTCATAGAGAAGAGTTCAAGACGAACGTACACTACATTTCATAGTTATCCTTTTTGTCTAGATGAACTTATGAAAGTCTACCTTAGTGTAAAATAGCTTCAGCTTACCATGTGTAGATATCTTTTATAACAATGTCATTGCACAAAGAACAATAATTGTTACAAAATGTAAAAAGATATTCATAGAAAATAGTTGAAGACAAATGCACGTTATGTTTTATAGTTCTTTTTTCTGTCTAGTTGAACTTACGTAAAAGACTACCTTGGTGAGTGGAAATTTTCTTTAGCTTAGCCTAGGTGGGTCTCTTTGATAAACAGCCAGTTGCATACAGGATATATAATATCGCAAAATATTAAAAATGCTTCATAGAAAGGAGCAAAAGACTAATGTCTTGTTCATCTTGCTACTTGCTGCCTTCTTCAACACAAAGAAATTTTATGCAAATCTAATTACAGAAATAATAATGAAAATAACACAATCTAAACATATTTCGTAGATAGGAATGTCAACATAATTGTCCCATTCGTATGTCAAGATAAAGGTTTAGTTTGCCTTTGTATTTGTCTGAACCACATATAATTATGAATTTTGGTAAGCTAAAGCTATTTTTCACTAACAAATGTTGTCTTTTTCCTTAAGTTCATCCTAGGCAGGAAGAAGAAACATGAAACATGGTGTGCATTTTTCTAGAATTCTTCTCTATGAATCAATTTTTATATTTTGCAACCATTAATGTTCTTTGTGCAACGAATTGTTATAAAAGGTATCCATACACGGGTGGATGAAGCTATATTCTACTAACCAAGGTAGCTTTTAATAAGTTCATTTAGGCAGGAAGAAGAACCATGAAACGTAGTGTGCATTTATCTCAAACTCTTCTTTATGATTCAGTTTTTATTTTTTGCAATAATTACTATTCTTTGTGCAACAAAAGTGTTATAAATGGTATTCACACATGGTTGGATAAAGCTATTTTATACTAACCAAGGTAGCATTTTATAAGTTCATCTAGGTTGGAAGAAGAACCATGAAATGTAGTATGCATTTGTCTTGAACTCTTCTCTATGAATCAGTTTTTATATTTTGTAACAGTTACTACTCTTTGTACAATAAAATTGTTACAAAAGATATCCAAACACGGTTAGATGAAACTATTTTTCACTAACCAAGATAGCTTTTGGTAAGTTCATCTAGGTAGGAAGAAGAACCATGCAACGTAGTGTGCATTTATCTTGAACTCTTTTCTACAAATAAGTTTTTATATTTTGCAACAGTTATTGTTCTTTGTGCAATGGAATTGTCATAAAAAATATCCACATATAATTGGATGAAGCTATTTTTTTACTAACTAAGGTAGTTTTTATAAGTTCATTTAGATAAAAAAGAAGAACCATGAAATGTAATGTGTATTAATTTATTTAACATAAGTTATTTAGATTCATTAATATATTAAATGAATTAAATGTTATATTTAATTTTAAATCACATGTAATTACATCTATCAAATATAATTATTATGATTACTATATCTTATAAATAATTACATTTTATACATTAATGCTTTACAAATAATATATATATATATTTAATTATATATTAATATTATCATAGTTTACATATAATTAAATTTCTCAAATGCAATATTATAATATGTATAATATTCTTATTTTTTTATATATAATATTAAATATCAATTTTACTGGTTCAATCCCAGTTGAATTTGTTAAATCTTGAACCTCTAAAATTTTTACTTCAATAACACGGCCTGGTTTTTACTACATTGAATAAAATGTGCCATTAAGACTATTTAGCAATGAACAAGTTAAACTAAATGCAATAATATTACTTTATTGAATGGCTACATTTGATCTACAATTTTAATGACCATTAATAATTTCTTGCAATCTAAATTAAACTAATTGCAATATGCATTATTTAACAATAAGTGTCCGTATATATTACTTAAAACCTTATTTTATGATCCAATCATTCACTAAAATTGCTAAATTAAATTTTAAGTTAACCTCGTGGTCACTTGTGATTGCATTGGACTACAAAACACTAAGCAAGAATCTATTCCTCAAAACATATGGAATTTCTTGCTCGAGTATCTTGCACTAATGATCAATTGCTCTCCCCTCAATTGAATTGTATTACTTAATTTTAAGTTTCACAAAATATTTTACCCACTACATTACCATACTGTCAAATAATTCCACAATCTGTAAATATCTATGGACACGGAAAAAGTGAGACGGGGAATCGACGAATTGCAATTGATTTTTTTGTGTAATCAAACATTTAATTCTGCCTTCACAATTTTTCAAGTCCACCAAGACAATTGTAATTTTCTGTTACCAAGGATGCATGGACACAAGGAATGCCAATGCAACACAATACAAGCATGAATATGAGACACACAAACTCTTACAAAATTAAAGGCACTAATATATCGTGCACATGATTATAATACATATATCTGTGTGTGTGCATGTGTGAGTTAAATATTTTTTATTAATTCAATATTCTTTTGTAACAAATTATTATTATTATTATTATATATATATGCATGACATAATATTTAAGAAATTATAAAATAATTTCTGTTAACATTACTAATAAAATAGCAAATTTTTAATGAATATTACCTTTTTTTACTATCAAACAATTTATTGGTATATTTATCAGAAAGGTTTATAATTTTTTAAGAGATTAAAATTAATTTCATATATATGTATATATATGTATGTATGTATAACATTTTAATAATGAAATATCAATACATATATTAAAAGTGTCAAATACTTATATTAGATTAGTCTGACATGCAAATTATAAGTATTTGGTACGCATATTCAAATTTTTTTTATTTTTATTTCTTTATAAGATACATTTTGAATTGTCAAAAAAAATCAAACAAGTGTCATATTGTGTCCGAAACATGTATCCAATATAAATATAAATCATCTTAAAAGTATTGTGTGCCACATTCCGTTATGGACCCAACAAAAATTTTACGCTACAATGATCTAAGGCGAGAATAACTAGGGTTCATTGGAGGGAATTTTTGCTGCTCAATTTGCAGCCAATTTGGGCGGAGATTTTGCCGCCAAAATAACTGTCTTTCTCTCTTACTTTATTCATTATTTTACTGTCTAGAGGTAAATTTGGATAACAAATCTCCGCCCAAGCATCTTTTCCGTACTTGTAAATAGGATGTGCGGGGTGCGAGCATGCCTCAACTTCGACCACCAGATTGATAAAATAGGCAAATGCATCAAAAAGCATGAAATGCACTTCCCTCAATTTTCATCAATCCTAAATCCTATTGACCAATGATAAATAATAATCAAACTATTGTTTCCGACATATCTTAAAACAAATTAATACACAGATTTGTAAATGTATTTGTTATACATCAACTTGCATAAATGAATTATTTAAGTTTTACATAGACACTAAATGCTCATTAAAAATTTGGAGATAAATCATTTTATCATAGTAGCATAACACTATGGTTTCTTTCAATTTTTCACTGTTCTTAATTTCTTCAATCCATCCAAATCTAGTTTTTCCCTTTAATCCTGCTTAAAGTCTCAATTTTCCAAACTCTAATGAACTCTAAACCTATATCAATTTCAATTGACAACACTTGAAAAGGTGAAAAGTCTACCAATATTTTTGACAAGTGAGCTTTAATTTTAAACTTATTTAAAAGTTAATGATGTTTAATGAAATGAATCAAGAATTATGCGCTGAAAGTGTTACAAACTAACCCTGTCGTTTGTATTTTTCTTCCCAGAGATTGAAAGAATGTTTTCTGCTTCATTTTTCTTTTTCAGCTAAATGACTATCAATCTAAATTGTAACCAATCCCTATTTTAACATGCATCTTTATATTTAGAAACCTAATAGCTGTCAAGCTTTTCTTTCTCAGTTCTTATAAAAACCAAAAAGAGAATTATTACATGAACATACTAAAAAAGCTGTCATACTCTGCTCATATTGTAACTACAAACAAACCTTTTGCAATCATCATCATAAAATATGAATTAAAAAAATAATAATATCTTTTTATTGCATATTCTATTATTGTGATTGCAAAAAAAATCCTGACCAATTCATATGCCAAAATGATTTGGTCTAAGAACTTTTTCCGAACCAAAAAAATATTGGAATTGCTTACAGGCCTACAAAAGTCCAAAATCGTCGCTTCCAATGCTCATGTCATTAAAATCTTCTAGAATTTTCCACTAAGTCCTTAAGGGGAAAAAAAAAACATTACTGTTAAGACAAACACCAATAAACTCAAAATGGTAAAATAGTAAAGAGCCATGACTCTAACCACAAGAAAACCTCAGTCCTTTTAATTTTGGGAGCCTCCTCTTAATAATGCATGTGTCTTGGGACTGTGGCCCCCTAATAAAACTCTAAGCATCTTAGTAAATCCTTGTCATCAGTCAACCATCCAAGTTATGTTTTGACTTACAATTAAGTTAGCATCTGATAGTTAGCGAAAAACGAAAAGTTTAATGGTAATTCAGATTTAGCAGTAGGCTCTATTAATGTAAGTTACTTCCCGCTAGAACAACTAATTAAGCCATTAATATATTATGAAAACGATGCATCAAAATTTTTTATTATAGAGAGACCTAAAGGTTAAACATTGGAATTAAGTACTTGAGTTGCTCAAACAAGTTGCCCTTCTCATAAATACACACATAAGTCATACTTAAGCTTCCCTATGTACACCAAACTATATATATGCTTGCTTGCAAAAGGCATACTAACACAAAAGGCATACTATATATATATATATATATATGCTTGCTTGCAAAAAGCATACTAACACAAAATACTCGCAGCGCACTACAATATTGCACAGCAATTTAGCTTATCATCCTTGAGGACAAAATGGCGTCTCACTTCCTCGAATACCTCTTCTTTTGATTTCCTAGCATCAATCTGTAAGCACAAAGCAGCAAATCAGTAATTTTCCTTGTTGGGTTTTGAAACACAGACGCACAAATAGGTTGACACGAAGAGAGACAAAAATACTTTTTGTGTACCTTAAGTTTATTGCACATCATAAATTTTTATAAACCTCTACATTTTTAGTTTCTGTTTTTTTTTTTTTTTCAAAAAAGGAAAAACTTATAATGTGCAATAAAAATAAGGTTCGTGTGCAATAGTACTATTGACAATATGCATAAAGGATTGTTTTTCTTGCTTGATTTCAACATTTAACGAGAAAAAATGTTATAAGAGCCAAAAAAAAAAAAAAAAAGTGAATAAATTCATATATACCTTCCGAAGTTTCTGCTTAGATTCATAGTATTGGATTACAGGGAGAGTGTACTCATGGAAAACTCTAATTCTCTTCCTTATTTTCTCAATTACGTCATCCTTCCGGCCCTTCATTTCCCCAGAAAACAAAAAATGGAAGAGTGCATCATCATCAGGACACAAGACAGACAAAATTTACCAAGAAAAATGGCATATACGATCATGGAGTCAAACAAAGAATCATCCAACCTCATTTCTGCCAAGCGAACGCCTCACCATCTCTTCCTCAGGACAGTCAAAGAACAAGACTAGATTAGGCTCCATCATGGTCTGCAGAGGAACCAGCAC
The DNA here is from genome assembly GCA_037832335.1 of Carallia pectinifolia. Classification (NCBI taxonomy): domain Eukaryota; kingdom Viridiplantae; phylum Streptophyta; class Magnoliopsida; order Malpighiales; family Rhizophoraceae; genus Carallia; species Carallia pectinifolia. The sequence goes on from CM075445.1 coordinate 16,125,378, forward strand.
ATTTGTTAGCATTTTACCATATGAACTTGAAAGTATATATCTACATTTGGACTTGTCTTATAAACTGATTTGTTACTTGAATTGTGGGCATAAAGAGAACACATATTGAAATATCTTACTGTGGCTTCAAAAAGTGCACGAGTTTGCTCGTCGCGGGGGAAGCCATCAAAGATGAACTTGTCATTGCCACTTTGTTCCATTGCTCTAAGAACGAGGGGGAGGGTAATCTCGGGTGGCACGAGTAATCCATCCGTAAGCATGTTTCCAATCATAGTCCTGTCCACCAAAAAGATAACAACATTATGTATGAAATGTTTGCAATCATGAGTACAATGACTCTATATAGAAGAGTTGCCAAGGCACAAAGCCAGTTCTCATTCAATTTCCACACACAAAATATAGAAAACAGATGAAAAATGATGCATTCCCTGAAAACTAAGGAACTAAAATCCAAGTGAACTAGTACTTTGCAGGCCTTCTAGTGTAATGTAAACAACAACAATGCAACAATTAAAGACTGCAATTTTTAACTTTCTAGCTAATGAATTTAAGTGTTTACTTACGCATTCTCGGAGCCACTTTCGCTTTCTTTTCGAAGAATGTCTCCACTGCTGAGATGTGTGTATCCAAATAGCCGTGCAATTTTCGCACACTGCGTTCCCTTTCCACTGCCTGGGCCACCTGATTCGCAACGGGGAGAAATTGAACCACATCATGTAACACTATAGGCTCTATCATATGCCCATAAAATTGGAGTGAAAAACAAGTTTTCATTTGTAGCTCTATAGGCTCTATTTTTGCATCTCACCCAATAAATTAAATTTCTAGAATCATGATAAATTTTACCAGTTTGAACCAAGTTAGCCTACTTTACGTTGAGCAATTTCTTGATTTTTTTTCTTTTTTTGAAAAAAAAAATGCCACACTAAGTTTGCATACAAGGGCCGTTCTAATGCTATCAATTTGCTATTGATAAACCCAACAAAGGACAAAATTAGCCGTCCACAAATCTTGAAGTTGAAGTAAGATTGCAGAATTTCACGTTCAAATGTGCTGTTAAACCCCTTCTTTTGAGATCGTTCATTCACTGTGCACAAGGTGGAAAGCAGACAGATGAAAATGCAAGGGCTCACCCAAAACAACAACCACAGTAGGCTTCTTCTTAACATCATCTCCATTTGCTTCGCTCTGAATCAAATGCAATGAATCATATGTTAACATAGAGATAGGATACAGATGATAAAGAGGTATCTTTACGACAATCCATTTTATCTGTCATAGTAATACATCTATTTGTCATACATCTCTCACATCTGTTCACTTGCCTTCCAGCAGCAAAACATTGATGGGATAAAGACAGTCAAGCAGTAGAAAAGACGGAACGAAATTCATTGCCTGGATCGATCAAGCGATAGTAGCAGCTGAAATTACCTGGCCTAAAGCATCAACAACAGCTGTCTCCATTAGTCCCTGCTGACCAGTGTTTTCAAGTATTCTCTGGAAATTTAACAATGAAATAACATTTTATGACATGAACATTGCAGGTAATAATGGTTTAACAAAACATCAATACATAAAGCACTACGTTTCTTTGTTCTTTTGTTACTTTCCCCAGTTTTCTCGGAGACCAAACAATGGGAATCAAAGTCAAGCCTTAGTGAACAAAGAGAAGCAGATGATCCAGCAAAAGGGTGTAAATACACAAAGGTGAAAATGTTGTGAAAAATGAAAACCAAAAGAAAAGAGACAACAAATTTGTGACAAACAACTCATACTACAATAGGCTTAACTTAATCTTTAAAAAGACTCGTATTGCTTGATTGACTCAGAGATGCTTACACATAACGTACACATAGATTTTTAGACTGCATGGAAGAATCCACTTAAATACTTGATGACCATTTAATGAAATTTTTTGGAAAGACTTCCACTGATTAAACAGACATTCATAGAATATAATAAAGAGACATTTACGGTACCCTTATTGCTTGCAAACAACATGGAAAACTGGAAAGGTGGCTTGACTAGAAAGAACAGTAGCAACTGTTGAGTTTCCCATAAAAAAAGAACACAAAATTAAGGTACATTAAAAATAGCAACCAATAATAGAATCCACCAAGAAGACCCCATCCCAAAAAAAAAAAAAAAAAGTAGGAAAACAATAATGGATGCATCAAAGAAGTGGATCATGGAGACAAGGGACTCAACTAAAACAGCAGAGATGAATCCATTTACAGACAGAAGCTTCAAGATGAAGTCAACAATGTGTACAGATAAAATGATGATGGGGTCCAATAATGGTTAGGAAGATGAACAGTGAAGGGTTTTACCTTTGATGGAAGCAAAGGGGACGTACGGCAAAGAAATAATCGGACGGAGAGGAAAGTGTTACGAATGGGGCATTTGAAAGGAAAAACTTAGGGGGCAGAGGAGTGGAACAGGGTGGTGTGGTGTAGCGTCAGTTCTACTTCTGCATAGGTTCCGCGTTGTTTTGCTTTTTTAAAAAAGTGAACAAAAGTAAATCAAAAGAGAGTATGTGCACAATAATAAAATGTTAGTCAAATTATCAAAGTGACTTAAATTAAAAAAATTTTGAATTATTTAGAATTATTTTGTGCGTTAAGATGAATTAATTTTATATTTTCATAATTGAATTATTTAGAATTTTTTTGCAGTGCTAAAATTAATTTCTAAATTTTAGAATTTTTTTAAAAAATTATTGCCACCTCATCACAAAATTCATGATTTGATATTTAATCGTGTTTACGTATCGCTGATTGGGCTGATATATGACATACTTCATAAAACACTAATGATAAAGGGTGCAAAAAAGAATCCCCATAAATATAGATTTTAAAATAAAAAAGATTTTAGGTACAATTTCTAAAATATCTAAAGATAATAGGTAAAATATATATTTATACCCTTAAATTTTTATTTGTTAATTTTTAAAAATTAACATATATGAGATATTAAAATTAAAAAATCATAATTAATTATTTTAATGTAATATGAGATATCCAGCTTCAAATTTTTTAAATTTTGAAAAAATGTGTTATATACGTAATTGTGAGAACGTGATAAATATATAATAATTTAAATTTTTAAAGTATTAAAAATTCATTAAATTTAAAAATAAAAAATAAATTAATTATTAAATTAATTATATATTTTTTATTTATCTATATAATCTTACCCACTTTTAAACAATGGAAGTCTTTGTCTTGGATTAGGGTTGTCACAGAGCTTTCTAAAAATAAATAAATGAATAAATAAAAGATAAAAAGTGAAAAGTTGACATGAGAGCTGCGAAGACTGATATCTCCACAAATGCCGGGTCCGGAATCGCGGGAGTCTTACTACGTACGCGACTTTGTAGAAGAAATCTACTTTATGTACTGAAAATCTCTTGCATTGCCATCGACACTAACCTAATGGCTATTGGCACGAATTGTTTTTCGGACCCTGTCACAGGCACGTCGCAGAAAGGACAGGAGAGAGACGAAATGATGTGATGGGATGAAATTGTGATAAATTTATTAATGGGATACGGTTAAATAAATTTTTTTTATTATATCTATATGTATATTTTAATATAATTATAAATATTTTTTTGTATAATTATATAAAAAAATATGTAATAAAAAAATAATAATATTTTTTTATTTACTTTTTATCGATTTGGTTGCACAAAACACATTCTTAATTGCACAAAAAAAATTTCATGTGGAGACAGTAAAAAAAAATTATTTGGTCATAAACTTTTTTCTTTTATTAATAAATTAACATTTATTCGATTTTTTGATTTTTTTTAAATTTATTAAAAAATTCATAAAGTTATAAAAAAATATTTAATCAGGATATTTTTTTTATTTTTATTTTTACATTTTTTCGTTAGAATTAATATTTAAAATCTTTTAATTATAAGGATGCACATTGCAAACGTATTGAAACATTTTTTGTTTTTTTTATCTTAAAGAATTACTAACACAACGGTAAAAGAAGCGGCCTAATTAGAACAAGGTCGGGAGTTTTGACGATTAGTAGCCAAACTGCCAATTGTTTAAGCTATGCTCAATACCGGTGTTCAAACTCTTACTAATCAATCGGTATGCCCCGTTATATTTCATCATATTGTAGTGGGGCCTATTCCTTTATGTATGATCTAAGAGAGACTGTGCATCGTGTGGCTTATTTTCACTACTTTGTATGCGGTAACCATTAGGTTTTTATTATTGATTGTATTGACATTAGATATTAGGTTAATATATAAAAAAAATCATTAATTTTTTATAAAGTAATAAATTTAGTATCAATTTTAAAAATTAACAGTTTATTCTTCATAAAAAATTTTGTGATAAATTTAGCATGCCATGATTTTTCATGGACGGAATATGTCAATCTCAATTACATGTTCATAGAAATCTATCAATTTCGATAATATGATAATTATACATTTTAATATCTAATGACGCATATGCTTATTATGTCATCGAAACAAATAAAAGTTTACTGAAAAAATATCACACTGTAATAGATTTATTAAAAAAATTAAAAAGAAATAAATTGTTACATTTTAAAGTTGATAATAGATTTGTTATTACACACAAAATTAATGACTTTTTTATATTAACCCATAAATATTTGAAATAAATTCAATTCTAAATTACGTGTAGTTTAATAAATTTTTATATATTTTCTTATTCCAATAAAATTTGCAATAATTTTATTAATGTTATTTATATTAATAAATTCCCAAGAACCCTTTTAACATTTTATCAACGCACGGACATAGGCTCAACGCACATAATACATCAAAATACTTCAGTGTTTTGTGCGTTTTGTGTGCGTTACATTTTATTATAATATTATTTGCATCAATATTTTGTCATCATAAAAAATGAGAGATTGTTGAGATTTAAGGTTTCACATTTTAGTTTTAATGATTATAAAGCACTGAGAATTACTAACGTGTTTGTTAACTGCGATAGTGATTTGATTAATTCAACAAAAAGACAATTAAGATGGAACCAAGTTCGGTAAGAGAAGACTAATTAATTATTCATATCTAGTCACTTGATTGTTCACCAAGAAGGACAGTCTTAATGTCAAGAAGGATCTTGAGACTTCATTATGATGAGGAAGCAATGGAAATTCAATGAGAAGCACAATTGTTAAGCAAGCATGAAAGCTACCTATACAAGAATCAAAGTTCTCCCAATAACAATCAATTCCAGGAACTCCTTTCATCAAAAGGAATAGAATAAGATAATTAACTATACACAGTTAGAAAGATCAAGATGTCTAATCTCAAACACTTCTACGATTGCATTATTTGGAGATCTATACAGTAAGATACAAATAAATGATTAAAGGGTGCTTAATCTATAAAGGCAATAAGATCAGTTAATTTTCAGAAATGACTACGAACAAATGAAAAAAAATTAACTATTGAATTTTGTATGAATATAAATATAATTCTATCTAGTTCTTAAATTGATAAGAATCACATCAATTGGATGTGTAGATGAAGATATTTACAAAATACTAAAATATATACAATATGTCACGTCTAATCATATATGTTAATATTTAGAAGTTATAACTGTCTGCTAAAGAAGAATAAGCCTATAATTTTTTCATCATTAGAAGCCTATAATTTTTTCATCATTAGAAAGTTTCTTGAATCTACTTTCAAACACCACAAATTTCACATTAATTAGAGTTGCGTAAAAGAAGTTACGAGTAGTATATTGGAACGTGTACAAGCTATAAAAGCATGCTAGATGAATCAATTTCTAGCAGCTATAACATTTAGATGGAGCAAAATTATGTGACAAACTATACATAATTAGAAAACTACTCAAATGTAGTTTCCAAATCAATAATAAATTGTGTTATTTGGTTATTCTCTTTTATTTATTTATTACTATTTGAACCTAATTCACTTAACTTTCATATTATGTTTATTTTTTTATCTGTTCGAGTTTCACTATTTCGATCATAAATTTTTATATTACCCAATTCACCCCTTTCTTAGTTAATTTCGAGACCAACATTATTATTATTATGGACTTGTTATTATATCATATATGCATGTTCTGACTGGTTTAGTTTATTATACAAATTTTGTAGTCGAGTAATTAAAACGTAAAATGAGTAAACTATAGAAGATTTAAATGTATTTAACCCTAGAAATCAATGCAGTTGGTTATTAGAAGATGTCAATACACTTGTTTGTATAAATAAATGAAGAGTACCACAAAGACGAGCAGCTGATGGAATTCTAGTTAAAATTCTCTTACTCCGATTGACCACGAACATGGAGTTTATCATAGTACTTAATTATTGTCTACAAAATTTGGAATCTTAGTGTCAATTTGGCAAAATAAAAAATAAAAAAATAAAAAAAAGAAGAAGCATTTGGGAGGGGGGCAGATGAGAGAAGAATCATAGGGAGAAAAGAAAAATTGAAGCATTATAGCAATTTTTATTTCTACCCATATCTTTATTAGAACATTAATAAATCTATAAAGAATATAGAGGTTAAATACCTCATCCCTCGTAACTTGTTATGTTTAACAAAGATGTAGCTCTAAAGGCCATCCAATTAATAGTAATCCCTTTAAAAATACAATACAAGGCAGTGCATGCACCTAGAAAATAAATCATCTGAAAAAATAGAATATGTATCATGTTAAAATATAAATTAATTAAAAATTCTAGTGCAGTAGCTAAACCAAATGTAGGCCTCATGCTTAGAAACAGACAACTCCACGCGCCAAATATAGAAACATAGATTTTTTTTGTTAGTAATATACAAAAATATCACTAACTTTATCTAAAATAACAAACTTAATATTAATTTTATTTAAAGTAATAAATTTAGTATACAATGATTTTATATGAACAGAATCTGTCAATTTCGATAACAGATTTATAAAAATATGTCTGTTTTGATAACATAATAATCATATAAGTTAGTGTCGTATCATCTAAACAGATAAATTCTGTCAAAAAATTTCATAACGTGCTAAATTTGCTACTTTAAGTAAAATTAGTACCAAATTTCTTATTTTTAAAAATTGGTATTAGATTTATTACTTTAAATAAAGTTGGTGATATTTTTATATATTAACTCAAAATTTTTCCAAAACTTTGTTCAAGCAAAAAAAAAGTGAGATTCCTCCTAAACTCATCCACAAGAATAACATTTATTTAACAAGAAAACTGCCACTTTGATGATATTTAAACCTTTGAATTGGCCATTTAGTGAGCAAGTCCTTCATTTGATGGCAAAATTGTGTATGTTCCTAGACTCATTTGCAGAACTTATGTACAGTAATTAACTGTTGTTAAACAATATGCTTATATATAAGATATCAGAAAAAGGGAAGCTAAATATAATGTGTATTGAGATCAAGGATGGAGAGAACCTGACCAAAATGATTGCTATTTCACAATCACAATCCCTTCAGTAATATTTTAATGCATGATTTAATTATCAAACATTACAAGCCATGCCACTGAAATGCCAATCTATTTATCCACCCTGACGTTTAAATATCTAGTTAACATTTAAAGTCTGCTTCAATCTCCAAAAACCTTTTCTGCTCCAAAAGAGATCAAAGACAAAAGGTAGTATAACCAAGAACCAAAAAATCAGGTGCCATCGCTTATCAGAAAAGTACATAGGCCTATTAGGCTGGTATTTCTGATAAAGATGCAAAACCTAGACAGCAGCCTGCAAACACACAAAGTATAAAAAGACATAAGGGATAAATGGGGCCATGTTTCTAGATTTCTAGCTTTCCATCTGCATTCACCGATAAAATCTTGGAAAGTTGCAATATGAATTGAAATGCTTGCAAAAGCTTTAAAGAGAAAATGATTTCAAAATTTGCTCGTGATTCTCAAACCTCTCAAATTATACAGCTTTTAATCTAACTTAGTTCCTCAACAACAGAACTACTCAACATGATCGTAAAAGCTGCAAAATACTTGAGCGTCCACATCACTCCTACAATATTGCTTGTTCCATTCCCATCAATTTTCCACAAAACCCTTAGCTAAATCCCAATGTCGTTGGCCAAATGGCGGTTCTTGACATTCAAATTGTCCGAATTCGAGATCTATGCACTAACTTTTTTTTTTTTTGCAGCCGATCAAAGAAATTCTCAAACTTTGTATGGTAAATAAACACAATTACTAAATTTGGTCCTTTCATGACCACAATCCAAGAATACAGCTCAGCCACATAGCAACCTGGCTTATATGTAGAAGGCTAATTCGGTTTTCAAATCCTTCTCATGAAAATCATCAAATTCAGTGTAAGTTTTTTCCTATTACATAGACTGCAACTAAAGCATTTGATGATTATTAATACAACCATAGCAGCAGAACACAACACTCAAAAAAAAAAAAAAAAAAAAGCAGATACAATAATTCATGCTTCATTCAGGAGCATTAGTGAAACTCAAAGATTGATATAGTTCGTAATGCTTATGGTATATTTGCCATGGTATGGAAAGTCCCTTTCCCAGATTTCACTTGCTGTTCACCATGGAAGGCCTACAATATAACACACATATGCCACCTTACCTTCTCATCTTTGGGGGTAAAAATAGCTTTAACTTCTTCAAAAACCTCTTCAATAGGCTTCCCAGCATCAATCTGAAAAACAAGAAAACCAATCATTCAAATAAACACCCAAAAACTTATTGACAAATATATTTATACAATTAGATACACTAAACAAAATATCACCTTCCGAACTTTTCCCTTGGAATTGTAATGTTCAACCACAGGGAGACTGGACTCCAAAAACACTTTAAATCGCTTCCTTATTGTCTCTATGTTATCATCTTCTCTTCCCTTCATATTCCAATAATGAGAGGGGAGAAAAAGTTACATAGGTCATACTCCAACGAAAATAAACTAAACTGAGGTCACGGTCATTCGACCTGGTTCCTATTCAAAACGCGCCTTTCCATCTCTTCTTCAGAACAATCAAAGAACAGAACAAATTCTGGCTCAATCCCAGTCTGCATAACAATAGAACTTTCTCAGGTTAACAGAGTAATCATGCAGAGTTAGATCCAGGAGAAATGACTTCAAGATGCATTATGCCGAGGCCATCGCAAACATGAAAAGGTAATCCTTAGACATGTGAATTCATAACCATCTTTAAAGCTTCATATAGTTCAAATCTAGGTCCTGTTCCAGCCACATCCACCCACCCATGCTTCAAGACAGAGTTCTTAATGGCAAAGATGAAATGAGAGAAAGTTATTATGAGGCTCACAACAGCTTCAAATGCTGCACGGTTTTCCTCATTGCGTGGAAAACCATCAATCAAGAATTTGACGTTGCCACTTTCCTCCATTGCTTTTTGAAGAAGCTTTATCGTCACCTCAGAGGGCACTATCCTCCCCTCCTTAATCATGTTCTGAATCATGGTTCTGTAGACCATTAAAAACAGATCTTATTGATAAGGAAGTGCAGAAAAGAACTAAAAACTATAAAAATTCAAGAATCCAGGATCAGGGGATTGGAGACACAATGCTTCATGCAGACCGTGCAGGCACCAGATATGCATAGATATAATAAGCAAGCCCTGACCCCATCTCCATGCTATACATGAAGATGATGTAAGCACTTGACAGAGTCTCTGAAACATATCCCTTGGAATCAATCCAGGTGATCCAAAATCCTCATGTTTCATCAAACTGTTCAAACGCTCAAAGCAGAACAAAACATTTATAGGCACTTATTTATGAAAGGTAAATAATTTCCCAGATAATAGGAAACAACAAAGGAACATTCTCAGAGAACCTAGCATTAGTAATTTTCTTTACAAAAAACCCGAGTTATTGAGCAGTAACAATAACAACCATTTTCCACATTTGATAATGGAACAAAAACTTCAATAAATGAGACAGGTCTGAGTGGATATAGATAGCCAAAATAACTTGCACGAGTACGAATATATCTTCCAACTGATGTCTAATTATATACAAAAAGAACCACAGAGCAGATTGTCAGATTGCTCAAGGAGTTTGACACCTCCAGTTTGCATACCCATTTTCAGAGCCTGATTTAATTTCTTCTCGGAGAAGATCTCCAGCACTGAGATGAGTATAACCGAAGTGCTGGACTATATTTGCGCATTGGGTACCCTTTCCACTGCCAGGGCCCCCTGATCAATCAAGAGAATAGAAACCATATCAGAAGAATCATTTTCCAAAGACAGAAACATAAAAAGGGAACAATCAAAAATATAAAGAATGCAGTAATTTCTCCATCCCATGCCATCCATGGAACTACGTTGACATATCAACACTGCATCAAAATGCAAACATGCTATTGGTTCATACTTAAATCTGAATAAACAGAAAAACAAAAAACCAAAATGCTCACCCAACACAAAAACAACAGTGGGCTTCTTCTTAGTCATGCTTTTGTTCTGCCTCTGCATTGGGATACCTACAATGTGTCATATGCCAAAATCCAGGGAAGATATAAGCATATCAACTCAAAGTTCTCAATCAGAATTTATTCCCTGTTTTTAGTTTATAGAGATTAAAGCTGCCTCTTGTGAATCATTTAACGATGCTAATAAAAAGGGCATATATGTCCCTTTGAATACATTCCAAGAATCATTAAAATGTACCGCTATTTTTCATCAAAATTCCAAAATTCCCTTTTGTTGTGCTTTTACTAGTGCCTACTTGTATTTCTATTTTACCTTTTTCTTTTTCTCCTTTTTTTTTTTTTTTTTTAGAAAAGTATTATAGTGCACCTTTAGTTTTGTCCCCTTTCACTAAAAATATATAAATTAAATTTAAGACTAAATATTTATTTTTTCTTTTGACGCTACAATATTTAGAATCGAACTCGTTTTCATATTTTTTGAGAGAGGACCCTAAATAGCACTTAGCCAACGCCCGATTGGTTCCGCACTAGATATACTAGTATTTGCAATCACAACAGCATCATCGGGTGCCAAATTTGGCTATGGAGAAAACATTATGCTGTTTACAACTTTTAGGATTAGATGATTCATCTGACAGTGTATGTTACTCCCTCCTTTTTGGGCTCAATTGTGAGGTCTAGTCCAACTGAGGGCCGAGGCCTCTATAGGCCTTAGTCCATCCAAGGCCCAAGAAACCTCGGGTCCTGGCCTCGGCCACAATCCATCCAAGACCAAGGCCTTGCGGCCTTGTTCCTCTCCGGGCCCCGGCCCTTGGCCTCGACCTCAATTATTTGTCTCGTGGCCTCAATCTGGCCTATAACATTCGCTCACAATTGATCATGTTCATCCAATTTTTTCATTCAGAAGCGGGTTTGCTTCCTCACTTCAAAAGAAGAAAAAAAAAAAAACAAAAAGATCAATTAACCATCATATCTAAAGCACCTTTTGTTTGTCAGTTGATCCCCATAACAATGTCCAATGCATCTTTCAACAATTCAATTAGTAGTATGCCATTGAACCACAGCTGATCACATGATGTGCAGATTTGATCTCCGGTAACCACTATTATGAATTCCAATGCAGAATCCTACTTTTCACTTTCCATCCGAAGAAGTCCCAGATCATGCCTAATTATGCTGTTCTTTTGTTCCTCTTTCCCAAATAACTATGTGCAATTTTTCAATTCAAAAGTATGAAATATATAACAATGAACTTCAATCTTGGATGTTAGATTGCTAAATTAGCTTAAAACTACACCAATTCTAAAACAACGAATGGGGGAGCATACAGTACAAGAGAACTAATAAGTACAGACTGACTGCCATCAAAGCAGAAGGATGATCAGATCGAAAACCAAACGAAAAGATTCGAACTTTACATATTTTCTCAGAAACACAACTACATATTCTGCAGATCCAAGCTAAAAATGGCAAGAATAACGTAAAATTAAGGCTCAAAATTCGATTCAATCAACAATTAAAAAAAAAAAAAAAAGATTCCATCAACACAAACAGGTATGCTTCAAAGCAGAAAACAAATAAAAGAAAATGAGATCTAGTGGCTCACCTGAGAGAGAGAGAGAGAGAGAGAGAGAGAGAGAATGTGCGGGTGGAGGGAATTAGCTTTGTTGGGACAAAGTGACGCGAATTTATTCCCAGTTTCAACCAATAAATAAGTAACTGTCTCCTACAACCTCGATACTTTGGTCCGCAGGGCTATTTTTGGTATTTCGATGCTCCCACCTTTGCGTTATTCCAACGGCTAGCGTAACCCCCATTTCATCATAAATTACTTGTAAGTTGAAGTTCTTAATCAAAATGTTTTTTTTTATGACATAATCATAAGAAGTTTCATTAATGTAAAATATCAAGCAATAATAATTTAGTTAGAGTACATGTTGAGTTGCACGTCCAGTCCTGAAAATATGTATTCTCCCTAAACTGTTTAGCAATCCAATTTACTATTAAATTAGTATTTCGAAGAATACATTTCAAATTTGTAAAAGAGAAAAAAGATAGCAAAATACTAATGTCTCTTAAGATAGGGAAACCTGCCACTGCCACTCCTCGATTGGTTATTCGAGGGCCAAAAAAATGCCTGATATTTAAGTTACTTGTAAGTTCAAGTTCTTACTCAAAGTGTTGAGTGGAGTTGGCGTGCTGGTGACATTTATTGGGAAAAGAATAGGTGGATACAAACAATAAGAGACAAAAAAAGAAACACATTGTAGTAGACAGAGCAATTTAAGTTTTATAATAAAATATAAAAATATTTTTCATTTATATTTTGTTATAAAAATTAAGAAACTTGTTACAAAATTAAACACTTTCACTTCTCTCATTTTTTTTTTTCCCACCTAACGGGATTCTATTGGTTGAGTCTTGGGTGTGTTCCCCCAAAAAAAAACTCAACGAAAATAATCCACCGAGCGGATGTACGCGTTGCAATGTTTCTACTTATACCTCATTTGCTTACACGAACAGTAAATTTCTTCGTACTTTCCCTGAATTAAAAAAAAAATTCCATTATATTTTCTTTTTTTTGAACTGTAAAAATAAAAGGCGTAAGATGTTAATCATAAATTTTATACCCACCACTCGGGCACCGATGCCTCATGCGATTTCTCGTATGCTGTGACATAGGCAAAATCAAACCTGAATTCTTTTTTATTTTTTAGTTGAACTTATAACCACACGCGGACTTAATACTGTACCTCGGATGGTCAAATTTATGCGGTTCTTTTTATAGTGCCAACTTTTGTATTTCTCATTTATCCTTCCCTACAAAATCTATATGTATATATATCGAAAATCTTACATAGGCACACGTTTGTATGACCGAACACTATCCATATTAAAACGGCCGTTATATTTTGTGCAACCACAATATTAAAATATATAATAAAAAAATAAAATTATTTTTTTATACACATTTTTTAATTATTATTACATAAAATATACTGCTGGTATGACCACGTAATAGTGCTCTATACATATATATGCCTACTTGATTTAGTGCTTGTTAAATTTTCTTTTTGTTTTTCAATCTAACGGTTCAACTTTGATGTACTTACAAATTCGTTCCCGTCACACGATTTTAAGGACATAACTTTCCCATATTAACTTAAGGTCCATTTGTTTATTATAAAATAACTTACATTTATAAAATATTTACAAAAAAAAATATTTACAGTAAAATAATAATTTTCTTTTGTCGCTTACTTATAGTACAGTTTGTATTTTTCTTGAAAATAATTTCAGTTCTACAAAAAGAGAAGTTATTTTACTTGAAAATCTAAAAATTTTTCCTAAATTTTACCTATGTAAAATATTTTCCGTGAAACAAACGCCGAAAAACCTGTAAAATTTTTTTCTATAAAATGTTTTATAAGAAACAAACACACCCTTAGACACAACATATTCAACGGGTTCTCTTCATCGGTTTTTCCTGGGAAGGCAATGTCTTCCTGCAGGCAGCCTTGTTGCCCTGGCTTGGAATCTATTTTCCAGCATCATAAATATTGCTTGTTCAAAAGGAGTACAATCTAAAACCCGAAAAACTAACACAAAACAAAGACCTGATTCTTCAGCGTGACGCAAACATGAACAACCCGTTGAATTTGATCCCAGGTCTGTAAATGATCTCAAGTTTTGCTGGGAAGGTTTCTTAGAACAAGTAGTTAAGAGTTGGTTTAGATGAATATTGAAAATTTAGAGCTAACAAAAGTTCTGGGGAACGAAATATCCTGAAATCCTCCTTTCTTCCTTGCGCGGAAAGGAATGAATGATGACCATGGCAAGCAGGAGTTTAATCTTGTAATATTGGAAACCAGAGCAATGGACTTCCAAAATTGAACGTCAACCTCTGTGTGTGTGCGTACTTCTGAGTTCTTGGGGCTGGTTCAAACCTCATAGTCAGCAACAAAAGGATGGTTGAGCAGCTGGTTGGAACCTCAGTACATGGATTGCTGAAGAGGCCACCCAGAAAGATCCCAAGATCTGTTGATAATATATGTCCAGTGATTGCCCAACATGAGACTTAAAAGGTATCAACAAGACAGGCAATTCATTCCGTAAAATATGATGTCTATTGAAGCCCACTCTCCAGGAGTTCTGGACAATCTTTGCTGCTCTCAAGACTTTGAAGCCTTTCCATCTGATGAACCAGCAGTTTGTGCACTCTTGATTTTAGCTGTCGAGAACACAAGTATTTAAGCAACATACAACAGATAGAGGGAACTTGAAAGCCTACCTAATGAACCAGATTTCAAGTAAGCAGTCAGGAAAAATTTGCAATGGCAAAACTAATGAGGCAGAAATGCTATATATGCCACATACACCAATGAACCATATTAGCACAAGTCGTGGAGGTATATATGAAGTTCAGCACAAGCAAAAATACCAATCAATTTAGCTGATGGCTCTTATAGTCTTATCACTAATAGCAATGTTTCCATTCATGCCATCATAATTTTCTGCAATGGCAGTCTGCCCCAGTTTGAAGTGCTGCAACATCTATGCTAGACCAAGGAGATTAAAACCCAAATTATATCATCCACACCCACGCACAAGCACAAAGCCTACCACCATAGATTGCCAGCTGAAAATTAACAATGGTTGACATGGCTTAAGAGTTAGTCACCTCATTGAGGCCTTCTCCACTCCTCACTGAGACGCGGATTGCTCCACTAGGTCCCATTTGCCGGTACCTTGCAATTTCAATGTCATCAGCATTCCCATCTTCTGCAGTGAAGACCACAGGGGCCTCTTGCAAGAGGTCACTTTTTGAAACAACATCAAGCCAAAGGTGATCATTGAACCTCTCTTTTATTTCCTTGTATATTACGAACTGCAAGTCCAACAATTAGCGATAATAGTGAGGTTATCGTTCCTGCTCAATTTGAATTGGCTATTCCAAAATTTCAAGTTTTTATGTTCTTTTTGGCGTTCATTTTTTAATGAACATAGGCACCCCTCCCCCAAGCCTTGAGATCCTTGACTCATTCATTTCAATTATTCAAAGCGGGGAGAGAGAGAGAGAGAGAGAGAGAGAGAGTTTTATTGGCAGCTCACCAAGCCAATGATAGGTAAGGTACTGAACAACAGATTTTCTGAGCGTAATGAAGTTTCAGATTGAATACCAGATCATTTCTATCTTTCCTCATTATGTAAGATCCTTATAGGGGTGAAAATTACAGTCTAAATTCTATAGTGTACTCTTGATACCTGATCAGATGGTGAGGTCCCACATTCTCCAGTGAGATCGTGAACATAAAGCACTGCCGTTGGCAGATGTGAAAGGACAGCAAGCGTCAATTTTTCTAAATTGTTCCGGTCCTCTACAGGTGAAAGTTTAAACAAGATGAAGGACAAGCTGAGAAAGGCAGATACACGACTACATGATCAGTTTATACAACCATCCTTAGGAGACATTGACAACTAGCATGTTACTATGTTCTACTCAAAAGCATGCATGCATAGTATTGTAACCGCTATATTTTCATGCCCGCCTAAACCAAACATAGGAATACATATGAACTTGTTTGTTGTGTCTAATACTATCCAATCAGGTCTACCTCAAATAATTTCACCTGAACACAAAATGCAAACTTATAGCTACGTGGTGTAGACAACCAATCATGATGATACAATTCTAGAAATGGTTAACAAAGTAACTCCTTTTGCAAATAGAGTGGGTAAACTAGTTTTAAGAACAGAGGAACAGATCCCATGATATGTTGCATATTTAAAAGAAAACTCAAAGTATCGGTCAAGTCTTAAAGAACTGCATTATGCTTAATTTGACTGCATCAAGTTATGCTACTTTTCATCAACTTGCAGATCAGTCTTCACGCAACCTGGCAATTTGTTTGACAGCAAGTCGAATAAGGACGTAGACAGACTCTTGGATAATCATAAGCACGTGCACAGGGAATTGTTGAGAGGAAGAGAAAAGTAGTTTACAGTTTGAACGCAAATAACATTGGTTATAAGTTATGCACAGACAATAATCACCCCAAATATCAATGAATATCTTACCATCATGTCTCTTCAATAAGCCAGGGGTGTCAGTAACCTGCAGTCAGTTTCAGCATACCATGAAATCGTGAAAATAAAGCAATTCAAAGACATATATTAAAAAAGTCCAAGCTGAAAGAAATATAATTAACCTGAAAATGCTGGAAGTTTAAAGCAATGTGGCCCATTAGAATTCCTCTCGTTGTGAAAGGATAGTTGCAGACCTGACTTCGAGCATTGGGATAAAAGCAGAAGAAATTGTAACTATCAGCAACGAGAAAACAATAATCACATCTGCAAGAGTTCAACTCAGCTGTCCATTTTATCAGATTAATCACAGCAACATTTTTCCATAGCTTAAAAGGTCAATACACACTCTAGCCTAGAAAAGAAGAAAACCAAAACCTAGCCCAGAAAAGGGGAAAACCTAACACAATCCACAAAACACAATTTAAGATTTCAACTCTCCTAAAAGAAACAAAAAAACTTGGAAATTAATTAGAAACCATGCACACAGGTAAATAGGGCAGCAGCTTAACCAATCAAGCTTCAAAGAATTCTTTTTAATATGATTTAATGTCGTTCATGGCACATATACCAAACCACAAAGAACAATTCATAATAAATTAAGTGAACAGTGCAAACCTCAGGCTTCCCTGTCGAGAGAATGCGAACCAAGGATGACTTTCCAACATTAGGAGCTCCAACAAGACAGAGGGTTGGTGTTTCCAGATCAACTACAGGCATTGCTCGCAATGTCTGTAAAGCATGAGTCACAGACATTAATTGTAATGGAATCAGATTAAAGATTAGAACCAGAATAGAGGTCTAATTGGAAAGAAATATATGAGAATTTGAATTCCCAATATGCATGAACAATAACTTCAAAAAGAGTAGAAATAAATAATTAAGACTACAAAGCAGAACCAAAATACATTTCAAGCAATATGGAAAGGTGGCCGGATTGCTTGAAACCATTACTCTCAAATATATTGATATGAACTTGAAGCATGACAACCAGAATGCCTAAAAAACACAACATCAGCTGAATGAGAAAATACTTGGAAGAAGCCCAACAAGGCACAAAATGCTCAACAATGCACAAAATCTTATTCATCAGAAAATACTTCATCTTGCAGGCTAACAAAATGAAATCAATTTTCTTGTTTTTGAATGGAAGATTCAGGCCATGCAACCTCTTGAACCATCATGACGCACACTTAACTGTAGTGTCAAATGATGAAAGTATAACCAGATCTTCAGCTCGTTCAGCAGAGAATATTAGCTCCAGGAAACAGCATTCCAGTGCACAAGGCTCCCACACTGTTGTGTCTGACGACAGATCACATGCACATAGCGTTACCTTTATTTTCACAAAAAGGCAATTTCTGCAACTCAAACTTGTGACCTCTATGTCACAATAGAGTAACCTTACTATTACACCAAGTCTTGCCCTTCAAGATGACAACAAAACAATAAAATGATTTCATACGCTCCTACATCTAGCCATATAGAAGCAAAGGCGTGACTGTATGATAGCATGACCACACAAAAATTATCCAAAAAGGATGACAATGTGGAAAAAAAGAGAAAATAACGAATGCAAGTTCTTTTAAACAGGCATATTACCTTGGCAATGTCCAATAAATCGTCGACTGCCTTTCCTTCATTTCTAAAAATTTTATCAAGCCTTTCAAGACCCTGTGGAAAATATTAGAGACTCAAGTCCCAAACATGGCAGAAGATGTGTACAGCAAGCAGACAAAATCTCACCTCATTCAACTGTTCCACAGCCTCCCGCTTCGTTTGAGACTGTCATGTGTATTTTAACACACAAAATCCACAAAAATATATTATAAATGTAATGCCATAACAATAAATTAACTTAATAATCTGCCTTCATCCACACTTGTAGTCACATTGATATTCTCAAAATGGAGCTTATTGATCAATGCTTGATCAAGTGAATGCATCATAAAACTTACTAAGAAACAAATATCATAATAAGCAAAGCAAAGATTCAGAACAATTAAGCGATGTAAGACAACAAGGAGCTTTTTCTATGGCAACCTTCCACATGACGCCACATTCTGTTTATTGAAAATGACAGGGGTTCAAGAACCAAATAACAGATCATGTGTGTGTGTGTATGTGTGAGTGTTTGTGTGTACTAGAAATATATACAAGCTGCAATTGTGATCGCTTTTCGAAAGGAAGCGCACATATATTGAAGCATTCAGGTACTAGAATCTTCAAGCGGAAACATATGCAACCATTTTCTCTTTTAGAAAAGCCACTAACCTTCGCACAAAGAGCAGCACTTTCCTTTCCAACAGATACCACCTTCTTCCTCAGTGTATCTACTTTTCTCAATACCTGTCAAGCCTAAGTTGAATTTCATCTTGGGATATATTTAAAAAGAAAAATTTGAAAACAGAAGAGAAAAATAAAAAGTGTTTGTTTAGCATATACTCTTCCATTCTGAAAATTGAGCCTTCCCCAAAACAAAATTTCATGACTAATATCAAACAACCAAAAGCACCACTTTCAACAAGGGTGGTAACAGCCTTATAGAATACTATCAAACTCAAGTCAACCAGCAGAATGGAAAAAGTATGATGAGTCACTGGATCAACGACAGTGTAATATTGGTTCGATTTCAACAGAAATGCCTACTTCTAGTGATTGTTGGTTAATATGCAGCATTAAAAATTATCAGTATTCTTATGGACACATACACACACATAAACATATCAATTCACTAAATAGGAGCCCCAAAGAGGCATATGAGAAAAAGCACCAGCAATATATTTATAAAAACTAACCTCCTCATAACTTCCATCACCAAGGGTCAACTCAATCAGTGATCGTTCATAAGGGTGCAATAATTTCTTGCTGGGGAAATTTTCCACATATTCTCTTAATGGAACGGCCAATTCCTGAAGATTACAGCAGAAGTCCAAGATGACAGCTTTTTGCCAATTTTTCAAAATAGCACTGATTGATCTTAAGATGACACAAGAAATATAAGGAGCTCACTTTCATCAACGCATCAAGTTGCTTTGCACCTCTATTTCTCTCTCGCTTAGCAATATTGGCAATTCCTATGACAAAGGTAGGTAATAAATTGCAATGAATGATAGGCACATGAAAATAGATTTTGTGAAGCCACAAAACATGAACCCCCATTTAAGCACCTTTTGTGGGTGGGACCCTCTTCGCCTTCCTCAGTGCCGAACCCAGTATGTCAACCGACGGCATGACCATAGGTAGTTTTTGAAATGCACCAAGATTCTCAAGTTTTGTTAATGCTTTATCCTGAAAATATAAAGTACAATGGTAGATGAGCTTGTTTGTATATCTAAAAATGTATGTAATAAAAATCATGATAAAAGAAAATGAACAAACAAAGAAAATAATTTAAATTTATCACACCAAAAAGAAAAAAACACCTCTTAAGAATAGATCCCAACAAATGACAACTCCAGAACAAAGACACTCATGAAAATGCTGCGTAACATCAGATGATGAATGCCGGTATAACGTACGTCACTTTCTCTTCAAAACATTAAAGAATTTACAACAAACAAGATATAACCCTCAACTGATGGAATAAGCAAGTACGTCCCCATGCCACATAAACAAGGATGCCCAGCGCCATCCAAGTTTAAGTGCCTGTCACAAGGTCACCATTCATATCTCTATCTCTCTCTCTCTCTCTGCCCCCCCCCCCCTCCCAAAACAACTAGTGAAAGTAAGCACATAATAAAGCAGCAACAAGAAAGATGCAAGCTTTACCTACCTGGGTTTTGTTTGGTGCTTTAATCTGGGTAGTGGGTATGTAGCTTCCATTCACAATTTCATAACTGAGAGTTTGCACATTCCTGCAAAAGCATAAATTTGGGAACTTTGTTGTTCTTCCTTCTCTCACATACAAACCTGCAACTATAATTTCAAAACAAAAAAAAAAAAACCTGAAGCAGAGGACCCATTAAACCAAATTCTCAGCCATGTCAAACAACACCCAATTGAAGTTAGAGAGAGAAAGAGAGAGACCCTTTGAAAGATTGCAGCTTTTGTTTAGAAATTGGGTTGCAGAGATCAACCATAGCTGCTGCTGCAATAGACTGAGAGCCCCATAACTCATCTTTTTATTATTTGCTCTCTATATGAAAAATTCTCTTTCTTCTCGCCGGCCGATGAAGTTCCTGCCAGCCCACCTGTGGACGTGGGTTTTAGTTTGCTGAGCCGCTCGTTTTCAATGGATTTTCATATTTATGTGTGCGTATATATATTTTTAATTAAGAAATTCACACTAGAAATTAATAAATGCATGCTTATTGTTTATGATCCATTTTTTTCCATATAATTATTAATTAATACGTATTATTTTAGTAAATTTTAATATTTAATCGATAAAGTAATGTTTCATAAATCATTTGAAAATACGTGTGAATGAAATTTCTCTGCATGTTGTTATATTTTGTGACCCTTTTTATCTCTATCTTCCTTTGTGGAAAATCATAACATGAATAAAAAAATTAGAAAATTATTTTTTCACATTCGAAAACTTGTGTCAAAACATTATTACTAATAATAGATCATACGTTTGGTAGATTATTTTTCTAGTTTTGCTCCTTTAAAGGGAGGGACAAGTTCTCTCCGTGTTTGGTTAATTGGGATCCTCCATCTCTTAACTAAGTTAAGTTTAATATTGATGGGAGCACTCTTAGGACTCTTGGTATTACATGATTTGGTAATGTCTTGTGGGATGATTGCAGCAAATGACTTGGTGGTTTTATAGATTCAGTTGTGATCACTATTGATATATTTGCTAAACTGATAGGAATCTAAAATGGTTTGTAGTTGTTTGAGACTTAGACTGCCGTGTAGTTGTTTTGGAACTTAGAAACTGACTCATTAGAAGTACTTAATCAGTTTTTAAGTCACACCACCAACTCTCATCCACTGTCGGTTCTAATAAAAGATATTAAGTGTTTATGTGCAAGAGCATGAGAAGAACAAATGTGTTGTGTTTTGAGGGAGGGTAATTCTTGTATTGATTTTCTAATTAAATGGGTGTCCATGTGATTGTTGGTGAGGTTTTGCTAGTCCATCCACTTCTGAGTTCTGACCAGGAGGTTGCTCTTAAATGAAGATGATAATGAAGCTGGTTTCTCCCCATTTTAGTTGTTTTGTTTCTTTTTTTCTTCTCAATTGTACTAATAATAATAATAATAATAACAATTATCACAATAAGGGATCCTACTCTTTCTATTAACTAGATCAACAGTTTAAAAAACAAATTAAAAAAATTAAAATTTTACTCCTTGTTCATTTTCCTTCCATTAAAAAGCAAAAATGGATTACATAATTAGGGCCAAGAGGATAGACCGATAATCAAATCCTAATATTGTAAATTAAATGACTTTGTGCTTTCATTTTTTGTATACTATAATTTTTTTTTTAATCTTCTAAGAGCTCCAGACCAGCTAATTGAAAAGTAGGGTGATGAGATAAAAAGTCTGAAAATTGAATCCCAAACTTAGTAGTTAGAGGAGTCCCTCTAACCAATATAGGTAGAGCTGCGCCTAAAATACTATAATTTTAATTTCAGGGCAAAATAAATTATTTTTTTTTTTTTAGAAGAATTTGTCGATTCCAGTGTAGGATGTGGGTTAAGAATTGGGCCTTACGGGCTGGGGAGTCGAGGGCACCCAATAAACATGTGTTGTTGCTTAAAGTAAAAGGCCAACATCTCTACAACCAAAAAAAAAAAAAAAAACCTATCTGGGCCAAAATATACTTTTTGCATTTTCTCTTACTCAACCCCTTTTTTAGACGTAAGTCTAGACTCAATCATTTAATTTCTTAGTTTTACATATAGAATTCGATCACAAGTTCATACAAACCAGGGAAAAAAATTCTAGACTCCATGATTCTCAAATGAACATGTTAATTCACTTCTCAGGGAAAAAAATAAGCACACATATGATCCAGAAAAAGGAAAAAAAAGAAAACGGTAAGTACACAATGTAATTCTATAATTTGAAATAAACATGTTGATTATTCTCCTAAGAAAAAACATCTACATTAGAGAGGAGAGAAAGTTGGAGAGAAATCCATTTAGAGTCGCAACTGGTAAGCACTTGATTATGATTGATAAAGATTTTTTTTTTTATTAATTAACTCTAACTGATACTCGAATTCGAGACTTTCAGTTCTAAAAATGATTTTAGTATCAATTGAGTTATAACTTACTGATATGATTGATAAAAATTACAAAATCTTGATATATAGCCAAAGAATGAGCAAATTATTGATACCCTAGTATGAAATGAGACTAATTAATAACTTGCACAAATGAACTTTTATCTAAACGAAAAGGGGAAATTTGATTTCATTAATAAATACAGCAAGCACGGCTATCACTATGTTGCAATGTATAAAATCCATGAAATTTCGGAACTTCAGTCCCTCAATTGGAGTGGTTCTATTGTCAATTTGGTGTAGACTTCTTTGTCTGCTGATCAGTTAAACATTCAATCCTTCTTGAAAACGAGTCTTAGATAGTCTGGAGTTAGTTCATATGTTGTTCTTCACGTATTCTTTCATTTGCTCCTGCAAAGCAACTTTAAAGCTTCAAAATGTGGTTCCCAATAGAAATAGAAAGAAATAGAAACATGCGCACGCCCACACACACAAACATGCTGACAATTACATGGCGACCAAAAGTTATACACATGATCAAAAAACATAAAAATAAAATAATAAAATGATATCAAGCTTTATTAACCGTCGAAGAATTCTTCATTGATTTTTCAAATACTAAAAATTTTTGGGTTGTCTAAAAATATGTCACTCAATCTTTTGGTATCAGCTTCATGATCAGTAAATTGCTTATAAGCCCGTTAGTGTTTCTTAGTCTTAAGAGTGATCATCCCCATCATCTTTTATTTCTAACATTAATATCATATTTTTATGGCAAATTCTGGCATAAAAACCTTATTGTTGGATTTTTTTCTTGTTTGCATTTTCATTTGCTTTTTTCATGGAATTTTCGGGTTGTGATATTCTAAAATCAGTTTTTATATATATATATATATACACTAGGTTTGAACCCGCGCGTTGCGCGGGCTGTACATTTTTTTTAGATAATATTTTTTTTAGTGAGAAAGTAAATTAAAGAGAGTCAATTAACTGTGTCGTAAAGATTGTAACGGGAAAAAAAATTATATAAGAATCTGATTTTTTTTATTCTTAAGTGGAAACAAATTGTCAAATTGAATATTAAAATTTATTGGGAAGGAAACGAAAAGAATAAACTAATTGTTATTAATGACAATAGTTAGCATGATTAAATCATACGAAATAAAAAAAATTATACAAAATAATTTGTTTTCTATTTTATAAATAAACAATTTATTTCTTATATGTAAATTGTAAAATCTGAAATAATCAAATTGTCACAAAAGTGAAACAATTACCTGAAATTGAAGTTGGAAACAATGATATATTGAATGTTACCTGAAATTTTGGACGATTACAATGCAATTCAGTCGTGCAATGCAATTGCTTCTGTGACAAACAAATGGTAAGCCACTGACTTATATAATAGGTAACTCTCCCAATTGAGTTATTATTTATAATTAATGTCAATTTCGGTTATGAGCATTGATATGTAATTAAATAGACAATTTCGGTTATGAGCATTTCAGCCAATAAGTACACATCAATGAGAAATAAGAATGTTAATTCTCCCAATTGAGTTATTATTTATAATTAATGGCAATTTCGGTTATGAGCATTGATATGTAATTAAATAGATTTCAGCTAATAAGTACACATCAATGAGAAATAAGAATGTAATTAAATAGACAATTTCGGTTATGAGCATTGATATGTAATTAAATAGATTTCAGCCAATAAGTACACATCAATGAGAAATAAGAATGTTAATTCTCCCAATTGAGTTATTATTTATAATTAATGTCAATTTCAGTTATGAGCATTGATATGTAATTAAATAGATTTCAGTCAATAAGTACACATCAATGAGAAATAAGAATGTTAATTGAATTAATGAGTATTTGTGTGTAATTTTTTAGTATAAGAAAAATTAAAGTTGAAGGAGAAGTTGCTACATGGCAACTTGAATGAAGGAGAAGTTGTCTCTAAACTTCTCTTTTATACTAATTAAATAGATATGTAGTTATTGTGACATTAAATTTTGTACGTGGATTACTACTGACATGCATAAACTATAATATAAATTTCGTAATGATTCGTTGCGGATTTTGCGGCATTTTTAAACACTAGTCGCATGGTTTTCTTTGGCAAATCAACTTTGAAAAAAGTTTGCCATTTATATGTCGTGGTAGCCATATTTGATATATATATATTATGACAGTTTTATTTATTTTTGTAATAAAGTTAATAAAATATGATATAAAAAATTAATACGTAATTTTTTATTACAAAAATAATAAGTGTTGTTGTAAAATTAATCAAATTCGTTAGAAAAAATAAATTTTATATGTATACCATCTATATACGAGAATATGTGTACGAAACTGAGCTCATCAACTTATTTGACTTGAATAACCAATGAGATTCTCTCACGTTTCCTGTTTAAGATTTTTTAAACATGAATTTTTTATTCAAAATTTTATAATAATTATGCCATTTTCTTGAAAAAATTTTATCATCTACAAGATTGTATCATTTAAGTAATCAATTTTACTTTGGCAAACAAACAAAATGGACTGCAAGTAAAACAAGATAGATATATATATTTATCCATTGCAATTTTTAAAAAATACAATACATCGTTGGGAAAATGTACTAATCACAAACAAATCGATTACTACAGCTAGCCACAGGCTCCGCACCACCTGGGCACCAGCACTCATCTTAATTTTGCACCGAAAAGTTCGACAATTTCATTCAGTTCTTTTCTTATTGGTGTTTTTGCCACGTACAGACTAGTATGACAATAGATTGTGCTTTATTATTATTATTATTTTATTATTAGACATATTAGACACTGAGTTACATAACATGATAATAAATAATGATTATTAATATCTTATTTGTCATCAGTCATGTGATTTAATAGTAAAATAGTTGAACTTTTAGTTTTAGAAACTATGATTCAAATTTTGATACCCAACAAAAAAAAAAAAAAACAGTAACTATCTTATTTACCATAAATTTCACAATCTTAGCAAGATACAATTGCAAGACTACAAAAATGTATGTCCAGACACCTTGCAATTGGGATGTTATTAGGGATATTCATTTTTTAAGGGGAATGACAATTTTTTGTTTTAATTAAGAGAACCATTTTTTCTCACTAAGAAAAAGACACAAACACTGAAAATAAGAATTGGTTGACTAGTATTCCCATTTGGGGATCCTCACTAAACAAACATCACATCTTTGTAAGTTTCAAGTCGATGGCAGTCAACAACTGTTACCCTACCAGGCCTTGATAGGGCCAAGCTAAACTGTTTAGCCTCCAAGCCAAGGCACTGGGTCAACGACTAGCAGTAGCGTTTTTTTTTTTTTTTTTTTTAAAACACAAAAATGATTAATAATTAATTTATTAAATATTAACAAAAATTAATAAAAGTGCTGATTCGAAGAATCTACAGGAAGTGCTTAACACGTCAAAAAGCAAGGCCCCAAATTCTCGTATGTTGTTAGTATTTGAAGCGGTAAGTTGTCGAACTTTAATTGCTGCCCTACCTGGCCATGATTGCCAAAGGCCGAGCTAAAATGTTTGGCCTGCAAGCGAAGGCACTGGTCAACTATAAGCAGTGTTGTATGGTTGCCAAAGCGCCCCACTATCCACCACTACAATCAACAACAAAAAAAGGCTTTTCATTTTTTTTTTATTTTAAAAAGCGATATTATGAACTTGTTACTCATTTCAATTAAATCACCTAACTTCTATTTATTATGACTACAGAAAAATTACGTAAACATTTATGGTATATTTAAATTATTAAAAAATTATAAATAAAATAAAATGATTTTGTTTGATGAGAAAGTTATGAAAAAGAAAATAATGAGAAAAAAAATAAATAGTAATTTGTGAAAGGAAAAATTGTAAAAAAATTTTAATTATTTAGATTGATGAGAAAGTTATGAAAAAAATAATTAAAAAAATAAATAATAATTTATGAGAGAAAAATTGTGAAAAAATAATATTATTTGAATTAATAAGAAAGTTATGAGAAAGGAAAAATTGTGAAAAAATGAGATATAATGATTATATTTTTTTTTTCTAATTCTTGTCTTTTCTCATAAAAATCCAACAAATCAAACAAAGCATTAATAATAAATAAAAAGTTAGAATGTGGGATCTGAATAGTTAGATTATAAAAATTATATTACATTTAAAATAAGAAATAAAAATACACAAATTATTAAATTAATTATTTATTTTTCGCATGTCACAAATTGTGTGCCTACATAATCATTCCTAACAAACTAAATCATAAAATTTTAATCCGTCTTTGGTATGCCAATTTTTTAAACAAAAAAGTCATGTAAACAATCTCTGGTCTTTTTTTTGTGGTAATATATAAGCATGTAAGTTATTTTTCAGAAAATTTTTTTAGCAAAAATTGATTGAGTGGTGACAATAAAATCAAAATTAAAATTTGACGATTTGAGTACAATAAATTGAAATTCAATTAAAGTTATAATTTATTAGAAATAAAAAGGGAAACTCCAAAAAAAATAAATAAAAGAACAAAAGAAAAACAAGGGAAAACAGAACCAAACCCCCGCGACACGAAGCATGTAAATTTTAAAAAGCTTTACCTCAAAGCTTTTCAGCAGCGCGAAAATGTCTTTTTAACAAAAGCGACAACCAGCCGTCTGCGTGGGTGTAGCGTAGCCCATAGTTTGGTTTACCTGATAGTTTTAAAAATTGGACTGAGTTGATCGGTGGGACTGAAAAATTAGTGAATTAGAGGTTGAATTGGTCCGATTTTAGTATATAATTGAAGTAGGAAACGAACCACTTGAAAACTGCCTGAACCGTTTGAACCTGTGACTCGAAAACCTGTGAACCAGACAGTTTAAACTTTAATGTTGATCTGGGCTGTTTTTTTAGAACGACTCCGTTTTATTTATTTATTTATTTTAATTAAAAATGAGAGTAAATCATACTTATTTATATTCATGAGAAATTTAGCATTTTTAGATTGTATGTTGACTCTATAATATATTTTGCTCTATAATATTTTACTTTTAATATAGATACTCTATTGATTCATTTAATTAGAAAACTATTTTAAATATTTTGTATTTTGATTTTATTTTGGTTGTAAGTAAACTTATATTCCTTTTTTTTTATAGTTATACTGATTATTTGTTATTAAAAAATAATAAATTAAAAGTATTTATTATTATTTTATTAAATAAGAATTGACCCGTTTGTTCAATCGCTGGTTTTCGGTTAGACTACTAAACCACTAACCCACTCTTCTCACTAATTTAATAATCAGTCTGATTTTAAAACCTATGATTTACCTTATTGGATTGCCCTTCATAGACGAGCAAAATGAATTGGTTATTTTTATGATTTTTAAACAAATCCTATTTAACAATTTAGTTGTACTTTTAAAAATATAAAAATTACAAAAACTGAGGAAACTGCTTAATAATACTAAAATCTGAAAATTTATTTTATAGTTTTCCACTTGAATATAGAATTTCAATCTATTTACATTTTTGTTTAAATATAATTGATTTTCTCTAATAGTTTATTTAGAATAGAGTCCTATCTAAATTATTTATATATTTTTTATTTTTTTGATGTTTAAATATTTGATTTTTTTTTATAAATATGATTTAAAATGTCAATCTGACAAAAGAAAACTGCAAACACTCATAACGACATAATTGATTTTACTCTTATATTATTTCAATTATAGTTTTAAAAATTTTTAAATTGCTAATAATTGTCGAATTTGAATATATGTATTAAATCAATCCAAATCAAACTGCGTATATCTCATCCCATTATTTTATAAGAGTCGGACACTTAATTTTCAAGCACACGCCTTGTAGCTGAACGGGAAAGGCACATATTAACTTTTTTTTTTTGAACAACCAACAAATAAATAGTTCATTAAACACCAATATAGTTACATAAGACAGACCCAATAGGAATCCAATCTAGTACATACACCAAAAGCTTGAGGCCTCAGACGCAACCCAAAAGCCCACAAAGCAAGGCCCTACTACCAAACACAAATAAGCTTAAGAAACTAGGCCCAAAATCAGGCAACAACCCGACCTGAAGGTCACAGGGCAAATCCACAACAGCCCCTCCACGGCAAGCAGGAAGGGACTGGCACTAGCGAAGAGTCGATGTGAGCTCCACTGCCATCAGAGTAGTCACCGCTATAAAACTCCGCCCACAACTACTAGTGGAAAGGAGAGCAGCACTAGGAAGTAGACAAAGAAACAGAGGCCGATTTGCATCCAACACCAGCAACCCAAACTTCACAAGCCACAAGAACTGTCAAAGTCATCAGAATTGCCAATAAGATCCAACCTAACACAACCTATACATGGCCCTTCCTATGGCAACCACAAGGTCGTTTGTTCGAGTCTTTCTCGTTAGTCTTTGGTTAGTATTTATGTTGTTGTGCCGTTAGCGTCCTCTGGTTTTGGTAGTTCTCTGCTTTTCTCTTATGGTTGGGGTTGTTCTAGTGCCGTTAGCACTAGGAAGTCGACCAAACTGCAAGAAGTAGCACAAACACCTACAAACTCTCTCGACACACTCTAGCAAAAAAGTCGCACGATAGAGCAAAATGACGAATCTCACACGAAAGGCACATATTGATAGAGGATATCAAATGGTGAAATTAAATTGTTTAGTGTTGTTCTATTTAAGTTAGTTCATCGACCCCATCAATAGTTACAAAGTGAAGCACTTAAAGTAAATTAAAGCAACTAATTCGAATTTTGATTTTTTATTTATTTATAAATTTTAGTTAAAGTAATGTTTTTGGATGAGGTGGACAATCATTGAAAAATTGAAACCTACCCAAAACCAAAGCGTTTTTCAAAAAAATAAAAAAAAAAAGTCAACAAGCACCACCTTTTTAATACTTCCCAAATTGGAATTGAACGTGCATGTTAAATAATTTTTCTTCTTAATTGAAATTAATTAAAAAAATTGAATACTGTTTTCTTAAAAATAATAACCACAATACCAATGACATTCTTTTTTTTTTCTTCGATACTTAAGAAACACTTTGGTAAAACAAAAAAAAGTTAGCCTCTACGGGAGCAACTCATGCCTACAATATCAGCACCGAATAGTTGTTGGATATCAGAAGGCAGTGACTTCCATAATGTGAGCATAGCTTATCCAGAACATCCTAAATTTGTGCTGTAATTAGCGCAATAATTTCCTTCACGTAAGTTATGTGTGAGCTCACAACACCAAGGACGATTTAGCATTTACCTACATTTTCCTATGATAGATTTGTAGTAGTCCAAATTCCAATCTTCTTTTATATATTGCTGCAACTTTACTTGTATGACCATAGCATATCCACAGGTCCCAGAAAACCCATAAATCCATTTGCCACAATTATTTCCAGCAATGCTACCAAATCCAGCAAGGCCAAGTGAGCCATTTACAACACTATCAACATTTATCTTTACAACTAGCTTTTGGGGTGGTACCCAAAAAATAAAGGAATCAATGTTACCCCTTCTTGATAAAGTTTGATGCACACTGGCTCTACTCAATTGATCATAGATCTCAATTGTCTTTCGCCTGATTGAACTAATCAAAAAGAAAACATAGGGGGTTTCATTCTCAAGAATATATTTGTTGAGTGCATTCTAGAGATACCAAATAATAGTTATGAAGACCACTTGGATTGAACATCCTCATGCACACTCTTTAGTTAAAGTACTAAAGGTCTTGACCAGCTGATGAAACCCCATTCTTAGATCAATGCAAGTGCCCAAAATGTTACATAATGATAGCCCAAGTCTCTTTGGTAACAGGAAAAAGAAATAAAACATATGCAATGTCCTCCCAAGAGTGTCCACACCTCTCACAAGCTCCACATTCTGCTATATGACAGTGAAAACGATAAGGATTAGTTAGCAACCTTTGTTTCCACACAAGCCATATGAAAGTTTTCATGAAGGGTGGCACTAGGACCATTCAAGTCCACTTCCAATTCTCATCTATAGCAACATTCGAAGAACAGAGAAGGTTATAAACACTAGTTACTGAAAACTGACTTGAATCATATTTCTATAGTTGCTTATTAGCTAATTGAGTCAAAGTGCTGATAAATGTTCCTTGCAACATTAATTGGACTTGCTCAGATATTTTTCCATCAAGCAGTGTCCAATTCCAACATCCATCGGCTTCCAAGTAATCAAAAACCATGTAATGAAGCTTGTGTGGATTCGAAATAGGGCCTGCAAGTACAGTAATTGGACTATCTAAGAGCCAAACATCAGTCCAAAAGCAAGTTGTAGCGCCATGCCCCACAAACCATTGTAGACCTTAGCTAAAAAGATCCCTGCCATATAGAACTACATGCCACGCTAAAGAGCTTTGAACATGCTTTTGAGTAGTAGCCTGTTGCGAAATACTTTGTTTTCAAAACATCAATCCACGACTTGCTAGGTTTTGTCATGATCTCCCAACTTAATTTCGACAGAAGCGCATCATTTATATCTCATGCCCTTAAAAGACCTAGTCTATCCCACTTCTTAGGATGACATACTTCCTCTCAAGGAACAAAGCTTAGTTTGTTAAGGGTGGCATCATTTCCCCAGAGGAAGGATCAATTATAGCGATCAATCTCATCACAAACTGGTCGAGGAATATAGGTAGTTTGCATGATATAGTATGGCAATATTTGGGAAACCAATTGGGCAAAAACAGCTCTTCCTGCAAGTGAAAGTGTCAGCTTTCCAGCCACTAAGCTTGGTTTGGATTTTACCAAAAAGGTCATTAAAGGAACTTCTTGATCTTCGATCCAAAGACAAAGAAACACCCAAATACTTTCTAAGGTGGGGAACAATAGAAAAGCCTAATATACCACTAATAGAAGCACTGACCACCCTTGGGACACTTGGCGTGAATAGAATCTTAGATTTTGCTTTGTCAACTCTTTAACCTGACAAAGAACAAAAGCCAAAAAGGGTACTTGCAACAGCTTTGGTGGTGCAGAGGAAGCAAAGCCAAACACTAACAGATCATCTACAAAGAACAGATACGAGATTAGAGGGCCATTTTAAAAGACACGTATAAAGTACCATGTATTTTGTGTCTCTTGAAAATGGAATGTGATAACTTTTTAATGCATAACATAAAGAGATACGAAGACATGGGATCTCCTTGCCGAATACTGCAATGGGGCTTGAAAGAGTCTGTCTTCCCACCATTCCAAAGAATCGATAGAGATGCAGTTGAAATGCAAGTCATGATAAAATTAATAAGAGATGCTGAAATTTTTAAAAATTATAAAGTATTTTCAAAAAAGTTCCAATTTACTTTATCAACAGCTTTTTTAAAGTTTATCTCGATGGCTATGCAACCTAGCTTCTTTTTTTTTTTTTCCTTCGGAGGTAGGATATAACCTGAGCTAATAAGATATTGTCATGTGAAACTCTACCCGACATGAAAGATGCTTGTGGTGGGCTTATCCAAAGGTTCATAATGGGCCTAAGCCGTTAAACGATCACTTTTGTAATGAGTTTATAAAGGACATTACAAAGGGCAATTGGACGAAACTGGCTCATTTTTTCTGGTTGATCTACCTTCAGGATTAAAGCAATTAACGTCTTATTCAGACCCTCTAATAATTATTCTATGATAAAATAGCGCTGAACAAGAGACACTACATCTCCTTCAACTATGTGCCAATATTTTTGGAAGAAGCAAGCATGAAACTCGTCTAGACCTAGTGACTTGAGGGGCTTCATAGAGCATAGTGCCTCATGAATGTCTTATGCAAAAAGAATATCCCCAAAATGGGACAACAAGCCAGGCGAGACATGAGGCCAAGAAGTAGAATGGTAAGTACCTACAGAAGTGGTGGAGTTCAAAATGATGTGCACAAAGTGGTCTCTAGGCATAGTCTGCAGCTCTTGCTAATCATGCATCCAGATCCCATCTTTTGACTTCAAAGCCTGTATATGGTTTTTCCTACGACACTTAAACGTTGAAGAATGAAAATAGGATGTGTTGCAGTTACCAGAGAAAAGTTTATCCTTTTGAGATTTCTGGCACCAGAATAAGTCCTCTTGATCTAGAATTTGGTTGTATTCTTTAATTAAAAGGTATTTTTGAATTTGGTGGTGTATGTGTTGCAGTCACATACACCACTGTCAACAACCAGGGGTCTTTATTTGGTACCTCAACCAACACATGGAGGAACTACTCATCGAGTTATACCAATGACAGACTAAAGCCTCTTGCCTCCTCTTACAATACATAAGAAAACCCAAATTTTCAACATACTATCTTAGCCTGCATACCACTGATTTTGGGCTCTAGCAAACCTACCACCATGGGCTTGTGAGTTTGTAAAAACACCTTAAAGGTCCTAGCGAAACTATCACTAGCTACCCCAAATACATTTTAAATTAAAAGATCCATAAAAAACTAAATAAAAAGGAACCAACTCACAAGCTACAAGAGTTTACCACATTCTACAGATGCGACTCATCAGCCACGGGCCTCAACCCATCACTAGAGTCTAATGCTACAGGGGTATCTATAACCTGGGAGACATAATTTATTGAGTCCCCACCATTAGGAGGCCTAGCCCCCAAGCCTGACTCATAAGATGAGTTAATGACAGGGTTTGGGTCTACTTCAATGTCATCAACTTCAAGCAACTTTGTAAGGCCCATACCCTATTTAGGCTCTCTATCTTTCACCCCCTCCAAGCATATAAGACCTCGACCCATTACCTCTAAAGCCCCACCAGCCATCCAATCGGTCTAATGTGCTCTAAAAGGTCCCCCCACAAAAATCTCCTGTAACTTCCTGGTGGGACCCCCTGCTCCCTTGTCTCGCAAAATTGTTGAGACCTTGTTGTTAATCATTTTCATCATGCTTTCCTCATCACTCCTAAATTCTTTACCCCTCATATACCCCAATAATCCACTACCACACAGAGTAGCATGCTCCACAATCATCCAGCTTTCCTCAACGCAACCATCCTTTATCAGCTCAACTTGCACTATAACACCATAGATACCATCTCCAGCCCCATGCTAACCATTACCATAAAGGGTAGAAAAACAAGAAACACCTGCAGGCCCCACATTTCTTTTGCCAGTCTTGGAATCACCTTATCTGGTCTTCCCCGAGGAACATCTTCTCAATGCTTTTGGAGCCAACATTTAGGGGCCATATGCCTCCATCTCTTTTGGATGCTTATGGCTAACTTCCACCGCCCCCTTATGACCACCAGAAGGTTCCTCACAAGCCTTTGTTTTGTGGCCATGCTTCCCACAAGAGAAACAAACCAAATGTATACTCTCACATTCCACTCGTCAAATTACCCCCCCAACCTCATAACGAGTAATCAAAGGCGCTAACAAATCAACTTCAACACACAAACGCACCTAATGACCCCTAGAAACTTCCTCAATTGTACGATCCACTTTCATCATCTTGCCAAGCAAATTACCAATTCGATGAAGAGCAACTGAATGATAATACTCAATAGGTAATTGAGGAAGACGAACCCATATAGCAACACGCTCTATTCCAGCCTTCTCCAGATTAAAGTACGACTGCCACTTTTTAAGTGTCAAATAGTGGCCAGCAACCACACATAGTTCACCCCTCAACACAAACTCATAATTAATCATAGCTTCACACTTTACTAGGAAGAAATCCGACCCCAAATCAATTAATTGCAGTTTACAAGTGCGAACCCACATCTACACCAGCCGATTATAAAGAAACACATACCCAATCAATTTTACCAGTAACGCTTGCTTCCAATGCTCACGAAACATAACCTTCTCTATCGCAGTAAACACCACCCAGGGACAATCCTTAGCCCCTCCTTTAGGATCATCATCAGTCACGGCTACCATGCCTTCCTCCAGCATTTGCTGATCAAACTCCTCTTGCCTGATTGAAACTCGACCAAACGAGAGAAAAGCTTCCTTGTATTATGGCGCCCTTCGTGATCATCTTGTCGCCTTTCCCCGCCATCCTCCCCTACTAGTTTGGATTGAAGAGAGCTCGTAGACTCTCCTCAAAAACTCCTCTTAACGTTCTTATTACTTTGCTCGAGCAAGATTGGATTCGTCCACCAACCTCAACAAATCGTCAAAGGAGGTAACCATTTAGAGAATTCTTCTTTTTAACTTAAAAAAACTCTTATAACTAGCAAAATTACTTAAGTATCAAGTTAGTGACTTTAAACTATGTGATTTACAATCACTGACCCGAGACTCAAGCAAATATGACTTAATGGTTATATTATTCAATTCTAATAACCGCCGAAAATATGTCCATTTATTAGTCCAGAATTAATGACAAAAAACAGGAAAAAAAAAGTAAATTAATTGACATTAATTACTCCTTCTTGAAGGTTATAATTAAGCTAACTAGAATAAAAGCATTCAAATTAATTATTAGTAGTAGGTAGAATTGTTCAACTTTTAATTTTTGATTGATGTAGAAATTTTTAGTGGCACCACCATATCTGTCTAAACAATAATTAACACCACGTCTTTCTACCCATTAAACTTAAGCAACCAAAATTTCATCCTCTTGCACAAAGCTAAAACATTTTATACCATACACACGCTTAGTTAAACTCAATTTAATATAAAATATCTTATACTACATATAAAATATTTTTTAAAATAAAAAATAAATTATTAAATATTATTAATAAATTAAATAACTACCATATTACAAATCAAAGTCAAGTTAAGTCAGTAATGTTTTATACGTGTCTTAAATTTAAGAATCCGCGTATCCATGCAGCCAGATGGGAAGTAAAAACACAGTCATCCACTCTCCATTATATAAACCTCATACATATTATATGCAAGATGACAAATACATATCCATTGTTTCCCTCAGCAGACCTGTTTTGAATTCAATTCTCATTCTGACGAAAAAGGAACCAGCAAACCCAGAATGGTGGGCAGTCACAGAAGGCAAACCCCAAAACAGCCAGCCACCACCACCATCATCATCCACTGTTTGCACAATCATCAAGCACTTACACTTAGCAACTTATGTTACATAACATACACAGATTCATAGATAACTACACCCAACCCAACATATATATATATATATATATATATATATATAGAGAGAGAGAGAGAGAGAGAGAGAGAGAGAGAGTAAATGAGGTGTAAGAAACACGCGTTGGACGTAAGCAGCGTCGTTGGGGTCTGCGCCTCCTGTCTCCGGGAACGCCTACTCGCCCTCGTCGCCGCCCAGGCCCAGGCTGAGGCCCAACTAGAGCTCAATTACCACCACCACCAACACCTCGACGGAGCCCAATTGGGAAGGGCACAGTCACGAGACGCCGCCGAAGCTAGCCGGAAATCGGACGCTCGTGCAGCTCATCCTCCCCCTCTTGTTTTTCCCAGTTCCGTCTCTCCTTACGTTTCTCGTAGGGGGTCCCACCACCACCACCGCCACCATCATCATCATCATCATCATCAACGGTTCTACAGCACTCCTCAAGTGGGCCCTACATACACCTCTTCCTCCTCCTCCACAACCGCCGATGCCGCCACCATCTCAACGTCGTGGAAAAAGAAGCATGGCAGCAGATTCTCCTTTTTGACGGATCTCTTCTGGTCTAGATCCGAGAAATTGAATCCGGATCCTCCTCGAAACGGCCATTGGGTTAGTCCTGGGGATTCGTGCGATCCTTCTTCATCTTCTTCGCCGCTCTGGTTCTCTGGCATCTTTTCCGGCCGCCGGAAGAAGCAATCTCCGTCTGTTTTCTCCTCGGAATTGTCAGGCCCCATCGGACGCAAGCTTCGGAGACGGGCGGATCGAGGAATGTCGCCGACTAGGAGTGGTTGTTCTGACGATTATTGCGATGGTTCACCGTCCGATAGCGTCGGGTTCGGGGAGTGCTCGCAAGTGTCGAGGAAGCCGCCGGCAGCCCAGGCTTTGGCGCGGCGGGGGAAGTCGGCACACTCGAATAACGCGTCCGGTTTGGCGTTTTGTTTGAGTCCTCTGGTGAGGGCCAGCCCTAGCCGGCAAAGGAACCAGAAGGGCGGGCCGCCGCCGGACATAGGCTTTTCCGGCGAGGTGAGGGTTCAAGGGAAGCCGCATCTGTCGACGGCGGCGTCGTTTTGCGCTAACCGGTCGAGGAAGCTCGTGGATTTTGGGAAAGTCAATCATAACCGTTGATAGCGATGACTGGCCGGCATTGGACCCACGGCTGATCGTCGCGGTGATATGCCGTGAGGTTGATGTTCCTGAAAGTACGATTTTGCCCCTGCTTATTTGCAAATATTTTGATTTCTTTCTTTTTCTTTAATTTTATGGTTGATAAATAAAGGGATAACTACATTTTAAGTCCTAAACCTTTGTGAATTTTGTTAATTGAGTCTTATACCTTTTTTTCTTTTTAAATGAGTCCTAAACCTTTAACTTTTATTTCATCTCAATCCTTTTTCTGACAAAAATTGGTCAACTGTTATGTATTACTGTTAACTTAACAAATATGCCATCAAAACTGAGGTATACATCCGAAAAATTATAGATATACGTATAAGAAAGTATGTAAAATATGCATGAACGTATTTCAGTATAAACCCTTTTAACAAAAGGAAATTCTGTCAAAAATTTTTTCCTTTCATTCCCTTGTTTTCTTGGGTTTGGCATTATATTGTGGGGGTTTTCTTCTTGAAAGAAAGGAGAGAGGTCATATTCTTGAGGAACAAAACTCAGATTGTTAGGGACATTGTCCCGAAATTTAACAAAGTCCCTTCACATAAACCACCAGCAACAACTGAGATTTTACCCAAAACCATTACCATTCCCTACCATAAATCCAATCAAATTCCCTTTCAAAACCACAAAATGAAATTAGAAAAGGAGACATGCAACCCCCAAATCGAATGTTTTCTCAAAACCTTCATCAAAGCCACAATCGAAATTTATTTTCTTGTAAGGTTGCCTTTTTTCGGTTGATTGAGACAATGAAAGAGAGTGGAAGAAAGGAAGATCGAAGGAGGAGAGGGGATGATTCGCTGGGGAGATTAGGATGTCAGGGAAGGCTTAAGTTCGTCGGCGTCCAATGTCGGAGAAAAGAGAGGACGAGAGGGAAGGAATTGAGGACTAAGAGAAGGAGAGATTGAGATGGCAAAAGAGAGGAGTGCATGGTGGCAGACTTTCGGCGTTCGACGGGGAAAAAACCAACGAAGAAGATGAATAGGAAGGGATTAGGGTGTTTTTCCAATTTTGAGGAGGGCAAATAAGAGAAGAAAGGAGGGGAAAATAAATGTATACATCATGTCCGTATTTTTTTAATTTTTGTGCTGTATTTGTGGGTTTTACTCATGTATTCAGTAGGTCAACAGAAATACATAATGGCTTCACTAACTCCTTTCACAAAAAGGACTTAGATGAAACAGAAACTAAAGATTTAGGACTCATTTAAAAAGATAAAAAGGTATAGGACTCAATTAAAAAAATTAATAAAGATATAGGACTTAAAATTTCGTTATCCCCTAAATCGTATGAAAAAATTGAGGTGAAAAATGGGGGAAAGAAAGAATTTAAAAGCCCAACAATAAAAAAAAAAAAACCGAAGCTCTTGTTGGGTTTTCTCTTCTATGTATATTGTATACACCACAGATTTTATATTGTAGAACAAAATATTTTCTCTCTGTTCCCTTTATTATTTATTTTTAATTCATAGTCGTGTAACTTGTGATTCAATTTATACATAATGTGCTAAGCTTGGTCCATATTAAAGTTACCTTAAATTTTTTTTATTATATATATATATATATATATTTGGGCAACACCAGCTGGCTATCATCTGTGATTACTAGTCTTGTGTTCGATTTCGCACCTAACTGTTAAAAGTAGTGGTTGTTGCTCTCCCACAAAAACTTAGAATTGCCAAATTTACGTTAAGTAGGCAAATGGGGTGGGTCTAACTGTGGTTGAAATATTTGAACAATCGCATGCATTCACAAATGGTAGACCCAAATGCACAATTGAGAATAAGATGTCATCATCAAGTATGGTCAATGTTCTCTCTCTAAATGCGTAATAATGGCGGCTAGCTATGGCTAAGGAGGTGTTGCTATTATATTTTTAAAAATTGAACCGGATCAATGGTTGGATTGGTGACGAGAAATTTAAATTGGTTTGATTATTTGATCTAATCAGATAAGAAAGTGATTCAAAGAAAGCCACTTGACCTGATTGTCTCAAACGGTCGAAATGGTCTGGTCAGCCCAATACCCTAGCCAGATCAGAGTTAAAAATTTTATTTCTTATTTTTTAAAATTGTATATAATTTTATTCACTAGTTTGTGCTTGTTAATTTTTTTTTTTAGTGAATAAAATTCACTCATAATTTTATATTATATAATTTATTTTTTATTTTTTTTAAATAGACTTTATTTATAGTATAGTATAAAATTATAAATAAATTATAATTATTTAAAAAAATTGAATTAAATTAGAATTTTCTTTTATTTTTTAATTATACTGATAAATATATACTTAAATATTATTTTAATAACATTTTATTAATTTTTATATAAATATGACCGTCGAATTAACAGTGAGACCTTTAACTGGCTGAAGTGGCCTGTAAACCGGATCATAGTCCGTTTTGAGTTTAAAATGTATCGTTGCTATACAACAGCAACTCCGCCCACTTAAATACTAGAGTCCAGTTTAGACGCATGACAAACAGTCAAACACAACGCAGGTTTGACTATGGTATTGTTATTCTGATTACTGCCATAGTTATTCATAGAGCTTGATTTGGTATATATATATATATATATATATATATATATTAGTATTTAAATAGTGTATATATGATATATATTTTTGTGATAAATTTGATTATTTTTATAATTATACTTATTATTTTTATAATAAAAAATAATGTGTTAATTTTTTATATTATACTTTATCAACTTTGTTGTAGAAAATAAATAAATTCGTCACAATATAGATATCAAATATGACTACTAAAGTATGAATACTCAACTTTTTAGCTATTTATAATTGTTTTAATCGTTGACCACAATTAATTATGAGAATTATATATATAAAGTATAAAAGTATTACTTAACTTACATTCATTTCGCATCAAGATATCTTTGCGTTAATGCAACGAAAACATTTAATAACACTAAATAATTTTCAATAATTATGTCAAAAAAATAATTTTAAATAATTATAAATAAGTAGTATACAATTTCATCTAATATTATATGATAATTTATCTATTTTTTATTTTTTTATAAATTTAATTTTTTTATAATTTATATTATTTTGTTATTATTTTAAAATTATCTAATCAAAAATATTAAATTTTTTCCATCATAAAGTCAGAAATTTATGAGGAACACACACCATGGCTCTTTAATGTTAATCTTAATTTGGATGATGATTTCATTTGCTTGTTTACGCTTATAAATTGGGTACATGAGCCAATCAGACCCTCTTTCAGTTTTAGTTCATTAAAACGCATAAATTCAGTAAATAAACCCAAAACTATTTACAGTCATCAATTATTAATTTACTTTCTTAGTCTAATTCAATCATTTTTTTTTTAATCAATTTTTAACCCTTTCAGTTATAAAAAGATAAATAAATGGCGGGGACCATCGGAATTAAAACTGGGTGGGACCAGGCTTACCCAGTCATCCTCATTAACGGCCAGAAGAGGGTACTGTGTCTGTGTAGTCATTATCCCCTCCTTCACTGCACTTCACTTCCCGTCTCAAAACTTAAAATGAGAAATTGTGATTCCCTAGCGAATGGGATGCCCTGCCCCCGCCTTACGGAAGAGTTGAACGAAGATGTTACCGACGGTGTTCGACTTTAATTTATAGATATGATAATTAATATATATGTAATATACTTTTATGTTGGATTTAAAAGAAAAAAAATTTCGTATGCCATTTTGCTCTTTTTGCCTTCTTGACCTTAGACGACTTTTGTTTAACAATCTCATTGTCCCCTTAAGGGTTTTTACCTTTGATTTGAAGTTCATTTCTGTCCAATTCAATGACATCCTTATTTTTCATCCAAATTAGTTGGAAAATACTTAAAACAGAAATTTAAATTCGAGTCTTTTACTTTAAAAATATACTCAAATACTAATTAAATTAGAGCTCGTTAGTTTTCTGTGTCCGATTTATTTGACGGCAGCTTACTTTGATTTGCATCACTACTGTCATAAATGCAAATAAGGACGTTTACATGAACTTTTCCCAAGTCAAAGGTCAAATATCTAAGATATGAGCCAGCTTAAGTTCCCACCATCCCAGGCAAGCAATGGCCAATATTCCTATTCGAATTGTATTAATATGCGTCATAAAATTAAAAAAAAAAGATAATTATTTAATTGGTTACAAGTGATCCAGCTTCGGTCAAAGATTTTAACAAAACAAGGCTTTAAGAAACCAATGTTAAACATTATATCCAATAAGCAATAGATCATTAGTTCTAAAATTGTCTTTAAAGTTGGAAATTTTGAGCACAATTCTCGGAGTAAATTAATAAAAAAATAATGAAATGTTATGCATGCAGAAAAGACAGTTTTATCTTGCACTCGTTCTCAAAACTAGAGATCGAAACGTTGAAAATAAAAATCTAAATTTTTGAACACTTCAATGCCACTTGAGAGACTTAATTAATTAGTTTAATCTGCTAATGAAACATGATCCTAATAGGGTAAATTGAGGAAAGAATAAAAACTAAAATGTGAATAACACTCTGATCTCAATTCTGCTCCTCTTGCTCTCAAATTTTAAGGGGTATTTATTTTTATTGTTATTGATTACTGATTGCTATTATTGTTATTAATTGTTAATTACTGTTACTTTTTTACTGTTGCATATGAGTAAAATAAATTATAATATTTAGTTAAAATAACACTAACTGTTGTTAATTAAAAATAAAATAATAATTTTAAACATTATGTTTTTATTTATTTATAATAAATTATCTTTTAAACTCTAGTTAATATACACTAACTTTGTAATGTGCTTTTAAATAGAAATTTGCATGACTTGAAAATTAATTATAATTTATAATAAATATATAAAAAATTTTAGCCATTGTTTGCACTGAAAAAATATATTATTACTATGTTTAAAAAAATATTATTTTTTATTATGTAAGTTATTATTTACACAATATAAAACCAAAAAAAAAATCCTACTATCTAGAAGACATGTAAGTTGATATTTTTTATTAATTTTTTATTACTAAAATAATAAAAAAATATTATTTTTTATAAAAAATAATAAACAAAATTTATTTCTAAATTGTGAGACCTACATTCCTATTTCTTTTTTTTTTTTTTTGGTTTACTATTTCTCTTCTCTCTCATTTTGCCACTCTCTCTTCGCGTTTCGTTATTAATGGTGGCCCAACAAGAAATAACATCCTGTGCGTGCAGGATACTCTTGTAAAATTAAAGTCATCAGCGGCTGATTCTTTGAAAATTATGTTTGGCTTGCTTTTCTCAGTAACTGCTGATTAAAAAAACATATAATTTTAGAGTGCCTTTACATATCCAATATTTTTGTCTCAAAAAATATTTTAAAAAAAGTATAACTATCATTTTTAAAAAGACAATTAATATTTTTAAAATATAAAAATAACAGATATTTTAAAAATATCAATGTTCGTTTTAAAAATATTAGTGATCATTTCACCTAAGATGTTTTTCAAAATAAAAATTACCGAGACACCAACATTTATTCATAATTTAAACATTTATTCATAATTTAAAGTAGTTAAAATTTTTACTAAATACCTCAACTCATACTCTTTAAAACAGCAACGACATAAATACATTTTATCAACAAAATCAAACACCTTCTAAGTTACGTCGCCAGCTTTCCCAGTGACACCTTACAAAATCACATTTAACAAGGATTATTATTATTATTATTATTATTCTTACATATATATATATATATAAGACGAGTCATAATTCATATATGTGAAAAAAAAAATGATAAAATATGAGATTTAAACCCTTACCTTTCACTTTGATATAAGATCCAGTAACTTGCTGGATTACCCCCAACTGATTAAACAAGGGATTAATTAACTGATAATGTTGTTTTTTTTTTTTTTGACACAAATAAAACTCAGATAGTGTGACAATATCATTATTATTATTATTAATTGTATATATGTGATCCTGATTTTAACTTGGAATTATGCATTGACAAGTTATAAATACGCAACAATCATACCATACATTACAAACACTTTATACCTATCCATGTATTCTTCTTTTTTTTTTTTTTGGGATAAAAGTCTATCCATATCTTCATCACGTCAATTTGCCAGCATCCATTTAATATCATTAAAATAATACTTATTAATTTTATATTTTTTAATAATTAACTCATAATTTAATATCATTTAAATATTATTTTAATTTTTTTATTTAAATAAATTTTATTTATTATATAATATAAAATCATAAATAAATTATCCTCACTTAAAAATAATTAAAATAAAAATCTCTCATTAAAATTTCTATCATTCTGTACTACATTAGGTTATATTAATTACTGACTAAGCCCTCAGGACAGCCAAAAAAAATTATATTTACAAGTTATCGTTGTATTAGACAGATGTAAAGAGTTCTATTTTGCAGCAGCAAGGAGCAAGCACAGTTTTTCAACTTTGCAGCCAGAAGTTGACTCTCAAAATTGAAAGGTCCAAGCCGTCCAACCACACCATTCAAAGAGAAGATTCTGCAATATAGTGGGAAATCATATCTCCATGGATTCATATTGAAGTTCACGGAAAATTATGTCTTGCCGCAGCATTAGTACTATACGAGTATGGAAAATAAGCAAAAAGAGATGCCATGCAAATATGTAACTCAGTAGTTACAAAGGGGATATACCTACTAATGTTATGCATGCAAATCTCAGCAATGCTGCACCTGCCACAAGGAAAGATCCATCAGCTGCTGAGGTGAGCTATTTAAAGTATGATTCCTGGTTCCAACCAACAAAGGAATCCCCACGAGGGAAAAAATCCTTTGATCCTCAAAAGGGCTCAGGAGTGTACAAGATGCTTGCAATCTACAGGAGTGTATAAAACTGCTTGCAATGTAGAGCATGCCATGAGACCATAGTAGTAAACCTCAGATACAAAGCTTTTTCACAACTATATATATGTATATCTGCAGACAAACTATTATTAACATCAAGTTCCCACATGGGACAAGCTTTCAAAAGTAAGCAGAATCTTCCCATTAATTCTGAGCAGCCAGATTCATGGAAGTATACAACCCCAACTCCAAGCAAAAAGTTTACTCACCAACGACTTATGAAGTAAGATGGCGGAGTAAAAGTCAGGTCCTTCAAGTCAGTCAGCAATGAGCTAAAGATATTGACAAAAAGTGGCAAAAAAGGACTAACCAAAAGGAAGCAGGCACAGAGTATCATGTCAGTCACCACGGTGCAGCAGCCAAACTCCGAAATTTACATCGAGCAATGCTGATGTTCTCAGTGGATGTTTCCAGCCTGATTTTGAATCCATTAAGCTGAAGTTCAGTGTATATCTTCTCCGAAAGTGCCATATTCGCTTTCGTTTGCATCACCTCAGTGTGCTTTCTGAAAGTTTCCAGATTTAACTCAGCCCTGGTTAACTTCTGAGTTAGTTCCAACACTGCACTTTCAAATTCCTTTACCTGTTGCTGCTCCCCTTCTAGTCCATTGTAAATTGACCGCAACTGTTCCAAACGGCTTTGAATAGCTCTTACATCAAAACCATGGGTTTCCAATTTTCTGATGGTATTCAAAATGCCATCATAAACTCTTTTTGGCTCATCAGGTTGCAAATTGGATATCTTGTTGACCAAGTTGGCAAAAGTCACCATGTTAGCAACAGCTTCACTTTCACGAAACATCTCATCAACTTTAGTTAAAGGATCAAAATGAGGTCTTTGTGGCAGTCTTTGGAACACTTCCCAAGTCTCAAAATCTCTCCAGAATGTTAAAGTCTTCACGAAAGGCAAGCTTTGGCTCATGTTTGGCAAAGTGCCACTAATT
Organism: Carallia pectinifolia; assembly: GCA_037832335.1. NCBI lineage: Eukaryota > Viridiplantae > Streptophyta > Magnoliopsida > Malpighiales > Rhizophoraceae > Carallia > Carallia pectinifolia. The sequence goes on from CM075445.1 coordinate 16,170,177, forward strand.
TCTGAAATTGCAGAATGTTGTACTATGCTGTCAAATTCTTTTCCACTTGGTTTCCATGGGTCAAAAGTGCTCGTGCAGTTATTTTCTGGGGAAAAAAAGGCAAACATTTAAAATTGAAGAATCGCAGCTCGGAGCACATTACAATGTTCCATTAGCCTAGTTGAGCAGTCTGAATTTGGCTGAGGGCTTATTCCTTTAAACTGCATTGACTTATTACCTGAAACCGGGTTGCTAGACAATGCCACAATCCCCACCCCTGATTCTTCATTCTTGCTACCTGAGTCGGAAGCCTTTGTTGTTTCCTGCCTATGTGCAACTGCAGGAGGTTGAAATTCTGAAAAGGGAAACAATGTTTTGGAAGGCAATTTCATATTAATTAAAGAACATTTGTTAAGTCTCTTAGGAGCAAACAAAATATGCTAATACATAGAAAAACCTGATGAAACATAAAAAATCCATCAGCAAGTAAATAGCACATTGGCAACCTAATTTTGGCCATTGTCTGTCTATGCTTCTGGAGATTTACTAAAGATAGTCTGAAGCAGTTTTACACGAGAATCACCTCAATTAAGACATCAGTAGCATTTTCAAGTATTGATCAATTGCATACCTACATGGCAATCTAAGACAATCTAATGCAATTTTCGAGTACCAAACTTGTCCTAGAAATATATAAAAAACATCAGACATTGAAAGATATGCACTTAGAGTGCCTTTGGTACAAGATATAATGTAGGATGGTATAGGACATGCTAGCCTTATCCCATCATATTCTATGTTTGGTATATGAGATTGCTATCCCATGATTGTGGGCTAGTGTTATCCCATATATTCTTGTGGACTAAACTAGACCATGACATGGGTTAATCCTATTTCCAAAAATCCTCTCTGTGATCTCATCCTCTCTCCCTCTTCTCTCTCCCATCTATCTCATCCCTCCCTCTCTCCCTCCCTCCAATCTCTGTCTCTCTCCCTCCCAATTTTGATACTTTAGTTCATAAAATTTAGACATATTAAGACAGCTATTAAAAATTTATTTAATAAATATCTAAAATTGCAGAATGTTTTAGAATGTTGTACTACGCTCTTGAACCCTTTTCCTCTTGGTTTCCATGGGCCAAAGGTGCTTGTGCAATTATTTTCTGGCAAAAAAAAACAAACATTTATATCAAAGAATCGCAGCTCGAAGCACATTACAAAGTCTCATTAGCTTACTTGAGCAGTCTGCATTTGGCTGGGGGCTTATTCCTGTAAGCTGCATTGACTTATTACCAGAAACCGTGTTGCCAGACAATGCCACAATCGCCACCGCCGATTCTTCATTCTTGCTACCTGAGTCAGAAGCCTTTGTTGTTTCCTGCCTATGTGCAACTGCAGGAGGTTGAAATTTTGAAAAGGGAAACAATGTTTTGGAAGGCAATTTCACATTAAAATCACTATGCTTAAAGGCCATTTGTTAAGTCTCTTGGGAGCAAACAAAATATGCTAATACATGGAAAAACCTGATGAAACATACAAAATCCATCAGTAAGTGGAAATAGCACACTTTTGTGCCTTTGCCTTTCTTTGTTTCTGGAACTTTACTAATGATACTCTAAAGCAGTTTTACACAAGAATCACATCAATTGGGACATCAGTAGCATTTCCAAGTACTAATCAATCGCACACCTAAACGGCGACCTAATACAATTTGCGATTACTAAACTTGTATTAGAAATATATAAAACACATCAGACATTGAAACATGTGCACTAAGGTAATAGTTAAAATGCATACTTTGACAAATTCATGCTCTAAGGCTGAAGACTCTTCTAGTCCTTAAAATGTGCTGAAATTTGACCAACAACCACTTGGGAAGTCCCAACTGATTATGATTCATTTCAATGGATCATTTGAACAGGAAATTGAAAATTTGACTATCATCCTAAATTTTCTGCATTATTTTGAAGTAAATCAGTAACAAAAAACAAACAGATGAAATCTGTGATCCTGACATACCAATGGCCCTCAGTCCTACAGTCACAGGGCGATCAACTTCAGCATCTTTGGAATCCTTTGAAGATTTCTTACTTAATGCTTCTGCATCCTCTTTACCTGCTCCAGGTGTAAAGCAAATTTGAGGGTCAAAACCGTGAAGCCGATTACAAAAGAAAATTTATGCTAGCCTCTGCAAATTTTGTACCTTTATCTGGGGAATTAGCAGGATTCTCCATCCTTTCTATTTGATCTATCCAAATCATTAAGCAAATTTAAGTGTCAAAAGTTTGGGGCCGACTTAAAAGAAAAAGAAAAGAAAAAAAGGAAAGAAACAAATTATGCTAGACTCTGCAATTCTTATACCTTTGGATGGGTATCTGGGAAGGTTTGCAATCCTTTCTATTTGACTGCTGGTTCCTCCTCCCATTAGTTCTACTGTTTCCTGCAAAAGTACAGGAACCATCATAATCATTAGAATTTATGCTTGATTAAACTTTCAACGAATTCGAACCATCATGCTTGTTTTCAGGTTTGAATCTGAACCACCATACTTTGTTGCAGACACTCTACAAGTTTAGCAAAGAGACAAAATTCCAAATCCTGGTAATGTGCAAGGGTATTCCAGATTTGAAAAGAACAACGAAAGAAATTGGCACAACAAGAAAACAGTGAAGTTGAAAATTTTAAAACAAACGCATACCAATGTTAATTAGACGCATCACATTCAGAGAGACATAGACTTGAAATTCTTCTAAAAGACAAGGAAATAACGGGTTCATCTCTACAAAATCTTTTGCAATGCACATGAATTCCTATGCTGTGACCTTCCATTTTTCTTTCTTTATTGTTATTTTTTTTTGTACGCTGTGATGGCAACTTTTGACTTAAAAGCTATTCATGCGAATTTTATTAGAAAATGTAATCTATCCAGATTAGAAACAGCTTTTAGGATTGGCAATGAAAGGCTTTGGATCGGCAATGAAAGGCTTTGGATCCCTACATTCTAATTTTTAAGCAAAAAAAAAAAAAGAAAATTGATTAATTAAAGTTAGAAGACCAAAGGAAAATACCCTTTCAATGTCGTGTAAAAGGTCAATGCAGCAAAAAATACTATAAGGAGGGACACAATGGCATCAAGGATAAACGTGAAAACAAACTCCGACATACAATTTTGTCCAGCATGAATGGATTAAAAGTTCTCAGAAGCGGCAGGTTGATGACAAGCACTTGATTGCCTTGTGTTGTTGATGAAGCAGGAGAATCACTAAGCACTGTTTTGTTTGGAATTATCACTGCTGACGGAAACGCCATAGTAAAGATAGAAGAGGCATTTGCAACCCCTTTCTTCTGTTTCTTGCTAGAATGTGAAAGTGCAACGTTACTTTTTGCAGTTGCCTTCTTCTTTCTAGTTTGTAAAATCATGGGGCTCAAAGGTGCGTCAGTGGTGGTGGCTCCTGAACTCCCATGTGTAATACATTCTTCAGAGCTTTGGAGACTATTATTGGTAACTTCCAACTGTTTGCCACCACCCATAATTTCCTGATATAGAGACCATTATTTCATTTGCAATTATGATTATCTGCATGAAGCTACCACATTAGTTGTTAAATCAAGATTGCTATTAACTTGCTGTTAGGCCCCAATACAGAGGCTAACTACCTTGGTTAGCACTAACAATTAGAGAGACAACAAGGAAGAGTCCAATTATCAAAGAACCTGAAATACCACATGCACACACACACAAACACAAACACAGAGAAACATGACTGTTTATCCATGAGATGTAGCCTGGAAGCCATTAATTTGCCTCCAATTAAATGAACTCATAAATGCTCCCAATTATGCCATACAACAAAATTTGGCATCTGTGATGCCAAGGGTAAAAACCAAATGCTCTAGAACAACACAACACCAAAAAAAAAAAAAAAAACACTTCAGAATGGCACAAACATAGAGAGAACACCCACATTACCCAACCCCCCCCCCCCCCCCCACACACACACACAAAACAGAGAGAGAGAGAGAGAGAGAGAGAGAGAGATTCGTATATAACTAATTGATGTGGGAGGAGGGATATTAAAAGCACCTGATGACTTAGGGGTCGAACCCATTTGCCATCAACCCAGTCGAAATGAAGCCTCAAATCAGAGACCCCAAACTCAAGGACCTCAGCTGGGTTCTGGAACACCACAAAAAACCTGGACTTGTCCTCGGAGACATGAGACACCACTCCAACCCACCATCCATCAAGATGGTAAGCATCCACAACGTCGTTGATGTTGATTTCAAAACAAGAAGAAGAAGAAGAAGAAGAAGGCGGAGGAGGAGGCAGAGGCCTCATGCAGGAAACATCAACCCACTCTTTCAAAGGGGTTGACTCATCATCATCGCTCACAAATGAATCGTACTGAACCAAGGCCCTAATGCTGGGGTGGTGCTGGTGGTACTTCTTGGTGGCTGTTGATGATGAAGTGGGTGTTTTCAAAACAGTGCAAACAAACCATGCCCCAATAAACCCTTCCTCATGGCTGCAAATTTCCACCTTCGTTCCTTTCTTGAAAAGCTGCTTCAAGCTTGAAAGTTGTTGTTTTGTACTTTCCATACCCTATAATTTCATGCAAAGTTTTGATCTTTTTTTTTGTTTTTTCTTCTTAGAATGACTTTCCAAAATTCCAAACACCTCCTGATTGCTTTCACTGACCCTGTAATTAAGTCCAACAAGTCTCCAACTCAAACTCCATTGTTGTTGATGATGCTTCTGTTCTTTTCTTGGTGCAACCTAGTCCTCCTATCCTAGAATTTTGTTTTATTTTGTTTTTTTCCCCTTTGCATCAACTCCTTCAATGTCTTAGAATGTTTTACTTTGCTATGAGTTTGATTATTTTTATAATATTAAATTTAAATATTAATGTATAGATACTAAATTTTTTTATTTTTTTTAATCACATTTGTATGAAAATATGTATGTCAGATGTCATGTATGAGGAGGTTCTGGGAACCTAGAGCGTACGTTCATCTTCTACTTCTTGCACAGGGAGGGAGAGCTAGCGAACGCACGCCTCGGGATATGTGCGAGTTGGCTTGGAGAATACGCTAATGATGGCTTTCCACTTAGGATGCACAGACATGGACACGGCGATACGAACACGGCGGACACAGATGCTGTGACACGTTAATTTTAAAAAAATTAAGACATAGAGTCACAGACACGGGATAGACACGTATGTATATATATACATATATATATATGTATATATATATAAATATAAATAAATATTATTATTTAAAATAAAATATAAATTATAACTTAAAATATAACATATATAAATTTAATTTTTATTAAAATAAATCTTTTAAAATATATTTTTTAAGTATATTTAATATCTCACAATACATATTAAATAATAAATATTAATAAAAAATAATAATTTTTAAAAAAATTCAAATCTTTTTTAATTCTCAGTCTCCTTCATTTGAATTAAAAAAAAAAAAGAGGCAGCGACAAGCCCGAGCCATCCCTTTTCATTTTTTTAATTTTCTAGTTTTCTTTTTGTTAGCCGTGTCCGCGTGTCTTCAGCGTATCCGATCCGTGTCTGATTTTTTTTTTTCAAATTTTTTTTTACGGAAATTTTTTGACTTGTCGGACACGTGTCCGTACAATGTCAGAGGCGTGTCTGTGTCCAAAAAGTGTCCGACACAGACACTTACTTAAAATATGTGTGTCCGTGCATCCTTACTTCCCACCCTCCGCCCAATTCCGGTGGATTGACCGCAAGAAATTTTTAATGATTACAAATTCATGAGAAAAATAATTAGAGATGGATTGCTTAGTTTATAGTTTAACAAAAAAAAAAAAATATATAGTAATTAGAGATGGATTACGCAGATTCACCAATTATACTACATTCCTTCAAAAAGTAATGTTATATCCAAAATGTTTTTCATTTTATATGCAATATAAAAATTTTTTATGGTTTCATAATATTTCATTATATAATTTCTTATCAGTTATAAATTATTATTTAGATAATATAAAAATAATTTTAAAAATTATTAGAGCAATAAACTTATATGCCTAAAAAATAAAATGCAGAAATAAAAAAAAAATTACTTCTTATGTTAGAGAAGTGATTTCCTAGTGGCTAATGGGGTTTTTTGGTTTACAAAAAAAAAAAAAAAAAAAAAAAAGCACTTATAATTTTATTATAAAAGATTGCGTCTTATTAAATTAATAAAATTAAAAAATATATATTTAACTTAATTAAATGTCTTAATAAACTTTCAAATTTATTACTTTTAATGTGATAATTATCAGATTTGTTTACTGTTAAACCACAACAGTTGATACTACCGCTGGATCACAACATCTGAGGGTAGAGCTGTGGGTTAATACACTGATTGGTCTACATGATCTGGGCAAGAGGATCGCAGGAAGAGCCTGATACTGGGAGTAGAATACAGGCACCTGCAACATGCTTGCATGGTATGCGAACAGAAGAATATTTTACTTTACAAGCCCAACAGAGCAATAGGGTAAGAAATCCCCAGTAGCTATATAATAAATTATTTATGTAATGTTTATATTATAATAATTAGTATATTTTTTATAATTATAATTAAAAAATATAAATTTAAAAAATAATATTTTTTATTTTTTATTTTATCATTATAATTACAAAAAAGATATTAATTATTATTATATAAATAATGTATAAATAATTATTGCTCTAGTGAAAACTTGCTTAAGGATAGTAGACTACTTGGCAAAATTTACTGCGATAAAAATTAAAAATTTAATATATAAAAATATTATTAATTTTATATAAATTAATAAATTTAATATTAATTTTAAAAAATAATAATTTATTTCTCTTTGAATTTTTTATAATAAATTTAGTATGCTACAAATTTTTTTAAATAAAATTTATCTGTTTTGATGATGTGACAATCATATATATTATTAGACATTATACAAAATATATTCTTATAAATCTGTTATTAAAATTGATAGATTTTATTCATATGAAAATTATTATATACTAAATTTATCATAAAAAATTTTAAAAGAATTATTATTTTTTACAATGAATATTAAATTTATTAATTTATATAAAATTAATAATATTTTTATATTAAATTAAAAATAAATAAGATTCAATTTAACTCACTAATTAAATAAAATAAATTTAAATATGACAATATTCGATTCGTGAGTCTTGGCTCGATTTATTTACACCTCCGACGTGAAGAGGAAGAGGGGAGAACTTGCGAGGCCATGTCATTGTCAGTTGATGGACATGAAACTTTCGAGTCAGTCTTGTCTCATTAAATTCACCGTCAGAACAGCGTTGAACTTCTCCCCGTAAGAAAAGAAAGAGCAGCCTCTTTGCATTAAAAAGCCGTCAATCTGTCAATTCTCCTCTTCCACACTCACAAAAAACGTTCTCTATTTGTTTAGACTATAAAAAATTTATGATAAAAAAAAAATTATGAAAAAATAAAATTATTTAAATTAATAAAAAATAATTAAAAAATAAATAATAAGTTTTTTTAAAAAAATTATTTGAAAAAATTATTTTAATTAATGAAAAAACTTAGATAAAAGAATAAAAAAATAATAATTTATAAAAAATTATAAAAAATATTATTATTTTAATTAATTAAAATATTATAAAAAATTTATAAAAAAAAAATAATATTGGTAACCCAAACCTAACGCACCCTATATATGCAAGTGTATCTGAAAAAATCTTGGTAACCCTTTGAGGGGTATCGTTTTGCCACCGAACAACCCTTATTTTTCATTGTCTGTTAGGTATTTAGGTTTACCACCATAAAATAAAAAAAAAACACAGGCTTGCTCGGTATTAATATTTTTTTAGTATATACTATTTAAAGTTTATATTTTAAATTTTAAGACAAAATTTATTTAATTTTAAATTTTAATTTTATAAAAAGATAATAATAAATTTTTGACCAACTTATTTTTTCTTTTTCTTTTTTTTTTAATTGCCTTGTCTGGCTCACAACAACCTAACTTAAACTATGTTTAGTATTGAGGTGAAAAATATGTTGTGGTATAATAACTGTATTTTAAACTAAAAGTAATTTTTTTAATGTTTGGTAATTCTTTCTAAATGGAATTTTACAAACATAATAACTCTCAAAATTATGGTTTCACAAAAACACCTTAAACATGTTTTTAAAGAAAGTAATAAAACTCAATAACAATACTACACAAATTTTGAATTAAATAGATAAAACTAACTCTACTAATTTAAAAAATTATTAAACATTCAAAATTTAAATTTTTTTTAAATTTTTCTATAATTATTACCAAACAATTTATAATTTTAAATAACAATACTTTTAATTACAGTATTTTATTTACAGTATTTCTATTTACAGTACTTTATCTCACAGCATTACCAAACAGACCTTTGGATGAAAGCTGAGAAGACAAACACAAATGATACTACAACCAAGCACACGTGAATAACCAAACCAATTCGATAAGCAATAGAACTTATGTTTTTTTTTCTTTTGGCCTGTGGTAGGAATTGTTAGAACACATTAGGAGAACAGGAAGGTGAGCCAGAGGCGCACAATCTCTGCCACTCAGGTAAAGCCCGACGCTCACAGGAAATTTTTTTTGCATTAGACAGGCTAAGACTAGTCTGTGACTACCACCACAATAATTTCCTCTTCAAATTTATGGCTTTAACAATAAGCAAAACCAAAAACCAAATGCTTAATGGGCAAGGCAAGGGCACGAACTTCACAGATGCCTATACGAATGCAGAAGAAGCCCGCAATGAAATGCTGGCGAGAAAGAAAAGCTTTATGACTCAGTTTTGATTATCAGCAGGCGCATCCTCCCGACTGTTGTTGTGACTGTGATACGTTCGCGTTGGAAGACTTGAGATTGACATCAACCATGTCTTCTTGTTTAGTCGAAGAAAGCGTTTCCATTCCGGGTAAGGCAGCTGCAATCTTCCTAAACAGTGCCTGAAAACAAAAAAAAAAAAAAAACAAAGAAGTTGAGAATATAAAAGAATGTATCGTGATCCAGTCCATGAGTACCACTCTAATTGTTGTTATTTATATTGATAGTATTGGTTATTATCCATTTGCTTATTTTTTTCTAATTGTACGTTGTGCACTTAACCACAAGAGAAAGCTATTTACCTTTATATTGAAGCCGGCCTTTGCACTAGTTTCAATAAACATGACATTGAGATCACGAGCTTTGGCTTCTCCTTCCTCTATCGAAACTTGCCTGGCATTCAGCACAATATACCGGAAGCATGAGAATAAAATTGTAATAAATTGCCATTCATTCTGAAATAATGCTTCCACTTTTCTGCTCTACAAATTATATAGGCAGCGCTATTTTTGACACAAATGTGACAAGTTATTATCCGCTTCTGTTCTGAAAACTTAGAATGAACATTAATTTTGATGCCCCCATAGAATTTTTCATCCATCTGATTTAAATGGGGAATCAGTGGGCTGGCTCCGTCATTTGTTACTTTATATGTTGCCTTTCAATACCAGATAAACTGCTTCCCTTCCATTTCCATAACAGTGTGCTGCCTAAGATAAATGTTTATTGGTAAATCACCTACTTGTGCACAAGACCAACATCTGTCCTCAATCAGTTCAAGCCAACGAAAATGAGTAAGAAATGAAGCCAACGGAATTTATCATTTTCAAATTAAAACCAATAAATGCAAATGCATATCACCTTTTGTCCACAAGATCAGTCTTATTCCCAACAAGTACAATGATAACATCGCTTCCACGCTCTGTGCGGACCTCTTCAATCCACTTCGAAGTGTTCAGGAATGACTGCCTGCCTGAAGCACGAGAATGTAAAGAGTTGGCAAATTTCATCAAGCATGCGGCATAACATCAAACAGAAAACTTTCCAACTTGCGCCCTGGTAAAATCTGACCGCAAAATAAGAAATATTACATACTTGCCACATCATAGACAATGACTGCCACAGAAGAATCCCTTATGTAGCTTGGAATGAGACTCCTGAACCTTTCTTGTCCCGCAGTGTCCCTGGTTAAATTCAAAGCTAGATTATAAGAAAATGAAAATAACATTTTATTGAAAAAACTGTGCTAAGCACATGATGGACATTAAATTGTCATCAAGATAGAGACTCTATAAGTTAGAATGAGATCATTATGAGCTTTCTTGCTTTCATCCTTGACAATTTTAGGTGACCAAATAAGGCCTGATACAAATTGTGTTTTATATGAAAGTTTGAATGACAATGTTGTTGAACGAAATTCCACACATTAGTATATGCTGAAAGACCAAACCTCTGGTCCACTTCACTAGCAAAGAAGCAACAATTTGGTGTTTCCTCTTTACCTGAATACCCATAGTAAAGATGATGGGCAGGTAGAAATAACCAAAAAAATTAAAAAGAACATTGAACACTATTTTTGCTGATAAGGATGAAACATGCAGTAAAGACAATATTCAGCACTGGCGGCTTCTCATAAGGCAACGAGTCTATATAGTTTGGAGGTAAGGTGACATAACTAATAGCTAACTAGCTAGCAATGCATGATTCATAAGCCAAGGAATCAATTCAGCCAAGAAGAAAGGTATTGAAAAGGGAAAAACTAACGTATCTAAAGTCAGTCCGTCCCCAAACTCTGCAGTTAATTCTTGCTTTTCCCTTGATCCACGAGACCAAAAGGAAAAGATTTTGGAGCTTTTTATAATGTCGATAAAGCCATATAATTCAAACTTGCATGGTAATTCACTTAAATTCACTAAATAACAAACAGTGGTTTGAATTTTCAGTCATAACTAGGATTGGAGTGTTGATCACATCCTATGGTCAAATCAGACCATAAAAATCTGATTCACAAAATAAATTTAACATGCACAAGAACAGTGGGTAAGATCTGTTCTCAGTCTCAAAATCCTACCAGTATCTGAAACAAATGATGAGATTTTGTAAGAGCAAATAATAATAATACTCTTGTTGAGGCCAAAAGTCAATCCACAAGGGCAGCAAATTGAAATAATACTTGAATGGGAAGAGAAATATAAAACCAGGACCATATCTCAAAAGCCACAGGCTTATTACTAAAAAAATGAATACATCGCTTTGTAGGCAAATATCCTAGAAATCATTATCTTTTATACTCTTTTTTTTTCCTCATAAAAGAGCAACACCTCTTCACAAAAATAAAGCCACAACCTTTCTTCCTCATCTGTGTTTGACTGTCCCCTCCCTCCCTCGTCCCTTCTCCATGCCCACCCGCCCGCCCCAAAAAAAAGAAAAAGAGGGAAATTTTTTTGTCAAGCATAGTGTCTCCAATCCTGCCAAAGACAAGACCACAAATAGATTGTTTGAATATAAATTTGTGTCTTTGGAAATGAAACCACAATTTCTATCAATGTTTATAGCAGATAAGAAACAAAAATGCAGCAATTTTAATGAACACCAGTACTGTCAAATCAAGCAGAATGAAGATAAAGGGTGAGCTCCTGCTACCAAAAACGTGCAAAGAAAGGATGCTTTAACTACTAAGATTCACTAGCAATATTGTTACCAAAGAAACTAAAGAAAGAATATATCTTGAGAAGGGTATAAAAGGTTTTGAAGCAATCAATCTGAAATCTTACCAGAGCTGTAATCTAACCGTTCGATCTTCAAGGTACATTGTCTTTGAGAGAAAATCAATACCAATGGTAGCCTGATAATCAGTTTAAAAAGATAGGATAACAGTGAGGGTAAAATTAATAATAATAATAATAATAATAATAAAGAGATGCAAATTGTTTGAAACTTAAAATTCAAAACCAGTAAGCTTTTGGGATTCCATATGATATAATCGAGAACAAATGGACTAGAAGACAGGACCCAAAGATCTAACTATCAGCTATACCAGAAGGTTTGTTTCTAGACTATCGGTTTCAAAATATGCCAGTGCTTTCCATGGCCACCATCAACAAGCTGACACTTACTCTCCAGTCAACTCAATCATAAATGAAGTTACACCAAGCAAATGACCCAAAACAGTAAATATCTCATACATAATAATATAAAAATTAGGTCAATTTAACTGCTTAGCATACAAATAACACAAAAAGCTGATAATAATGATCTATTTAGCTAATATTGCCTGGAAATTAGGCATGAAACTCGAAAGCCTGATAATTTCAGACGTGCCAATATAACAAGTGCATTGCCTTTCAAAGACTTCAAGAAAGTAAAATACATGAGAAAGGCACAAACTATTGAAGGTTTCTTTTTCCCCTCAATTGGCAGTCCTACATTTGATCTCTTTAGATATTTCGAAACAAATTTCTGACTTCTCCTTATAATGTCATGGAAAACCTGAAATTTTATCACTGTATGCATTCTGTAATCCGACGCAATGTAGCAAGGCGATTGCTGGAGATGAGTGGCATCACCAGCCAAATTATAATTGACAACTGCACACAAACAGCTCAACAAAGCACAACTCTTGCAAGCAACTAATCACACCCAAAAAAAAAAAACATTTATGTGGAACGTGCTCGCGATCCCACAGGCAAATTCACAAGTCCTCACCTAAGACACAGACCAACATTTTTACAGCTGCGTCATGCCATATTGCCATTTCTATTTCTTTGCAATTTCTTTTGTAGCAAATGAATTCGAGCTCACACAAATTACCCTCCGATTCAAAGGCACGATCAATTAGTTTTGAATGCTTAGCTTAAGATCCATCCACATACGCCAACAACAAATCTAAAACGATTCCAAGAACCGAACGATCTATTCCCATCATATTCCAGAAATGGCCAAAAATAGAAACAGAAATCGTACGGAGCCATTAACGCAACGCAATCGCTCAAGAAGCCATCCACAGAAAGAGAGAGAGAGAGAGAGGTGTTGACCTGATAGGTGTTATCGAATTTGTCGTACATGAAGCGAGTGATGATGCTGGTTTTGCCGACCGACTGGTCGCCCAAGAACACCAGCTTGTACTTCGCCAAAGCCGAAACCGGAGCCATTACTACTACTTCCAGATAAATTACCTTATTCAGAATAATAATAATAATATCGGATCGGAGTGGAGTGGAGTGGATCCAAGACAATGACGGAGGAGGAGTCGCCGCCGGCGGAAGGAGAGAGATCGCCGGAGATATAGAGAACGAGACAGATATCGGTTGCGAGTGGAAGGGAAGGGGCTGCTACTTCTCGCTTTTCGTTCGTTTTGGGGTCTATCAAAGTTGTTTTTGTCGTCGTCGTCGTCGCTCTCCTCTCGTCGTTCTTCCTTGGCGGAGCTGGAGCCGACGCGATTGGCACGCGTCGGCCATTTTTGGCTTTTTGTTATGCTCGCTGACGTGGACTCGCTCCCTCTGCCGAGGCTTTGGTCGGGTCGGATTTTATGTGTTTGTTTTATAATTAATAAAATCATAAAAATATTATTATTATAATAATGAAGAAATTTTGAAACAGCATTTATCCTAAGAAAATATTATTATGACAATAATAATAATATCGTCGAAAAATTAACAGACGTAAAAGCCGTGAAACAAACTCACTCCGTACGACTGACCACGGACGATTCATAAGAATTTATTTATTTATTTTTCATAAAATAAAAAAATTAAATTTATCTCATAATCTTATTAAAAAATATTATTAAATATTAAATAATAAACAATAAATTTAATTTAATATTCAATTTTAATAAAATTCGAACCTTCCACCACCGTAGAATAGAAAAGTCAAATCCCTTACCAATCTCGTATCCTGTGGTAGTAAGATATATTTTTTTTTTTTTTGGCACAACGTGGTCGTAAGCTTATAGTATTGAATAAGTGTTGGTGTCCGGGTTAGTGTGTTGAAATTTGTACTGAATGAAATTGTGACTGTTATTTTTAAAATCAGAATTGATATTTTTGAAACAGTTATCTTTTTATATTTTAAAAATATCAGTCACAGTTTTAAAAATATCATTCCTGATTTTGTCCGGAACAAAATTTCAAGATAAAAATTTCAGAATACGTAACTGCACTCTATAGTATTTGCCATTTGAGCTAAGCACTAATTTTTAGAGTTAGCTCACTTTGGCACGGAGTAATACTTTTATTGTAACAAAAATGAGTTATCGTTTCGTATTGTTAAGAAACTATGAACACTTTTGTTAGAATTTTTAAATTTCATATTTGAGATTTAATTTTTTTTTTTTTGTTTTTCAGTCTTTCTAATAAGAAAAGAAAATGTAAATTAATATAACAAACAAGCATATTATTTTATCAAACTCACCTTAAAGTATACCAGCTGAACTAGCTTAAAAAAGTCCAGAAACGCCTATCGTGCGCTGGTGTTGCTAACCTACGTCGAGAAGTTTTCTAGTTTGTGTTGCCTGATCAACTTGATCGGTCCACTTGTGGCCGTTTTATAGTCGATTGCGTTGGTCTCCTCTCTATTACGTGGTTGAGGTGGGGTGTGTTTCTCGGGTCTCCCTCGTTTGCTTTGTTTTCCTGTTTAGTGCGTTTTCTGCGTTGATGCCTCTACCCCTTGCCTTTATGACCATTTCTGCGAGCGGCGCGGTGGTAAGAGAGGTTTTCTTTTGTGGGTTTTAGTTGGGTCGTGTACATCAGGTGAATTGGCAGCTCCAGCTTCCTTTTGGCGCATGGGGGTAAAGCACTGGATCTAAGTTGCAGCCTTGCAGTGGTTTCGCCGTCTAGTTCTAGGAGCTTCTCATGGGATCTATGATGGAGCTAAGTGGCAGATGATTGTCTATGATAGCCATTTGGTAAGGGAGCTCTCACCGGTAGTTACTAGTGCCAATCCCGCCCTGGTGGGGGAAAGTGGCTGTGAAGTTGTTTCGAACTTTTGTGCTTTTTAGCATGTGAGCCGATCTTTCTCTAGACTTTAGGCCTGAATTTGCAGGGATAAATATTTTTAAAGTTCTAAATTTTTAGATTTTTTTACGTTTGAGTCCTAAATTTTTTTAACATTTTATTTGAATTCTAAATCTTTTAATTTTTTACTATATCAGTCCTTTAAATTACGAAAAGTAGTCAATCTATTAATAAGTGAGTTTAATTTAATAAAAATCATTTAAAAAAACTTAAATACATGAGTTAAATATTTTTTTTATTAACAAAATATGCATATTAAATATTTTTTTAATCAACAAATATACGAATTAAATAGGCAACATGTATATTTTTTTATAAAAAAGACATTCAATTCATATATTTAATCTTTTTTAAATAATTTTTTGTAAAGTTAAAATTATTTTTTAATAGATTGATCACTTTTATTAAACAGAAGGACTAATTTGGTAGAAAATCAAAAAGTTTAGGACTCAAATGAAATGTCAAAAAGGTTTAGAACTCAAACATAAAAAAATTTAAAGGTTTAAGACTAAAAAAATCCTTATCCCTGAATTTGCATGTGGTTGTGCAGTAATATGGTCAGATGTTCTCTCTTGTTGGGCATTGAGTTGTTTTGAGCTACTTGGATTTTAATTATGTAATGTATTTTTTTGATCCAGTTTATACTAATATTTTATGCTCAATGTAGCATCATATTTGTGCTGGTAAAAAGAAAAGTATATTGTTTTATTAATTTAATTTAATTACCTGCATATGATTATTTTATTTTAGTGTAATCTAATTTTATATTTTAGAATAATATTTATATAATTTTAAATATAAGTTTTGTAATTATTTTTTTATTTGTATTTAATATTACTGTATTAAGTTGATGATTGATTATAATTTACTATGAAGTATGGATTTCGTTCGCATCCGCGCCCTATACAATTTCATTTGGTATAGAAGTTTCCACCAAATGGAAAGTGTGCTACCGTTGAAAGGGAATTAAATTAGTGGTGCGATTGCAGATTTGCAGGAATTGCAAATGCCTCCACTTTTTGATTTTTAGAACAGCTCTGATCCTTTACTCTAACAGTATTTAGTGTTTGTTGAACAATGTGACATTTTGGAATAAGCAAACCCTTTTACAAATGCATAAAAGATGTTAGTCGCGCTTACACCATATTTTGGCAAAATTGCATTAGAAAGGAAAAAGAAAGAAAAATTTTAAAATTTTTTATTTATTTTCTTTTTTATTTATTTTTTATTTATCTAAATAACTACCTTTTATTTTTTATCTTACAAATTACTATTTATTTTCTTTCTCATAACTGTTTAATTATTATATTTTATCAATTATAATATTATCATTACTATATTATTTTTTATTTTTTATTTTTTTCTATACACTTTCTACTCAAATTCTCGCTATCCAATCAAAGTATTAGGGTTTGTTGAACAATGTGACATTTTGGGATAAGCAAATGCTTTTACAAATGCATAAAAATGTTAGTCGCGCTTAAATAATGTGTTAATAATTCTTTAATTTTCTCCAATTACATTCCATTTCTAAATTAAAGTGATTTTTCTTTCTTTTCTTTTTTCTTATCATATTAATTTTTTTAGTTAAATAATATCCAAATAACAATACATTTGGATATTTAGCAAGTTTATGTACATTTTAATTTTTTAATTTAAATAAGAATTTATTAATTTTATTTTTTTAGTGAATAAAATTTACTTATAATTTTGTACCACATAAATTTATTTTTTTAATTTTAAGTAAATTATATTTATTATGTAGTATAAAATTATAAATCAGTTATACTTATAAAAAAAAGAATTAAATTATAATTTTTTTAAAAATTATTAGAAGTTCCCAAATTTTTTTATTTATTTTATTCGGTCGATCCTAAATTACAAATTACAAGGACACCGAATCACCTGCGCAGCACGTGATGGCAAATATAGAATGATTATTATTATTTTTATTGTTTTGTTTTTTTCTTCTTGTTTGACTCGCTCTTTTTCTTAGTTGCTTGAACAAAACAGAAGTAAAATTTGAATAAAAGAAAATCTTTTTTTTTTCTCTCTCTCTCTGGAGATGGCACTGAGAGCAGCCGTCCTCCGCCACTTTCGGGTGCCCGTAGCGATGGCCGGACACAAATTTCAGCCGTGGAGCCTCGGCGGCGTCTCCGTCCGGTTACTCTCATCGCACGACGACCATCTCACCAAACAAGAGGTAATCGATAGAGTCCTCGACGTGGTCAAAAGCTACCCTAACGT
Organism: Carallia pectinifolia; assembly: GCA_037832335.1. Taxonomy (NCBI): domain Eukaryota; kingdom Viridiplantae; phylum Streptophyta; class Magnoliopsida; order Malpighiales; family Rhizophoraceae; genus Carallia; species Carallia pectinifolia. The sequence goes on from CM075445.1 coordinate 16,187,301, forward strand.
CGATCAATCTAAGGTAATTTCCAGCATTTTAATTTTTCTTTCCTCATTTTCCTTTTTCTTTTTCTTTTTCAATATGAATTTGCTTTGATTGAAATGTTGCGACAGAAGTTAGAAGTGGAAAATCTAGTTACACTCCACTTTGGGAAGATTGGATATATATATATATATATAACTGGGGAATTAGATGGCTTTACATGGATAGTGAGAGCTAAAGTATGCAAAAAAAAAAAGTATTTGGGGTCTTGAGAATGGATCCAAAGTGGTTGTATTCTATGTTGTTTGGGTGTGTAGGAGGCAATGATGGGAGGTGTATCTTTGTTGCTTAATAAAATGAAGGTATTTGAAGGGACCATCTGCAATTTAGAAGTTGTTTACATGTAATCGATTCCTCAGCCTGTTGGACACTATTATAATTAAAAGGAAAATAAACTTTTTGGTCCATTTATTTTAGAGTAACACGATATAAACCAATCTGATTTGAGAGCTTGAAAGGGAATTGTCGAGAATAGATTGGTGGGAGTATGTGCTTCCATTGAAGGTTTAGAAGGTTTCTTCTCCATGTTTTTTTTTTTCTCTAATTGTTATTGTGCTTTTTATTTTCAATCTTTCGTTTTTTTGGACTTTTATCTGCAACAAAACATTTACATTATAGGTGGAACAAAATCTATGAAAATTCTGAAACTTAGCCAAGTCTGACCTCCAAACCTGTACTTGGATTTGGTGACCATAACTGGCTTAAAGCAGCCTCCCTGATGCAGAATCTAAGGCTTTTATATTCTCGGTTGAGTGTCCAAGCATGTTCTGTAGATAATATCGCATCTTCTAGTTTGCTTGCTCTCTCCCTTTTCTTTTTCTTTCTTTATCTCTTTCGGAGGATATCGTTAAACGAATAGAGAGTATGTGTGTGTGTGTGTGTGTGTGTGTACATATGTCTATATATCCAGTGAATGTTTGAGTATTCCTTTCCACGTTATCCGATCTAATTGTTGCTCTACTCTTTGTCTTTTGAGTTCGAGTTCAACTTCCATGATTTGGTATGTGTTTGCGGCAAAACATTCAAATTAGTAGTGGAATAAAATCTGTGAAGGTCCCAACAGTGAAATCTAACTCCAAACAAGTATTTGGCTTCAGTGATCACGTGGAGAACTTCAGACAACATAGCTGATGCAAAATCTAAAACCTATAATATTTAATTATCTTGCATGAATATCCTAGCAGGCCCTGAAGATAATGTAGTAGCTTTGTGTTAATGGCTCGGTTGTCTTCTGGTTTGATTGTTGATCTCTTCTCTCTTGTCTTCTTCTCCATCTGTTTCTTTCTTGCAGTGCTTTGTGGTTATTTGGGGTGTTTGCAAAAATTATAATTCACTTGCTTTTAGTTTCTTATTGTGTTAACTATTTATGGGGCTATGTTTGTAAAGGGTGTGTAATACAAAGTAGAAATCATTGTAGTCAGATTTTGGTACTTCTGAAGAGGATAACTCCAATGAACTTTTGGCAGACAGTGATGCCCAACAAAATGTGTTAGATAGATGTCTCGTGTCTTTTGGAGTTTCTGGCTTTTGTGTTTGTATCCACGGTTTGTATTGTTGGCACTTGATGCCAGTTGAAATGGTTGCTTCCGGACGGCGTATAAGTGTTCCTTGCCCCTCTTTCAGCCCCCGTGTTAGTCTGCCTCACAATGCTTCAACACAGCACATAATGATTTATCTTGCCATCCACCAGCATTTCCCTGTGTGTCAAATAGTTTAGTGACATTAAACCTTGCCTACCAAATGTCTGCAGGTGACGCCTGAGGTACATTTTCAGAAAGACTTGGGCTTGGACAGTTTGGACAATGTGGAGATTGTAATGGCTCTAGAAGAGGAGTTCAAGCTGGAAATTCCGGACAAGGAAGCAGATAAGATCGATTCCTGCAGTCTTGCCGTTGAGTACATTTATAACCATCCAATGGCTAGTTGATTTAAATGCGAGTTACTCTCCCTGAATTTCATGGCAAGACAGGGAGCATCTGCTGTGTAGCTGTGTTTCAAACTTGTTGGATGTTTGTAAGAAACTTGATCCTCATGGCAGGGAGGGAAAATAATCTCAATCTGTTTGCTGAGTGAGATGACATTTTATGCTGCTACTTTATTGTAAGTGGTTTCTCGATGCCACTAACGAGCAACTTCTCTGATTGCACAGCATTTTTGTTTACAGAAAGGATGCCCAAGTTTTAACTTTTCATGATGCTTTGTGGGCATGGACAATTAAATGTCTGGACCTGTCCAAACATAACATTCTTATGAAGAAGTAAGTTTGAAAGATTGGCATTGCTGTCGTGGTTAAAGAACTGTCTAGTTTTCATTCTGCACCATCCATGACAAAGGAATATGAAAAAAAAAAAAAAAGCCCAGGAAGAGCAGAAATAATAGCCTTGCAAAGTGAAGAAGCAATTTTATTTCTCCGAAGCACGTGATAATTGATGAATATTTGATTCTGTATTGTAGGTAGCTTTAAAATGGTCATGCAATTTATTTGATGTTATGTAACAGTTTATCTGATTTTTTTTTTTTTTAAATTCGATCATCTAATAGTTTATATTATTTTAATTTCACTTAAAAAATTTTATCAAATGTGTTTTTTATGAATAATATAGATGGTGTACCCAAATGGTGCGCCCAAAATGTGCCGTCCAATTTTTTGTTAGCCCGTTAACATTTCTCACCACTTTGGTCCCCAAGCAAAGCATCATGTTCATGCTTTTTTCTTTATTAATGATTTATATCATTTTAATTTCACTTAAAAAATTTAATCAAGTGTATTTTTTATGAATAATGTAGACAGTGATCCCAAATGGTGCCCCCAAAAATGTGCTGTCCAATTTATTGTTATCCCATTAACGTTTCTCACCACTTTGGTCCCTAACCAAACCATCATGTTCATGCTTTGTTCTTTATAGCAACCCTCTTTCACTTTCAAGGATCCACATAATGCCAATTCTTAAAATTGGAGAATACAAACACTAAAATTGCAGCTCAGTTATATAACAACAACGGTTGCAAGGAAAATGTAGTGTTAAATTCTAAGACAAGATTAATCGGAGGTGCCTTTTACCTTAGGTTTGCTTCTAAGCACATCAATTGCAAGTTGCAACTTCTTCTTTTGACGTGTTCTTTGTCTTTCGGGAAACATGAAAGCTTAAAATCAGCAACAAATAATTCATAATCGTACCCCAAAAGAACACTTAATTGTTGGATTGTACAATCTTTCACTGCTCAGGTTTATTTGGTTTTCCATCCCAATTTTCAAGTTGATCTTTCTAGTTAATAGAATAGATTAAAAAGTTTAAGTCCAATTATGAACTAGAGAATCTTATACAAATGGTTTAGTTAAAATTCACATCTTCATGATTTCCTCCCATAACATCTGATAATACCTTCCCCATGATTTTTATTTGCTTTTGCAAATGATCATACTATAATGTTATCCTCTGTTTCATTAGATTATGTGTAGGTTTATTAATGTAATTAAGCACATATGCTTGTTGAATAAATCCTCATAATAGTTCACACTCAGGAGCAGAAAACATACTGCATATTCAGTCTGCTTTTCATCTTTCACAGGGACATAACAAAAGTTCAAAAATAGTCCACAAGACAAGATCAATCACAGGTCCCTCTTTCTTCAAGTTTCCTTCAGTTTCATCATAAACATTGCAATTTTTTTTCTTCTTACTAATCTTATTTATTACTTGTTATTGTTACCAGAGAAGAATACACAACTAATACATGTGAAGACAAACAACTTTTTCATTGGTCAAGACAGATAACCATTGCAACTGAGAAGTTTGCTCAAACCTTTGTGAATTTTTGGTGTTACTAATGTTCTTTCATTGGTTATTCTTATTACAGCAAAGTAATGTCCAGCATGCAATTACCACATGAAGACAAATTAATTTTTTGTAATTGATGAAAACAGACAAACTTTTCCAACTAAGCACATCATGAAACCAACCAGTAGAGGACAAACAAGGGAACAAATTTGACAAAATCAATGAAGCATATTAGTAATGGAGAGAGATATTGCAGACAACTGAAATGTATCATTGTTTCTTTTTGTCAGTGGTGAAGAAACTGAGGCACCTTCTTTTTCCTTGAAACCATCTTCACAAGTAGTGGGGGCATCCATAACTGAACTCAGCTCAATGTTGGTATCCTCATAGTGCTTGGCCCTGTAGTTTTTCATGGCTTCTCTTATAGTTGGGATGGCATCAGAATAAAGATCTAGGCAATCATTCAAGCATGCCCTTGTGTATGTGTCTAAATTCTTCTTCTTCTTCAACACCTTCTTGACATATTGCCTTGTGTCTGTCACGTTGTGTCCTGATTAATTTGATGGAGATTAGGCCGAGCTTGCGGAGATTAGCCCGGCTGCTACCTGGGGCTGGTTGGAGAGAAGTGACACAGAAGTTGTAGCCAACATTTGGGTCATTCAGTGCACATGTCTTGCAAGTTTCATGGATTAGATTGTTTGCTGCAGTGGCCTGGAAAGTGAAGATAATAATAAAGAAGGGAAAGATGAGAATGGAGAAGTAAGACAAGTTAGGCCTCATATTTTTCTTGTGGGTATTGAATCTGTCTGTGGTCCTAGGCTTTGGAAGGTCATGTGTTATCATTTATATTGCTGCTTCGACTGTTCCTGCAGGCAAGCTTGGACGGTTGCTTAGCCAATGGGAAAACGAGGAGTGTGCGTATAATTCTCCCATCAAACATACATCTTTACATAAATGTATACACACATAAATCGAAGGAATAAAAGTTGAGCTGACTCGAGTAATCCATTTAAGTTGCTCGAAATAGGATTTCATCCAACTTGTATCGATTGAAAAAATAAATTGACCAGTAATCTAAATACTTAAACTAAAATAACTCAAAACTCGAATAATTAAAATTCGGATAATCTAAATTCAAAATCGAGGTATTTTTCTTTTATCCATTAAAAAAATCATTAAAATGTGAGTTATATAATACAAATAATCCTTTTTTTTACCAAAAAAAAAAAAACCCTTTCACCTTTTCTCCTCCCCAGTAATTTGAACTTGAGACTAATAGTTAATGACCTAACATTTGATATAGGTCAAAGCTCCTAACTAATGGAGGACTAAAATCTAGTAATTGATAGTTGAAAGTTAATAGTTGATAAGTATAAAATTGAACAAAAGTAATGAAAGTAGTTTAAACATTTGTTGAACCTCTAACAAGAGTGACACTTCTATCTAATCTAATGAAAAAAATGAGACAACTAAGTCATGAATGTATGATAGTCCCTACTTAACTTTTGCTAAAAAAATTTAGAAATGCTTGGTCTTCTAGATCTTCATTTTTTGAAGTTTTGAGATTTTAATTTATTATTATTATTATTTTACTTTTGAGTATCTAAGAACCGAAGGTCTATCCTAAATTTTACAAGAATGGTAAAACAAACCGATTTACTCATTCGGCCCAACAACTATCACATTGGTAAAACAAAATTTTAGTTGCAAATCTTGAGTGTTTAAATCTCAAAATTAACAACAAACTTAAAAAAAAGAGTATGTTATTTAGAGGCTAATCAAAGCATGTGTATTGCATGCATCAAAGATATTACTGTAATTGTCCACCTTATTATTGTCATTTAGCAGCTTAATTTTTGATTGATTAAGTATTTATTTTTCATTTTTATTTCTGAATCTAATTTAACAATTTAAACTTTACGCTGATCGATTTGTTGATCCAAGCAAAAGATAAAATTGGATTGACATGACACAACTAATTAATAAACACATCGTTACCCTTTTCTGGAAGGGAAGCTGTAAACTCCAATTCTCGTGATGTGTCCACATAATGCCTCACGTAAGACAAGAGATTTGAACGGCCCCTTTTTTTTTTTTTTTTCTCTCCAACAAAAGACTCATTAAACAAAACACTGATTAACCGGTGAGCTAATGATAAGTGTAAATTTTTAATCACTTCCATTTCTCTAAAGATGGAAAAATCCCATCTTTTGGTCTGCTTGGATGTTTCTGCCTTATTTGGCATTTGGCATTTGGCATCTTTTCAATTCTTTAAGAAGGTTGCAAACGATAATTTTAGACTAACTGACAGGTACAACTTAACTTATTACTGAATACTTTACTTAAGTGGAAGGTAAAGGATTCAAACTCTACCTGTTATTAATCTTCCTCTCCTTATATATGTATTGGCTATATGGCCCCTACTCTTAGAACTTGTCAGCTGATTTACATCCCATCTAATGGACTATCATCTAACAGGGCTATCTCTTGTACGAACATTGTGAGGACGATTTTTTTGATTGTTGCACTCATTAAGACCTTGAAAGTTGACAATTAAACAGTGAAAACAATCAAACAGCGTCAAATTGACAGTTTATCAATTGTTTTCAAAGCACTTTTAGAAGTAAAGGATCAACAAGAAAGATATGGTAGCAAAGATAGCATTTGATTGGTGGTCAAGCAAGACTTTTCCTTCAGCATGCTTTTGTCAGAAACCATATACAAGACATGAATATTTGCAAGGACTAATGTGCTTCCTTTGCTTTGAGGTTTCTGAGAATTGGTTTTGCCAAATCTGTCAGCAAAATGCGTCTTCACTTAGAAGTAGCACAAACAACCCCCATTTTCTCCTCTGTCTTCCCATAAAAGTGCTTCTCAGGAATGTTCACAACCAAGATATTCCCAACAATTATTCATAAGGACAAAAGAAAGTTAAAAGAAAGAAAATGAAAAGAACATGCACACTTGCACATCAATTATTAAAGTACAAGTTCAACAAAAGAAATGAAGCCCATGTCCACTAGGGAAGAATGGGCTATGACAGCATTTTTGGAGCAGAACAAATTTTGTAAAATTCAACTCAATTGAAATTAAATTCTAAAGTAAGTTTCATCTCTCTTTTTAAGAAATATATTCTCCTTTATTTCCTTTTTTTGCTGCATCCTTAACTTTTGGCCTAGTAGTAAGGAAGTAACCCAACGAAGGAGAACAAAATGTTTTATTTCAGTTGGTTAAATCAAAGCAAAAGACTTTGTGCTTTACCTGGACTCTGGAGATAGATATACTATGGCCACAAATAACAGTGTTAGGGAGATTTTAAGGCATCAACTGCAGCATTTGGCACAATATTATGTTGGGGATGTTTCTTCAGGTTCCGTTGGAAGAGCAAGGAAAAGAGCAGCAGGAGAAACCTGACTTCACAACCCCACGCTGCATCTGCCCCAAATCAATCTCAACATAATATAAGCAAGTTCCAAGCATTAAAACGGCCTCCAATGGTGTCCAGATAAGGATTTAATTAAGAGCAGGCTGCACTGAAATGCAAAATTCGAATTTGAATGGTGAATGTCATAAGCAATAACGTTTACAGCACGTAACAAATGATGTAATATAATGGTTTTTCTTCAACTAAAAAGTTCTTCCCCAAGAGGAAAATAAAGAAGGACAGACATCCCCTATTACAAGGGAAGAAACTGATGCTTTCATCATGTAGTACCCCTCATCCCCTGAAATCTTGGGATTTTGTAGAACTTTACTCAACAACAGCTAAAAAATCACTGGCTTTGCAAATGCAATGCCTAGCTTCTGTTCCCAGATCAACCTGCGCAGTTTCAAGAGGTCAGATGAGAATTGCTCATTTCAATACTAAATGTGTACAACTAACAAGAGAATGATGATCATAACAGTGCAATAATACTTAGACAAGTAAGCAACCAGTTGCACTATTTAATTATCACGAAAAAAATTAGAACCTTGTTGTACCCGCACACAGCATGTAACCAACAATTATACACCCAGAGCATGGACAAGCATTGTCTAAGGTAAGTTTGAAGTGCAAACAGTAATCTTCCCAAAAGGATGCATGCATTTTTTTTTTTTTGGGGGGGGGCGAGGGGGGAACAGCACGAACCAAGGATAGAAACACGAACTAAAGGAATGTACCTGAAATACTCTACAACAACAGCATTGACATGGAGCTATGAATCATCTCAGCTTACTGCTTCATACCATAATAAAATGAATAACCATGAAATGAAGGTTGAGCAGGACAGAGGGGGTAAGTGATCATGTATGTTTTCAATGAGATTAGTAAACAAACAAATAATCAATACATGTTGCAAGCCAAGGCAACCGGGCAAGGAGAAAATGCTTCATCGCACGCATAATCTGTTTTTATCCGAAATTAAGCATTCTGAATGACCAGGGTCTTCATGAAGCTGCTCCTCAAGGCTTTACTGGAGTGAAGATATGTTCTAAAATTTTACTTCATAAAGTGGTTTCAGAGTAATATCAAACATATTCATTCAGTAGGTTCCAAGACTATTGCTCAAACAGGCAAAACAACAAACCCGGAGTATAGGAACATGGATGATTTTATTGGGTAGAAATTATGCAGTGCATAGAGGATACAGGTTGAGTTTACCACACAACTGTATAAGGAACAGGGAAAGAGAAACAATGTGATGCATATTGTTTGATAAATGACAGTTTGGAGCCACCGTAAGTGTGATATACTGACCTCATATGCATTTATGTCGGACAGAATGACCTTCAAAACACATACATACTTCACGTAAATGGTTGAAAATACGCATGAAAAATTCGAGTGTTACCATATCCTGTGTGTAAAAAATTTTAGAGAGTGAAAACTGCTATCAACAGTAGCAACACTGGTACAAAGTAGTGAGTCAAGTAATTGTGATAGCTTACCTTCTTTCCAGCCTCCACTTGGCCAACCTCAGCACCAATGGATAGTACCTACGCAAAAAAAAAAAAAAAAAAAAGCAAAATATGTTGATGGTAGTGCTTAGGAAGTTAACAAACTTAACTTCCTTTTATAAGGCAAGAACTGGCACAACACTCACCTCATCCATCAGGTAACGTTCAAATTTAACTGATGATTTGGGCAGCAATACTCCACCAGCTGATTTCTGTAGGCAACACCCCCAACTATCAGCATAGCAAAATATTCGATTTTTTAAGGAAAAAAAAAAAAAGAAAAGAAAAAAGCAGCAACAACAGATCTTTATAACCCAGAGAGTAGTTTTCATAATCTGCCCTTCCACACTTTCTATCCGGCAGCCAAAGCATAGTACACAAAACTAATATGTCAAATATTCATTGAATTGATGAATGGGGACATGATAGACTTGGCCTTACCTAGTAATTTCTCCAAATGAAAAAAAAGAAAAAAGTGAATATTCGTTGTCACAATCAAAATCTTGAACAAAGGAAGAAAAAAATCAATGAAGAAACACAGAAACGTCTTTTTTTTTTTTTTGTTGTGTTTATTCTAAAAGAATTGGCAGCAGATGTTACAAGCTTTCCAAATTGTTAGACCATTGGGCCCAGCAGCATTTACGAAAGTAAACTCCCACAGTTTCTAGTAACAAGCAACTCAATGAAGGGTCTAAATCTAGTCACGGTTCTGTTTTAGCTAGAATTGAATTTGAAGTTAGAAGTAGAATTGCACATACTGATTATTTTTTCATGCAAACTGTAGGTGATTTTCCTTCTTTTGTTGCATAGATTTTTTTTTTTAAGTATGTAAAGAGACGTATAGAGGCTTCAGTCAACCGGTACATGTCATTTGTATTCTGGTTTCTTGATATATGAAATCCATTCATTCTTAAAAAAAAAAAGAAAAATCATTAATACAATTTCAAAGTAGAATGGATAGTTTTATCAACAAAAATCAAAGTGCAAACTACATTGCTATCCAAAAAAAAAAAAAAAATCCAGAATGAACCAACCAACAGCTATAAGAATCAAACTTCCAAAAAAAAAGTAGAATTCTTAGAGACCTCATTCTTAAACAAAAATTTAAAATTATTTCTACAAATTGAAAGTGAAATGCAGATTACAGTAAACTACATTCAAGTTCAAACTAAACCAACCAACAGCAACAAGAAAAAGAAAGTTCTGCAAATTTCATCAAGCTGCATGTTTTCACCCAAACCCAAAGTACAACTTCGGATTCTTTAAAAAAAAAAAGTTAAAAGAAATAGAAAAGATGCATTCATGGATTAAAAGATTGGGGGAGAACTGCTTACACCACAGGTAACTCCTCAAGTCGAATGAGAACCCCTGTCAGCCTGTGGAACAACCTGCATTCCCAAAGAAACAAAGTTAGTCCCACCCCCCATTTCTAACAAAACCCAATAAGACAACCTTCAAGGAGAAAAAAAAAAAAAAAGACAAAACTGAATTGCAAAAGATCAAAAGAAACAAACACACACACACACACACACACACACACACATAAGGAAAAGAAAGCACCTTTGTGGGTTCCCATTTCTTGGCAACCACATTAATTCTAAGGTTCCTGAAGAAGATCAGAAGCTAAGAGAAAAGAAACAGAAGAGGGTTTAGGAAAGGCTCTCTTTATAATAATCATATGCAAACCCTGTCGTCTTCATTTGTAAATGTAAATGATCGCCTCTCTTCTCTTGTTTGTTCTGCATTGTTCCTTTCATTTCTGTTTTGCATGTTCAAATAAAATCATTTTTAAAGTTACAAATTTGGATTAATTAAAAAAATTAACTTGTCAAAATTTGCATGAACCTTCTTTTTATAAAAAGAAAAAAGAAGAAATATAGCGCAGACTTTTGCGCTTGTGACAAATCAACTAAATTGTTTACTGGCAAGTGATCATAAATTGGAGTTGCAACTTGCAACTGTAGCTAAAATGACTGCAATTGTAATTGATTGTACCTAAGATTATCAAAATTAGATTGAGTATTGAATTAAAAATATTAGTGAGTCAAAATTTAATCGGTTGAACCGGTTAAATCAGTATTTAATATTATTTTCTATATATATATATATATATATAACTAATTAAAAGAATAATATTTATAAATAATGATTAGATATTATCTTTTTTTAATTTTAAGGATTAAATTGAAAATTTTGATTAAATTTAAGACTAAATTAAAAATTTTAATTAAATTCAGAACTTAAATTGTAGTTTAAATAAACATTAGAGTCAAGTTATAATTTATAAATATTTAGTTTATTTTGAACCGGTCCAACCAGTTCGATTTTGATCAATTTTTACCGATTTTGACAGGTTTTTGACCGGTTTTGATTGGTTTGGTTCTTCTCCAAACAATAGCATAAACCGGCCTGGACCTTCGGTTAGTCACCGGTTGAACTGGTCGGACTGACCGATCCGAGCCGATTTGGCCAGAGCCGATTCTAACAATTATAGTTGAAATTGTAACTAATATTTTTAAAATAAAATTAATATTTTTTAAAATACAAAAATAATAAATATTTTAAAAATATCAATTTTTATTTTAAAAATATCAATAATAATTTTAATCGATATACTGTATAAAATAAATATATCTAAAATATCAATATTTTCTTAAAAATAAAAAAAGGAATTGTATCAACCATGTCTTGATTGTCTGATTTGGCAAAGGAAGAAAGTAAGGAGGAAAGGAAGAGCAGCAATTGCAGCCAGCCTGACGCGCGTGTAGTTCCATATCGCACTATCACTGTCACAATCTCGGATGCACTTTTATAGTGGTACCGTTTTACTTTATTATTATTATTTTTTAAAGTTGTTAGGACTGAATTAATTATTAAATTAAAAATATTATTAGGTTAAAATTTAATCGGTTTAATCGGTTAAATCGATATTTGAACTGATATTTAATAATATATATATTTATAAAAAGTAATTAAAAAAATGATATTTATAGATAATAATTAAATATTATTTTTTTTATTTTAAGAATTAAATTGAAAGTTTTAATCAATTTAGGACTAAATTGAAATTTGTAGTTAAAATTAGAGTTTTAATTATAATTCAAATTTTAGGTTAAATTATAATTTAAAATTTTTTGAGTTAAATTGAATCAGTTGAACCGGTCTAATTTTTGACCGACTTTTACTGATTTTGACCTGTCCGATCTGCCCTTCATTTTTAGGGTTAAACTGGACCAGACTTAGAACTGATTATCAGTCCAACCGGTTAAACCGACTAGTCTGATCTGATTTTAATTACACTAGTTGTAACATTGATTGCAATCATGCATAAAATAAGTAGTGCAAACAATAATAATAGCATTACATATTAATTACGTTGAGTATTAGTTTAAATAATAATTTAATAAATTTTTATATAATTAATCTAAAGTTGAATTTCTCATTTGTCACTTTTATTTAACGAAAGAACTAAAGTATTATTGTTTAAAAAAAGAGTTTGAAGGATTTAATTGAAATAAAGATGTTTGAATAATGATTCATAATTGCTAAATAATTTTTGTGATTGAGTGATAAGTCTTACTCATAAAAATGTAAAATGAAGAAATAATTTAAATTTAAATTTATAAATAAGTAACGTGTTATTATTTTTTTATTCCTTAAAAAAAACTAAGCGCATTCATATTAAAAAAAAAAATCTCAAAAGTAAAGGTACAGAGCGGCTACTTGGGAGTTGGGACCACCGTTATCATCTTTTGTAGTTTGTCCCCAATATTTGCGGCACTATGGTCCTCGTGAAGGAATATTTTTCTTTCAGATTGAAGAAAAATTGAGAAAGCACACCCATTTTTCATACGTTGTTGGGGTGCGGGAAAGGAAAGTGAACTCCTTTTTCTATTTTGTTTTTTTCCTTCTCTCCCTGGCTTTCCATTGTCCCTTTCTCTTAACTGAAGGGCTTATGGTCTTAAAAGATGGTGATGATAATAATGGGGAAGACGAAATTGTGTTGTTTTGAGTGGATTGCTCTTTGTCATCTTCTTCTAGCTGCTTCTGCTGTCTGCTCTAACCATCATCATGGTAATGTGGCTCATGGGTTGGCTCTCTGTTTTTTTTTTTTGCTTTCTTTCTTTTAGTCATTTCATTGGTCTCTCTGGTCTGTGACTTCAGTGGGCACATTGTTTTGGTTCTTTCATGTATTGTGCTACTTTCACACAGTTTTTCATGTGGGTTCTTCATGGATATATGATATAATGAATGCCTGCTGAAAATAAGAGTCAGTAATGTGAAATGAAAAGCCTCCACCTTTTTTTTTTTTTCCTTTTTGGAGCTTTTGTTCTCTTTTGTTTTGTTTTGTTTTTGAGTTACATGTCCTATTTGCTATTGAGATGTTCCAGGAAGTGGGTTTTGTTGAATCGGAAAGCTTTAGATTTGATTAAAAGTTTGGGATGAAGTAAACGAGAAACTGAAATTCTGATTACAAAGTTTGTTGGAATGAAAAGGATCTGGAATTTTGATGTTTTTAGCAACATTTGAAGATATCACTTTGCTGATAAATTCACCAATTACTGGAATTTTATAGTATATAAGATGATTAAGTTGTATTTTTTGTTATTTCCATATGCCAGCAAAAGGTATGTCAATTTGCAAAAATAGCTTGTTCTCGTTTGTTCTTGTTTTCGCATGATCTTCCCTGCTAAGGTCGTCCTAAATCTCTGTATATTTGTGCATTACACTTGGTCATAGCGCAAAACACATGCCGCTGCATAACTAAGAAACTGAAAGAAAATTTTCTGTTGGATAATAGGCATAGAACCTGCTTGCTGCACTGGCTACATATGCTTCGTATGACATATGGCATTGCAGTTTTCTTACCCATGAACGTGAAATATATATGTGTACGAGTTCATAATATCGTTCTGTGTTAAATCACATTGCTTGCAGAGTATTTGTTTTGTGCACAATTTAAGGTGTTCATTTTGCTTGTAACATCATCTTGTAGCACCGTCCCAGCTAATGATATAAGTGTTCACAAGTAGATTATAACTGCTTCTACCTAAACAATCACCAGTAAGATACCTTTTTGCTTACAGGATCATCTCTCAGTAGTGTGCTAGCTAATGACTTTAGTGCTCATAGGTAGTTATATAAATGTATCTACGTAATCAAATGTTAGCACCCTTTTGCTTCCAAGATCTTGTAGCAATGTGGTAGCTCCTGTTATTAGTGCTCATTAGTGGATATATAAATGTATCTAGCTATATAATCACCTGTAAGTCACCTTCTCAATTCATCATCCAATTACGGCTTCTGGGTGGGCATCTGATCAGGCTGATTGATTTGTTACTTTAATATTTTCCCCGTAGTCTGGTCAACAAAAAGAAGAATGCAACAATAATGGAGAGCTAAGTCCTATGCTCCTCATATAAGAACCAAGTTTTTGACTTAACATTCGGTTTTTTCAACTGAACGGGGAAACTTGAGCAAGAGAAAGAACTAAATCCTTATGTGAGAGTGTAAGAAAGGGTCATACTTTGGTCTGCAAACACGATACTTTTCTCTTAAGCTACTTAATGCAATAATACCTAGCTGGTACTTTAACTTTGTAGGCATAACCAAGGATTTGGGCATTTGTCATGAATTTAGCCTGTAGAATTCATACTAATTTGTATCAAAAGAGCAATCATATCACTTAAGAAACATATTTCATGAAGATCAAATGTTCGACTTTGGAACTGATATGAACCTCAACTTTTGAGTTCTGCAAGCAAGAATTTCGCTCTTTCTTTCCTCCATTTCTCTCTCCTGACCCCCACTCTGCTCACCTAAAAAGAGGGAAATTAAAGAACTGACCAAACTATGTCAGAGGCTGATGTAGATATGCAAATTTTATCTTTGCAGCTTTAGAGAAGTTGAAAGAACAGTGGAATTTTGTATATGAGACATTGAACAGCTGTCGAGAATGTTTTGCATGTTGATGTGCTTGACTTTCTAATAGTATTTATGTGTTGCCTGGCTTCAGCGAACCCTGCAAATGATCTTGTAAACATCATTAACGAGAATCGAACAGCACAGAAATTGTCACAGCTGAACGACAGTCCTGGTCTTGGCTGTATGGCCCTACAATATGCAGAACTATGCAAGGGTAACTGCACTGGCAATAATGTTGTAAACTGCAAACCAACCGAAGATGACTTTACTGAGGTTTTTGCTCCCAATTGTGGCGTAGAGCTACCCACCTTTGGCACCATAACAGGCCATATTGTAGCTTGCCAATCCAAGTATCTTGAGCCGTCACTGGCCTTTTCACATATTCTTGTTAACAGCAAAAGAACTGTATCTATTTTGGGAAACAGATCTCACACTGAAGTGGGAGTAGGCTTGGTTGGATTTCACAAGGGTCCTTTCTTTTGGGGTATTTTGTTCAGTGATGGGCGGACAAATTCGACGTTTGTTCTTGAAGATCGTGGCTTGGGAGTCAAACAGAAGAAAGGGTGCTTCAGTGGAAGTGCCACTCCGTGCAGTGGTGGACAGAGGATTTCTGTGCTTCTGAACAACATTATCACCTTTGCTTTCTTTAAACTTTTTCTGTTAAAGCATTTGTACCAATGGTTTGTGAGAATGTGAATTGCCTGTTGAGACAAATACTTTCCTTTCAAGAGATTTTGTTACATATTTATTGGGGAGAAACATGAAATTCCATTGTAGGAGCACTTGTGAGGGAAATGCTAATTATTTGTGTGTTCACCCACCTAATTTTTCAGTTCCATAGTTTTTGAATTAAGTTAGAAAAAACTGATATCCCTGATTGGACAATAAATTCTTCATTGTTTAGTCATTATGAATAGTTAATTGGAGCCTTAAATTCCTGTAATCAGTGCATAAAAGACACCGGACGTTAACAAGATGATACGAATATCCAGACGGTATTATTAATTTTGATGTTAGTACATCTGATTCTTTCTGAAATCATATGAATGTAAAAGTTTCATGCACAAAGATGCTATTTTTTCTATAATCGAATGGAATTAAGCCTCATTTAGTCTGAATATTCATTTGTAACAATTCATAGGCTGATATGTACCGTCAGCTAGGATTTCCTAGTATGAGTTAACCCATTTTCTGCAGGAGGAACCGTCACTTGACCCTCTCAAAACATCCATGATGGTTCTGCAAAAGTCTCATCTTTAAGATAGAGAAGATAGGATTCTTTTTTTTTTTGGTCTCAATATAGGATTCTAAACCTTGGCTGGTTTAAGGTTTTTCATGTTTGGGCCGAGCATCATGCCAAGGAACTTGGTGCAAAGAGTTGAGTTGTACACCTCCAGGGCCAGGGCCCTAACTCCCTTGTACAAATACACATATTATCATCAGAATCACCTGTCACATAAAAGAACAACACTCCAAATAGAAGGAAATGGTGAACCTAACAAATAAATCTTTTGCTCAGTTAATTTTGTGGATGTCCTGAATAAACGGTAACCTTGTGTGGACGCGATCGATTTAACGCATCTAAAATCTAGGTCAACACACACTGGTGGCCAGGGGTGAGGAGCCTTAACTGTGACTAAGCCCCGACTCCGGATTAGTCGCCGCCCACGAGAGATACGGATACCGGGGAGTCTAGACCAAAAAAAAAAAAAAAAAATTCTAGGTCAACAAATTATACTATTGTGACCAATAGTTGTATATTTTTAATCTTCGATACATGTCACAATTAATGATATAGATCTCAAATATATATCCAGCAGTCAAAATAGCGTAATCCCCTTCAAAGATGCGTCAAATTAACAACATTAGTACTTAGTACAGTAAACCTCATTTGCATCATATTATTTACCGAACCTGTCACAATCTACTTCCCACATATTAAAATGTGAGATTTTTCGTTTAGTCACGTTCAACTAAATTTCATGTCATCTATTACTTTGGGGAATCCTCGAGAGTGGCATTTGTACATGGCTCAAAGTGCAAAAGTGATTAAAGGCATGCATAAGCTCTTTTATGGTCACGTCTCAACTTCTGTCAAAGCCAAACTAGACTATTGATAGGTGTTGACTCCTTATTGATCTTAACAATGAAATTGCTATTGAAATGCTAGCTTACCTCTCTTGGTTTACCTCTATAACTATGTAATTTGGCATTTTGTTACAGCAAGTGGATTTGCAATTGGAGTTTAGATGTCAGATGTGCATCCAGCCTACCACATACAGTGGTACAGCTAGACGTCATAATGAAACTTCTATGAAATTGTTCTAACAACAGAAGACCCTAAAAGTTTTCTTATTTTGGTCATTTGCAAAATACTTAGGTTCCCAAATATATGTTAATCAGCTATCATTCCCAGGTTCTACACATGCCTGCCTGTGTATTGCATGAAATCTGACCTATGAAAGTCACTTTGTTACAGGGCTAACTTACAGGGTGTGCCTTCTATTCATCCACGACATAACTTGGTGGTTGGTTGCCATGATCTATTGCAGCGAGATTGGTTGGTTCAAGTGGTTCATGTTTAGTAGGAAGGTAATAGAGTGACAAATTGGTTGGTCTCTTTTGCTCTTTCTTGTGATCGTCGCTTATTGATATTCAGTGTGCTGCCTCCGAGACTTGAGGATATTCTCCAGACTGATTTAGTTGGAGTCCGTCTCCGTAAAATAATAACAACTACAGTTACATATTCTAAGTAAAATGTTTAACATTTTGTCTTGGAATAAGTTGTACATGTTATTTTTTAAACGAATATTAATATTTTTAAAATATAAAAATAATAAATATTTTAAAAATATCAATTTTCGTTTTAAAAATAACAATTTCAGTTTAAACCGAGAGAAAATTGAACGTACCAACCGCCAAACACAAACTTTTTTTCGAACTACTTAGTTGTTCAAGCTATGCTCCTGCTGAAAAAAAAAAAAAAGAAAGTCACCATGTGACTTCGGTTTTAGTGACTACAATGGCATGTAAACAGTTAATTGGGTTCAGCACTCGACTAGGAAAAGTAATATTCTGGAATTCCGGCGACTGCTTCCAGCGAAAATCCTTCCGTAGCTCCGAAATGAGTGAGCGCGAGATGTGGAGATCCTGTCAACCTACTCCATCAGCCAACTCATCCTCCCGCCGGCGACCTCTGCAGCCAGGCATTGCTCTTGCACCCGCTGAGCCACCGGAGCTTCGGATTTCTTATCCGAAACCATGCTTCTGTGCGTGTGGCCATCGGAACCTCGGACTCTTCTTCCACGACGTAATCGAACGAGCCGAGGGAGTACGATGTCCGGGACTCATCGGCGGAAGGTGGATGGCCGCGGCTGACTGAGCCGATTTCGAGCCGGAAACTCTCCGCACGAGCGCCGTCGCCCCCCTTGGCGACCGAGAGCGTCTTCAAGATGTCGGACGAGGAGGCATAGCTTGGAGAGCGGCAGAGAGGACACGTCCGGTTCGACTAAAGTCACGTGTTAATGCAAGAGGCGTGGAAAGCGTGAGAGCACACCAGAAGAAGGCGGAGCATGTCCTGCTGCGGACGGCGCAGTCACCCGAGAAGGATCGGCGCTTGATGGCACCGAAAGGTGAAGAGCGGGAGACAGTCGAGGAACGAAGAAGATTCCGGTGTAGTCTTGGGATAAAAGCGGCGGTGGCCTGAGTGGCGGTTGGAGGATGAGGAAGCAGAGATAGTACTAATGGCTGGAAGAAGCAGAAAGCTGGCGGAGGCAATGGCTGTTGAGGAAGCGGAGGAGAAGGCTGAGAATTGTGATGCAAAGAATTAAAAAATGAGTATCAGAATGCTTGATATAGACCACATTGCAATTCTTAGTTTTGCAGTGAGAACATAAGAGATGGTGGCGCTTTTTAGTTTTTACAAACTCAATCTATATGTGTCGGTCTCGAGTTTTTTTTTTTTTTTTTTTTGTTAAACAACAAAAAAAATTCATGGAATCAGTAAGGTGAAGATGAAGTAATTCTCGTTTGTATACGTTATTTGACTTAATTTATAAAAATAGATATACTATTTAAGTACTATCGAGTCTAAACGAACTTCTTTAAACTGATTATGACAATTGTTAAGTTTAACTAACGACACGCAATTAACAGTTAAATCAAATAAATTCAAAATTAAAATCTATCAATACTGTCACTGAGATTTGAACCTTAATGATTTTGAGTTTAATTATAATTATTTTTTTTCTTATTTAGATCTGTCTTAAATTAGTTTTCATTTTTGTTTCATTATATATTAAATTATATAAAAATATATTATTATTTATTTTGTATATATTGATTTGTATTACAAATCTAAAAAATTTTTACATACAATATATATTTATATATTGTACATAACATATCTATTACGACATGTGTGTATGTATTAGATATAATAATTGCATAAGTTTAACACTTTCTTGTCATTTTTTATTTTCAATGTAAATGCATTTGGGGTTTAGAAGTAATGAGTCCATGGCTGTAGCTGTTGTCTATTTGGCCTCTTCTTCTCTTATCAAATCTTGATTTGAATTGTAGCTCTTAATTTAGGTATTAATGCTTCTAACGGTTTAATTCACACAATTTTAAATTCACTATTTGTTATTATAATAATCCTGAGGGTTTGCAATTTTTAGTGATTTTTAAGTGTATATGCATAGAAGTAAGTTTGATGACCTCAATGCCATTCCAATTCTATACATGAAAGGATCTCAACCGCTAGAGAAGTTGGATTTACAATCTTTTTTTTTTTTGGCTAAAGAAAAAAAGAATTATTGTTGGTATATTAATTATCAGATCTGCGAATCAAGACCGAAATTACCCATCGTTCTTCATGCCTTATTCAACCACCCTTATAAGGATAAATCTATCTCTCAATCACTAGTATAACCAAACTGAACTCTACCACTGGAGATCCAATGTATCGAGTATGAAATTCAATACTAGCCACAAACTTTTGTCAACCATGGCCACCCAGCCATTGAGATGAGAGGATGTAAGTACAAAATTTGAATTCGGGTCATCAGTATAAAAATACACTCATTTACTTCTAAATTAACACTTCTGAGTGATAATCAATTTTAATTTAGTTGACTTGTAAGTAAAGGCCATTTTATAAGCAGAAGAGGATGCATCCAAACAATACATAATCGATCACTACCAAATGTACATTGTAAAGAAGCAGGACCAGTCAATCGTTCATAATAATACAGAAACTAACCATGATGCCTTCACTATTCAAATGAAAAAAAAAAAAAAAAGAAACAACATAACATAATCACATCATCCACTTTTAATAATTGTATGTAATGACTATAATCAATGGGGACATAGTTTATATCTACTGTGTAGACTACTGCACATTGCTTCTTTCACACTCTGACAAGGGATGCTTTCTAGGACTCGAATTGAGGAAAAAAGCTCCCGCTTCATGAAAAAAATATTTGTGGGTGCGACATGTTGCCCAAAAAACATATTTGATTTCAATTATCATAAATCCAAACAATTTTTTTAATTAATTGGGATTTACATTCCAGTTCGTCTGTAGCTCGATCTTCTAGCCATAAACCTCTCTTGTAAAGTCTAATGATTTGCTACAAGTCTAATGACTCCCAAAAGCCTGTGACGTCAAAAAGCAAAACTAAAAAAAAAAAAAAAAGGGAAAAGGCCAAGTAGAAACTCGATCGTATACTCAATCCATTATCCAACTATGATAAGATATATTTGTTCGTTTTTGGAACAACTAGTCATCAGCCTTCTAACTAAGGGATGAGACAAAAGTTTGAATTTTGCCTCTGTTTTTTCCTTTCTATGTGAATGATTTAGACACTCAAAAGTAAAATAAAATTAAGTTATTTTCTCTCTCAAACATTCTCTCTCTAAAAGCTCTCAACTCCCCCAAATAGCAACTCTGCTGGCCGGCAACGGTGACCTGCTACTTTCGTCGGCCAACCACCATAAAATTTCCCAGCTCCTCCTCTATCCTTTTGCTTCCTCTCCTTCTTCCTATCCTCTGGCCTCAACCCTTTTCCTACCTCTACCATTTTCCCCACCTTTCACCAGGTCCCCAAACCATTAAATGGGATTTTTTGGCTTGTTTTATGATAGATCGAACATCAATAATGTCACTCATGGCCTCTTTAACTTCGGACCGACACTCCTCAGTGTTTTTCTCCCATTTTCACTGTCTCCGGCCTGTAGCAATGTTGTCTCCACTACAGTCGCCGCCGTATTGACCGCACAGCTCAACATGGCGCTATCAATGCCACCACAAGCTCTGCCGTCTCTGCTGGTGTAGCTGCCACTGCCGCTGACATCCCCTCCTCTGCTGTCGCCCACCACATTCACCGAATCCTACAGGAAGGCCTACTATTGGTTTTTGGGTTGGGTGACTTGTAATACCTGCGTTTATTTTTCTGTTAGTAGTTTAGTTGTTTCGAAAATCGTTATTGAAAATACTCAGATGAATTCAGTCATATGTTTGCCTAAGGGTGGTATGCGTTATTATATGTAGTTTTCTCCACTAGATTAAATCTAGTTAATGTCTGGTGTTTAAGTAAGTTTAGCTGCAGTTTAGTCGTTTATTTCGAGATTTATGTCTAATTTGTTAATGATTAGTTTGACTATATGTTATGTAAGTATGTGTGTCAATTCCCTCCTATGCTTCAAGCATATATTTCCGACCACTTTACGTAATCTCTATGTATGCTTTTACTAAATATTACTACAATGATTATGTTTCTGTCAAAAAAAAAAGAAAGAAAAAAACAACTTTGAGACTTCCAAAATGATCATTATAATATCACATTGATTTGCCCACGATGGTACAATAAGTTTGCATTCATGTAATGGAACTCATTTTCTATTGGATTGTCTGTAATTAGTCACTCTTTTCCTTGTTTCTTTTAACAGAGTCCAGCCGATATACTAGCTATGATTCTGCAAGGAGTTTGGTATAGACAACTTTAGTATCTCTAGAAGGCACTTTTTCCTTTTTTTTTTTTTTTTTTTTGTACATGGGAATAAAGAGGACTGTTTAGAATGCATATACAAGTAAAAACAAATAGTGTTTTAGATATCTCCCAATTTTGATTGGCATTTGGTCCAATTGGCTACGAATAGTTTCTCACCTATTTTTTCCTACCAAAAGTATAACAACCATTGGCACAAAGAGGATTAGCTCAGCCAAAAAAAAGAATCCTCATTTTGCCTTTGGAAGATGTCCTAGGGTGCCTCCTATTATCAAAGGAATGTTAAGCTAACCTTCGAAACTTACAAACTATTAGAGTTTGTTATATGATTTGTTTTTTTCAGTCTCACCCCATAATTTGAATTTATAACATGATTTGTTTTCAGACTTTACTAATGACTAAGACTTTTGAATTGAACAGTTTCTTAATAGAAACAAATAATATTACTGATGTTTCTGTAGGTGACACCAATAAACAGTTTGACATTTTATGACATAATAAACTTCCATTGTCAAAATAAAATATTGGTTGCTAAGAATAAGTAATGCTTTATAAATAACTTAAATTTGATGTGGATAACACATTTTAATAAGATGAGAAATACACTTAATATTGGGTGAAAAAATTTCATATATTTTCACTGTATCAATACAATGTATACGGGTTTTGTCACAACTGCCTTTAGCCTCGAAACCAACAAACACTCGAGAAATTATAAGGGCCATGGAGGATTTAGCTAAACAAAATGCTTTATTATGTCAAAAAAAACAAAATGCTTTATGATACGTTGACGTTCAATATTATATTAGATGAGAAAGTCTATCTGTCCATCGTATTTGTTTGGTCTACTTAATAATTTGTGAAACGAATTCATTGTTTTGCACTTTTCCAAATTAAAAAAAAATAGTAAGATTGGGCAACTTCACATGAGTAACAATAAGTAATTACACAATTTTATTTAATAGTATCCAACAGTCGTTTTATTTTTATTTTTATATAAATTTAATTATCTAATAACTTGTATCACTTTATAACTATTTTAAAATTATTTAAGTGAAAGTACTAAATTTTTTTCCTTAAACAAAGGAGGTCCTTGGTTGAACTGCACAACACAAGGTAGAAGTAGCAATCAATGCCTACAAATAATGACAATTACAGACCCTTTCTTTCTCCAAAACTATGAAAGGTATAGGTCCACTGTGTTCAATTAAACAGCGACATTTAGTTTAGCTTTAAATTTTCAAAGCAATGCTTGTATATGGTCTTCTTAATGAGAATATCATAAACAGGACCCTTTCTTTCTCCAACAAGGGTACCTAGATGATGGAACTAGTGCTGCAACTTCCCTTCAGTTTATAGATAGCTTGAATGACTACTAGTGGTCTTGGTCAGTCGTAATTAAGAACAAATATCAAATCTAGATAAAGTCGTGAGCAACTGGCTGGAAGTGGCATCTTTTAAAATTTTTTCAGTGTTGCTTTCCCTTTAGATCAAGTCAATATTTGTCTGCAAAGGGATTCAGTAGGCAAACAAATAATAAAAAAACACAAATTATCTAAACCGAAACAGACATGAGTGATGAATTGACATTGTCCACATCTGTTTATTGCATATTTGTATTCTTTGTCATTAGTTATAATCACGTACTGAACAATTAATTACAAATACGCAGCTAATGATCACGATAGTGAAACATAACACTTTTGTTAAGTCTGATTTTAGCCCACTAGCTAAAAGTTAGTAACTTGAGCTGACGATGAGTTTAGGATTTATCTCTTCGATCTTCTGATTTGCTGAACCATATAACCAGTTCCACCCCAAGGCACAGATGCATCTATATATTCGTCTGCCTTTTAAGTGAACAAAATTATCTCAATTCAGAGGGATGCAGGGATGCAATATCTTAATTTTGGTCCCCTTTTATTCATGCCTGGTGACGAGTCATAATCCTATTTAGTGTCAATCTTTGAGGATTATCCGTGATAATTAACCAAGCAGCCTGCCTATTTCTTGACCACAAGCGTATGCCTGCCCCCTCCCCGACTGAAGCTGCATACAAGTTTCTTCCTAACTTCCTCAATCCATTTCTATAATACATTGAACATTTTAATAATATTAACATCATTCACAAAGAATGACCAACACGGTGAATGATAAGACCAGTTTGTCGTTAGAGTCTTTCACTCAAGTTAGTTACTTGAAATTGTTGTATACTATCATGTATAGTTCTCTCCAGTTCAAGTTTGGAGCTTAATCAACATAGAAGAAACATCCTTTCTGGTCGAAATGGAGAAATTATTAGATACTCCATCACTTAAGAGCATGTGAACATTCAATATGATATAAGATAGATTTGGTTTATAAACAACATATATGTATAGTAGACCAAGCTTACATAATATACAATTTCACATATAATTACTTTCTCTATTATTTTTTTTCCTCCTTTTTTTTTTTTGATTCATTAATAAGCTCATTGGACTGTGAGCTACACAATGAGAGTAACTCTCCCTTCTCATAAATCTCACACCTCTCCCTTCTAAAATTTGAACTCAAAACCTCTAAAATATAAGTCTTGAACTCAAACTACTGGAGTATCACCTTAAGAGACTTTTTCCCTCCTTTTTTGTGTGTGCTTTTTTTAATTAGAGAGGAGGCTTTCAGTTTATCTGCACAGGATATAAGTAGCAATGCAGACAAATTATTAAAAGGGAATCCCTATTTACGCACAGGTTTTAACTTTAAACGTGCTAAAACCGTTGCTTTTGGTGTGAAAACCATTATCTTAAGTAGCTAAGACAAAAGTTCTGTAATTATAACACCAAAATCTACGTGTATATATTAATTCTAATTATAAAATTACTGACCCTTTAAAGTTACATATGTAAGTTGCTGCATCCGTAAACTTTGCTTCATCTGCGCTCATGACATGAGCCACGACCTTCCACAACAACGAGGGGCAGGTCCACGGCCTTGGACAAAAGAAACAACAATCTTTCTTTGGCAAGTCTGAGAAACCCCAACAAGGTACCTACTGCTACTACAAGGAATTAGCCATGCAAATTCTCTTTCATTATTTAGGGCTTCAATAGCTAGCCAGTGGTGGTCTTGGTCATTCAACAAGAACAAGAACCTACTGAGCAGCTGGAAGTGGCTTCTTCCAACCCATTTCTATTGCTTTTCATTGAGATGGAAGTCCATATTTGCACGCGAATTCGCGATCGGTGGAAAATCTATGGACAACGAATTAGTATTTAGTAGTCATAAACAGAGATGCAAGACACCATAAGCCACACATAGAGCAAAGTTCACAGGCATGATACATCATGCAGGATATTGCAGTAAGCCTACGGATAATCTTTTTAACTACAACCATAGTATGGAAGAATGCGTGGTAAAATATCGGTCTTCAACAGTAGATAGCTTTATTACATTGCTCGTTAGACAGAATTTACAGGCTGATTTAGGCGATAAATGTGAAGTATAGATTATTGTAGATTTTTCTAAACTATTACAACCCTATATATGGTGCATATCACTCACATAACATTTTAAGGGGGAAAAAGTTGCCTTATAAACATACGTCTGTTTACGTATGTTAATGATGATTTGAGGCAGAATCATCAACCACACCCTTGCAGACATCTTCTCTGCAGAGAGGACATATGCTGGAAGGAACGAAAAATGAGAAGGAAAAGGAAAATATCAGGAATATGAGAAACTAATCCCAAAATTTAACCTGATTAAAAGCAAGTAAACGATGGAAAAGCAAAGCTTACCCATTCACCTCTTTTAGCCATTTATCGACGCATGACATATGATATTCATGAGAGCATGGAAGAACTCTAATCTTATCTCCTTCTTCATAGTCAACCAAGCAAATGTGGCACCTGTAGATGAAAAAAAGATTCACCGGCATCAGTCAAATAAGCAATACCCAGACAGAAGACATTGATTACAACTGATTAGGAGGACGAAGGCCATTAGGAATTGAATTATCAAGAGTCACAAGACAACAGCAGCCTACATTTTTGCCACTCCATACACACTCTATTTGATGTAGTACAATAGAAGATAACAGAAGTGTGGAAAACTAGAATTTTAACCCGTAAACAAAAATAACTGCCCTGGAAAAGCCAAATTCTCTCTGAAAGTACACATTAGTAGACGATTCAATACAATCCTACTTCATTTTACACAATGGTTCTCAAAAATAGTGTAGCTTCAGTGGTGGTGACCATACACCTGTTTTCAATTATCTTTCTTTCCAATCCACACATGTTCATTATTTTTCAACTTTGTTAAATTAATTTGGAAGATTTCATTCACTTGCCTCACTATATTCTGCAATCTTGTTCCTGCAAATGTTGTATGAAAGAAAAATGCAGGGTGAAACATGCCTCAGATAGTTCCAAGAGGCCTTAATAAAACCAGCCTCATGTTCTCTCATCTTTGGTTTGAGGTTTAACTTATTCTTTCATTTATTTCTTATTTCATCTTACAATGAATGGGGTGCGATTGGATTGGAAATTAAAGAAGCAAGAAAAGCTGATAAAATGTTGTCCATACCTTAGATGATTCCACAAATTTTCCCAGTTTGTGAGAGCATATCACAAACATTAATATCTAAATCCTCTCCCAACATTTCTCATGGCTAACTTAATCCTCTAATTATCCGTATACAACCCAAGTTATTTTGAGCTATTAAAAAAAGAAACAGTATGTATAGAGTCCAAGCATGCTGAATGGTCTGGAAAATTGCTATCAAACAAACAACATTATAGAGCAACTAAATGAAAACCAGAAAGACTTACATTTTCTAGTGTACCAACAAGTAAAAGAGAAAAATCAAAATGACTTACTGCTCCACATCTTGGGCCTCAGTTGCAAGTGTTTTCTCATGATTCTTGAGTGGAAATGAGTTTACAACATCTTCAGGAGCAGGAAGTGAAAGCATAGACAATGAAAGAGACAAACGATGGCGATGAATTTCCTCCAGCACCTACAGATTGGAAATAACAATCATTTACAATATCTACAGCAGGTATCACTTGAAGCATCTAATAAAGTTGACATAGCTGAAAAGGTTTCATGGAAGTAGATTGTAGGTTAAACAGGATTTAGTCATATCAAAAACTTCAAAAGATAAATATGCCAACTTAAGTTTTACCCAAATAGTCAAAGCTGATAACTAAGTCTGCAAGGTCAAGGCTCAAGTCCCACCCTTCACCTCTCACAAGAAGAATATACTTTTAATGGTAAAGCATTTATTACTGAGATACAGGTTAGGTAAATTAAAAATCATGAATATCTTCACTTCTTAAATAAAATTGCCCATTAAAGGTCCAACTCTGCATTGGTAGTGTTCTCCATTGAAGAATGTGATGACCATATTCCCTCAAGTGTCCTTGCCTGCCATTTCTCAATCCCAGATATCATCCAATTTTACACTCATTCTCAATTTGCAAAGAAGATCCGAATAACTAGACCAAGCAGTGAGTTCCTGATGCTGAGCATTCTATGCAAGCTATGAGAAAGGTCCTTGGCAGAAATTACTCTTACAAATCAGTAAAAAAAAAAAAGTCAC
Organism: Carallia pectinifolia; assembly: GCA_037832335.1. Lineage (NCBI taxonomy): Eukaryota > Viridiplantae > Streptophyta > Magnoliopsida > Malpighiales > Rhizophoraceae > Carallia > Carallia pectinifolia. The sequence goes on from CM075445.1 coordinate 16,214,577, forward strand.
TTACCTCAAAAAGTGCATCAGCAAGCATGATTACTTGTGAAATACTTCCATGATTACGGGAATCCTCAGTCATGAATGAGGATTGGCATGAGCATGTACCACGAGGATGAAGTCCAGCCGCACATAAGGATGTCGGTGAACCTCGTTCATCATGAGTGTCATGAAATCTTTCTGACATCTGTAATGGTCAATTGAACAGAAACACATGAAGCTACATTGGGGGGACAGGTAGAAACAAGAATGCTATGTCAGAGCATATTGGATTTGCGGCTGAAAAATATAATCAGAATAAGTGACTAGCATGGGACAACAGAACTTGAGTATATGACCAGGGAATACAGAAACCATTACCTCATATCTTGTTTGCCATCGTCGTTCACCCCTGTGATGACTTCTGGAGCTGCTGGAGTACCTAGAATCATGACCAACTCCATCAAAATGAAGATCTCCATTAAAATCAAGGACCCATCTGTCATGAGTTCCTAGATCATGAGAATGCCCGGTTGTAAAAACTATGGTTGGAAATTCATTATTCCGCCTAAAACTGCTTCTTGAGAAATCATCCCAAAACATCCTTCTAGTATTCCTTCTTGCCTCACGGTTACTAATTTCTGCAATGCTACTAGATAACATGTTGGAATTTATACTCACCACATCAACTAAAAGCAAACTAGCACCTCTAGGGCCTTGTTCTCCATCAGATAAGAGAAATCCTGGAAGCAGTTGAGGATTCACTGGAGCAAGAGAAACAGCAGAACCAGTTTCAGCAGTACTTGATTCATCGGTTGCATCATCCACAGACTCCTCATCTGCATGCAGACTCCTATGGCTTTCATTCACAGGGTTTGCCCCTACATCATCAGCAGAGGCTGACACCATCGATGACTGTTCTTTCAAGCAGTTATTATCAGCATGGGCTTCCCCAGGGCTACAGTTGCTGTCTACCTTCTGAGCAGGTAGACCATTATTCTCTGAAAGGGTACCCAAACTAAATGCCGAAGACGTGTCCTGATTAGTACAGTTTCTGCTACCAGAGGAGGCTCCACTTTCAGTACTAGAACTACATAACCCAGATTCCAAACCAAAGGTAGAAGATGAGTGCTGCTCAGAGCTTACCAACTCATCATGACAATGACCCAGATGTTGAAGGGATATTGTTGATGATTCGCCCAAATGATCATTTGCCTGAAAGTCAAAGTCAGTTCCAGAATTACTCCTCTAATTATATGTCAGCCAATTCCAAAAAATTTTCTCAAAGTGTAAGACTTAGACAAATTGCTACAACTTATCATTTCTCAACTTAAAATTTGTAAAATAATTCTAATATGCAGGCCTTGATAATACAGTGGAACCTCAACACTGTTAGTGAAAATAGCAGCAAACAACATTATCACCCAAAAGCGCAATTGGCAATCTGCCGTAAGATTCTAACTTTCGACTTTAATCTCCCCCATTTTGTCAGCGAACAAGCAAAGCACAGTCAAAACAATAATTAGACAATAAACTCATATAACCAATATAGACCGAACCCAGATAAACAGAATTATAAACGTTGTTTACACTTTGTTATTATCACCAGCCAGCAACAAGCAAGTGATGATATCATTAAGAGCACAAAACTACCTAGAAGGAATCTGATGATCAGCATCAACGCTAAGCCACAAACTTCCAATAGACTAAAATTTTCAGTGAAAAATTTATTCTTACAATCAAAGCTTAATCCACAAACCTCCAGTAGACTCACTTCAAATTTGCTTTCTTCTCAGTGAAAAATTGATTCTCAGAATCAAAGCTTGATCCACAAACCTCCAGTAGACCCACTTAAAAATTTCATCTTTTTAGAACAAAAGTGCGTTTTTGGTATCCAAGATTAAAGTAATAGTACAAACTTCCTATTGACACACTTCAAAATTTCATCTTTTTGGGAAGAAAAGTATGTTCTTGGTATTCAAGCTTAATCTAATACAAACTTCCGGTAGACCCACTTCAAAATTTCATCTTTTGCAAATAAAAATTTGCTCAAGGTACCAAAGCTTTAATCTTGATTACAAAATTCCAATAGACCCATTTTCAAAATTTCAACTTTATGGATGAGAAACGATAATCAAAACTCTTAGAAACTGAAAAATTAAAAAAAAAAAAAAAAACCAGTGCTGAAAGAAAAAGGCGATGGTGACGCATAAAGTATACAACCTGGGTGGAAGTAGGACCAACAGCTTGAGAAGAAGCAGAACCACCACAGAGGAGAGAAGTCAGGAGCCTGTCCTTGAAGCGGCTGAGCCCTGACCCTGATGGACCCTTCCCCAACCTGCTGCTGCTCGAACCCATCAGCTCAGTTCAAAGTTCAAACGCAGAGAGAGAGAGAGAGACAGAGAGACTTGGAAATTGTACAAGAAGAAGCACTGGAGACTTATTATTATTATTATTATTTTTTCGCTTGGCGAACAATGAAGTCCTCGTCTTGTTCTTGGTTTTGCTGTCCTCAGTGGAACCGTTCATTTAAATCGGGACCGTTGAAACTGTTTTCTGGGGCCCACCTGATGTGTTGCTGTTGACGGTTTTGATCGATTTTCACATTGGTGTACTCCAAAATTTTACTTGCCAAGCAAGTTGTTTTTTCTTCAGTTAAAAAATCTATCAAAACAATATTTAAAACAGAAAAAGTTAGTCAGCAGACATAAGTGACATACGGAATTACATCCATTAAGGTTTTAAAAATTAAATCGGTCGCTGAATTTAAATAATAAAAAATTTTAAATTTAATTAGTTTAATCAGTTTAACCGTAGGTTAAATCGATAAAACTGAAATTTAATATTAAATATATAAAAAATTTAATATAAAATGTGATAATATATAAAATATAAATATTATACATATTATAACGTTATATTTGAGAGATTTTTTAGATGAAAGAGAGATATTTAATTACATGTAATTTATAATTTAATATATAATAATATTAAAAACTTAATTATAAAGTATATTACAATCATATATTTTTATTTTAAAGTACATTTTGTGTGAAAAGAGAAAAAAAATATTTTAAGAAAATGTTTAGAATAAAAAAATTATTTTTATTTTTTTAACTTAAAATGTTATTTATTTTCCTTAACATAATTTTAAAACAAAAAAATTTTGAAATATATATTTTTTTCTTTTGAGAAAGTGTGTGTATATATGTATACAATTTACTTAATATGCATCAATAACAATTGGTGGACTACTGGTTGGCAATCTCCTCAGTTAACCTTGAAGTCTAAAGTTCGATTCGCTCAATTTACATTTCTATCAATTTTTTCAGCAATTAATAACTAATCAACCAACCGGTTAAATTGGGACCGATTCACTGGTTTTTGGTTGAACTGGTCTGATTCATTGGTTCAATAGAAATCCAGTTTCTAACCTTAAACCGAACCGGACCATAGATAAGTTCCCAGTTCTTTCGGTCGAACCGATCGGTCTGGTTCGGTTCTAATTACATTGACATGCATCTGATTTATGCAATAAAAATTATATTTTATGTAATTATAACAATAAAAAGTAATATAAAAAAATATTATTATTTTTTTATTTTATATTTTTTAATTACAATTATACAAAAAATAATCACAGTTGCATAAATTATGTGCGTGTAGATGAAATCTATCTAAACATCGTCTGCTTATGTAACAGCCCTCTATTTAAAAATAGAGGTGTAAATTGATTTCTTTTAGTTTTCTCTTTCTTTTTGTGCTGATGTTGCCTTGTTGGATGGATTATAATTGTTTTCCTTTGCTGTTGAGAATGGAGACAGAATTCAACAATTTTATGCAGCCACAGCTTGACATCTTACTTTGTTATAACAAGGGAAAAAAAATGGGAATTCATGTCTATTAACTTTAGGATTTTAATTGATAAAAATAATTTTATGTCAAAAAAAAATTGATAAAAATAATTTCGGATGTTTTTTTACATGCAAGGTACTAAAAAGCACATGAAGAGCAGGTAACTCAATTTATCCAATACTTTTACATACTTTTTTTTTATTCAATACATCTTTTATCAAGAATATCACTACATAACTTATTTTTAATAAAATATAATTGAGTACGTAATGTATCCAACGAATTATATTTTTTTTCTCAATTTAATTATTCAATAGTTCATATAATTGCGTGTCTACTTATACTAAAAAATTTGTTTTCTCTAAGATTTTTCTTCACGAAATTATATCATATCAATACATGTCTCCTGCATTGTTCGTAGTATAATGTCACCAAATTTTTCCCTTAAATTTATTCAAAAGTTTAGTCACTCTAAAGTCCTTTTGATGCTCGTAGAAAAAAAAAAAGTCCTCTTTTCATGAAAATGTTACGCGGAGTCAAAAAAGAAAAATATTTGTAAGATTTTCATGATAATACATTTTCATGTAAAAAAGACATTTCAATTCCACGTGATAAACCTTTTTTCAAATTTATAATCAATCATTTACGTCCAATAATTTGGATTCCATTACAAAAAAAAAAGAAAAAAGAAACATTTTACGCGATTGACTGTCCCTTCAAAATTAAAATACGTGTGACCTAAAACACATTGAATTTCTTCGTTGTTTACCTTCCAATTAAATTTAATCAAGTTGAAGCTAAGACTAAGGAGCTAAATTATTTCTTAATTAACTTTGAAAAGCTCATGGTCCAAGTCAACCATTTGTTTGTTTTACAATCCTGACGTTTATTTTGGGCTGGAAAATATGCTCGTGTCATGTTTAGGAGTCTTCCCTAACTCCTCCAAAAAATCGAATTGCTGTTTAACAAGAAGAACGCCGTTACATGGGTCAGGAATTTTGTCCAAGCCCGTGTAACAGCTCTCTAACAAGAATTATGTTCCTAGAAACGCGATCCTTAATAACAGGAAAAAAAAATTTGAGAGCTTTACATAAAGCATTTTAAAAAATTTTAAATATTGAAAAATTAATAGTAAATAAATTATTAAATACTGTAAATAAAACTGTTTTGTTATTTTAGTATGATTTAAATACTGTAGTAGCACTCGAACCAAGATTACAACAATTTACCTGCTCTCGTCATCTTTTGTTTGAACAGAAAATGCCACTTTCATCTAATGGAAACCGTGGAGCATTATGCTACATTTTATCATCTCCGAAAAAACAAAAAAAGAAAAAGATGGGTTGTATAATTCATCAAGCAGCCAAGAATATTGGCAACTGCACCTCATGTGGGCTGGGCAACAGGCAAAGGAATATTGGCTCATCAGGCAGCCAAGAATCAAACCTGGAAATTAGGACTAAGAACCCGGCAACTGAACCACTAAGGCTTTAGTAGTGTCGAGACGATAATTTTCTAAAGAACAAGCAAATAGTTTTTATTAACAGCAGAAGCGTTTTTAACAAATAACAGTAACCCTCAGATACAAACATCCTCCGGAACGACGAGGCAATGAGGCCTTACTCAGACTACTGAAACAAACAAATGAGAACTTCTATATATAACGTTTGTGACAAAATGCAATCACCAATAGTTGACATGTATATTTCTCAACTGTTTTATCATGACATCTCAGGCTTCTAACATCAATTACAAGTAACATTTCCTATTAGTTGTCTCACAAGGCATAACCGTAAGACTTGAACTTCATTATGGTAATAGAAATATTATAAGGCACCGCGATGCGACTCGGACTTCATTATAGAACCTGAAATACTGATCATTGGCACATCTCTCTTTCACTTTGTCCCATGCCACTGTTAGCTGATAGTTCCACTACTTTTGCTACATCAACGTTGTTCATATGGCTCCAAGCACTCAGCCGACAATTTCTGGTTTTTCATCACCATTTTTCCATTATTAATTCCTGAAAAACATAAAACATTGGCAGACAGATTGTAGCTTCAGATACATGTCAAAAGCATCTAAAAGATGCAAGATATTTTAGGAATTGACACAGTCTCATCCAACAGCAATAAGCATTTAAGACTCTCAAAATTACCGGGACTTCAAACAGAAAACAAAATCGCCAATACATCACTTGCATTGTAACATACATAAGAAAACAAATAAACGTTTGTCCCATGTGAAATTGAACAGATCGCATGTATACCATACAAGGCACATCTTATGCTAGGTTATACTTTTGGATCTGCCAAATGAATGGAAGACCAAGATGCAAGGAAATCAAGCTGAACCAATATAGAAGACTTCATTATTTGTCTACAAAAATAATATGCTAAAGGGTGTGCCAACCCAGCTTTTGACATGAAAGACGGGTTTTAGGAATGGTAAAATACAGCCCTTGTATATTAGATGCCCCTAGCAGTTTTATCCCAGAAGACTAACCTGTCATAAAAGTACATTCATGCAGCTTTACATAAAAAGATACATAAGCTGAAAACTGCAACACATGTTTCCACCAGTATATACACAGATTTATCACACTTTTCTTCCTTAAAAAATCATTGAAATTCCCCTCCCTCCAAATTAACCACCAAATAGCCATGTAAATACCTTCCCAAGTAATCTTCAATTTTCCAATACAATCCATGACAAAAGTTTTTTCTTTACACTAAAAGAGTCTCTATGAACTATATCTGTAACCTCCATGTAAACAGTTAAAAGCAGTAACTATCAGCCAGCGAGTAACTTAATGGTGAAGAAGCTTCAAAGCTATGTATCCACATGCATTACAAATATTCTCATCAAATTAGCAAACAATTCAACATGCAAATTACACCAGCAGACATCTTAACAGGTTCAAGTTTGCTTCTATAGGCGCTGGTTCACAGAAAGGGACTGCAGCGCAGCAATATTCATGCTACCTTTGGGTTCTGGAAGCCCATCATTTTCTTTTGCCATACAATATTGTCATCATAAGTAAACTATTGAAACACCCTTAGCTATGGACAAATATCTAGATGGAACAATCTTTCTATGTATTAAATTTTCAAAAGGAAAAGAAAATATCCCTCACCAAAATTTAATAATTTGGTGCTAAATCTCAATTTCCTGAAACAGGTCTCCGTTGCACCACCAAATCATCAGCAGAGTAATAATCTGCAATGAGACGGTACATGTATGAAGGATTGTGCCCTCCCCTGTCAAGTAATTTTAAGTTAGTAAATTGTGATGCAGATGCATGTCTACAAGGATATACCTCGAATTGATCAGGTAAAGCATCCTTGAGGCACAAACCAAAAAAAAATGCATAATTTAAACTCATTACAAACCCATTACAAACAAAGCCAATTGTCATTCAAAATAAAAACATGCATAATTTAATGTCTTATATATAGTAGACTGATAAATGAAGTGTGCATAATGTACATCGAACATAATTACTTAATAGAAATCGACCAAGCAAGGGATTCTAGTATCATGCAGTCCTTGAAAGTAGATGAACTTACGTGTCAGTAATAAAGAGGCTAACAAGCCTTGGAGGCACATAATCAAAAGCTGGGTTGACAACATGAAGCAGAGGAGAGCCAGACCTGCTCCCAAAGTCCAAGCAGTCTGAGAATTCTCCGAAATCCAACAGCTCAGATGGAGATCTCAATTCATTCAGTAAAACCTCAGGATTGTGAGGATACAGAGGACACAGCTGCCATGAAAAAAAACATCATATGTGAAAACAATAACTTATTATCACTAATATCATGGATAACAAACACAATGTTTCAACTAAGTCTTACCTATCAGTGCCAGAAACTCAGACAAATTACGCATATAAGTTCTAATACATACCCAGTTTATTACCTAATTTATCTTCCCCACACCCCAACTGCAGGGGGATGCAGGGAACAACCCCCCCAAGCGCAAGGCCCACCCCCAAAATCTGATGTTTCAGGGCTGCCTGCCCGACCAGAAAAGCACAAAAGCAGCTTACATCCAATGAAGGATATACACGAAAAGTAACTTGTAAATGCTTGTTGAAGGAAGCAATTATTCTGTTCATTACTGAAAGCTGCAGGACAAATGGAGTGTCTTAAATTACCTTGTGGCTGCCAGCAAGGACAACAAAAGGGACAGCATGCTTTTGAGCTGCAAGTGCAACCATATTCAACCCAACAGGTGCTATGACACTACCATTGGCCATGACAGCATGAGCTCCAACTATGACCTTCACATCAATGTATAAAAGAATTTAAGTCCTTGATGCTTGTGCAAGACAAATGAAACTATCAAAAAAAGAAAAAGAAATTGCTATGCCTGTCACTGACCATGTTCACCCGGGAAATCATGGCAAAAACTGCAGAGTCTGTTATCAAAGTAGTTTGTAAGCCTCTTGTAACCAGTTCTTTCGCAAAAAGATGACCTTGATACCTAGGTGACACATGTATAAAAGCGAGAGAACAAAAATATTATCAGCAAGAAACAGTAATTTGATGGGAAAACGGCATTGGGCCTCTTTTACAAACCTGGGAGCACCCTCCGCAACAAAAACCCGGAATGATCTTTTCTTCTCCTTTGCAGCACAAAGAAATTCTAGTACTGTTCTTGAACCGCCTAAGGTCAGTATCACCTCGCTTAAGATGCAATTAGTAATTGAATTAGTCAAAACAAGGGGTCACAAGAAATTCCATCAGCAACCTACATAGAGTAAAAATCTAAATTGGAAATGGCATAGCTGTTTGATCACACAAATATGCAAGGACAATATGTCATAAAACCAACATTTCTTTATTGGTGCAGATACATCACAGAGATGTCTGACAATTTGTTGCAACGTACAAATATAGCATCAAATCTTGATGGCTTTGATTAAGGAGATTTTCCACAGATATATCCCTCTATACTAAATTTCATGCTTGTTACCATTCATAGGCAATCATTTTCAGAAAGTAGGGTCGTTGTTCCCATAATTCTCAAGTCATATTCAGCTGTGTCCAATTCTCAGGGTCAATGACCTCAAACTACCTACCATTAAAAAATAGAAAATTCAAGCAGCCAACTGTAATGACCATGCGCTAGAACGAAACAGGAACAAAAATTGCAAAATGATGCTTCAAAGAATAGGAAGAAGAAGAAGAAGAAGAAGGAGAAGAAGAAAAGATGTATATGGACACAATGAACTTCATAGCAGCTTCAAGAGTCGATGATTACTTTTGATGAATATGCTCAACTGCTTGCTCAGCAATCTGTTCGTGACAAGTTGCTATATCTTGAATAAGTTCATTAACTGCTTCAATGACATCATGCTTCAGCTTCTTACTTCTTGAATTTTTATCAGCCGCTGTAACAGGGAATAAGAAATTCTTAAATATCCAAATGCTTTACAATATGCATACGCAAACACAAGCATGCACACCCTGAACGCTGAAACTACAGCATCGAAGCTAATAAAACTTGCAAAAATCGACATCAAAACTGTTTTAATGTGCCATGCTATTGTCAAATCATCAACAGAGGCCACAATACTGAGACCATTTCTGATCCATAATGGCTAACATAATACGCATGAATCCATAGTAAAATGAGACTGCAAGATCAAAAAATTGAAGAACCTACATTTGCTTTTCCCTTCGGAATCACCCCCTGATGAAGAAGTATGAGGAATAGCTGCTGAGTCAGGCATATCCTCCAGCAGTGTCTGCAAGGAAGGTGGACGCAAGGTACTTCTAGCAGCAGCAGCGACAGCTGCAGCTGACAAGACTGGCTGATCATCGCGCTCACCATCATCTTCATCATCACTTACAGCAGATAAGTTCAACCCTGCGATTGCAGCGGTTGTAAGAGACAGATCCTCCTCCCTAATAATGTGCAAAACACGCCGCACAATGTTACCCACAGCAAGCTCTGCAAACACAAATCATACAGACGTCAACAGAAAACTCCCAAGAAATCCGCTTCATGAAGACAAAATTCCTAAACCACTCAAATACTGCGACGAAATTCACAAATCCCGAATCTTTGACTTTTGTCACCAATCCTAAAAGCTCGTTCTCAAGCATAAAGTAGTGCTCACAGACTCACCATGTTAGTATGTGAACAACATTGATTCATCATCAACTCAACAAATCTAACCATAATCACATACAATAAAGCAACCATAGTCTATTAAGTCCTAAAAATACTAGAATGAGCCCAACGCATACTTATACAGAGGGACAAAGATGATTGGGAGATGCTTCCCCAACCCCCACCCCCAACCAAAAAAAAAAAAAAGCATCCCTGAAAAGCAAAACTTTCAAAATACACAAATTAAATTCTCCAGAAGTTTAGAATTTATTTATTGAAAGCAAATGCTTCATGCTTCTCCTCTAGCCAGCCGGGACTCGGACAGCAGACCACACAAGCTCCCAATGAAACCAATGCAATGGGGGCAGCCCGCTCCGCGAGATCGCCCCCTCGCCCAGAAAGAAATCAAAAGAAGAAAAAAAATTCTTTAGTTGGGCCGTGGAGACACCCATTTCTTTTAGTTTTTTTTTTTTTTTTTCCCTTCTTGCTGATTGGCTCCAACTCATTCATCTCTAGAGAAGACTCCAATTTTAGTTTTATAATCTATACAAGGAAAGACAGCTTCCACAATCTTCAAGGAAATCTTAAGAAAATCACAATAAGCACAACCAAAAATAAATAAATAAATAAATAAAGACGCACCTACAGGATTAGCAGCAATCAGCTGCTCTCCAACAGCCCTAATAGCATCGATCAGAACTCCGGCCTGGTTCGTGTAAGGCACGCGCTGCTGCGAAATAACCGACCGCAGCAGTTCCGCCGTCTGCCGCGCCGTCGCCTGCGACCCCTCAATCTTCCTGCCAGCCAGCCCACCACCAACGAAAATTCAAAACAAAACTTTTATTTATTTATTTTTTAAAAGGAAACAATCAAAAAATGCACACAAATTAACGTTTCCACCCAGCAAAGAAAATCGATAAAAGAAAAAAAAAAAAAAACTGCTGACCGCTTTCGGAGCTTTAGGACATAATCGTTCACGAGAGCTTGCACGTCCGGCATCGCTAGTAATTTTATTCTTCTTTTTTCTGTCTTTTTTTTTTTTTTTTTCTCTGTTATGATGTTCAGTACCGCGAAGAGGAATCCACTGATACTTCTTTTCTCGGCGATTCTCTTCGATTTTTTCTCGCTAACCAAACAGAGATCATAGTGGTTTTGGGGGGTTTTTGGGTATTTTCGTATACACCTAAACGACGACGCACAACTTTTGAGATATAATGTGATATCTATATATTTATATAATAATATAATATATTAAATTACAAAGAACTAAGAAATTTTTTTATTGGTTCTGAAAGCATTTTTATATACACAACAAAATCCAAATTTTGACAAAACGTTATTTTTTTATTTTAATTTAATCATCTTGTTAATGATAATTACATTATTCTTGATAAGATTATCAATGTAATTTTATTTAACTATTGCTTATAAGAATCAATCTATTAACATACTTAATTCCTAATTTATGTGTATCTTCAAATTGCTTGCAAATATCAAGATATTAAATTTTTATTCAATTCAACTATGTATTTAGTCTTGATAAAGATATTGAATTAAACTCTCAAATTTAATTATTTTTTTCATTTTAATTTAATTATTTCGTTAGTGATATAATAATATTATTCTTGATAAGATTATTAATTTTAATTTTATTTAACTATTACTTATAAGAGCCAATCTATATACATAGTAAATTCATAATATATGTGTATCTTCAAATTGCTTGCCGTGCATATAGAACATCAAGATATCAAGTCCTTATTCAATTCAAATATGTATTTAGTCTTCATAAAGATATTAAATTCAATTGTTAATGTTTGATAGAATTCTACCTAACAATACTTATTTTGGAAAAAAAAAAAGGGACCCAACATATTATATATTTCCTTCACTCAATCTCTCAAAGTATTTCTTTCAAAACTAATCACACTTTCAATATTTACACCTATGTTTGAGAAGAGAGATTTGGGGGAGAGGAAGAGAATGTGAGAAAATTATGGTAAACTGTTATATTTAAGAAATTTTTGAAAAGTGAAAGAGAAAAAATTTTTAATTTCTCTAATCTTCTCTACGCACTAAAATCATTCTTCTCAAAATTGGGAGGATTATGGAGGAAAGTTATTAGAAGACTATATTACTCTCATTATATATTAATATCTATAAATTTACTTAAAAAAAAAATTCTCTACATTCCTTAAGATTTATAAAATTTTTAACAAAAAAATTATACAAATATTATAAACTTATTACACTAAATTTATATAAATATTTATATATAATTTACAAATCAAATATTATTTATATATATATATATGCGTGTGTGAGTGTGTGTTTTTTTTTTTTCTCTCCGTCACTGTCTACTCTTTTCTAAATAAAAAATTTTTAGTTTTCTTTCCTACTATCGCATTTTTCTAAAGAAGAGAGGAGATAGCAAGTATTCTTCTCTTTCGATAATTCTTTCCCTCATTGTTTTCTCTTTTACTTTCATCTCTTTTTAAGATTTTATCCAAATACAATGTAAGGAGTGACGATTAAGAAGAAGGCATGGTAATCGATAGTTGTTGATTTGTACAAGAAGAAGAAGCTTATAAGTTATGTTTCGACTTTATTTCCAAATTGAATCTTTAACCAAAACTTCCTATATTAATATCGGAGAAATTTTATTTCCTCGTAATTGTGCAGGAAAATAGTTTACTTCACTGGACATCAAAACAATTTGTAGGAAAATAAATAAAAAATTAAAAACTCATGTGTAAAATGTTTAATTCTTTTGTTAAAAAAAAAGTAAAAAAAAGTAGCTGTATGTTCTTGCAGGGTGCGTTATGATAGAAAAGTCATAAAAAAAGAAGACTGCATTTAGTAAATACTAGTAAATAACTTGCACTATGCGCAAGATAAATAAGTTTTTTTTTTTTTTTTTTTGTGGTTTGGTTGCTTGATCATGTATTCTATTAATTGTACATATATTGACTATTATTTTTGGTGCCTTAATTTAGTATTCTACTTAAATACTACAATATTCGTATTTATTGTTTGACTTATTTTGAAATTAAAGTGACATATAAAGGTGTTACCATTCAAACTTAACTGAAATATTAGATTAATGAAACAAAAGTTATTTAAAAATAATAAATAATTACTCCTCTAATTGAACAATTAAAAAGCCATTAGACTATCAATATAAATAAATTTCTAATCATTTATATTATTGAATATCTCTCTATAAACAAGCTTTTGCAATTGTTTTCCATCATCATCCGTGCTCAATATTTGCAGTCCTTTTCTACTTGTGACTCTTAAAATTGCCACGTAGAATTGCCCATGAGTGAAAACTTGTTTCTCAAAATAAAAGTCTACTTTATTTAGAGACTATCCTTGGCTTATTGTCATTGCAAATACGGGAATTAACAGGAATTGACTCCTCTTCAATACAAAAGGAAGCATGGAGTCATTAGGAGACAACATAACTCTAGGAATAAAAACTTTTAGGCCAAAATTCTTGCCAGTCGTAATCTTTGCTTCTATGAACCATCTACCTAATTTAGTTATGACCAAACGTGTTCCATTGCACAAGCCTCCATTATAATTGATGTTCCTGATAAGCATCACAAGTATATTTTTTTTAAACTTCAATTGATGCAAATGTAAACTTGGAAAGTTGAGGCCATTCACAAATTCAATCAGATATAACAGAGCTTGATCATGGTAGATTGGACCAGCCTTAGAGATCGAGTCAAAACTTTGAAATATAGTTTCCTCCCCTGGCAATTGGTTCAGAATATATGAATTAATTTCATTAACTGTTTCATTTCTGATAGCCAAAATTGTCCTTTCGATTAAGTACCTCTCGTTCATGTAACAATTCTCCAAGTTGGGATACATGTTTTTGACAATATCTTGAAGGAAATTCCCATTACTTGGTATTAATAAATTTGGCAATATTGGTATCCAATCCTCTTCATCTAGGTTATTGTGTTCTCCATTTCCAACTTTCAGAATCCAATCGACAAATCTTTTACATTCGCTTATTCAATTCCTTCTGTTGTTAAACTTGTAAGTCTTATATTTTGGGTTAGCCTATATACCATATAACATTTCCAAAGGGAAGAGGAGTTAATTGTTGCGTTGACAATATCTGCACCCCTACCTTTATGGACAACAGGCAATATTTGCCTAAAATCTCCTCCCAGAGCTACTGTGATTCCTCCAAAAGCTTTGTTTTCAGCGTTGTCAAATTTGTTATGCAATATATCGCATAGTATTTTATCAAGGGCTTCAAAACATGCTTTGTCTGCCTTTGGGGCTTCGTCCCATATGATCAATGATGTTGATTTACGAAGTTTAGCTAATTGTGTCCATTGTTTGATGGCACATGTTGATTTTGAAGATAAGATTAACGGGATCTTGAAACATGAATATGCTATCCTATCTCCAGGCATTAAAAGGGCTGCAATTCTAGATGAGGCGCAATTCAGAACAATTCTTCCTTCAGACCTTAAATAGGCAACTATTGTATGGCACAAGAATGTCTTTCTTGTCCTGTTATGACTGTAAATAAAGACAAATTTACCCTCATCATTGTATACGGATTGGAGTATGTTATCATAAGCGTTCTTTTGCTGCTCATTCAACCCTAGAAAGAGTTTTTCATGCTCTTCTTTAAGCTTGTGAATATTGTACGATAATTCCTCTGCCAGTGATCGATTAGTTATGCTATTTTGTAAATCTGGATCTGGCAGCGGCATTCCTACAATAAGAAAGAAAATAGTATTTATTTTTTTCCAGAAAATCCAACTAGCTGACAACATCAATTTAATGAGATTGAAATCAATTTGAGTTATTGAACATAGTTGTTAACATATCAAGTGTGCAAACTATGTTTTGAGAAAAAATTTTAATTGTTTACCTTATATGTCTGAAAGACTAAAATTATTCTTGTTTAAATTCTTCTAAATGTCAAGTAGTGCATATAATTTCTTCTGATCATCATTGAGCTGCGATCCTGGAAAGTAAAAGGGAATGTTTTTTCAATGAGAGAAGTCTTTTGATAGCAATTACCAATTCTCTTCCCACAAATGTGCTGGAAATGCAACCTCACAGTTTACTAGAATTGTGGCAAACAGTTGTGAAGTTGGTCTCTAGTAACTCATAGACTTGCTTCTTTGATACATTCATCCCACTTTTTGTTATCGTCAAAAAAATTCAACGCATGACATTCCTCTTTCAAGGTTGGGTATGCAACCCCATTTACTGTCCTGATTTCTTCGAATGAAGTGCATCATTTCACAATGTTTAGCAGCATACGTAGATAATATTTTTCACCACTTAAAGCATATGCAAAATAGATTTGACCAACACATCTTCCTTTTTTTATGGTTTCCATTGTTTTTGATCTTTATGCCAAATTCATGATGATGGAAATTCTGCATATGTTAGATTACGTGCAGTCGGATATAGTTTGTTGGTGAAGATGGGTTGCTGTTGCTGCTATGCATTCCCGACAGCAGATGATTCAGGCATATTTTGGAGATATTTTATCTTTTAGTTCAAGAATCAGTTAAGTTGGTTGGTAAAGGAGTTGCTGGAGATTCTTGTGTCCTTTGTCAACTCACTTCTCTATGTAATGATGTAATTAAGTTTAAATTTTTTTGAAAGACTTGTAATTCAAATTTGAAAAATGCTGTCACAAGCTGATGACATGTTTCAGCTTTATGTATGTTTTGAATTTTGTATTACAAGTCAAGATGTAATGATTAATGACATATATATGTTATGAATGATCAATGAAAGAGATGTTTTTGAGGTAGAAACAAAAAACCTCTCTGTTTTTCTCTCGGCCTCACCATAGAAACCAAAAAAACCAGAAACATAATATTGCAGCTTTGTGTTCTTGCTGCATTTTTAGCTTACAAAATCCTACAAATCTGGTATCAGAGCAATTATTGGAGATCTTGAGGGACCTGAGAGAGAAGAAAATTAGCTTGTGTGAAATATACTTGAACCCGTGAGAAAGAAAAACAAGGAAAACCAAGAGAGAACCACAAAAGAACCACAGCAGTACCTGAACATGGCTTCACTCAACTTCTCTCCACCTCCACCTCCAAAGTTCTCTGGAGAAAACTATCTCCAATGGACTGTAATGATGAAGGCTTACTTGAAAGCCTTTGATTTGTGGGAGGCAACAGAGAATGGAGCCGAAATACCACAACTTCCAGCAAATCCAACTATGGCCCAGCTCAAAAACCATAGTGAGCAAACCTCTAAGCAGTTCAAGGCCCTAACCTGCATCCATTCTGCAGTCACTGAGGTCATTTTCAACAGAATCATGGGCTGTGAGACAGCAAAAGAAGCGTGGGACACACTGAAGGAAGAGTATGCTGGAACAGAAAAAATTAGAACCATGCAACTTCTAAACTTAAGAAGGGAGTATGAGCTCCTCAAAATGAAAGAAACAGAGAAGATCAAGGACTACACTGACAGGTTGATGAAGCTAGTTAATCAGTTCAGAATTCTTGGAGGAGAGTTATCAGATGCAAGTATTGTACAAAAGGTACTTGTGAGTATACCCGAAAGATTTGAATCAATGATTGCCTCTTTAGAGGTTTCAAAAGACTTGACTAAAATCTCCTTGGGTGAGTTGGTAAATGCCTTGCAAGCACAAGAGCAGAGAAGGCTTATGAGACAGGAGGAGGTTATAGAGCATGCTCTACAGGCCAAGCAACCAGAAAAAAATCAGCAAAAGAAGAAAAAGAAGCAGGAAGGAAAACAACAATTCAGAGATATAGAAGGCACGACATCAGGAGCTAAGCAAGTCCATCCACCATGTCCTCATTGTAAGAAGACAAATCACCTTCCAAGGTATTGTTGGTGGAGAGCTGATATCATTTGCAGGAGCTGCAACGAAAAGGGACATAGAGAGAAGGTGTGTCCAAAGAAAAAGTCAGCAAAGCAAACAAAACAGCAAGCACAAGTGGTCAATGATGATACAAAGGAACCTGAAGAGCAGCTATTCATGGCAGATGGCAACACCACTGAGAAGAACACAAATGTTTGGCTTGTTGACAGTGGATGTACAAGCCATATGTCCCCAAACCTGCTGATTTTTAAAGAGCTGGACAGAAGCTTTAATTCAAGAGTTAAGATTGGTGATGGGGCTTACCTGCAAGTTCAAGGCAAGGGAACAGTCTCTGTACAAACCAAGTCAGGTACCAAAGTAATTAATGATGTTCTCTATGTTCCCAATATCAATCAAAACTTATTAAGTGTGGGGCAGCTGCTAGAGAAAAATTATTCTATTGAATTCAAGAACAAGTCATGCATAATTTATGACTCATTTGGTGCTGAACTTGTTTCTGTACAAATGAAAGGGAAAAGTTTCCTAGTTGATTTGAACCTTGTTGAGAATCATGCCATGGTTGCAACTCTTGATGCCACTTCATTATGGCATAAGAGATTGGGGCATGTGAACCATATTAGCTTACAAAATTTACAGAAGAAGCAGTTGATGACTGATCTTCCTTCAATTGAGAAAGAAGGAGCTGTTTGTTCAGCTTGTCAGCAAGGGAAGCAAACAAGGCTCCCATTTTCAGCAGACCAAGTGTGGAGGAGCAAGGAAAAGCTACAGCTGATATATACTGATGTTTGTGGTCCCATGAGTCTAGACTCACTCAATGGGAGCAGGTACTTTATGACTTTTATTGATGATCTTACAAGGTACTGCTGGATATATTTTTTGAAGCAAAAATCAGAGGCTGCAAACAAGTTCAAAGACTTTAAAGCACTTGTGGAGAATCAGTCCAGCTGTAAAATTAAGGCAATCAGGTCAGATAATGGGGCTGAATATACATCAGCCTCTTTCAAAGAAATATGTGCTGATGCAGGAATCCAACAGCAGCTCACTGCTCCATACACACCCCAACAAAATGGGGTGAGTGAGAGAAGGAACAGGACTATTATGGAGATGTGTAGGTGTCTTTTATTTGAGAAAAGCATGCCACAACAGTTTTGGGCTGAGGCTTCAAGTACATCTGTGTACTTATTAAACAGATTGCCAACAAAAGCTCTTAAGGATCAAACTCCATTTGAGGCTTGGTTTGGCTTCAAACCATCAGCAAGTCACTTAAGAGTTTTTGGAAGCATATGCTATGCATTGGTGCCAGAGAAGAAGAGAACTAAGCTGGATATGAAGACTGAGACATGCATCTTTATTGGCTACACACACACCTCTCATAATTACAGAATTCTCAATCCTCTTACTAGCAAAATTACAACTAGTAGAGAATTGAAATTTTGTGAGGATGAGAGTTGGAATTGGGAGAAATCATCAGTTGAAAGCAACAAGACAGATTTAGTTCAGGTTCAAAATACACCCATTCAAGATGCAGACCCTTCTGATATAGGTTCTGATGAAGACTTCCCAGTTAGGGGAACAAAACCCTTGGCTGATATCTATGAAAGAAGCTTGACTGCAGTGCTTGAGCCATCAAATTTTGAAGAAGCTGCCAAGAGCTCAAATTGGAAAAAAGCAATGCAAGAAGAGATGCAAGCAATTGAGAGAAACCAGACATGGGTTCTAGTTGAAAGACCCTCAAACAAGAAGCCAATAGGGGTCAAGTGGCTGTATAGAATCAAGCTTAACTCCAATGGCTCTGTCAACAAGTATAAGGCTAGATTGGTAGCCAAGGGCTACTCACAACAGCATGGAGTTGATTTTGAAGAGACCTTTGCCCCTGTTGCAAGGTTGGATACTATAAAATTGCTTTTAGCTTTTGCAGCACACAAGGGCTGGATAGTACACCAACTTGATGTGAAGTCTGCCTTCTTAAATGGGCAGTTGACTGAAGAGGTGTTTGTTGAACAACCTCAAGGCTTTCAAAAGAAAGGAGAAGAACATAAAGTTTGCTTGCTGAAAAAGGCATTATATGGATTAAAACAGGCCCCTAGAGCCTGGTACAGCAAAATAAATGAGTATCTGTTGCAGCTGTCTTTCAACAGGAGCAAAAATGAAGCCACTTTATATGTAAAGCAGCAGAATGGTGAGGTACTGATTGTGTCTCTCTATGTAGATGATTTGTTTGTTGTTGGTAGCTGCAATCAAATGGTGAAACAATTTAAAGAAGAGATAAAGAGTGCCTTTGAAATGACTGATTTGGGAGAAATGACTTTCTTCCTTGGTTTGGAAGTACATCAGTCCAAACAAGGAATATTTGTGAACCAAGAAAAGTATGCCAAAGATGTCCTGAAAAAGTTCAAAATGGATGATTGTAAAAGCTCAAGTACACCTCTTGCTGTAGGTGTAAAGCTTCAAAAAGAAGATGGAGCTGCAAAAACTGATCCAAGTAGATTTCGAAGTTTGATTGGGTGTCTTTTGTATTTAGCTGCCTCTAGACCTGACATTGTGCAAGCTGTATGTCTTCTCTCTAGATACATGCATGACCCTAGTGAAAATCACTTCACAGCTGGGAAAAGAGTCCTAAGGTATATCAAAGGGACTGTTGATTATGGAATTATGTTTGAGAAGTCAGAAAAGCTTGATTTGGTGGGATATACTGACAGTGATTGGGGTGGCTCTCAAGATGACATGAAGAGTACCTCAGGTTATGCTTTTACATTGGGGTCAGGTATTTTTTGTTGGAGTTCAAAGAAGCAATCTGTAGTTGCCCAATCTACAGCAGAGGCTGAATGTATGGCTGCCACTACAGCAGTGAACCAAGCTCTATGGCTCAGGGAAATGCTGTCAGATTTGAAGCAACCACCAGCTGAACCTACACAAATCTATTGTGACAATCAAGCTGCAATTTCCATCTTCAAAAATCCAGTTTTCCATGGAAAAACAAAGCATTTTTTGATAAAGCTTCATTCAGTTAAGGAAGCTCAAGAAAGTGGTGAAGTAAAGCTGGTTTTTTGCTCAACAGATGAACAATTGGCTGATATATTCACAAAGCCTCTTTATAAAGGGAGATTCAATGTTTTGAGGACCAAATTGGGAATGCAACACAACAACACCAAGGAGGAGTGAAGATGGGTTGCTGTTGCTGCTATGCATTCCCGACAGCAGATGATTCAGGCATATTTTGGAGATATTTTATCTTTTAGTTCAAGAATCAGTTAAGTTGGTTGGTAAAGGAGTTGCTGGAGATTCTTGTGTCCTTTGTCAACTCACTTCTCTATGTAATGATGTAATTAAGTTTAAATTTTTTTGAAAGACTTGTAATTCAAATTTGAAAAATGCTGTCACAAGCTGATGACATGTTTCAGCTTTATGTATGTTTTGAATTTTGTATTACAAGTCAAGATGTAATGATTAATGACATATATATGTTATGAATGATCAATGAAAGAGATGTTTTTGAGGTAGAAACAAAAAACCTCTCTGTTTTTCTCTCGGCCTCACCATAGAAACCAAAAAAACCAGAAACATAATATTGCAGCTTTGTGTTCTTGCTGCATTTTTAGCTTACAAAATCCTACAGTTGGCTGTCATCCATTCTGTGAGCATTTTTTTCTCAATTCCTGGACGATGGATGATATTTTGGAGGTTTGCTTCATCTGGAAAGCAGATTGTTTGCTGGTTTGGCAAGTAAAATGGTAAACGCTCGACTGGAAGATCATGGTATTGTATCTCAAATTCAAATATGCACCAGCAAGCTTTAGTAGCAGAGATATATCGACAATCCAAATATGCCTTGATTTTGTCAAAATTTTTACTGTCTTCAATGACACTGTTGAGCAATCTGGATTTTTGTCGATATATTTGAACAAGTATTTGACAACTCTAGAGTGATTGTATAGTTTGACATTAATATGTGCAGTGAATTTGACTATTAAGTCCCTATTAAAAGAACGACAAACAGTTATTGAGTTTAATGCCCTGTTTTACAACAAAATGACCATTATCACGCCCCTTATATATGGGAAAGCCACTCTATAGATGTTTCCTCGTGGAATCTCTTTGGAAATTTCGTAGTGCATCTTCTGTTAGTCATGCAAGGTGATGAAGGTTTGATTGAGCCATATGGTCTATGGATCATGAATTGTTTTACCACTGTATACTTTTAATCTATCTGAAATTTTGGCAGAAATAATATTGTCAATTTGAGTGGTTGAGGTAGGCCAATCATTTGGATGAAGAAAGAATAAGACATGTGCATGAGGCAGTCCCCTTTTGGAATTCCACAGTATAAACAACTATTAGATTCAAAACACTTAAAAAAAGAAAGAAGTTAAGTGCAATCAGTAAAAGGATGAATAAAAAGTCAAATTCAATTAAAAGAAAAGTTAGCTTATATTTCAAGTAAATTTCTTTAACCTGCAAATGTCTGGCCAAAACGCCTATTTCTCCTGAGGTCCTCGATCATCTCATGCAATTTTGCTTTAAACACTCAGTTCATAATATTTTCTCGATCAGGACATGCTTTAAGTCCAACAAATTTTGCCATTTATGATATTTCTAGCCATTTGGGATTGCAAGTGAATGTTATAAATAAATCTGGAAAACTTGCCATCGACAAATAGTCATTGCATCTTAGTAATTCTGCACTGTCGCCCTTGGGCTGCCTGCAATAGAGGATGGCAATATTGACTTGCTACCAACGTCACTGCTGTTACAATCCCCATGCAAGACCGCATCCATTAGTCCTTGCAATAGTTCTGTTCTCAGCTTTCTTTGATTTAAGCGAACCTACTTCAATCTTGCTTCTTCAATACAACTATAAGCATCAACTAAAAATTGTTGAAATAAACATCCAGTAAGCATAATTGCACGTCCCTCACCAATTCTTTGTTGTGTCCCATATGCATAATATTCACTCATAGAAACGAATTCTCTCTTTTGATTTGTTGAATTGTTTTCTCGATATGGTATATCTTTTCGATAACCGTCCTCACCAAATGGAAACAACAACAGATATTGTAAAGCCATGAAGCTTGGGTGCAATTCGCTTATTGGTTTCAATTTTCCAGATTTATATTCCAGTATAATGTCTCTACTTTTGCTATGGCCGTCTATATCTCCAAAAATAAGACCAACAACTTCATCAAACGTTGGCAAGTGTACTCTCTACCATCATGTTGTTACCTCCCAATTGATCTCAACTTTAAATTAGGGACATCTGCATTCTTGAACCTGTCATATGTAATACGAAATGAATGCACCAATGGATTGTACTCATTAAGAATTGTTGTCAATTCTTCAATGATATGTGTCTTTAGTTTGCATGACTGAGCAGATGAAGACAATGCTTCCATTCTATTTTCAATCTCATTCTCTGTATCATATATGAATAGTTGAGGAAACCGAGGTTTATGACCAGGCAAAGGCAACAATGAACCGAGGCGATGGTGGTTTTGACAACTAATTTTGAATACATACGGAGCTGATTCTTTATTGATATCATTCTCTACTAAGCCACCCATAGATGTAAATGCAAACATTGAATTATATGCTCTAATATTTTCCCTAAAGTGTTTTGACTCGCCTCCAATTGATGGATTGAGGAATTTGGACAATGGAAACAGTGTATTTTTTAATGGTGGTAGTTGAACTTTCTATAGCATATAGCAGATACTAAACTTAGGCTTGCGTGGACGCTTTGTCTTCAATGTTCTCTCGTGATACCATATGATGGCCCCGCAATATTCACACATAGAGGATGGTGGTTCGAGAAAGAAGACCTCTGTTGTTGTACCTAGACAGCAAGAATGTTAAAAAAAACCTTATGCCACCAAAAAAAAATGTTTCAAATGGTAGATCACAAAAAAATTGGATTATGACCGTTGCGATTTTGATCTTGTGATGTGTATCCATCAACATCAAATTGAATTGTTTCATCTTTATCCATTGGGTCAACTTCAGATGATTTGGCCATATATTCAACTAGGTCATTTTTGCAGTTGATTATAGATTAATCTAAAAGTAATTTAAAGTTTTAATAATTAGAAAATTAGTCACTAAGTCTTTAATCGAACAATTTAACCATTCTCTTGCCAACTTAAAACAACTTTGTTTAATGATTTAGTGATATGTGATTTATTTACATATTCCCCAAAAAAAAAAAAAAAGAAATGGCAAAATGGAATCATGATTTCTTATTACTTATATTGTGCAAAAAATTCATGTTGTCACTTTGATTTTTTGTTGTGTTTTTATTGTCGTTTTTTTGATTTGTTGATTCTTCATCCATTGCATCAACTTGATAAGGTTGTGTACTCAATTTAGATAACTTCTCAGGATAGCAGTGGTCTATTTCCCTGATAGAAAATATAAAGAAGTTTAGTGCAATAATTAATGAAGATATAATTTGTTTGCATGTTTCATAAAGTAGTAATCTAATAATGGGATCATATTTTGCTTTCATACCATTTTCATTTTGTTGAGTTGTTACTTCAAAATCCCTGATGAAATTTATTTTATTCTTCATTGCAATTTCATTTGCAGCAATTTCTTTCAATAAAGAGATGGACAATGTTGCTAACAATTGTTTTCCATTTTTTTTTAGAATAATTTTTCGTCTCAATCTTTTTGGTCGAAAATTTGAGCTTGTAACCTATTCAAATCACTTTTTAAATTGTTATGTTGTATCTTTTTGTTGAAAATCCATTATTAGATATTAGCAATAAAAAGGTAACTCCAATGAAATCCCGCAATGGACAAAAATAAAAAAACACATTTTAGAATAATTTCAAAAACTTAAAAATTTTTCTAAACCAATTATATATTTTATAAAAATTGAGATAATAAAAAGAAATTAAAAAATTAGTGGATTGTCTATTATTTGATTATATTGTGTAATATGAGTCCTAACTATTTTGATTTCTAAAGTCGCTACCTTTCAAATTTTAGTACCATCGAGGAGTTGTGCACACAATAATACCTACCTATATTCCTATATGTGAGATTAGGCTAATAATTATCCTAAAAAAATAAAATAAATAAACATAAAATAAAATAATATTTTTGGGTACTCCAAATCAAACCAAAAAAAAAAAAAACAAATAAACAAATAACCCCCAATGTACAAAAAACAAAAAACTAACACTTAATTATTTTGATAAGTTTTGAGTTCATGAAATTAAAATTCTCTTTAAAAAAATAACTCTCGGTGTGAAAAAAAACTAATACTTAATTATTTTGATAAGTTTTTTCTTTGTATAAATTATTTTGATAAATTGAATTCTCTTTTTCTGTAATCTAATTTTTTTCGGTCTTTTTTATGAACTGGACTTTTTTATTTTTGTTTATTCTTACAAATTAAAAAAAAACTCAAGATTATGGCATATTTGATCAAATTGAAAAGTTCTTATACGTTCACATTGATTTGTTTTTTAACACCATAGAAAAATACAACTTTCAAAAGCACACTTAAATTTTTTATAGATTAAACTAACCTGCTGAATAACCAAGTTTGGATCAATCTACAGTAAAAGAAGTAAATTAATGAGTAATACTATTTGTGATTTTTGTGTTAAAAAAAAATTATCACATCTTATCTATTTATAAGACAAATCCACATTCAAAATGAAAAAAAATATTTAGAATTTGCCAAGGATTTGTAAAACAAATATACGATTTATCTTCTTAGTCTTATTAGAAAGAGGCAAAACTGGTTCCAAAATTTATGACTCTAAACCAATAGTTGATTATCATGATAACAAGTAAACAGTACTTTGGTTTCTTCTTCTTCTTTTTTTTTTTTCCAAAACTTTCAGCCACTTAACAGTAGAAGCGTTTCAAAGACCATATTTGCAAGCAATTGGGAACTAATCCACACATATGAATGTTAAAAAAATTTTCATAATGAGAAAATAAAACACCCTCCGTCAAATATACAACCAAATCAAACTAATGCAAGAGATTGTAAAATTAAATATATAAACTAACGTGCAAATGGTCTCATTTAATAAGCATTTAAGAGACTGTAACGAAAAATTTCTTCCCTCAGCGAAATGAAAGTTGTTTTCTTTCCCTTGTGCTAATCTGTTCTTTTCTCTGTGCCTCCTCTCTCTAGTCTCTGCTTCTCTATGCTATTTTTTTAATTATTTTTCTTACACAACTATTTTTTAAAGGACCATGCTATTTAGCACGAAACGAAGAAGTCACAAATTGCATGAAAAGGCAATTTCAACTTTCAATCGCTTCATAGATTGGGATTGGTGCTCACATCTCTTTTTTATTTTAAAAAAATAAATTCTAAATAATATTTAGTATTACTTTAAATATACTTAATCTTACTTTAAATTTTTATTGTACTAAAATTTTTTTACCAAAACTAAATCTTAAATAGTATTTAAGATTATCATAAATATACTTGATGTTACCTTGATTTAAAAAAAATAAAAAATGTTACGTTTTTTTAAATAAAAAGAGAGGTAATAATTTATTTTTTTTAAAAATAATGTAGTGCCTAGGCGTGATCTTTTACTCGTGTCCAAAAGCGTTAATAACATGTTGATGTGAGCGTTACTGCACAATTCCGCGAACCAAGAAAACGTCAGAATAAACAATAATAAAATATTTAAACCAAAAACATAAGTGCATGATTCTCCTAAAGGACAAATAAGAAAATGTTAAAAGTCAAAATATTTTGAGTTGGATTATTCTAAAACTAATTGGTGGAAAATAAACATGACTTGATCCAATCCAACTATATAATACGATGTTTTTATTCATTCTCCTCACTTTCGTGCTTTCTTTTGAGATTTTTCTTTAATGTGACATTGGTAGTTTCTTTGTTTGTAAGGTCTTCAATTTTGAATTCCTTTATAGTAGTTGAATCTTTGAATTCACATTTGGTCTCCAATTGTGTAATATGCATATAACAAAATTACACAAAAGTAAGTTTTTAATTTTTATTTTTTGAGGAAAAATTAGTATTATTTGTTAATGTCTAATAATGATCACATACTTGGTTGTAAAAGTTAAAAGTTTAAATTAAAACGAAATAATAATAGATTACCTTAGTTTGAAGAGGAAATGGTGTTTTGGTTATTGCAAAATTGTACCATCTTTTCTCAAGACTACTTTTGTCAACTTTGATGCGGAAGCGCATCTTTCGATTGATCAGATTGTTTATTGGTTTTGGAACTGTGTACATGCCACCATCTTATTCAGTTAAGAGTGTTGTAGCTGTATGATTTAAAAATTTTTCTACTTTAGAATTGAATAAAACAAACAATGCCATTCTTGTTCCATCTGAGACCTCTACTGCAATTTTATACCTATTTCAAATAGATGATTTTGTTAGTATATATTTAAAATAATGAATATGAATTTTTTTTTTTTATAAAAATCTGAGGTTACCTAGCAACAGGTAGTTTAAATTAATTTTTCCATCTTCCACATTTGAAATTTGTTTTTGTTTGTTCAACCTTTATGTCGTATTCTGCACAACCTATATAACACCATCCTTATTTTTGTTACCTGTAATCTCACCATCTATCTCAAGATACTTTGTTTGTAAAAAGCAAAGATTAGTGATCGATATTTAGGGGAAATATCAAAGCAGAATTGAATATGTGAATGGTTAGTCTAACCTTTTCATTGGTCTGCCAATGTAAATTGGTAATGGCACAACATTTGATTTAAGTGGTTTCATCTTTTGTTGCCTAGGGAGGTGCAATATGGAGCAATCTTCTTGTCGAATTTGTATGTGATAAGAGATTGTTTAAAAGTTAGAAACATTATTAAATAAGAATACTATTATTTGAAGAATACTATTATTTGGGAGTTAATAATGTTACCTTTGCAACAACTCTTCGATTTCAACAATTTCTAAATTAAGATACAGCTTTGATGCACTTGTTATTGAAAAATAATACTATCCTGATTAAATTAATAATGATAAACCATTAAGAAGCTGGGGATAAAAAAACAAAAATTAAAATTAAAATTAAAGATTTCATAAGTGAAATTCTATTTACCTATGTATCTTTTGACATTGCTGCCTGTTACTATTGTGATTACATTACTGCAGCTTCATTTGCATATATCTTGTGATATTAAATCAACTTTCCCTAATGTCTTTCGAGCTACAAACAAAAAATGCACATATTATTCTACTTTCATTAGAATAAAATATTTAGCTCTATATCATATTAACTTTTTCAATCATACTTTGACAATGTGATAACAATATCTCTTTTTGGAGTATCCTTTCCTCAACATAGAACTGTTTTTTTTCCTCCAACAAATTTAAGCTTTCCAATGATATCTAAAAGATTGAAAATCTTAATTAGTAAAGACATAATTTATTAAAATGTTTAAAGTTCTCATAAAAAATAGAAATTAAATTGGTCTCTATTTACCAGTGAAATTGGTGACCTCATTGTAACGATTTTCTACTGTAGAAGAATTACAAAAGTAAAATTTGTGGAAAGGAATTGTTTCACATTGTTCTAAGACAGGTCTTACTGTTGTATTTTGTAAAAGGACTATCCTTTTACTATTAAGTACAAAAAATCCTTGTACTATATGTTTGTATTTTAAACTCACTGAACTTGTAAATATTCAACTCCACAAAGAAATTCTAAAAATTCTTTGAATCTTCTTTTGGAAGAGTTGTGTGAATTGTATTTCCCTATATATCGCACATTAAATTGAGTACAATACATGTTCTTACAAAATTATATGTTTTAGGTTGTGAATGATACCTCTTCATCAGCAAGTATCATGTCAATACCTAAGAAATCATTTTTGTTACTTGGGATAACTGATCTCCAGACACAAATAATCCGTGCTCTATGCAAACATCTTTTTGGTTTGTTGTTAGAGATTTTATTAGTACACGATCCATGCTCTGCATATATATTAAATAAAAGGTGAGTAACTAAAATCATGATGTAATTATTTTAAGGTAATAATAAGTAATAACATGTTCAAGACCAGTGTCAAGGTGAATGTGGTGCAACAAAAAACAAAAAAAACAACACATAGGACTCAAGTAGATGTGGAACTGAATTCATTGAAAAATAAGTCTTTTAATTTTTTTTTAAAAAGAAATAATTAGTAGTATACCTTCAAAAAAAGCTTCAGTAAAATAATTATGAATATAAAAAACTTAATTATTTCTGTAATGCACTCCTTTGAATTTTTGTTTAAATGTAAACAAGATTGCAACTAATTATGATTTGTGCAAACGGAGGTCACACATACGTGAAATAAAAGACACGATTTATCATTATTTTTAGGATATGAAATTTACACAGAAATTTTCAGCATGGTCAATTAACACAAAAAAAAAAAATAATAAAGTGTAATCCAATTAAATGTTTCTAGAACAAAATTTACACATAAATTTTTAGCATATGAAATATCAATTAACACAAAAAAAAAAATTGAATTCAACTAACACCCAGTGTCAAAAGATTCGGAAGTTATCCTGTTATTAGTTAAATAATGAAAAAAATGGAAGAGAGAAAAAAAAAACTAATTTTTCAATCGAGAATAAAGCAAAGTACATGTGTAGGGATTAGAGAAGGCAAGAAACATAAGGAAAGAAGAGAAGCAAAATAAACAGAAAGTCATCTTCACAAAAGAAAAACACAAAGTTGATGAAATATTTACATTTGGAAAAAACCTAAAACCAAGTTAAGTAAACAATTAATTATGAATAGATTTGTAGAAATATCATCTTTTGTAGTGCAAATTGAAGAATTAGAGGAAGAGAAAACTACAATGCAAGTTATTTGCAACTTAAATATCCAATATGTTTACCCAAGTTATTAGGGAGCAAAGTTAAATGGTAGGAGTTATCAAAAATAAAAAGTCAAGAAAAAGAGTAATTATTTTGTGCAAAATACGATATACCTGTAAGAGCAAAAAAATATGGACAAAGTGGTGGATTTAAGCACCGCTGCTCTTGAAACGCTTCCAATAATTATTCTACAACTAATAATACAAATAAAGAATATTAATGCCCTTTGTATAATGTGAAAAGGAAAATAGAATGATGTTGGTATTGAAACTAAAATTTTAATTTTAATTTTAATATAATATTAAAAAAGACTACAATTGAAACATTAAGAAAGACTTTAATAAAATACTAAAAAAGACTACTATTATTAAAATTTTAATTCTATTAGAGTACTAAAAAAGACTACAATTGTTAGATTTTATTAAATTAAAAAATTTAAAAATCTAAAAGTTCATCTTTTAAGAATTTCAGCACCAGAAATTATCACGTAAGCATATGAATATTCTCAAAATTTTCGTTATTATATTTTATGTATGATAACTCAATTTCCTCAATTTTCACTAGAAAACTATCATAAGCTTCCATTAATTTGACAAAAGGTCATGAATTGTAGGGATAGTAAAAATCTTCGTTTCCACGGGGACCTGCCTAACCCTATTTCAATGGGAACGAGGTCATCTAAGTTTGACTGGGGACAGCGTAGAGATCCCCGATCCCTTTTTTTTTTTTTGTGGGGATGAGGATGAGGATAAGATTGATAGGTTTCGACTCATCTTTATTCTCATCTTCATCCTCGTTCTGTTTTATTTATTCATTATTTTACTCTTTTATGATTATTATATAATATATATTATCAAAGATCAAATTATCAAAATTTTTTTCTTGGTCATAACTTTTTTTTAATAACGGCACAGGTATTTTTTGGACCTCCATTCTTGAATTCTATCGTTAACGAATGTGGGTCATTGTAGTGCAGACATTTAGAACAACGAAACTACAACAATGCTGTGAGGAATTTGTGTGTGTGTGTGTGTGTGTTTTCTTGTTTTTTCTTTTTTTTTTGAACTACGCTTGACATCTAATATAATGTAGTGAGGATTTTTTTTTTATTTTATTAATGGAACACTTTAATGTTACATGAAAACGAACTTAGAAAAAAATAAAAGTTGGGTTGTTGGCACGAGACAAATGTGGCAAGGGAATATTATAGAGTAAGATCAAAACTTATAAGGTTTGCGTTTAGAATATGTCAATATTAGAGAGTAGGTTGTTTGGTGTTTGTGGATGCTGGAGGATGACTTTTTTTGTTACAGAATATTGTTGAGGTGATTTGCAACCTTGCTTGAAGTTTCATTCTTCGTAACCATCTATGTTATATAGGGTAAATTTTTTGTTGGGGATCGGATGGGGACGGGAAGACTTCAAATTCTATCTTCAACAAAAATGGGGACTGGGAGGAAGATAGAGTTTTAAAGCAAGGTGGGGAGCAGGACTATTATCTCCGAACCCGCCCTGTCCTAAGAGAAATATAATTAAGAAATCTGGCAGCCCAACTCAGTTTCAGCAACACTACAACAAATTTGCTAAGAGAGAATTTAACAAAAATTGGGAAAACTGAGAATTTTCCTGTTGGGAATTTTCCTTTTGAGAATGGAAGAAATAGAACATGAAATCACATTGAACCCCCTGAATTAAATTGACATAACAAGAATTGCATTGATAACCATTTTGTCATATAAAATCCTTGATACCTTGCGGTCATTAACGAGGCACATTAACTTATGAAGATTGAATCATTAGAAATGACTCATAATTAATCTCTGTAACAGTTTTTCTTCCCAAAAACAAAACAATTTTTTCTTCGATGGCTGATTCAAAACACTTAGTCTCTAATTTGTAACTATTTCTTCTTTTTACGTGTATACTTGTAAAGAATGAATAACATTTCCCCTCCAAAAGAAAAGGAACTTTTTTCCCCACAAAAATTTTTATGCATTCTCCTAAGAGATCTTATTGAAAATTGTGGAGTATTAGTATCATTTGGTGTGGTGGATTTTGTATTCCACCAAGTAATGGGATCTCCGTATGAAGAAATTAACATATTTAAGTTGCAACTTACAATGGTGAAACAAAGAAATGCTGTCTACCACAAAAGTTGAGATCTGGGTTTTCAAAATTGGCAGCTTCAGCTGCTGATAACTACTATAGTTACAAGTTAATTCACCTCAAAGACCAATAACAATCAATGGCTTTATATATATTTCTCCCTCTTCTTTTTCCCGAAGCACTTCACATCTAATAATAAAGTTTCAAGCACTTTTTTTTAATTTGAAAAAAAAAAAAAAAACAAGTTTCAAGCTTTATCCGCCACCTTCTCAGTCTTCTCAGCCTTCGAACTTTCCAGCATATTCCTTAAATGTTCTGGAATATCTTATTTTCCCTTTTATTTTTGATTTCTCATCAACTTATTTCCTTTTCTAGTCCTAAGTTTCAGCTATAAATGTCTATATAAGCCTAAGGGCTGAATGATTCTACAAATATATTATTCAGTTTCAATAAGATAATAGTCTTTCGTTTATCTTTTCTCTTTGAGAAATCCCTTTTCCTAAGGCTTAATCGTGTATTAGCCTTTTTTTTATCGCTAAACGCTGCGTCAAGTGGTATCAGAGCAGGTCTCGCCTAATCTGATGGCAGCTTGTGACGAAGTCAATAGCAACCATCCTGCTGACGACGAACAGGGGATGCAAGCCATCTGGTCAACTCTCTGTGACCAGGAGGCAGCACTACAGAGCCTTAGTCAGAGATTTGATCGATTGGAATGTGGATTGGAGGCCATCAACAATCGACTTGAAGCTCTCCAGGTGGAAGGTGCGAACAGGAACAGGAGAGAAGAGAGGAATCAGGCCGGAGATTTTGCTCGTGGTCAGCCTATCGCCCGACCAGTCCCTGCCAATCCGCGTAGGCGCCAAGCTTATGCGGTAGATTCAGATGATGAGATAAACCCGCATATGCGTCAAGCTTATGCGGCCTATTCAGATGATGATGAGGGAGATTTTGATGATTATGCAGAACCCAGGTATGAACGTCAACGACCACAACACCCTAGGGGGCCAGATGAATTTCGGCTAAAGGTAGATATCCCTGTATTTAACGGTGAATTAAATATTGAGTGTTTTATGGATTGGTTAGCCGAAGTAGAAAGATTCTTTGACTATATGGAGATACCTGAAGAAAGCGAAGTTAGATTGGTAGCCTGTCGGCTAAAGGGAGGAGCATCTGCTTAGTGGGAACGAATTAAAGACTGAAGGAGAAGAGAAGGCAAAGCCCCAGTGAGAGATTGGTACAAGATGAAGCAGCTTCTAAGGGGAGCGTTTCTTCCTCTGAATTATGAGCATTTCTTTTTCCACCAATATTAATGCTGTCAACAAGTCAATCGGATAGTCCATGAATACTCGGCAGAATTTTTTAGATTGTCTGAACGCAACAACCTGATGGAGTCAGAAAGCCAACAAGTCTCGAGGTACTTAGACGGATTGAAGCCAGCTATCCGAGATAAAATTGTAGTTCAGATGTTACTGGACATATCTGAGGCCAGAAATATGGCTTTGAAGGCTGAGATGATGCTACAAGAGAAGAATAAAACTGAATCTTCTCGTAAGTATTATTTTGATTCTAACAAATCCATTGCAGAGAAGGAAAAACCAAAGGCTTCAAACCAAGTGGAGAAGGCAGTAGCTGATAAAGTTGCAGGAAAACAACCGCTTGTCGAGAAAGCCGTCGGCCGAAATCCTAACCCTTATGAGAAGCCTACAGTTGGCAAATGCTTCAAGTGTAATGAGGTCGGCCACCGCTCTAGTAATTGTCCAAGGAGAAAGGCGGTAAATATAGTAGAGCAAGACAACGCAGTTAGAGAAGAAGATGATGGAGTTTATTGCTACCTAGATGGAAAAGAAGGCGAGTATGAAGATGAAAGATTTGTGTACGTGGTGAGGAAGCTGATGCCAGCTCCTAAGCAAGAGGATGACACTCAACGGAATAAATTGTTCCGTACTAGGTGCACAGTTAATAATATATTGTTTGATTTGATTATTGATAGTGGTAGCCAGGAAAATATTATTGGAAAAGAAACTGTGAAAATGTTGCAACTACCAGTAGAAAAGCATATGAGTCCATACACCATCGGATAGATCAAAGCAGTGGGAAAAATTCAATTAACAGAACGATGCAAGGTTCCTTTCTCGATTGGCCAGTACAAAGATGAGGCCTATTCTGATGTCGTAGATATGGATGCTTGTCACCTATTGCTCGGGCGGCCATGACAATTCGATGTTGATGCTCAACATTGAAGCAGGAAGAATGTCTACAGGCACGAGAAAGAGATGGTGAAATATACCTTGTTGCCCATAAAAGGAGGGTCTCGACCCAAGACTTCTCAAGTGGAGGGGAGGACCTTTCTAACAGTCACCCATTCAAGTCAAGAGATCGAGGCCACCATCAAAGAATCAAAAGAAGTTCATGTACTAGTGGTGAAAGGTGAAGTAGCCTGCGATCTGAAGACGGCAGTTCTAGAAATAATTAGGTCGTTGCTGGAGGAATTCAATGAGATCATACCAGAAGAATTACCAGATGGGTTGCCGCCGATGCGTGACATACAACACCAAATTGATTTGGTGCCTAGATGCTAGTCTCCCAAATCTACCACACTACCGGATGAGTCCTAAGGAGAACGAGATCTTAAATGAGAAGGTAGAAGAGCTACTTCGAAAATGGCATATTAAGGACAGTATGAGCCCATGTGCTGTACCAGCTTTGCTAACCCTGAAGAAAGATGGCAGTTGCCGGATGTGTGTTGATAGCCGAGCAATAAATAAGATCACCATTGGATACAAATTTCCAATCCCTAGTATGGATGATATGCTAGACCAGCTTAATGGGTCTAAGGTGTTCTCAAAGATTGATCTTCGAAGTGGCTATCATCAGATCAGGATCAGACCTGGAGATGAGTGGAAAACCACTTTCAAGACTCGAGATAGTCTTTATGAATGTTTAGTTATGCCATTTGGTCTCTCTAATGCTTCCAGCACTTTTATGAGGTTAATGAATCAGGTTGACGAAGAGAAGGTGCGAGCCATTCGAGATTGGCCTACTCCCAAAATTGTAGGTGATGTACGGAGTTTCCATGGCCTGGCAACCTTTTATCGAAGGTTCATCTGCAACTTCAATACTATTATGGCACCTATTACCGAATGCCTTAAGAAGGGCAAGTTCCAGTGGGGAGATGAAGAAGAGTAGCGGTTTGCTCTTATCAAAGAGAAGTTGTGTATCGCACCAGTGTTAGCTCTCCCTAACTTTGACAAGTTGTTTAAAGTTGAATGCGATGCCAGTGGAGTTGGAGTTGGAGTTGGTGCTGTGCTTTCCCAAGAAAAGAGGCCTGTTGCTTATTTCAGTGAGAAGCTTAGTGAAGCCCGACAGAAGTGGTCAACCTACGACAAGGAATTTTATGCTGTTGTGAGAGCTTTGAAGTATTGGGAACATTACCTGGTGGGCCGTGAGTTTATCCTATACTCAGATCACCAGGCCTTAAAGTATCTCCACAGCCAGAAGCGAATCAACAGTGACATGCATGCCAGGTGGTCCACTTTCCTGCAGAAATTTCCTTTCAAACTATTTCATAAGGCAGGCCACCAAAACAAGACTGCCGATGCATTAAGTCGGAGAGTATCTCTATTGATCACATTGACCAATGAGATAGTGGGTTATGAAATTCCTCGTGAATTATATAAGCATGATGAAGATTTTCAAACTATTTGGGAGAAATGCGTTCACAGGCAACCTGCAGATGATTTTCATATCCATGATGGATATCTGATGCGTGGGAATCAGCTCTAAGTTCCCCGATCATCATTGCGAGAGAAGATCATTCGTGATTTGCATGAGGGTGGTCTTGTAGGACATCTTGGACGAGACAAGACAATTGCTGCTGTTGATAAACAGTATTATTGGCCACAACTAAAGAGGGACATTGCCAAATTTGTCCAGCGATGTTATATATGCCAGACGGCTAAAGGCAATTACAAAATACTGGACTTTACATGCCTTTACCTATTTCAGAAAATATTTGAGAGGACTTGTCCATGGATTTCATTTTAGGCTTACCCCGTACCCAACGCGGTATGGATTCTGTGTTTGTTGTTGTTGACAGATTTTCCAAGATTGGCCATTTTATACCTTGTAAGAAGACAACTGATGCTTCCAGTGTAGCTCAGATATTCTTCAAGGAGATTGTGCGACTACATGGAGTGCCCAAGTCCATTACATCTGACCGTGACACCAGATTTCTTAGTCATTTCTGGATCACCCTATGGAGGTTGTTTGATTCATCCTTAAAGTTCAGCAGTGCAGCTCATCCCCAGACAGATGGTCAGACAGAATTGCTAAACAGGACCTTGGGCAACCTTATTCGAAGCATTTGTGGAAACAAGCCAAGACAATGGGACTTTGCCTTAGCTCAAGCAGAGTTCGCCTACAACAGCGCAGTTCACAGTGCTATAAGGAAGTCTCCTTTCTCTATCGTTTACACTAAATGTCTGCAACATGCTTTAGATTTGGTCAAGTTTCCTCGCATTCCAAGCCTTAGCATTGCAGCTGAGAATATTGCAAAACAGGTGTAGTCAGTCCAAGCTGAGGTGAAAAAGAAGTTGGAGATTGCGAATGAGAAGTACAAGAAAGCTGCAAATAAGCATCGAAGGAGCCAGATATTCCAGGAGGGTGATATGGTGATGGTGTTCCTTCGCAAAGAACAATTTCCAGTTGGGTCCTACATCAAGCTCTAGCCTAAAAAGTATGGTCCTTATTAAGTCCTGAAGAAGATTAATGACAATGCCTATGTGATTGATCTACACGAGGAATGGGTAATTTTAAGGACTTTCAATGTTGCAGATATTTATCCATTTTACTCTGATGATGAGCCTCTCTACCCAGAGCATGACTTGAACTCGATGTCGAGTTTTTCCCAAGTGGAGGGGATTGACGTAGAACGGATAGCCCAAGACTTTTTGGATCAGAGGGACCGTCAGAAAAAGCCCAAAGTCAATAGAGGATTCTAGAAGACTTGTCCTCCAAGTTCATCTAGAATGTTTCAAGCATCTTTCCAGCATATTCCTTAAATATTCTGGAATATCTTATTTTCCTTTTGATTTTTGATTTGTCATTAACTTATTTCTTTTTCTAGTCCTAAGTTTCAGCTATAAATGTCTATGTAAGCCTAAGGGCTGAATGATTCCACAGATTTATTATTCAGTTTTAATAAGACAATAGTCTTTCGTTTATCTTTTTTCTTTGAGAAATCCCCTTTCCTAAGGCTTAATCATGTATTAGTCTTTTTTTTATGGCTAAACGCTGTGTCACCCTCGAAGCCTTGCCCACCCCCGAAGCCTTGCCCACCCCTCTGCTATTCTCGTCGACTACACCCTCACCGCTATTCTCGTCGGCTACACCCTCATTAGCGTCTTTAAGGAAGATTTGACTGGAGAAATCTTCAAGCTTCTGTCTCCTTTTCTTCTGGATCCTGACCCCTTTAAACTTTTCCTTAATCTCTTCCCAACCTTGCTCTAAGCCCTCTTCTTGCAGAGTTAACAGCAACTGGTAAGCATCAGATGTTGCTTCAACAAAACCTGCAATAAGCACCGTTGCTGTCATAAATTTCACAGCTTTATCCCTGAAATGCTTTATAGGTCCAGCAAGCATGACCTTTACAACTTCATTCTCCTTCACACCCATTTTGCATGCTTAGGATGGCTTCAGATACAAGTGGGAGATGGGGGGTCCCGACCTTGAGAATCTTCACCTTAACATCCACTAGTGAAGGTTTGATGGCTTTGGACAATGCAGAGGCAACAACTGCAAAATAGAGTTTTGCCATTTCGAGAGGTTTTTGGAGAAGAAAAGAGCCTTTCTGGAAAAGAAGAATGGAAAATAGGAGCAGTAATACGTACATATACATGTGTTATAGGGTAAAAAATTGGACAGCTGTATAAGGTTTTTGGTTAAAAAAAAAAACAAATGACCGCCTTTCACTACCCATCGGAGACCCCCGCTCCGTCGTTTAAACAAAAGCGACGATAGCATAGTGTCATTACTTTTCTATTTAGGAAATTCCATGGGTTGTTTGTAATCACAATTAAAATTCTTGGAAATCTTACACATATATAATTGGTTTTCATTGGTGTGGGTCTAGAACTATCAGTTATGTGACTCCTCATTTGCTGTTCAGCAATTAGGATAGAGTCTATGTATTTTGATTCTTTGGTTATTTTGCAGTTTTTCTGCTCTTGAATATTCTGTAGATGCCACCTGCACTGTACTGAAAGTAGACTAGTTACTTTGCTCAGGATGTTTATGCTATAGACGATTTGTGAATCTACATTTTTGTTGTCTTAGTTTTTTATTTTTCAGAAAAAAAAAACAAAGACTTTGCTTGTTTGTTGAAACTATTAACCTTACTGAGATAACAATTTCATAGTTTGATGAAGCATGGAAATAAAGTGCAGTGTCAGCCTAATTATTCTTTTGTCCACTTGACCTTGCAGAATGTAATGGCAAAACTAGCAGGTGGCCCCAAGGGAGATGACCCCTCAGGGATGGATGAAGACTAGATCTTCAGATGGTAATTTCTTTTTCAACTTGCTTATATAGATTCTTTATTTGTTATGTACTATATTGGAATTTCTATGTCCAGAATTGGACAAATTGTTGATTGTTCAGTTTGTTGTGGTTAACTCGGCATTGAATTCAGAGACTGATAAGTACCTGGCATTGAAGAAACCAGCAAATGTGTTTGATAACAAAATTGATGCCACAAGGCCTCTTCGAGAGATCAAGTTGCTTCGACACAAGGATCATGAAAACTTAAGTGAGTGATTTGTTTCTGATGCTTTTGAAATTTTTTAATGTCAAACGTTCCTAGATTTCGTGGTTTTGAATGAATTGGCCTGACAAAATTGCTGAATCTTGTTCTGTATTATGCGAAGACACTTACATCCATTTTATTTCTTTTGAGGTGTAAATCTTACTTGATTTAATTATTGTTTGAGAGATAGCAAAGGTTGTAAATCAGCCCGTTGAACAAGACTGTAAGGAACGCAATGAGTTATAATCACCTGGTAGTTTGACACAGTTACTACGGTTGTTTCAAAAGAACTTTGTCTCTTCTATTTTTTGGGACAGTGTTACAATCTTTGTGGTCCTTTTATTTTCGTTCCCAGTTCTGGGGGAAGTTACTTTGTTATTGCTTTGTGGTGTTTCTAAATTCCTAGTTCCATGTGTCATTTTTGTTGTAGAAGAAAGTGGTAGATAATGGTGTGAGACTAGATTCTGGGATAGTGGCCTTAGTGGGCTTAGTGGAGTCAGTTATTTTAGGATGTTATTAGTAGCAGTTTTTCCCCACTACGTTGGTGGCATTTGTGATTGTAGCCTATAAAAGGTAAGTGGTGTTGTAAATAAAGGGGATCGTTCATTGTTTAAAAAACACCAGTGTTATTATAGCAAATCACCAAATAATCGTCACTTCCATAATCTTCTACAAAATAGCTCCTCGAGGGAGAGTTCGGATGGCTAGTTGAGGTCGTGGTAACGATCTAGATCATATTAGTTTCGTATCAGAGCCAGGTTTGGCTGACGACCAGCGCCTTCATCGCCTTGAGCAACAGTTGGAAAGCTTGAGTTCATGCCATGAGAGGATGATGAAGCAAATGGAAGAGCGAATGATAGCACAAATGATAGAGTTGCTCCAGAATACACGAGCCCAAGATAAAGCGTCCACAAGTCCCCAACATGACCGAAGGAGCTCGGATCAGGATGGAACTCATCGAGGATTCACTCCTAAATTTGCCAAACTTGATTTTCCCAATTATAATGGCCTTGACGATCCCACCACTTGGATTTGTCGGGTGGAGTAATTCTTCGAGTTCCAAAATACCCCCATTGAAGATCGAGTGCGTTTAGCTGCGTACCACCTTGAGGGTGATGTACAGTTATGGTTCCAACAGCAAAAGCAACTTGATCAAGATCTAACGTGCGCAGAACTTCAACAAAGATTGCTTGACAGGTATGGCACTTCACGGTTTCAAAACTATTTTGCAGATCTTTGCAAGTCGAAACATGATGGAACTGTCCGGGATTATCAGAATCAATTCGATAAGTTGCTGACCAAGGCAGGGAAACTCACTGACCAACAAGAGGTGGGTTGTTTTCTAAGCGGGCTTAAGGAACAATTGAGAGCATATGTCCAAGCCCAACGTCCAACCACACTTTGTGATGCCATTGGTTTGTCCAAGGTGTACGAAAGTAGAAATCAAAAATCAATTGAAGTCTGATCCAACTCATCAACGGGATCTCAAAAATCATCGTTGGATGCAATTAAAAAAGATCCAAAATCTTGGGCAATCTCAAATTCTAAGGAAGCGCAACCTAATGGTTCTCCAATTCGACGATTTTCTCAAGCAGAGCTTCAGCAATGAAGAAGGTAGGGCTTGTGTTATCATTGTGATGAAAAATACACTTCCACTCATCAGTGCAAAAAATGATTTTTAATTGAGCTAAAGCAAGAAGAGGGGGTGGAAGGAAAAGAAGAAGCCAACGTAGACTGCAACCACAAATCAAAGCCCTTAGAAATTTCTATTCACGCTCTGGCCGGGGTGCTCACACCTCAAACCATGCGGATTCGTGTGCGGATTGGGGTTGCTCAACTCAATATTTTGTGGATTCTGGCTCTACTCATAACTTCCTCCATGACAAGGTGACACAAATTAGAAAGATTCCAACAGAACACAGTCACAAAATGAGAGTAACCGTTGCTAATGAGGACAAGCTAGAAAGCAAAGGGCTTTGTAAACAAGTTGAAATTCTCCTTCAAAATACTCCTTTTTATATTGATTTTTACTTGTTGCCACTTGACGGTTGTGATGATGTCCTTGGTGCTCAATGGTTACAAACCTTGGGGCCAATTCTTTGGGATTTCAAAACTATGGAGATGTCATTCAACCACCAAGGAAAGACAATCCAGCTACAAGCAGAAGGAGCTCTAGAGGCTTTGTTGGTGAAAGAAAAAACTATAAATCGGGCTCTTCAACATGGTAATGGAAAGGGAGCACTTCTCCAAATTTATGCCTATGCCTTGGAGAACGAAGAAGAACCAGAGGAGTGGACACTTTTACAACAAGAGTTTCTAGAAGTCTTCAAGACACCTAAGGGGCTAACACCAAGCCGCAAACATGACCACCAAATACCACTCCAGCCGGGTTGCGGTCCTGTTAGCGTTTGACCTTTCTGTTACCCCCACTTCCAGAAATAAGAAATAGAGAGAATGGTGCCCGAAATGCTTCAACAAGGTCTAATTCGTCCCAATAGAAGTCCTTTCTCCTCCCCAGTGTTGTTGGTTAAAAAAAGTGATGGCTCGTGGAGGTTTTGTGTTGACTACCGGGCTCTTAACAAACAAACAATCAAGGATAAATTTCCTATACCTATCATTGAAGAATTGCTTGATGAACTAAATGGTGCAAAGTGGTTCACCAAACTTGATTTGAGGTCCGACTATCATAAAATTCGAATGCATTCCGATGATATTCCAAAGACAGCGTTCCACACTCATTATGGGCATTTTGAGTTTCTGGTAATGCCTTTCAGTCTTTCTAATGCTCCATCTACCTTTCAGTCTATCATGAACGATATTTTCCAATTATATCTGCGAAAATTTATTTTGGTATTTTTCGATGATATATTGGTTTATAGTCGTTGTTGGGCTGACCATTTGGAGCATGTTTGAGTTGTCCTTTCCATTTTAAGAGACCATCAATTGGTGGTTAAGAAAGAGAAGTGCAGGTTTGCTCAACGATAAAAACAATATTTAGGCCATATTATTGACGAGCATGGAGTTAGAGCAAATTCAGAAAAGATTGCAGTTATGTCCAACTGGCCCCAGCCTCAAAACATAAAAGAGCTTCGAGGATTCCTTGGCTTGACTGGATATTACCGAAGATTCATCGCTCAATATGGCCTCATTACTCAACCTTTGACTGATTTGTTGAAAAAAAATGCTTTTAAGTGGAGTCAAGCTGCCATTGATGCCTTTCAACAGCTCAAAGATGCTATGAAAAAAGCCCATGTACTTGCACTTCCTGATTTTTCTATTCCTTTCATTATTGAATGTGATGCATCTGGCATTGGCTTGGGGGCTATTCTTTCTCAAAAGGGACGTCCTATTGCATTCTTCAGCACTGCCCTCAAAGGTAAAAATCTTGCCCTCTCTACCTATGAGAAAGAATTGATGGCTTTAGAACTTGCAGTCCAAAAATGGCGTCCATATTTGCTGTGGAGACCTTTCATTGTTAAAACAGACCAGAAAAGTCTCAAATATTTATGGGAGCAGCGGATTACCACGGAGGCTCAACAAAAGTGGCTCGTGAAACTCATTGGATATGATTTTTCCACTGAGTATCGACAGGGCAAATCAAATGTGGCAGATGATTCTTTATCTCGACAAATTATGTTCTTGGCAGCAATGGCCATCTCTTTCCCTACTCCAAGGTGGCTTGAGTCTATTCAAGAAGAAAACCAGAATCATCCCGAACTCAAACGACTCCACCAATTA
Organism: Carallia pectinifolia; assembly: GCA_037832335.1. NCBI lineage: Eukaryota > Viridiplantae > Streptophyta > Magnoliopsida > Malpighiales > Rhizophoraceae > Carallia > Carallia pectinifolia. The sequence goes on from CM075445.1 coordinate 16,255,860, forward strand.
GTAGATCAAGATGAAGCCTTGGGTCCTTGGTTAGTTCAACACGGAATTCTCTTCTTTAAGTAGAGGATATTTTTGCCAAGTGATTCCTCATTAATTCCTCTCATCCTTGCCGAGATTCATGGAAGCGGCCATGAAGGATTCTTTAAAACAATTCATCGTGTCAAAACTATTTTTTATTGGAAGAAAATAAGAAATTCAGTCCGTGATTTTATTAAAGCATATGACACCTGTCAAAGGCAGAAGGTAGATTTACAAGGACTAGTGGGTCTTCTACATCCATTGCCAGTTCCATCTCAGGTTTGGGCAGATATTTCGATGGATTTTATTGATGGATTGCCTAGTTCAAAAGGAAAAACTATTATTTTTGTAGTGGTGGATCGTCTTTCAAAATATGCCTATTTCATGGCTCTTTCACATCCATATCATGGCCTTACTATAGCTCAAGTTTTCTTTGAAACTGTATTCAAGCTTCATGGACTGCCTCAATCCATTGTTTGTGATCGTGATCCCACATTTATTAGTGTGTTTTGGAAGGAATTGTTCAAGTTGCAGGGAGCACAATTTAATTTCAGCTCCTTTTATTATCCTCAAACCGATGGACAAACAGAGGTGGTGAATCGAACTCTTGAGATGTATTTACGGTGTTTCACTAGTGGCAACCCCAAAGAATGGATTAAGCGGTAGCTTGGGTAGAATACTGCTATAACACCAATGTCCATTCAGCCACAAAACTGTCTCCTTTTGAGATTGTTTATGGAAGGCCTCCTCCCTCTCTTCTCTCTTATGTTCCAGGTACAGCTAAAGTGCAAGCTGTTGAAGAAACATTAATGCAGCGGGATGACATTCTGAGAGAGTTGCGACAATGCTTGAAAGCTTCTCAAAATAGAATGAAACAAGTTTATGATCGGAGTCATGTGGATAGATCTTTTGTGGTAGGGGACTGGGTCTATCTAAGGCTGCAATCTCATCGGCAAGTTTCAGTAACTAGGTGAAGCTCTCAAAAATTGTCTGCCCATTTTTATGGTTCATTCCAAGTGCTAGAATGGGTGGGCAAAGTGGCTTATAAGCTTGGGCTTCCTCCTACCAGCCGTGTACATCCTGTGTTCCACGTTTCCATGTTGAAGAAAAAGGAAGCAGCTAATGTGGATGTTTCCCCTATACTACCAGATTTGGTACCTGACCAGTTAGAAGCACACAAGCAACCTGAGGCAATTTTAGCAACTTGTGGGAGGGGCAAAAGGCTAGAATATTTAATTCAGTGGGAGGGAATACATCCTTCTAAAGCTGAGTGGGTTCAAGCTTTGAAATTCCATCAAGATTTCCCTAATTTTGAGCTTCCTTGAGGACAAGGAATATCTTTAAGGGGAAGGAATGTTACAATCTTTGTGGTCCCTTTATTTTCGTTCCCAGTTCTAGGGGAAGTTACTTTGTTATTACTTTGTGGTGTCTCTAAATTCCTAGTTCCATGTGTCATTGTTGTTGTAGAAGAAAGTGGTAGATAATGGTGTGAGACTAGATTCTAGGATAGTGGCCTTAGTGGGCTTAGTGAAGTCAGTTATTTTTGGATGTTGTTAGTAGCAGTTTTTCCCCACTACGTTGGTGGCATCTGTGATTGTAGCCTATAAAAGGCAAGTGGTGTTGTAAATAAAGGGGATCGTTCATTGTTAAAAAAACACCACTGTTATTATAGCAAATCACCAAATAATCGTCACTTCCATAATCTTCTCCAAAATAACTCCTCGAGGGAGAGTTCGGATGGCTGGTCGAGGTCGTGGTAACGATCTAGATCGTATCAAACAGTATTTCAACTAGGAAATATCTTGCTCAGCTACCTTTTCGATTTCTTTATAGATATCTGTGCCAATTCCAGCACTAGGAGTACGATTTTGAAGTAAACTGGTAGCCATAGCAGGTTAATGCTATAGATCTGTTTATTTTTTCTCCCTACCAACACCACTTGCTCTACTTGTGCAGGTTGTTGCAGTCAAGGATATTATGTCTCCACCCCCAAAGGGAGTCATTTAATGATGTTTACATTGCACATGAGCTAATGGACACTGACCTACATCAAATCATTCGTTCCAAACAAGTATTGTCAGATGGAAATACTATTGGAATAACTTGCAATTCCAGAAAAACACCAATGAAGACAAATAATTAAGAAGAATTATCTTTGTCTGGGGTGGGGATGGGAAGGGATAGAGGAAAATTAGAGTTGATTGCATTATAGCTCAATTTTAACCATTTTGATCCTTTGAAGATAAATTGAACAGGGTAAATTGCTTCAAGCACATCACATTATCGGACTGATATCTGTAAAGTAGCTATATAATTGAGTTGCCTTTAGATAGAATTCTTTGTCTGTACTCTTATTCTTGATTTGGAGCTGCTTTTTGATCTAGTATCTATATGTGTCTGCAGATTTTATCATCTGGGCGAGACTAAAGTTCCTGTCTTTCGCTTAAATTCCCATGCCACTTGTTAGTGCTCTGTGCTTCTAATAGGAAAAAAAAAAAATATATATATATATATATTCTTGGTAAGTTAGTTATTTCATTCCAGTTTTCAATGCAAATGCTATTGGTGGTGGGCTATGTGAGCTTAATTTGTTATGTTCAGATTATGGGTATTGAGTTCTGGGAGGAAATGGATAATTTGATTATCATTGAACATGAAGTGTAAAAAAGAAAGGATCAATGTGCACATCATGGCTTTGAACCTTGTCAGAGGTGAATTAACCCCAAAAGAGAAGGAAACTTTGCTGGACATACTCATACCTCCTCCGCCAGATAGGGCGACTCATTCCTCCTGGTGGAGAATTGGAGATGGTGGCCTGCTAGATGACATTTCTTCTTGTGTCTTACAGACACTTGCCAGCTAGTATATAGTTGCATGACAAAGTAAATTAGAATTTAACGGAAAAGGATAGTTTTCAGTTATAGAATTAGCATAGAGAGTAGAATATAAAAAAAAAAAAAAAAAAAAAGATAAAAATTAAAAAAATGCTAAAATATAAAAGATGAAATTTTATTTTGTACCTAGTCAAATGGATTTACTAACAAACAATCAATTTGGTTCGAGATTTTATTTTTGCCCGAGACAAAGGATTTTCTTTAAAACGAAAGAGCAAACAGTTCCTTAAAATCAATTTAGATAGAAGTAATTAATTCAATCAAAGCAAAACCCACAAGAAAAGGAAAAAAGCAGAAAAACTGAAACAGATGGTACTAACCGTAATTCCCTCATGAAGAAAGACATTATTGTTTTATAATGAGAAAACCCTAATGCATAGAGAAAGGAAAATAAATTGAAACAAAACAGGTGTTAGATGCCAGATGTTTTAGAAAATAGGTGAATTTGAGAGTTTTTTTTTCAAAAAAAAAAAAAGAAAGGTTTGAGATTAGTTTTCTCTGTTTTTTATCTTTTATTTTTCTATATAGAAAATTTTATAAATGTAGAATTTTAATAACAAACTATTAAATATCAACAAATATTTTTATATAATTATATGTAAAAAGGAAAAAGAAAAATTTATAATAAAAAATCTATACTAACCTTGATGAGAAAATATGGCTTTAAGGTTCGTTCAATGCTAAAGACCCCAAGCTACCTGCAGTACACATCGGTCCATTTATGTGCATATTGGAGTGAGTTTGATCAAACCAAAGAATAATATCAATCAATGCATCCAAAATATCTAAAATCCACGCATGTCAGACAACTAAAATTCTGAAGGGAAAAAGTTTATGGCCAAATGATTTCTCCCAATTGTCTCCACACGAAATTTTTTTTGTGCAACTAGAAACGTATTTTGTGCAACCAAATCGATAAAAAGTAATTCAAAAAATATTATTATTTTTTCGTTGCACATTTTTCCTATATTGTTGCACAAAAAATGCTTGTGGTTGCACAAAAAAAATTCATGTGGACGTAGTAGGGAAAAGTTGTTTGGCCATGTAATGATACCCAATTCTGAAATCAGAACACATCATGCCAATCTAAATCTAGAGCAACATCACAATCCAAACAAAAAGAGGCAAAAAGAAAAAAAAAAATCAGATAATAGAGATCAAAAAAATCAAACAAAAGATTGAAAATCAAACAATTATTAATAGGAACTAATTGAAGACTTTTTTTTTTGAACAAATTAGTAGAAAGAAAATCATCAATAAATACTAAAATAATTGTCATAATTATATGTACTCACTTTGATAAGAAATTATATCCTTTCAAATTTACTCGATGCATGGGTTTAATTATATTTATTAATAAATTATTTTTTATTTAAAAAATAAAAAAATATTCTAATTTTGCATATTATTTTTTAGGGATTTTAAAATTTTTTTTAGAAAATAAAAAAAAATTATTTTTAAAAAAAATTTGGAAGTTGTTTTTTTTTTATTTTCTTCTCATTTGAAGAAATTTTAACATAATTCTTTTTTTCCTTTAAAAAAATGGGTGAATTTGAGAAATTTTCATTTATTGAGAGATTTTCTTTTTTTTTTGGTTAACATATTTTTTCTTTTTTAAATAAGAGAATTCAAGAATAGTTTTTTTTTTATAGTTTTCTTTTATTAGAAAATTTTATAATTATAAAATTTAATTAGAGTGAAAGTAGTACAATATGAATCAATAGAATCCTTATTAGATTATAATTATATTTATATTAATTGATTTATAGAATTCTAACTCTCATTGTAATAGAATTTCGATAATTATGAAATATTTGTAAATTTTTAATTTGTAAATTTATAAGAAATCACCAAATGGTAGAGAAAGAAAAGCTAAAGTTTTCCCTCGGCTTCAACTTTACATATATATATATATATATATATATATATATATAGACTTAAATTTGGCAAAAGAAGTAACAAACAATTATTCTAAATTTCTACATACAAGTTAAAAATCTGTCATGCGTGATTTTTATTTTATGATTTTACAAAGTTTTCTCGTTTTCAATATTATCAAAATTTCTTTTTGCTTTAGCTTAATTCACTTTCAGTTAACAATTGTACTTTAATTCTGTTAAAGTAAAGACTCGCTTCCTTGTTTTGCATTGAAAACTCCATAATCATATATCTTATTAAAACTTATCTTCTTGTAAAAATAGAGTTTTGATACAAATGCCCAATTTGGATTCTCGTCAAAGTACAATGTACAAATCTCCAACAAATTCAGCAGCTTGGTAACTTGATAAAAAAACCAAAAAAAAAAAAAAAAACCAAAGAAAAAGAAATTTACAGACTATTGAATGCCATGTACTGCCTCTCGGATCTGGCTGGCTGGGACAAGCCTTTCTATATTTTAGTCTTTATTTAAGTTTTTTTTTTTTTTTAAACAATTGGGCACTAAATAGAGAAGAATAGAGCAAAGAAATTAAAGTTTTCAAAAACTATCCATTTTGGTTCAATTTGAACTGTTTTCCAAAGTTGATGCTGTCTGTCTTGGGATTTGCAACTCCAAAATTCTGCACATTGAGTAATAATTGACTATGCCTTCTTTTTGGTCATTATGATAAGCAAAATAGATATAAACCTTAACATATGATTTACGGCCGTTTTAACAAGAGTGGTTAAATGTGGACGGTAGGTGTGGATTAGACAGTGTGTACATTTTAGAGTAATAGTAATTAGTAAAAGTACTAAGAATTCTATTACATCTTGTTTTGTGGGTCTTTGATTCAGTTAATTATTAATTAAGACTATAAGTTTAATAATTTTATCACTTAATCACGCCAACTAATTGCGAATGTTAAGTAAATTTTAATAAGACCTAAGAACAAAGACAAATAACCACATAAAGTGATAATTCAGTAGTAAGTTGATATGTTTTTATACTTATAACTCGGGTTTGAGTATTAGTGTCTGTATTTTCCTCCGACACATAGTTAGCTAGTCACTGAGGTAGTTAAAGATTATAATGCAGCGATAAGTTGTGATTTTCAATGGCGAAGCCACGTCCGGCTTTATTAGTGCTCGGGTGGTGCATTTGTCTCTTTAGAGATGGTTGAATAAGACAGTATCAAATAGAATTACTTTGATTTCGACCCACGAATTTGATAATCGACATATTTATAATAAATTTTTTTTGGTTGTTTAGGGAAAAAAATAAGAACAAAGACAAACAAAAATGACAAAAATAATGATCCTCGTGACCTTAAGTATATATATATCCAAAATCTCAACTTCTAATTTAAAAAAAAAAAGAGGTGAAATTTATAAAAATGAAAAAAGTTATTTCTATCCTAACTCCAGTCCAAAATGGTCGGTTGATGGAACAAACTAATATATTATTATACACAATAGTTTAACAGTAAATAAATAGAATGTATAGTTTCTCAAAAGTATAAATGTTAATTTTACTCAAAATTTTTTATTGATTTGTTAATTTTTATCTATTATATTTTTTTGTGTGAAAATCGGTTTATTAGGATATTTCCGTTATAATAATTTTATCCAACAATTACTTTATTCATTAAGTTGACTGACATGGTAATTAACAAAGTGTTACGTCAACCAACTTGTTTCTTACTAGTTGCCATGACTTGACATTTCAATTTTAATAATAATTTTTAATTATTTTTATAAAAAATTATATAAATTTTTTTAAAAAAATCAATTTCTCTATTTCTTTCTCTTCTTTTCTCTCACATCGCCCCTCTCTCCTTCCTTTTTCTCTCCTCCCTCCTCCTCTCTCTCCTTCCAAAGAGAAATGGAGAAATTGAATTTTTTTTTGAAAAAATCTATACAATTTTTTTATAAAAATAATTAAAAATAATAATTAAATTTAAAATATCACGTTATTATTATTTGATAACGTGACAACTAGTGGGAGACAAGTTAGCTGATGTGGCGCTCCATTAATTATTACGTGAGCTAACTTAACGAATAAAATAACAATTAGGTAAAATTATTATAATAGAGAAAACGCAGTGAATCGATTTTCACACAAAAAAAAATAATAAATAAAAATCAACAAACTGACAAAGATTTTAAATAAAATTGACTTTTATACCTTCTAAAAAAACATAATTAGAATATATAGTTTTATAATTTTTTTCGTGTGTGTGCAATTAAATGATTGCAGAGCAAAATAACTTGGCATAGAAAGGCTGACTATAGTGATTGGAACAAAAATGGCAATTCATAAAAGCAAATTTCACCACATCAGCAATATTGTAAGCAAGATGTTTGGTTCCCTCCAAAAAAAAAAGAAAGATATTTGGTTAAAAAGGGTATAGTCTGAGAGCTGTCATTGTATGCCAGATACAGGCAGAGCTGTGTTTTTGTCTGCATCTTATGGGAATGTTTGACCGGTTCAATTGTTCAAACATTCTCATAATATATAGGGAAATATTCGTTGTGTTCATTTCAATGATATTTATTATTAAATAACTGAATTTAAAAATAAATAAACATGTTACATTAACAACTTGCTCTTGACGTAGTTTAACTCTGAATTGAGCTACTGAGCGGCACTGGACACCTCTATTTGTTTTTGTTATTCCATTTCACATGGAATCAATGCAACATGGAAAGTGGAAAGTGGAAACGAGGCTTTGAGCAGACAGGTTTGCTTCAGGACATGTTTGCTAGGTCCATTGCCATGATTTGAGGACCATAATAACATGATTCGTTCCAACACATGATAGAAAACCATTCATTAACCCTTAAATTTATTTTTATTGACTTCCTGGAATTATCGTTCCCATGTAAATTATTGGCAGCATTACCGAGAATTGTCAAGTTTCTCTAAACGAAATGAATCGAAATGTGCCCAGATGAGGCATTTCCATACCATGAAAAAAGAAAATAGATCACCTCATAAACAAAATGAGGAAACAGAGAAATTCCCAGGTGATTGTGGAAATATGGCATAGCTATCCAAGCAGACTGAAAACTTCATGAAAGATGGGGAAGGAAGTAGTAAGAGTCAGGTACATCATCGGGTTGAGGCAGGTACAGGAATGGCAGCAAGGGGGTTTACCTGATATGAAAATGCAAGCTGCCACAAGTCCACCAAAGACTTCTTTATGGACAAAGCAGGGCTCCCAATAATCCTGGAACACACAGAGAAAGAACAAGATATAAAATTTTATAAGGGCATGATAAAATAATTTTCTTTATAACATAAGACCTCAAGATGATGGCGTTCCTCTTTAGCAGATAGTTATCTAACAAAAAACAGGTCAGGCAACCAGTAGGCAAATACATGTGCACTTTGATCCCAGTCAATCTTTCTTTGTCAATATAAATGGCAGACAGGAAAAGGATCTAAAGTTTAGCAGCTGATACAGAATTCACAGTTCAGGTAATCAAGCACACTCCTCAGTAATCAAGATTTCTACTTGACATGTTTGAAAGTCCATCTCAGTTGCCATCTATCGTTTCAGTATATGGAAGCAAACAACTGCTATCAGCAAATAGCGCCTCTTACACTATTGGACTAAAAATTGGGCCTCAATGTTATGCGGAGCACAAAGGTCCCACTCTGATAGCCAACACGACAGGCTAATATCTTAGCAAAATCAAGCTTTCCTTTCATAGATTGCTAGCCAGGTTCCTTCAAGTGAAAGGAGACTTCAAGCAGCCTCAGGGACAAAACAGTTTTACTATTATTAAGTACTGCTGTTACATTTGAAGGGAAATGCAACAAATAAAGTATGGACACCATATGACTGCCAATCATCAGAAAAACCTTCAATGAAGGATAACATGAAATTGCATCTATGTAGGCCAGCGAAAAATCATCTTTTGGGCTGGCCCTATTTAAATCTTGGTAGTCAACACACATGAGAACTTTCCCATGGGCTTAAGAACCCCCTTTTCTAACTCAACTCATGCACTTAGAAATATCTCCTGACTGGAGTCCATCTCTTCCCGAAAAGCCGATGAGCATGGGATATAGATTCAAAACAGATATACTTTGACCCTCAATTATTGGGCTTGGAAGTTAAAACAAATGGTATCGGAATAACAAGTCCATATAACTACTGCACTGTGAGTTGTATACGAGAAATCATGACTACAAAGGACATCACTAAGTATTGAAAGGCAAAATCATCATGGGTAAGATACAATGAACAACATACAGAAAGCAGTTGATGCAGATCTTAAAAAATAAAATTTTCGGAGCCAAAGTTCCATTTGATACTCCAGTCATTCTTGTCTTTCCTTTAACAGAAGACAGGGACACACATAGCAGCCTTCCTCTTCTGCTTTTAGTCTTATGTAATTGTAAGTATTTGATAGCAAAAAGGACGTAACATGGTCAAACCACAGAAATTTTTGTGAACATTGACATGATAAGTGTAAATGCACAATAGCAGGTCTAGAATATCTTACCTATTTAAAAGAGCTTTCTTCTTTTGGTAAACATAAACAATAAGAACGATCATACATCCAAACACAATCTTCCCAGTACTCATGACCAGCTGAAAATTGCCAAGCTTCAAATTGATGGAAGGGAACCACCAAAAACAAGTATTAATGCGCCTGGACAAATTTAAGATTGCCTGCTTTGTATCTTTTGGCCCATGAGCTGGGAAATTGGTTTCTGAGACTTCCGCAGACCCTTCAGAAACAATCAGTTCTTTTGTCGATGAATAGTGTGATCCATGGTTAGTTGCTGCAAAAGTTGAGTACCCTTGTGACAGATTGGTGGCTTTGTGAGAGTACAGAGAGTGTAATCTCCTCAAAATTTCCTGGGACAACAAAAAAGTATTACAAGAAAGCAAGCAATCAACAAAATTAACCACAGTGGCATAGACTAAAGTGAAGAAATTTGACAATGAGTATTAAGCACTACAACAAACAAGTACAACAGGACTTGAAGCTCCAAATTTAATAATGATTCAGGGAAACCTACCTTTATTTCCTTTGAAGAGGCACAAGCTAAATTTCCAAAAAGCAGAAAAAAAATGCGAAATAAAAATGAATAGAAAAAGGAAAACATTTGGAAATATATCAGCAACAAGTAGTATGTATAGATCAAATAACAACTCCTAAAGCCAAGATTCATCCAAACTTTTGTCCCAAAAAAATGAATGAAGACTGATACTATCAATGATTGACTGACAAAAAATTTTTTAGTCTTTCATACATTTCTTTGAGTATCTTGTCCAGGGAAATGAAGAATTCACATTACATAACACCCAACAACAACAACTAGCAAGAAGATTCCAAGCTCTTTCATGTAATGCTTCTAAAAAAATCAACAATAACAGCAAACAATTTCAATTATCCTAGAAGACTAAAAGATATTGAGAAAATCCTTTAATGACAAATATAACAGTAAGGAAGAACAACTGGAACTGTAGTATGCATGTACAGATTGGCACATACCAGCAATTCAGATAGTGGCTGGCAGCACGATAAGATGCAAACAACTATATCTTACCTGTCTTTTTTCCTCAGGTAATGCAGCTTTCTCAACCCAAGCGATTGAAAGGTCCACTTTTTTCAATGCAGCAGCAAGAAGGGTGACAGCATAGATTTCGACGACTGCAATGTACTGATCAAGTTCCAAAATATGAGCCCCATGACATCCTTCTAGAAGATTCAGGTCAGCCTCTGCACCAACAACATAGCATCTTCCATCCATGTATCTGCAATTGCCGAGAAACTCTTCAAGAAACTCTTGGACACCTATGCATGAACCTTCTGCTATCTGCAAACATACACTGACACACAAAGAAGACTAAAGGTGAAACATATTCTCCCTAAAATATGAAACTAACCTTTTCCAAGACATTTGTCTGAGATTAAGTAAATTTCACAATTTGTAACTAGATCTTACTTTCGCATACAGAAAAAAAAAATAATAATAATAAAAGCATATGGTCTCTAGCACCTTCTCTGCAACATGGACTAACAATATCTCTCAAATGCAATATGACACTGCCAGACGTGCCAATATTCATAGCAAAAGTAGCAGAATAGCTTCCTTAGCAGCCAGAAGCAGCATTATCACACAAGTGTCATCGTGGCAGCCTCAACCAAAAAAGGATGTGCGTGCTCTATTGCTTTTCCTATTATATTGTGAATTTGCCACATTGTGCTTAACTGTTAAAGCCATTGTCTTCACAAAAGAAAGTCCCAAATCAAATAGAAAAGTTAACCTTCTTGCTCTCTTTGGTAAAAGTTCAAACTACGATCACTTGATCTAAATTCTTGTTCTACCTAATCACTCCTCACAGTCCCAAATTTCAAATATTAAATGAATAAGAATCAATGCAAGAAACTCTTTGAGATACTTCATCTGGAAGGGAACTATCTTCAATGCAATCCAAACTAAAGCAGAAACTTTTGCTAACTAGGAATACACTTTTCCTGGACTTAAAAGACACTTTGCAGATTTTACGCATAGGCACTCTCTAGTCAAGCCTAGTCTCTCGGTTTCTTTCGATTGCTTATCCTCTTTTCAGAACTCAAAACTTTCAAATTGCCGTGTGTGTCTACTTTAGTTATCTAGATCAAAAAATAATTAAAAAGAAACACAGTAATAAAATAACAAAGGCGTGAAGGAGATGATCCATATATTATAACTGTGCACATTGAAGGATTTTATTCTACATCAGATGTTTTATTAAGGATCTCATGAATCAATGGTACAGTTCTTGCAACCAAGAACAAGGAAAACATCTACTCGCAAGATGACATAGATATAAAATTGCACCCCACTTCTTCATAACTAACCATGGGCTAATGGCACTTCAATGAAAAGCAAAACATAGATGTTGCCACATCGATACAGATAGTAACAGTTAGGATTTTGTGTGTGCAAGCTATCAAAGAGCAGAAAATGACAGGAATTTGAATGAAAACAATTAACCGCATCCCTAAATTACTGTGAAATCTTTATCAGAAATAATTAGAAATTGAAGTTGCAATGGGTAAGATTACCCTGTGAGAAGAACCTGAACAGGAATTGCCCCAGGAACAAACAACACTTTAAGCTCACTCACAATCTGGGATGCCCTGCATAAAATGATCAAAAAGGATTAAAATGTTAACTATGTAGAGAATCATAATTTTATGCTTTTGAGCAAGCATTGCCATACTTTGATGACCATTTAAGAAGTTCAAAACTCCAGATGAGAAACTTCAGGCATAAACAGATATCTAAAATAATTATAACATAACTGTGTCTTCATGCATAAGGACACTAGATTACCTAACATAAAAGATTTCAAAATCATCACAAACCTCCCTTTTTTCTTTTCTATTGGAATTTCTGGATTTGCAAATTATTATAGATTATTCGGCGGTAGAATGGAATTGGGATATGGATAGAATATAATGAAATAGAGCCACTTTGAGGTTCCCTATGAAATGAGGCATGGAACGAAGACACTATGAAGAAATTCCAGGAGTTAAGAAGGAAACTTCGAGCTCATATTGGTCATGAGATTGAGCAGCATTGCAAACCAACAAAAAGCAAATTATCCTGTGTCATCATCTCCAATAACTTTCCACAGCAATTCATTCCCACAAAAAATAATAATAATAATGATAATAATAATAATAATAATAATAATAATTCAGTATAATGAGATTGAGCAGCATTGCAAACCAACAAAGAGCAAATTATCCAGTGTCATCATCTCCAATAACTTTCTAAAGCAATTCATTTCCACCAAAAATAATAATAGTAATAATAATAATAAATAAATAGAACATTTTAAACATAAATGTAATAATTGGTTTTGTATTTGCTAGCTTGATGTCAGTAAATTAAATACAAAAGATGTCATAATTCACATAAAAAAATCATTTACTTCACTCTTTTGTCCATGCATGAACTTTTGAACCACATGCATCTTTTAATATAAAGCTATAGAGCTACCAAGCTCTAATTAGAGAATCACGTTCAATTCTTGTCATACCGGGCGGAAATAAAGTAGTAACATCCACAATAGAATATAAATCCACCATTCCTTGATGTATCTACCTTCAAAATATTTCCAAACACGATCATGACCTTAAATCCTAAAAAACAACTGGCAAGAAGTAAAAAGGAGCCTAGTGGCAAACTATGACCGTAATTGATGAATTTTTCACCCCAAACCCACTTAGATCTGTACACAACCAGGCAATGAGCTTTAAACATTAGAGAGAAATGACTGGAAATGTAAACAAGAGTTTGATGTAAGTGCCTGCCAAGTTGGTTCAATGACTGGACCAGCACCATACCAGCTGATTCCATCATGTCATGCAGCTCATCAATGTACTCTACGGCTTTGCCACCAAAATCATCATCATATATTTGCTTTAAAACTGAGGAAGCTAAAGATGCAGCCTCCTCACACATTGAGCAAACAAGGTAGCTGAAAACAACAACTAGTAAGGTTTTAAAAGATAATATCACAAGGGATAAATAAATTAGCAAAAACATCAAACCATTGACAAAATTGACTGGTTTGGTTAGTAATCCTTCCTCCAAAGGAAACAATGATTTTCTTAAAATAGTTGCCAAAAACAAACCCGTTTATCTCCTAGTTTCCAACAAACAATAATTTTCTATTGGGATCGCAAGTCATGATAATAATCATCAGAAATAAGGCTATAAGAGAGAAACAATTACCTCTCCGAAAGCTCAATTTGTTCCCAAACTGTGGAATTGGAGTCAGCCACTGCCATCTCTTTCTCTTTGGCTCTATCAATCTCCTAATCTGAAGCACAAAAAGAAAACTGCAAAATCTAACGAAAATATCAAGATATAAACTACACCAATAGAGTTAAACTAGAATAACTCATTCAACAAAGGAATAACTCATTCAACAAAGCAATCGTCCTACAGTCCGAATGAAGCAGAACAGAATAACAACAATTACAAGGACAATTCCTCTTTGTACCACTTTCAATATGAATTCACATGTGCGTTATGCCAAAACACATGTATTTATATACACAAGCATGTACTCCAAACAACAACAACAACAACAACAACAACAAAGCCTCAATCCCAAATTTAATTTGGCTCTATCATGCACTCAGTCAACTGTAAGCCTTAATTGTTCTAAATCCTTTTTAACTAAAGATTTCCAAGTCAACTGAAAACTTAGATCTACCCTTCCCTCTCCTCACTCCATCTACCCGAGTCTGGTCACCCCTCTTAAGAAAAGCACCTACCGGTCTACATTGGAAAAAGAAAATAGTACAAATCGAAATGACACCACTTTGTCAGCCCAAAAACTGAAAACCGAAGAAGATGCCCAATGTCCTCCACCCCTTGGACTTCACATTTCAAAGTATCAGAAATTTAGATCCATCTAAATTGATTTAGACACACTAACACACTATGAAAAAAGCAAATTCACACTTTTTCATGGACATTTTAAGCAACTACAAAGTCTTGCAAACCAATATTGGTGTCAAGACGGGCCGTCGAGTCGGGTCATGTTCGGGTAGACCTATGGGTCAACCCATTTTTTTATTTAAAAAAATCCAGACAAATGTATCAAAGTTGCATATGACAGATCAACAGAATGAACCGGACACTGACATTCTACAAATCCCAACAGTCTCTCATATTTATTAATTTTATGCAATTAAAAGATGTTGGTTTCTTTTGTATGTAGTATAACTGGTTACACTCTCTCCCATGGATAAATTTAAGCACATGGATTATTACAAAAACTGCAGCAGTAGATAGAGAAAAAAAAATAGTAGCAGTAATCACCCATCTAAATCACTAGAAAGTGCAGCAGAAAAGATTGACTCTAGCAATAGTTACTCAGATAGTTGAATAAGAATGTAATTTAGAACCATGAGCTTCAGAGGCATTATTACTAAATAGTTGTTTTGTTTTTGAAGCTTCAGAGGTATTATTATTGAATAGCTATCGTCGAATACCATGCAAGAAAAGCCGATAGGGCACAAAGAAGTCAACCATCGTGAGCATCCAGGCAGACCTCCTGCTTACTTCCCCATTGCAGCGTTTTTCTTTCCATTAATCCCAGCATTTCCCGTTCAGTGATAGGATTCCAATTAAAATTCCAAAACAAAAGGCCCCTGATTACTACTCAGTGAACTACCTGAGTATAATCTGATCATACTCACTTCTTTTTTCACTTCTTGATTACTGACCTAAACGGAAATTTCCATTTCATTTTTCTCAGATAATCCAATCCATCAAAATTTCTGACACCCAATTCAGAAAACAAAAACAAAAATGAAAAAAAAGGAAAGACAATCTTCTAAACAGCCTACCAATTATTCTCCTAGGGGGAAATAATCATCAATGATGATTCATCATGAAAAAGACAACAGGGTCGTTCATCAAGCAAAAAGTACAGTCAACAGTGGGCAAATCATTCTGTCACAATGGTGTTGCGAGTCCCATGCCATGTAGTAGACAGCAAAGCATTCACAATGATATCCTCATCAAGGTTCTGGTCTGTTGATACAGACCGTCCTTAGTAATTGGGATAACATTCGCAGTCCACTGTTGTTTTTGGCTAATTCTTCTCTACCACTGAGATTATTCTACTAACTTTTAGCGCTGGTGTTGCAAAACCATCTATAATCCTAAAATTCTAGTGGCCCAATTTATTGATTCAATTCCCGGATTCATAACATTTCCAAAGAAGAGAACAAAACAAAGGCTTTGTTTTCCAAGTACAATATAAAACATGAAAGAGGAAACGATTAACGATATCAGTAAGAGTCAACTGAAAGAAAAAAAAAAAAACAAGCTTTATTCTAATGTTTTTACAGCTAAATCTTAGCCCATAGTGGAAGTCCAAAATTAAAACACTCCAATCTTTCGAAGACCCTCTAAATCCAACAACAACAACGAGAAGACAAAAGAAGAGGATAAAAAACCCAAATAAAATTATTCTTACCTGAAGAAGAATAAGAGGAAGAAGAAACAGAAGGAGTGGCTGGTGGTGGATGAAGGGCGGGTGGAGGCGTCGCCGGCGAAGGAGGCGAAGCGGACAGGTTACGATGCTGAAACTAGTCAAATATACAGGCAAGAAGTTGGAGAAGATGGGCGAGTTGAAAAAATTAATTAAAAAAAAAAAAAAAGAAATGACCCGAAATAATTTCGGGTCAGGACACTGTGAATCAGATTCGTATTTGTATTTTTAAAGTTAAATTTGACTAGTTCATGGAGGCATCCATGACGGAGGCGTTCTTGTCAGTCCAGAGATTCATAGTCGCTGGTAGCCGGTAGTCCGTCATTTCATTCATCAAACATTTTAGACACGGCAGCCGCTTTGCTGCTGCTGCTGCTGCTGCTGCTGCTGGATATTATTGTAGAGAGAGAAACAACAGAAAGTAAAGATTCGGACGGTTTTTAGCGTGCTTTTCATAATGGACCGGATCAATGGCTCTGATCAGTTTAACTGATGACCCGCCAGGGGTCGGTTCAATTCGGCAAAAAATTGGCACAAGACTATCGATAAAAATCAATCAAGAACCAATAAAAATTAGTGAAAAATCGGACCGGTTCAATCAGTTCTGAATTAAATCAAAATTTTATAAATTATAATTTGATACTAAAGTTTATTTAAATTATAATTTGAACTATGACTTTAATTAAAATTTTCAATTTAATCTTAAATTTATCAAAATTTTTAATTTAATTTTTTAAATTTAAAAAATTAATATTTAACTAATATATATATAAATATTATTTTTTTAAGCTACTTTATATATATATATATATATATATATATTATTAAATACCAATTCCACCCGTTGAACTTTAACCTACTAATATTTTCAATTTAATAAACGATCCGATTCTGACAACTTTGATTTTTAAAAGAGATGGCACTTAATTTATTCTTAAACTTTTTATGAATTTTTTTAATTTTTTAATTAAATTGTATATTTTTTAATTTTTTTTATAAATTAGTCTTTCCGTCAACAAAAATTAATAAAATAATCGTTGACCATTTTCAAAAAAATCATAATTATAGTTTCTTATGTATTTTCTCATTGTAATATTTAAAAACTTTTGTCATTTTTTAAATATTTTAATTATTTTTTAAAAATATTAAAACGAAAAAGTATAAAAGAAGTTGTATTTAGCCTTTTTTTTTTTTAATTCATTTTAATTGATCAACATTTATTTTTAACGATTTGACTCACTTTTATTAATGAAAAGACTCATTTGTAAAAAAATTGAAAAATATGAAATTCAATTATAGAAATTTAAAATTTAATTATAAAAATTATAGATTAAAATAAGCATAATCTAATTTAAGAATGAGAGCGAGCGAGGGGGTGGTGGTGGTGGGGGATAAAAGAGCGACAATTTTGGGTGGAGGTGGGGGCTCCGCTGCCTGCATGCGCATTTGCGTTTGGGATTTATTTGGAGCCAATTTTGGTTGATTTTTTTTGCTTTTTGTTTTTTTTCTCTTTGTTGTTGACGAGTGGAAAAAGTATTGATATTGATAGCAATAAATATACCGGAGAGTGTGAGACATGAAAAACACTGTTTAAGAAAATTAGAATATAAATAAAAATTAGGGGAAAACATTAATTAAACAAAAAAAAAGAAGAAGAAAGGACAGGCCGTTTCTAGGGAAGAGGGGAAAGACGGGCGATCAAATCCGCAGGACAAAGCATGAGTGGGGAAAATCTAAGAAGAGTGCACGTGCTGTTCACGTGACAGCGTTTCTTAGGTGGGTTTTTGTTTTATTAGTAGTATTAAATTAAGAAAAAGTTCAATGGCCGGTAGTGTTTTCAAAGGCACAGAGCGGGCCAAAGCACCAGAACCTCACCGCGCAAAGCGCAGGGAAAATTGGCATCAAACCAAAAATAATAAGCATTAGAAAACCAAAAGAGCAGCAAAATTGGCATCAAAGCAAAAAAAGCATTAGAAAACACGAGGGAAGCAGACCCAAATGCTGCCTTATGTGCATTTGGCCAAGTATGCATCCCATCCCTGAAGACGATACTCCCGAGCTGCTTCTGCAGGATTTGCTGCCTTTATAATTCCCCGACCCACAATTATAATATCACTCCCTCGATCATATATGACCTGGAGCATCGTCATCCCACAGTTATTAGAGCTGGAATTTTCAATCGGAAGTACAGTTTGTCGAATGAAGGACAGAAATCAATGGAAATGCACCAAAGTTCTGAGCTCCAAAAAGTGAAGACCATCTAACAAGATCAAAAGAAACTTACGGAATATGGAGTATTATACTGCTGCCCAAGGGCATCACCTCCCGTCACCATTTGAACTCCAGGGGTTGCCTGAATGAATGCTGGATTTACTGGAGCTCCTGGCCATGATGCAGGATTAACTGAGATGAAGCCAATCACAAAGTCAGAATGTTCTTCAGCAATCTTTACTGCTGCAGCTGTATAGTCTCCCGTTGCAAAGTTACCAGCTGAACTCATTTCTGCCAGCAGTAACAGGCCCCTCCCACGAGGCAAACCCTAAATAGAGTTCAGAAAGGAAGACGGTTAGATATGGATCATGTCTGCCCCTTGGTAAGAATTAAGCTTAAAACTGTGCTACTATAGTATGCAGACCTTCAATTTCAGTCCATCCACAATTCCAGGACCAGAAATGATATGGGCATTAATTATATCGGCCCAATCCAATATACGAAAGATACCTCTGCAGAGAAGCCGGAAACATGAGTCACGAAAAGATACAGAAAGGAACTTTGCAAGTTACATGGAAATGAACCTCACCCTTCATACTGCACAGTCACTGTGTTACCAATGTCTGCAAACTTGCGATCTTCAAAAATTAAGAAATTGTGCTTATCTGCAATCTTCAGTATACCAACAGTCAATGACTATTAGCTTGTAGCAATTCAGTTATTAACAAGGTTAGACTGCAAGGTTAATAGGATTTGCCACATGACAAATTGGAGGTTATGTAACACATAAGCCTGGAGGATAGATTATTATGGGCCATACTTGGTATTCAGGTATACTCCAAAGGAAATTTTTCTAAAACTACATATAGGTCCACTAATAGACTAAGGGATAAGTAACTCAACTCATTTTCATCCAAATCATGAATGGAATCCACTTTCACTTAAAAAAAGCCTGGTCTAGGTTGAAAGAAAAACAAAATGAAGCAGCACATATTCATCATAGGTCTATCAGGTGAAGCAAAATCTAACGAATATAATTGGCTTTCACAGTGCAGTCCAAATAACAACAACCTGAGTTCTTTCTCTTTTTACCAACAATTTAATTTCCAAAATCCTTGAGGAACACAAAACCTATAAATCTACAGCCACCACATCGGAAATGCAACTAATTATATTTGACTTCTATACAACAAAAGACAACATCTAATTTGTTTAGCAGATAGTTTGCATGAAAAAATAAAGGCAATGAAATAAAAAGACGTAAGATTGCATAACTTAGAAAAATGCAGGTGAAAGAGAGTATTTTATGAGAACTTGATTTGGAAAATGGTTCAAGCTGCAAATGGACACGGCAACATATCAAGGTTAATTGGCATGATGGGAATAAGAATTAAGAGAATAGAAAAGGTGTTCCCAACAACAAAGATATTGGAGAAGAGTATGTTAAATCTCCCAGAAAATATTACATATATGAATAAATGGTGTTACATAGAAGCAAAGCATATGATTGACCACTATGTCACACTTTTGACAGGTTTCAATCAATAAAGCATCCAACAAGATTCTCCAAACAACTGTTCATGTTAAGACACTTGGCTTGAAGAAAAAGTTACATATTTTATCCCCTAAATGTGATATCCATTTATCACTCCATCCATAATGAAAGTTATTGTGAAAACTGACGGTTGGAAAGATTTGACGACATAATACAAATAAAAAATAGGTACATAACACGTGCAAAACAAAAGGATCGTTCAAAATTGCTTCAGAAGTCCAAATGATGAACGACTCGCATACTAAGATCTTGATTTAACGAATCATAATATTTAACCAGTAGTCTGTTTGGCCTTCAACAGATCAGACAGTGTCTGGAATCCAGATGCACAATGATTTGTATTTGAAACTGTTGATCTTATGCATTACAAAAGTTTAACCATTGTTTCATTTGGTCTTCCACAAGCTTGTAATTGAACAGAAACTTCAGAACAATCAAGTAGCAAAACAGTGTAATAGAATTCTACTAATAATCAATTAATACAACATGCACATACATTAGGAAACTGTAACAAAGAACATTGTCAAAGCAGAAAACTTGGAATTCAAGGTTACATAGAGGTATACCGAACGAAGCTTCGATCCAAACTCAGGAGTGTAATCAGGTAATATGTCAACGTGTGTTTTCAATAAGCATATATCTGGTCCAACCTACATCAAATTGGAGGAAGAAAAAAAAAAGGTTAGCAACACTAAAGTTTAAAGAGGGAGACCAACGTCTATAATTAACAAGTAACCCACAAAACCAAAGAAGCATAATGCATAAGCAACCACGAATCCCAGCAAAATTAGAAACAAGGCCTGGCTTTGCCAATTTCCGTGAGTTCTCTTGGTATACACCACCGGCATGGATGTTCTTAACACATGTCCCAAGAAATTTTTTACTCTTAAGCAATTCAGTGAGTCCATACAATAACACTTTAATAGAAATGAGTAATTTCGTGCCAGATGAACAATGAACCCACTTCATTCAACAATTTTCCCCCTAGAATACACTGAGCTACATAAAGCAAACACTGAAGGAACTGCACAACAATCGCATCCTCCAACAAAGTATCAACATCTTTTTCCTGAAAAGTACTCCTTGGAAATAAACATTTTAGCAAAAAATAAACTTAAAGTAGAATTAATGGAACTCACTTTCTCTGCAAGGTCAAGCAATTCAGCAGCAGTCCCAACATCGGCAGCCACACACAAGTTGCTCTCTTTCTTCACCATCAGCTCAAACAGCCTCTTCCCAGTTGGATTCTTTCCCAATTTTGCTCTTTCCTCATACCGCAATGCCTTAACCTTAACACTTTTCTCCGGCACGGGCCCCGCCACGGACACTTTGCGGTTCTCCTCCAAGAACTTCATCACCACCAGCTCGGTCTCCTCATCCACCTTCCCTTTCTCCCTCAGAACCCTTACCATTTCGCTCAATTTTATCATGGAATGCAATCTGATCCCATTGTCGGCCAAATTCTCCCTCCCGCCTTGCTCTCTGTCGATCAAAACGACAGCGTCCGTCACATTCAGGCCCGCCGCCCTCAGCGGCGCGGCGGTCTCGAGACGGAGGTGCCGCTGGTGACGAGATCTTCGATTATCAGACAAGTTTGGGACGGCTGGAAGTGGCCCTCGATGGCCTTGGCCGTGCCGTAGTCTTTGACTTCCTTCCGGCGCATAACCATGGGGATGTTGTTGGACAAAGAGACAGAGGTGGCGATGGGGAGGGCGGTGTAGGGGACGCCGCAGACGACGTCGAAGGACGTTCCGGCGGAGGAGACGGCGGAGATTAGGGTTTGGGAGATATGGCCGAGGAGGGACGGGTAGGAGATGATGAGGCGGAGGTCGATGTACACTGGAGAGGAGATGCCTGACTTCAGCTTAAAGTTACCGAATTTCACGGCGGAGATTTCGTGGAGTTGGAGAATCAGAGACTCCATTGACGACATTAGTGGCAGCGGCGCTGCTGGTAGGGTTGTGGTGATGGTGGTGGGGACGGTGGCGTAGCAGAAGGAGAGAGAGATGGCGCCTCTACTTTACCGACAGTGCCATAGTGGGGGCGTGGAGTCATAAAACTAGAAAATAATTGGAAAGTTTTAGATCCTCCTCCTTATTTATTGGAGGAAAAAATTTTTAATTAGATATGTAATAATTTAAATTGTTATATTTTAATTAAATTTAAAAAAATTAAATAAATTAATAAATAATTTTTAATTAATTTTGTATTTTTATATATTTTATTAAGAGCATTCGTGTAATATTATTTTTCAGATAAATTGATATAATGTAACATATTTTTCTCGTGACAATGCATGTTATAGCTTAAAACAATTTTTTATTTATTTAAAGAGTAAAATTACGTAACTAAATTTAGTAAATCATACAAAAAAAGTATGTATATTAATTTAATAATATTTAATAATTTATTTTTTAATTTTTTTAAATTTAATATTTCTTTTATAATTCAACGATTTAAATTACTATTTGCCTATCACACTTATACAATTATTCGTTAAAAATGTTTTACTCCAATCTAAACTCACTCTTGATCGAAATATGCATATTTTAGATTCTAAACTTTTAAATTTTTTTACATTTGAATCGTAAACTATTTTAATATTTTATTTAAATTCTAAACCTTTTAATTTCCTACCAAATCAGTCTCTCTGTTGACTAAAAGTGATCAATCTATTAAAAAGTAATTTTAACCTTACAAAAAATTATTTAAAAAATATTAAGTACATGAATTGAATGTTTTTCTATCAAAAAATATGCATGTTACCTATTTAATTTATATATTTGTTGATTAAAAAATATTTAATGTGCATATTTTATTGATAAAAAAATATTTAATTTATGTATTTAATTTTTTAAAATAATTTTTATTAATTTAAACTCATTTATTAACAAATTAATTATTTTTAAAATTAAAAGACTGATTTAATAAAAAATTAAAAAATTTAAATTTAAATAAAATATTAAAAAAATTTAAAATTTAAATATAAAAAAATTAAAAATTTATGACTAGAATTATTCATATCCCCTCTTGGTCCAAGCCCTTTCCCAGGGAAGAGTAGCTCTTTAACAAAAGCACATTTTGTATGGTGGATAGAAAGAGGAGAGTGAGGAGACTATCATCAGCGAGAAAAATATGTCGGTAATCGGTGGAGCATATCCGCTAATTTGCAAATCACAAAATCTGAGAAGTTTTTTAAAAAATTCAAAAGCTCAAAATAAAATTTCAAAAATTCATAAAAGACAGAAAAATACAAAAATATAAGTAAAGATTTCTAAAATCACAAAATTTAAAATTTAAAAAAAAAATTTCTTTTTTTTCCAAATTATTTTCAGATTTTTTCAAATATTTAGATTTTATTCTTATTTTTTGGATTTTATAAAAAAAAAACTTTTGAGATTATTTTAGAATTAATAAATGTGTTTGTTTTTTGGATTTGTTTTGTAATTTTTTCAATTTTTTTAAGTGACTTCATAAGAAATACAAATTTTTTTCTGATTTTTCTTTGATGTTTTTAGATTTTATTTCTTTGATTTAGCAGTGAGCAATTGATGTGACATGTCAGCATTGGCATTTAACGACAAACTAAAAAAAAAAAAAGTATTAAAACTATTGATGAATAAAATGTGGGGACTAAATTTGAGGAAAAAAACGTGACGAACGCAAACTCTTTATTTTTTTGAACAAATTACGAGCACAAACTCAAAAACAACAAAATGTGGAGGTATAATGAAACTTCTTGCCTAGTTTCAAAATATGAGCAAACTTCGAATTTTGCTTCTAAAATCAATCATAATAAGCAATATATCAATCTACTGAAACGCGTCAATTTAATTTTGTCTATTACATTTCACCATTTTGGTATTATGTTATCTGAAGTATTACGTGAACCTGGTCAGTTAACACGAGATAAAAGTGAAATTCAATAGTATTATAATAATTAGTTATATTTTTTTTAGTTTTTAAACAGATACAATAATACCACTCAATTGATAGCTTAATAGTAAGTAGATAGGCCTTTTTCTACATTAGTTCTGCTTGAGTTAGATTCTCATTGTCGGTGTTTTCTTCACAAAGTTGATGAGGTTGTTATATTACAGTTTTTGGTTTAAGATTTGTTAACAATAGGGTCGACATAAAGAAGGTTCATTCGGTCTTGTAAATATGTATGTAGGGGTATTCCATTGAAGAGATTAAATTAAGACGTAACAAATGATATCTAATTTTAGTTCATATATCCAATGACTGGCGATAAATGTTTTTTTTTGTTAAAAAAAACATATATAATAGTAAATTAAGACAAGAACTGTAAATATACCACGAGTCAATGATGATAATAATACAAGGGAAATCTTTTTTAGACATAAATTTCATTGATTCATTTGAACACGATATAATGTTATCTAATATATAAAATATATTATATTATACGAATAATATTATATATAATACAAAGGAGATTTATAACATATAGTAGACAATTCATTTAAAATCTCTTTTGTACTAGCATAGATGTAATCTGTGACCCTAAAATATATAACACTTCGCATGTGATATAATTTTATTGTTTTTAAATAAATCTATGAAATTATTTATCTGTGCTGTCCAATCCATAACATAATAAGGTATCTTCTATTGACTGAAATCCCATAGACCCAATTGGACTCAAAATAATTTTGAATTAGATGCAAAATATCTTAAACCGCATGCATGAATAACATCTCACAAAACATATAAAAAAAATTACAATAAAATAATAAATATTAGCATAATTGTTTTATGTTTATTCGATTCGAGGACAAATTCGAGATTGATTTACTTCATGAGAAATGGTATTATAAGTTTGGCTAATATCTTAAATTAGTGCCTAACATTTGGCTATATTTAATTATAGATACAATATATTTTTTTTGTTGGTAAAATCAGTCTCAATGTTTTGATTAAAGGCTATTTAAGCACACAAATTTTTTTTTGGCAAAATTGGTTCCAACATTTTCACTGTAGAATAATTTAATATTTTTCTGTAATCTAACTGTCTAATCTATCAAGAAGTACATAATTTATTAGATCACCTTTTTGTTTCATATTTTTAATAATATTGTATCTTATAAATAGGTAGTCTAACAGATAATATATTTCTTGATAAATTAGACAGTTAGATAATAAAAAAGTACTAAATTATTTTACAGTGAAAACATTGGAGACTTATTTTACAAAAAAAAAACGTTGTGTCCTCAATTAAACCTTAACCAAAATGTTGAGGACCAATTTTACAAAAAAAAAAACGTTTTATCTATAATTAAACTATAGCTCAAACATTAGACATCAATTTAAGATTTTAACCTATAAATTTTACTGTATTGTTTAATTTTAAGTAGTAATAAATTATTATGTAATTTATTTAAAAATATCTAATAGTTTATTTATTTTTTTAAAAAAAATTTAATGGTTTGACTTAACTAATTTTTATTTAATTAGAAAATAATATGAGCCATTAATGATGGAATTTAACAAGAAATAAAAAAAAAATATATTATCAAAAACTATTGATAATGTTGTATAATTATTTTGTAACAACTTAAATCACATTATTTAATAGCACTTTTTTTTAATTTTAATTATTCAATTGTATATATCAATTTAATCTTAAATTAATCTAACCTCGCAAAAACATTTCTAAAAAAAAAAACTCGTCAAATATTTTCTTACTATTTATGGGTCTGATTCTAAAAACATAGGAAAAATAATTGTCGCACTTCAACATCTCCGTCTTACAAATGCAATGCCATGCCATGCCACGTTCTAGCAAGAGCGCGTGGGTTTTGATCTGACACGTTAAACTTTGTCCAGATCACAACAAGCTACTAGACAAACAACGTGCGGAGATGTCCCTTGGACAAAGACCCGCCCCCAACGTTTTGGTGGCATTTATGATTCAATTATTATTTATAATTATTATAATTTTAAATAATAATAATAATAATAATAATAATAATAATAATGGCCAACAGAAAAACAAAATAGAAATTTGTAAAAAGAAAAAAAAACTGAAAAACCAAGAAGAAAATTCATGTCATGTTGTGTCATAATTTGTTCCAATCATAACCAGTTCTGTTTCATTCTGTGAATTGAAAATCTTTGCTTTGTTGTCTTCTCCCACCATAACAGAAAAAAACAAAGTTTTTGTTTTATCCTTTTTTTTTTCTTTTGGTTCCTCCTCTATATAAAAAAAAAAGATTCAATCTTGCTTCCACTTCTAATTATGGTAAGGCAATTTGACAAAATTACTTCCTTTTCCTTCCAATTTAGTAACAACCCTTTTTGGATTTTAGTTTTACAACAACAGTTTCTGTTTTCTTCTTCTTCTTCTACTTTTTTTTTTTTGTAATTTTTTTTTTATGATAAAATGCTTGCACAGACACCCATGTAGCCAATATGATTCTTATTTGTTTTTTTTTTACAATTTCGTTCATTGCCAAGAATGAGCTGAGCAAGACCCTTCTTTTCTCTGGCAGATCTTTTACAAATGTAAGAGTCTATCCATTTCCTTGTTCTTCTTTGTTGCATTGGATGACAAAAGTTCTGGTGTTCTTCAATTTGGTTATTTCTATTTGCAGCAGCTTGATTATGCCCTTTGTGTCTGTTGTAGAGAAGAAGCTAATAAATGGGAATTATAATAGTTTGGAAGTGATTGCGATTGATGATTTGGGTTAAAAATCTTGAAGGCTGGAGATGTCTAGCGGACAGGACAATTGTGCAGGTAATCTTTTTGCCATATTAGTTTTAAATTTTCTCAGATTAATTCAACTATGTTGGGGGTTATGACACAAGATCATTAATATTGACATCCAGAAAAGATTTATGAGCTGACCCCAATTGTATTTGGAATTAAGGCTTTGTTGTTGTTGTTGTTGTCTCGATTCTTTGATCATGAGCAGATATCATTGGGAGGCTCTTTTGATTTTGAATTAGGGAACTAAATGGAGGGCTCATGTGAGATTAAGACGATTGGATGTTATGAAGATGGCCTCTCATGAGAGTTCATTTTGACTCTTAAATCATTCCTAAAATAAATGGAAATCGGCACTTATACTACTCATGTTGATTCGACAAATCAGTTTACTGGTTGCTCTGTGTCCATTTTATATTGCTGTCTGCAGAATTTTTGTAATTTCACCTTGATATGTTAACATGCTGTTTCTCAAGCTTTGTTTGTCCCGATTTACATTTGTTGATTGATGTTCGGTGAGGCTTTGTAGTAAGATGTGAACTATTCACTTTTTCACTCTGATTTAAGATTTAAATTACATCTTCCCTAACTCAAACACTCTGACTAGCAAAATCTATTTGGTATCAGACTTTCTTCTCTAGGATTCTTTGCTTAAAATCAGTTGTGTTTGTCAATATTGGAGAAGTCATCTATGATCAGCAGCATCAGCCAAAAAAGCATTTCTATGAATTGTTAGATCTCCATTGTTTCCTTGTTCTGGGTGACTCATGGCAGTAAATCTGGGTTTGTTTCTTGGAAATCTAGTTATTCACAAGGTTCATTAATCAAAATCAGCAGTATCTGATTTATTTATTCTTAGTTTGTTATACATGGGACAACAGCTTCAATTGATCTCGTTAATCCAAAATCCCTCTGATGTATACGGACCTGATAAATTTCGAGACCTTACAAAAATCTATATATGTACTCACCTGTATAATGTTGCCTTTTCTGCAGAGAGTTTTAGTGTTAAAACTATCAGCATGTTAATATTATATGCTTAATATTCACATGATTTGTAGGTTCGGCATTGCTTCACAGAGTGATGTGCTGTTATAATGTTACTTCATGAGTTATAAGATCGAGAGGAAAAAGAATTGAGTTTTGACATAATGATTTTTCTTTTTTTTGGTCAACAATTAAATCTGCCTTGATGAAATATATTGGATTTGCAGGATCAGAGGTCCTACGGAATCCCTCTCCGTCAGGCAAACATAGTTACAGCAGAAAAGATAAACAGAAAGCTTCTGGTATCTTATGTTCTGATCCTCAAACTTTTTTCCGAACTGTTAATTCAAAGGGCTACCAAAATTATATGTGTCCTTGATCCATGCGGAGAATATGCTCGTGACATATACCCGCTAAATTTTGTTTTCAAAGTTGATGTAGTTTATTAGCAGTGAAATGTGTACGTTCAACAGGGAGAGTCCTTTTATCAAGTAAAGGCATCTTTTTCTTACTACTGTTAGTAAAAGAGCTTTGAAGCGAGGTTTTGATAATTTATATATTAAGTGCATTGTTATTCTTTCCAACTATATCATGCTTTTCTTTGCTTGCAATTCTGATAAAGGAGAGAAATTTTAGCTATTTTAATGAATTCAATATCCTTTGAACTGGAATTCCTAAATGGGAATTGACATGTTTCTAATCCGTATGTCGATCATGGTTTACTCGCACTTGTCTTGTGGCAGTTCTTTCATAAACATAAAAGCTTATTGCATTTTAGTTGCCAAAGTATATCTCTTAGAAATGCTTCTCACCTTTTCTGACCTTTGGATAAGTCAATACTGAATCTGAAAACTGAGAGCTGATTCTAAAAATCATCCAATCGTCCTTGTTCAGCCCACCAATGCTTTTAAATTCTAACAAAAAACATTTAGAGTTTAGTGTAATATAGAGATATCTCCTGGCTGTCACATTCCTCCGTTATGTGATGCCCTGTCTGCTTCTGTTCGGATTTACCTTTTTATCTGATCTTGTTTCTGGGTTCTATACCTGATGCTTCATGGAAGGGAGTAATAGTGCCTTTCATGTCATCTGGAAGGATCACGTTGTCATTTTAGAATAACTTGACTAAACTTGTTTTGTTCATCGATCAGAACAACAGAGAAGACTGGAGAACCTTCTGAGTCAATCAGGCAATAAGTTTTGTGCAGACTGCGGAACTCCAGATCCCAAATGGGTGTAAGTTGTCTGGACTTAATGGGAAGTTTTTCATCAAAATCTGTTCATGTAATCAGTAATTGTGTAAATGCTTGGGAAAAAACCTCAATTATTTCAAGTCCTAGGCAGACATTTTGTGTTCTCAGTGCTCGTTTTTCAAATGTGATCCACGTAGTGTTTCAGAAACAACTCACAAGAATTTGTCAATGTAACCAAAAAAAAAAAAAAAAAACAAACAAATAAATAGCAAGTAATCTCATCAATGACCTTAAGAACATGTTATGCCAATGGCAACTCAGGTAACTGGAGGAAGTACAAATTGCAGAGGAATGCAAATACAAAGATGTATGCTTGATATCAGATG
The DNA here is from genome assembly GCA_037832335.1 of Carallia pectinifolia. Taxonomy (NCBI): domain Eukaryota; kingdom Viridiplantae; phylum Streptophyta; class Magnoliopsida; order Malpighiales; family Rhizophoraceae; genus Carallia; species Carallia pectinifolia. Next base: position 16,284,787 of record CM075445.1, read on the forward strand.
ATAGATTTAACAAATCTTGAATGTATTTTTGCATATTTTTCAGTTGGATTCAAATATGGCCTAGTTGTATGATGCGTTTCAATTTGCAGATATAACTATTTGCAAAATAGTGAAAAATACCTACACTAGAACAATGGATGTAATACATGTCAGCAATGATGATATGTTACTTATTCCTGAAAATGGATTATGGTTGCTGTCAGTTTTTGAGATGGGTGATGTGGGGGAAAGTATGGAGTTGAATGCGTGTGGTGTTCAACACATGCTTGCAGTCCTGCAGCCCGCTATCTCCTGTGCATGTCTTCTTACTAACTGTCATTCCTTCATTTATTTACTTTGGGTATCAGGCACATTAATATAAAGCATTAGATAGCTCCTTTTTTTTTTTTTAATTTGGTTATTAATGATTGACATAGGCTTAGTAGCTTGCATTTGTCTCTCATATTCTGTATCTACTATTTGGTGTCCAATTATTTATATTGCCATATGAGTTAAACCTCTTTGTCAATGTCAGGTCTCTAAGCCATGGAGTATTTATTTGTATAAAGTGCTCTGGCGTTCATAGAAGCCTTGGAGTACATATATCAAAGGTGTGGTTTTGAAATGCACCCCTTGGTTCTTACATATACAAAATTTCTCGACTAAAGATTGTCCTGCAGTTTAACATCGTGATGTGATATTGAACACTTATAATGAATTAAAGAAGGTACTTCTGCATCTTGAGGCCACTGATTTGATATTGTAGTTAAGCAACTTCAGGACCCAAACTGCTTAAAACCTACAATCTACCAAAGTATGTTACTATTAATGTACCCAAAAAAAGTAGGGAAATATTATATGACTAGTTCTCAGCCTTGGTCAGTTCTTTGTTTTGAAGTTCAGATTTGTCTTTGGACAGAATGGACAAGAGAGTTTCCCCTTTAAAAAAGAATTAGGACAAATAGTTCTACCTCATTAATTAGAAATAATGCATAAATGAAAAACAGAATCATTTTGTAAGTTTACGCTGTAAAGTGCTCGAACTTTTGCCAGGTTCTATCTGTCAAGCTAGATGAATGGACAGATGAACAAGTGAAAACACTGACAGATATGGGAGGCAATGCTGCAGCAAACAAAAAGTATGAAGCATGTATTCCAGATGATTACAGAAAGCCAAAACCAAATGCCTCTACAGAGGAGCGGTGTGATTTTATTAGGTACTATTATTAGAATTCTCAGCATCTTTTCAGGGAAGAAATCTGCATCCTTCTAAATCAGTATTTCACTCTTAATACTCAGGAAAAAGTATGAGAAGCTAGAGTTTTCACATGGCCATGAACAATTGTTCTGTCCCTATCCCCCAAATAGAAGCTCGTCATCCTCTTTTAGTAGCTCCTCAAGCCATTGCTCTTCCCAAGATAGGAAAAAATATGACAAACAACCCACAAGGAATCGTATTGGGCACGCATTTCGTAACAGTTGGGGAAGAAAAGATTCTGAAAACAAGCACTCAAAAAAGAACAACTCTTTGGTAATGCTTTCCATTTCAATATGCCATTTATATCATCTTAGGGATCTGTTTTAGTAGCTAGTACGATGATCTTACAGATATTGGGCCTTTGCATCTGCAAGTGCCTGCACCAAGCATGTCTGCGCACCACCACGCATGCCCACAGGAAAAATCTAATGCAGTTTCCATTTTACTAGCTATCAAAGGGAGATTTTTCCCCTTCTTTGAAATAGCAGTAGATGTACATAAATGCCTAACAACATGCACATATGCACAGATGGAGGGAGGAAGGGAGGGATGGAGGGAGGTAGGAAGGGAGGGAAGTAGTCAAAGTTGGCTAATATATATCCTTAATTAATGCAGTAGTTGAGGATGGTATCTGGAAGTTGGTAAATTATTTGGAATCACTTACTGAATCTGTTTGTTTATAACGTGCTGTTTATAGGCAGGTATGGTTGAATTTGTTGGATTAATTAAGGTTAATGTGGTCAAAGGGACGAATCTAGCTGTCCGGGATATGATGACTAGCGACCCTTATGTCATCCTTGCATTAGGCGAGCAGGTGAGCTCTTCTCCTTGATTTCATTAACATCATTTTTCTGCTCAACTGTAATGGAGTAGAAACCATGATAATCCTGGTTGATATGTTGTTTGTTCTGTATTGTTGCAGTCAGTGAAGACACGTGTCATAAAGAACAACCTAAATCCAGTCTGGAATGAGAGACTTATGTTGTCAATACCAGAACATATCCCTCCTCTGAAAGTGGTGAGTTGATTCTTTAACAAAGGGGGAGTAAAACACTGCAAGTTGTTAATTATAAGCGTCTATACATATGCAGATGAACTTTTAGCTTCTTGTTCATCTCATATTGAGGATATTATCTGCTTATTTTAATCTATTGAAGAGTGAGTGTTCCATGGAAAAGAAAGGACGCTTTGCAAAACATCTGTACATAGCAATCATAAAGCTTTTGGGCAAGGTTACGAAGTTTTGACACTCGAAATTGATGACCTTTAATTACTTTGGGCCAGTTTTGCTTCGTGAAATCTAATATCCCTTTTGCTAAAAATGGTGTAGCATCTTCATGAATTCATAGTCCCATCAGAGAAGGGCCTTATGGGTTAATAAAATGGAAATAAGGAAAGGTGAACTTGGAGACCATATAATTGTGAGTTCTTATATGCTTCTGAGTTCCGACTGCACGACATTTTCCCACTCTCAGAAATTGGGACTGTTACTGATCTTCTCCATCCATTTACTTGTCAAAAGACTATCCACTCTGTCACAACTTAGTCTTTCACTTCTAAAGATTTTCTTTTTCCCTCAATAGAACATCTATCTGTTGACAATAGTCTTTTCCCTTTTTTGACTCAATGTTATAATGTGTCAATATTATTCTGACGTTCACAAGGTACACTTTCTGGCCTTAGGATTCAATTTTTCAATTTATCTTTGATCTATGCATACGAAAATTTCTGTGTGCTTGGATGCAGCTTGTTTACGACAAGGATACATTCTCAACGGACGACTTTATGGGAGAGGCCGAAATTGACATTCAACTGCTGGTTGCTGCTGCCAAAGCATATGAGAATTCCACAATTACAGAGCCAGCACAACTTGGCAAGTGGATAGCCGGCAAGGATAACACCCTTGTAGAAGATGGTGTTATTACCTTGGTAGATGGGATAGTAAAACAAGAAATCAGTCTCAGGCTACAAAATGTCGAGAGGGGAGTATTAGAGATTGAGCTTGAATGTGTTCCTCTTACTCAATAGACAACATAAAACTGTTCACTTGTTCTGAAATTATGATTCAAAATGACCGCAGTAATTATCTTGTTGCAATCCACTTTGAATGGAAGTTCAATATGTTGCCTGCTATTGTTCTACAATGTTGTAACCTGCATGCACTGTTGTGGTCCAAATCATTTTGTGAATAGTTACTCTGCATGCGATATTATGGTCCTTAATTTACCATTTTATGAATAGTGAGTGATCATGCCCTGGCGTAGCGTGCGCTCCAGGCAGTTTTGATCAACCCACCAATCAGAAGATGTTTTGTAGTCCGATCGGCTAGTTTTTGGCCAGTGGGCAGAGGTTAGATTTATGATGGGGCATTACGAGATGGATTAACCAAGAAAGTCCTGCTTTTACAATAGGCTATCTTATGACATTGTAACTTGTGACCTTTTATTTTAGCACTTCATTGATTGCTCTTCAGGGAAATCCAACCAAAGATCATGCGTCTCATCGTACAAACCAGAAATTGGCTTTTTAACATTGGGGTGCATGGAAAATAAATTGAACTAATTTTGCAGGCATCAATAACTGTCAGAGCTGCGAAAGCTTATTCTGAACATTTGAAGGAGCCTTGAACGGCCCTGAAATTCGTCAAAGAAACATAAATGTGATGAAAGCAGCTAACTGTTAATCTTGCAAATGGAAGCACAGAAGTCGTTTATCTTGCTTTCCCTTGTCAATGTCAAAGAAAACAGATGAAAAAGTTTCACGAGTAGTTTTAAGCTCATCTAGTAGGAGCTCATCTTCAAGCCAATATCACCGCATGAGCATCGTCAAATTGATCCGGATAAGTCTACTTTGCAAGACATGTCTAAGGGTGTTGGTAGGCCAACCTGTCAAATCCCATATTCTGCGTTTAACTTTTCCAACAGAATTAGGACTGTAAACAACAATCTGGCTTGAGCTATTAAAACAGAGAGGGAGGATCCATCAACAAGGTGGCAGGCTTCTTGAAAATAAAATGGGCAAGAATCTGAAGCATATTGTATCAAGCAGCCGAAAAAATAACTTAGAGATCTACCTAAGATATTGGACAATTCCCGTGCAAAAGACAATGAGAAGATGGAGGAAGCAGTATCTTTCTTCACGTCTATCCAGCAATGTGTTCCAATCCCCTGACAGTTTCAATGCAGCTACAGAATATTCCAGATAGAGCAACAAGTACGTTATTCTACCGAAAACATGGAACCTCTTTTTTTTTTTTTTTTCCATCTCAAGAAACATATCAATAGCATCTTCAACCTGATTTCTACCCCAAAAGTATCAACCAGAACGCTACAAGTAAAAGATTGGCCTGCAAAATGCGGAATCCATTTTCTTAATGAATCCAAGAGCATCCTCAACTGTCCTAACCTTGCAGAAGACCATAAGCAACAATATCCGGTATGCACCCGTAGCAACCAATTCTCTGAAAATCTCCCTTGCCTTTGGAAGATTTTTTGCCTTACCCTAGCACACTAGCTATGCAGTACAAGTTTTTGAATCGGGAACAAACAGGTAACAGGTCCTTCACACTGTCGAAGATCTTTGGTGCTTTCCTAACATTTTTGGATTTGTGTAAAGCACTAAGCAAAGGTTTTGGGTCACAATGTGCTTCTCCATGATATTGAATGTGTCAACAGCCGCCACTATACCTTTTAATGCAGAAGGTCTCTTCTACATCTAGAATCCCCGTGTTCATGACATTCAAGAGAAAACCCCACATGATCTGATCTGATACTGCCTTATTTTAGCCTGAGACTTTATCATGCTATGGTGAGCCAAGCACTAACTTCGCATATGACGTCGTGGCTTCTCGCCCTGCCCGCAGGGAAGGACATAAAACCAGTTAATAATGACCATCCTCAAAGGCTGAAAATTTGCCAACGCTAAAAATTTAGAAGCCTAATTTTTGATCACATATTCCTATGATTTGCAAAGATTCCCCAGGCCAGCTATTGATGACTGAAACATAGCTTTTGAAATCGACCCACCTTCATGGCCGATTATAGGGACACAAGAATTAAGACTCAACAAAATACACATCACAAAATCATGTGGGGTGATGGTGACAGAAACCTCGAAGCTTCAAGCCTGATGGTGACAGGCTGCAAGCAGAGTGAAGGATGGAGACTCGTGTGAGGGATAGAGGCAGAGAGTTAGATACTAAGAGAGCGTGATTAGTGAGCGAGGGCCAGAAAGGAAGAAACGTAGAGAGATGCGCAAGAAGAGCGAATGACTTGGAAAGCTAGTGAAAGAGCGGAGGCCAAAGAGGGTAGAGAGATGATAGTGAGAGCATGAGAGATCATAGACTCAGAGTGAGATAGCAATAAGTGGCGCTGGGATAAGGGACTTAGGACTTTGTGATTTATAGTTAAAATGTTCTAACTGCAATTATTTATATAAAGGATAAATTAATGATTTAATATATAGGGTTGGAGTTGGCAGGTATTGCGCACCATTCCCCACAGTCGTCCCCGGTAAAAACTTTGGGCTTTCCTGATCCCACTTCTGGCAAGGTCGGAGTAGCTCCCCGCAGGGACGGGCTTATTGCCATCCCTAGCTATAACCAGGGAAAATTTAACCTGTTTCTGCAAATTCTGGACATTAAAGAAGGCACACCAGGGTAATTTCTGCAACTAGTTTTATGCACTACAGTGCTGGAAGAACAGTAAAATAAATTCCAACAGAAGAACAATTTATCAAGTAACCAATAACCCAACATAAGCTTTGCTTCTAACCATGTGGTCATATACAACATTCAAACTGGAATATCAGCAGAAAGGCACTTGTAATTGATCGATAATTGAAGAAATTCAAGAGCAGATAATTCAAGATATGCATGAGGCATTGGCAAATTCCTTTTTATTACGTCACTAGTAAGTATTTACATTCCATGAAGGAGAAACATTCCCCAATGTGTAAGATACAACAAAAACACCCAAACCTATCAGGTGTTTCATACAATATACTATCATGCTCATGAAACTCTTAATGGAAGAACGAGCATCAGTTCCCCAAATAATGCAAACACAATAAGAAAAGTGGTAAAATCCCATGAACCCAAAGAACATTCAACTCTAAAAACATAACCCATATTCACTACATACATCAATAACAACATCTAAATGCATACACAGAAACAAGTGAGCTTCATCTAGGTGGATCACGAGCAGCAATCCGGGCACCGAATCAAGCCATTCTCATTGCATTCCAAGCACCTCTTCAGCACATCCTCATCCTCATCAAATACCTTCCTGCTTCCACTACAATTCCCACACGGCACAAACCTCACATCTCCACATCCATCACACACAAAGCCAGGCTCCCTTCTGGGAATCCTATCAAGAAGCTTGGCCAATTCCCCAGTCTCAAACATTTGCTTGATCACATCAGCACCACCCACATAGTTCCCCTTTATAAACACCTGTGGCAAACTCACATTCTTCTCTGCCAACACGCTTTGCAGCTCCTTCTTATAATCTGAATCCATGGATACATCCCTTTCATCGACCCACACCCTAAACCCTCTAAAGATCATCCTAACTGCATAACAATCCTCGTAAGTCCTTCGAACCCCACGCAAACTAGTTAAGTAAACCACAATCCGATCCTCAGTACCCAACAACCGGATACTGCTGTTAATGAATCCAAATGGGTACCGGCTACATTCGGGCCCTATGGATTTCATAGACCTCAGCTTATTGTTGAGGCTGCTGCTGGTCTGTGTCAGCTTATTGCTAAGGCTGCTGCTGGTCTGTGTTTGCAACTGGGATTGTGATTCATTTGAGATCAATTTTGGGGGTTTTGGAGATTCAAACAAATTGCAGAGCTTCTTGACCTTACCTTTCATTGACTCGAACGAATTATAGAATCTCGACGAGGATTGCTGGTGGGGTTTCGAGGCTGTTGAATTCATTGTAAAAGATCTATTGAAGAAAGAAACGGCAGCAGCCGCGGCCGATGGCGTGGAAGTGGGTTTATGTTGGCCCTTGAATTCCGTGTCCTTTTCAAATTCTGCCATCGACCCAGATCAGCAAACGAGCTCAATTTATAAAATTTGAAGGCCCCAAATTGAAAAGAATCGAAAAGAATCTCGACCCCCAAAAACCCTAGACACGAGAAATTGGGGAATTCAAGGAGGGTTCTTTAGAATCAAAACCCAAAAAAGACCAACGAGAACAAACACAAATTTCAGAAAAAGATCGGAGCAACCCGGCGCAGCGGTGGCAGAGAAGCAGAGATGATGATCGTACGATCCAAGCACAAAAGTGTGGTCTGATTGCTTCTGCTCTTCGTTTTTCTCTTGTTATTGGCTTTTGGCTAAGAATAAAAAAGAAAGATAGACAGACAGACAGATAGATAGATAGATAGATAGATAGAGAGAGAGAGAGAGAGAGAGAGAGAGAGAGAGAGAGAGATTTTTTTTTTGTTGTGATTTTGGTGGGTGAGGAGAAGGAAAGGACGTTTCTTTTCTTTCTGGTTTCAGCTTTTTGATGGGGCAAGAAATGTGGAGGAAGATGACTTTTTGAGAAGAGTCGGAGGCTTGGTCTGGATGCTAAGTAAGGTAGATTATTATTTACTATCAAAGAATAAAACCTGTTCTTTTTTTTTTTTTTTGGTTATATTTTAATTAGTTATTAAACAGTAATAACAAGCTAACAACGTAATTACTTTTTTTTTTTTTTTTTTTTCAATTAGACAAGCACGTAATTTTATAAATTTGAATTAAAATATTTCATAAATACAAAAATTAATTTAATTAGAGTGATGAGAGGTGTGTACTAGAAAATTATTGACTTTCTCCAATGATTTATTGTCATTTCTATTATAAATCAAAAAATTAAAAAAAATTTTAAATTCATTTAAATAAAATAAAATTTTATATTATATGAAGAACCGTTATAACGGTTTGTAATCAATTCTTAATGCACTAGTAAAAGTGATAAGTGTATAAAGCATAATTTTGATTGTTTTTGATACAATTATTGTGGATGTAGTTAGACATGGGGAAAAAAAAAAAAACTAGAAAGGATCTCGTAAGTATAAATCTTTATTGATGGCTCAAGTATTTTATCAGGGAGTAATTTAAAATACTTGAGCATGAGCATCAAGATAAAAGAAAAATATAGGATAAATAAGCAAGGATAAGACAAAGATAAGATAAAAAAAAGATAAAAAGCCATGGTTTAAGGAGAAAATAATTGTTGGAAGAAAAAAAATTTCTATATTTGTTTCAACAATTTCTATATATCTATACCGTATGCGGCGAGCTCTGTGTTTCTTTCTTTTTTTGTCTTGTTTAGTTTACAGAAATAGATTTGAAAACTCAAATAATTTTTTAAGTACGTTTACGTGAACAGGAAAAAGAGGACTTAGAATAGACAGAAAAAATTTATTTTGTATAATCAGTTAGTTTATTTGTACAACAAGAGACTAATTTTTATAAAAAAATACGTAAAAAAATACTTTCAAATTTTATTATAATAATTTAATATTTCGTTGCGTAAATAAACTAATCAGTTGTACAAACAAATTTTTTCATCTATTCTCTTATACACCAAATTCCGCCACCTGTTCTTTCTATAATTTTTTTGACAGAAGAAAACTCAAATAATAGACGGAACAATTTGACGAGTTTTATATGCATATCTAAATATATTATTATGGCAGTTTAATTGCATATTTGAGGACAATAACATGTTGAAAAGCTAAATAAAAAAAAAAGTGTAACAAATAATTATACTAACATAATATGTAAATTAATCTGTGTAATTTTTGAATGCGTCCCTTAATAATAAAAAAAAGGCATAATATGCAAAACTCGTACACGCAATCGGGCATGGCAGCATTCTTCTAACTTTTTCGAAATTTCCAATTACAAGTTTGTGATGTGTTTTTGACTTTTTTTGTTTTCTCTAGCGGGGCGAACGAAGGTTGAGGTCAGGAATCTGTGTTACAGCTCACAACAACAACCAACGCCGCCCCCCCGGTTTGAAAATACGCGGCTTAGTTTTGTTTGAAACTCGCAAGAAAAACAAGATTTGACTAAATATAGGAAGGAATAAAAAGATAAAAATTAAAACTTACCGTTTATTTAATGACTTATATATATATATATTTATTTGTTTATTAAAATTTGATAAATATTTTATGAGATTATATTAGATTATTGTATACCCATTTCATTATCTTTACTGCATTTTCATTAAAATTTTTCAAAACAAAAAAAACTATTTTTCCCACACATCGTATGATTTTTTTTTTTAAATGGGTTTCTTATACAAAACCATCAGAACAATATGTAACATAGATCCTATGAATTGTGGGGCCCACTCTTTGCCAAGAAAGATTTATGAAATGAGAAACAAAAATTCATTATTTGCATATCTGTTTATTTGTTTTTCATTTTTCATCGTTAAAGGGTGTGATTAGATAATAAGAAAATGAATAAAAAATAAATGAAAAAGAAAATGAATAAAAAATAGTACAGTAATAATGATATTATGATTGATAAAAAGTAATGATTAAAAAGTTGTGAAAAAAATGAATAGTAATTTATGAGAGAAAAAGTAAAAGGTAATTATTTAGATTGATAAAAATATATTAAAAAAAATAAATAAAAAATTTTAAAATATTTTTTTTCCTTTCTCTTAAAAAAAATCAAACATAACCTAAGACCTAAGTAACAGTTATTAATTAGTTAATTAATTATTAAAAAAATAGATGAAAGCGTTTTAAAGAATATTGCACGTGATACAAATACTTTCACCCACATGTACAGGTAACCTCCATATAAATTTTTTTTTTTTTGACAATCCATATAAAAAATTTAAAAGCAGAGAAGATCGAATCCTTCATCACTGTAAGGACGCAAAAGCTCCTTTACCAACCAGGCTACCATGCTTGTTTCTTTGCCGCAGTGAAGCCCTATACGTGCACATATATATCAAAAAAATGGGACTATTAGCTCAGCTTGCTTCGCATCAAGGTGGATAATTAAAGCTAAATCTCTAAATAGAGCCACAACATAATATATATATGTATAATAAATTAATAAGATAACAACAATTGAGATTCTAAGTTCTTAATCTATCAGAAATGTTCTTATAGAGTTATTTATTGTTCATCTGATATCTTGTGGGCACACATGTTATAAAAAATTAATAATTGAGACATCTCTCTTTTTCTTCCTCTTTTTTTTTTTTTTTTTTGAATTCTTAGAGGCTTAAAAATGATTTTTTTTCACAAAAAAAAACTATAACGATTTCTATTTCCAGAATCTCAAGTTACCATTATTTGAACATAGAGCTCTCGATATAAAGTTTGTAATGTTCTCTCTTTAATAGGATTAATTTAATAACTGGTAAAAATGAGAAGATAATTATCCCTAATTACTATTCTTTGGATTCAGACCTGCATGTACACAATTTTTCCTAGTTTTAAATTAGTTTTGGGGTTACCACTCTCTTTTTTATTACGGAATAACATGAGTTTTAATAACCCTCTATTTTTTTGGCATGGATTAGAAGCAACGAATTAGTTGATAAAATGTTTAAATTTTCTTGCATGCTTTTGCATTATGTTAGTGGTTATGCAACATATAAAATTGGTTTTTGAGTCTAAGGTCTGGACCATCTTGCTTCTTTTGCGTCATATGTACTTGCTCTGACATCGTATTTTTTTTTTCTTTTCTTTTTTGCTTTATTTGGAATGCAAGAAAGGAAATAAAAAAGAAAGAGAATAAAAAATAATATAGTAATGATGATATTATGACTGATAAAAGATAATGATTTGAAAGTTGTGAAAAAAAAATGAATAATAATTTATGAGAGAAAAAATAAAAATTAGTTATTTATATTGATAGAAAATGAATAGAAGCAATGCTTACATATGTTGAGCGACGATTTTTAATATCATTAGACCAAAAGCCGATTAGTCTTTAGTTTCATGATTGTATAGTTTACAATTACTTAGATGGGTCAGTGGTGGTTTGGCTTCAAACCCTTAACATCTAATTTAAATCAAATACAAGTTTGTTCATTTATTTTCGTTTCGGGGTAATTAGCCATTGGTGTTTACTAAGCTCACGTTTTAATCACAGCCCCAACTGCAGGGAAGGGAAATTTTTGAAAGGCTCCTCCATGCAGACATTATTCATGTGGTCGTTCCAAAAGGTGGTGAGATTACTTGGGACTTATTTTTGTTTTTTTCTTTCTTTTTTACTGTTTTTTTTCTCTATATTTATTTTGTTTTTTGTAATTTAATTTCCTTTAGTCAACCCCCCCAAAAAAAACTCTCCCATTTTCATTTTTTTCCTTTGTCACAAAACAACCTTATGTTACTGGAAAGAACAATTTTTTTTGGCTAATGTATTTTTGTTTATTGATGTAACTGTAAAGCTTGGCTAAATGCGATTTATTCGATAAAATATAATATTTGTTTTTGGCAATGTTATTTGCGAACATGTTCTAAGCATTTGATCAATATTCTGTTACTATCATTTCTTTTGTTTACCCAATTCCTTAACCTGTTTCTCTTCCAATTTTATAGATTTTGTTGGGAGAAGCTAACATGGTTATTACAGTTTTATTTTAAAAAAATTGATTCATTAACAAAAAAACTATACCATTTTTCTTCTTTTTTCTTAAATTATTATTGTCCAATTTTAGTGACTGCAAATTAACTGGGTTAATCTCTGCAATGAAGTCCAATGAAGCTGTTTATCGTATATCAATTACGCAATAATCATCTTTCATGCCTAAAAGGGTTATTTCGAGAATGCCAAATAAGAGTAGCTTTTCTTATTCCCATTAACTCTACACTTATTTCTTAGGATTAAAACTCAGAACTTTCACAATATAAGTATAAGTCTCAACCACTAGGATGTCTTCTATTGAACCAAATTCATCTTTCTTATATATATATGTAGTTCATATAAAATATGCTCCCATATTTTAGTTTCTAATATGCATGTAATTGCTCAATTTGGCTTGCTTAATTAGAAACATGAACTTATTTTTGGTTCAAGAATTTATTCATTTATTTGGTTGAACACCATGCGTTCTATGTTCTTGCTTTTGATTAATAGAATTTTCAGGCCTTTGCGAAGCTACCATAATCCAGGAGATTGTTTTAATTTTCATTGACTATCTCTATTGAACATTGTTATTATCGTATATATTATCATATATTGTAGGGCTAATGTCCCAAAATTTGCTGACTAATTAATTCCTATTGACTTGTCTATCCACGAAGTGTAAGGTTAGATCAAGAAGATTTTTATTTTGTGCCCTTGTGTGACGCTGATCTATATTGGTTTCAAGGAATGGAACATGTTTTGGGACTCTATATATATATATATATGCTGCTTTGTGGTCGGGGTTTTCCTTTGGCACTGCAAAATTAATAGCTCAATTTTGCTTGGGTTCAGCTTATATTCAGTCTCGGAAAAAAGACTTGTGGTGGATGAAATTACGTTGGGTTGGGAGTGGAACCCAACTTCTACAAGACAAAATATGATTAAGGAGGGTTGACAAGGATGCATAGATACTGTATACTTTAGTAAAGTGTCTGTATCAGACACTTATCGAACATAAATATTAATTAAATATGATATAAATATATTTTTAATATATTAAAAATGTATCTATTAAAAAAAAAAAAATACGTCTCAAACGCTTTAAAAACCCGTGAAAGGCAAGGTTTAACGAAAAAACAAAAAAAATGATGATGATGATGATGGACATGACCGAATGGCCCGTCGAGCATCTCAATCTCACATGGATGACAGGCCATTCTCTTTATTTATTTTTTATATTTTTAATAAATTTCAAAAGAAAGGCGCGGGCAGGCACATAAATTCTACAATCTCATAATCTAATGGACCGTTGGAATTTCTCATAAATTTCTAATTTTTTTTTCTTATTGATTATAGGGATCAAAAATATTTATGCCACTCTGATAGGATGATGCAATTATTCCCTTTCACTTTGTATGTTTGCTTCCTTTATACATAGAGGAAAAGTTGGTGGGAATATTCTGTTACTAGATGTTTCGATCGTACTACAATAATAATCATAATTTTTATAACAATAATTATATTTTTTTGTAATAAAAATTAATATTTTATTTTTTTATTATAAAAAATGTATATTTTATTATAAAAAATTTATGTGTTATTATAATATAATTAAAACGTATGACAAAAACTATATGAACACCCCTTATATATACAACATTTTAATCTCCTTCTTTCCAACAGGTGCGGGCTTGGACTTTAATTGACGTTTAGTCGTTATCTTCTATCGTTTTTCCGGATCGTAGCTTTCAGTTGGGGCTGGACGTCCGTATCGCTTTGCCTCTTCTTAACAATATTTAGAGTGCAGTTACATACAGAGTTTTGTGTTGAAATTTTATTTTGAGTGAAATTGTAATTATTATTTTTAAAATTTTAACTGATATTTTTAAAATATAAAAATAATTATTATTTTAAAAATATCAATTCTGATTTAAAAAATAACAGTCATAATTTCACTCGATATAAAATTTGAAATACAAACCACTGTAACACCAACATCTAATAACAATATTATAAATCTATAACTGAGAGAAACTCTCTCTTTATTTCACTCTCCAAAAAATAACTAAGAAAAAATCTCTCCTTTTTTCACTCCCTAAATTTAATACAAATAAATCATTTAATTTTTTCTCTACAACCCAAATTGAAAAGCAATAAAAAAGGAATAAAAAATATTAAACGGAAACATTTTCTCTCCAACCCAAATTGAAAAGTATGTACCTAATAATAATATTATAAATTTGTAATTGAGAGAAATTCTTTCTTTATTTTACTCCTCAAAAGATAATCGAGAAAAAATCTCTCCTTTTTTTACTCACTAAATTTAATGCAAACAAAATTTTTTCATTGTAAAAATTGATTCATTGAAAATTTTCTCTCCAACACAAATCAAAAAGCAATCAAAAAAAGAAGCAAAAATTTTAAACAGAAAAAGTACAACTACAGTCACCAGATATACAACTATGATACAACCATCTTCATAATGTTTTTCAGCCATTTTACTACTCATAATGTTTTCCAGTCGTTTCACCCAGTAGAATAAAAGGGCAAAACAAAAAAAAAAAATAAAACAAATTCACACAAAGAGAAAATCAGAAGAATTACAAGAGTAGAGATATCGATATATTACCCTCCGGCGGCTCGAGATGATGGCACAAAATTCAATCATCCACCAGATAAAAAATTGATTGATTGAATTTTTTCTCTCCAACTCATATCAAAAAATAATTAAAAAAAGAATAAAAAATATTAAATGGAAAAGATACAATCACAGCCATAGGAGATAAAACCATGAGACAACCAATCTCCGGTTGATATGACCGATTTCTTTCTTTAATTTATCAATTTTGATTTGCATCGAATATTTTGCACCAAATATGGAAAATTAAATAGGAAAACGTCAATTACGCTTAATTTCTATCTCCGAATATGGATTAAGTGACTGAATATGGAAGATAGTGACAAGTACTACAATATTTCATTTACAATCATCGATTCTGCTCTTTTTTTTATTTTTTCTTAATGGAAGTTTCCCTAATTGACATGAATTAGGGGTAATAGAAAGGAAGAAAATTAATATAAATTTAATGCCAAATTTTCATTCAATTTTGTTCATGCCTAAGTAATCTTATAGGTATAGCTCTTTGACTTACATATAAACATAAACAAAATAAGCACTTGAACATTTGAATTACTATTTTAAAATAAATCATGCCCAAAAACTTTTTTTTTTAAAGAAAGGAATTTTATAAAAAAAAGTATTTGCATATAATTTTTTTGGGTTGACTGAATATGGAATCAATAAATTAATACCAAAAACTCCATGGTTCAAAATTGTTTCTTTTATTATTTTGGAAGGCGCCAAAATAGCCACAAAAGGTGAGAAAATGAGGACATTAAATGTTAACATATGCAATTAAGGTCGAATTAATGACAATAATTAGGCAGCAATAATAATATTATGAAATTGAATTATTTTATGGTAATAATTCAAATAAAAATTTACCCTTGCTCAAAAAAGTTATAATTGTTATCATTTGTAACTATTGTCAGTAATCGTAATGAAATAATTATTTCAAAGTAATTAATTGTGTTGCCATTAAGGCCAAATAATTGCCATTGTTGCTATCATAACAACAATATTGTAACATTTATGTACATAGTACCCTATTAAATGTCATTTTATAGTTAATGACAAATTTGAGTGTTGAATACAACGGTAGCACCACAAAGGCCCAAGCATAAAGCCCATAAAAAGACACACAAAGACACAAAAAGAATGATAATGGCTGAAAATATTCCTAAATTAATGTATTCTTAATTGGTAATTGCTATAAAATTCAAATTAACTATCATGGTTGGAATATTTGGGTGGAAAGAAACCTGTTTCTTTCCCATTTTGAATTATCAATGTTAATGATGACATGAAAATTAGCATATTTCACACCCGTTACTCCATGATTATATTCGTAAAATTGATATTCAAATTTAACTCTTATTCTCCTTAAATTGCATGTCATATTATTGACATAATTGTGTTATCACATATTATTATATAATTAATGCATTAAATTATTCTGTTACTATATATGACTATTGCAGTTGTTAGAGCAATTAATGCACTTGCATATTTCTTATTATTTTTTCCACAAAAAAATCGGCTTCCTTATGTATAACTATATATGTTTTTTTTTTATTTTTAATCAAATAACTATATATGTTATTCGATGGCAATCAATGACTTTTAAGTCCTATCGTTGTGAGAAAACTACTCCAAAAAATAAGGGCAAAATAAATGAAATACAATTATAACAATTAATAACTAACATACACGTTAAATTCCCATTTACTAACATGTAGTAATTATACCCTTTTTTATTGTCTTTCATAAATTAAAATTATTACTAAAGATTTCGATTGACACTAATTTTGCCAAGGTAATTTTTTTTAGCATCTCCCTAACTTTTAATTTTTTTTTTCTATTGGTGGTTCTACGTAAAATTTTTTTGATTTCTATGTTGTATTTGCAAATAGGGTTTCTTACGAGCACTTTGTTGTTGGGACTTATCACTGGTATTTTGCTCGATTAATTTATGTATGTTTTCCTATTTTTATTTCTTAATTAATGGCTAAATCTAGGGTTTGGGAACAAGGTTTTCATCTATAATTTGACTACTCAGACCTAATTGGAAAAAAAAATTGTGTCTAGATATGTTGACTTCACCTTTTTTTTTTTTTTAGTATAGATATGTAGACTTTACCTTGATTGATTACATATGGGGATTCAAGAATTTGACGCTTTATGGGAAAATGGAGATAAAATTTATTTGGTGTGCTTTTTTTTTTTTTTAAATTGCGACTATTCTTGAGTACGATACAAAACTGTATTATCATCAGTTCTTAACAACGCTTGGAGATTGGGAAACTATGTTCGAGAAAACCCTATGTTAAGGATTCGACATTATAATAAATCATTAAATTAGTTGGTGGAACAAAGAAAAAGAAAAATGGTGATGAAGATATTGCTGTTCTTTTGTCATCAGTTGGAATTTTAGGCAATTTTATTGTTGCATGTAGGAGTAATACACCTTTTTCTCTTAACTTATAACATCATTTCTCTAAATTGAATGCATAATCCCAATGAAATAATGAAGAGCATAGCTTACATTGTCAAATATATGTCACACGTGGGGGAATTAAGCTCTTCAATGATGTTCTCATTTTCTATGCTAGGTCAAGTATGATTTTCATGCTCCAAGGTATCACCAGACATATATGTGTGTGTATGTGCGTGTGTTCTTAGCCTTGGGAGGAAAAAGCAGTACACTATCTCTTTTTTTTTTTTTTGGATGGTAAACTATGATGAGATGTTCCGCGACCCCTTTTGCTCATCTAAGCATCCTATTCACCTGCAAATTGCCTTTTTCTATTCACCTTGGTCTAATATTATCAATAAGATGGTTAATGTACATTCATGATCATGACCTGATTTTTGAAAATTTTTTTAAAATAAGATGTCTTCTTTATCATTCTCTCACCATAGTAGCAATCAAAAAAAAATTTAATTGATAATTAAACAGTATTTTGTTCACTAATTTATGATTCAAGAAGCACATACAAAAATAAAAGACCAACATTGCTAGAAAAAATATTTATAAAATTTAAAGAAACAGTAAAAAATTCATTTGAAAGTCATACAAATAGTGTGTGTATATAATAGAAAGATAGCTTTCAAGATCTTTTTAAGGAACCAAAAATAATGACATGTAACTTTATAAATTTCAAAGTTATTAGCAATTTACACATGAGCGATGGGGCGATATGGTTGCACAAAAAATTTATTGCCATGACACTGCTAATTTACACATTTTCCAACCCAAGGTCGAAATCCGTACTTGTTTCACCTGCCCGACCATTGAGGCCAATGAACTTTGGGTTTTTTATTTGAGGGCGACTACGCAGCTGAACTAAAATGAGCCACCAGCGCCACACGGACAGGTGGCAGGCCATTGGAGCTCAGGCATGCGGAGGGTATTTTTTGTCACTTCCTGTAGTAAAGGCTACAATGGTCATTGACTACAAAGGGTTATAATAGGGATTTGGCAGAGAGAACCGAAATTAAAATGTAAAAAACAAAATCCCTAATTTCCTTCTTACAGTTCTCCAGCTTCTGGCCATCTCTCTGCCTTCCTCGTTTCAATTTTGTCGGCTAAACTCAGCCTTGGTTGGTTTCATTTGAAGATTAATTGGTTTAATTGTTGGGGGAGGGGTTTGGAGCAGTTATGAAATTAGGGAGCTGTATCTGAAATTGAGAGAAGAAGGTGATTTGGCTACATTCTGCCTTAGTTGGTGTCGTTGAAAGATAAATTAGTTTAATTGTTGGAGGGGGGTTTGCATGGGTTAGAGAAATTAGGGAGCTGTATCCGAAATTGAGAGAAGAAGGTGAAGAAGAAGAGACAAACGCATAGAGAAGGAGAAAAGGGCCGAATGAGCCAATTTTAATTTTGTTAAGGTAATTCCTTTTTATTTTTTAAAGAAATCCTATGTTATTAATTATGGGATTTGTGTTATCCCCAATTTTTATTCTCTTTCTTCTATAAATTTTATTTGTTGTTTTCATTTGTTATGTTTGCACGAAGAACGAAATGATTAAGGCATGGGAACAACATGACAATGTGATAAGCATAGGTCGATTAGATTAGAAACTCTGTCTTATTATTCCTGTTTCCCAAAACGTGAATTGGGTCTCACAAGCATCCAAATAATTTGATTATTAGAGGAGGGTTGTGCATACATTTGAATGTGAGGGAGTTGTGCAGATAAGGTGGGAAGGCATTGGAGATTTGAGGGAGGGGTCCAAGTAATTCAACACTTGGAGCAATGTTATGATTGAAGTGTACTGCTGGGCCTGTTGACAATTTGACAATTAGAGAAGAGGCGAAGGAGAGAGACGTATATAGAGGGAGAGGAAAGCAAGAAGGGAGCTGAAGAAAGTATAATTTTTCAAGGTAATTTTGAATTGCTTTGTTAATAAAGAACTCTAGGTTATTGATTTATTTATCAGTTACATGTCCCACTTTTTTGCTGTGTTTTTTTTTTTTTTGGTGGTTGTAGTCAATTTTATTTAGTCGATCAGTCCCGGGTGTGTCAATTGTTCTAATAAACCACGATAGGTTCAGATAATGTTGATGCCGAATTATTTGTTTCCTAATTCAAAACTGTAATACAAGTTTACTAAAATAGCACAGAATCACAAAACACTGCCCAGTGTGCAAAAGTAACTTACTATGGAGAACAAAAGGTGAAATATGCCCAGACACCCTCTAAAGTACTATAGCAAGCTTAATAGACATGGCCTAAAAATAGCTTTAAAACAAGACTCCCTGAAGAATTTGATACTAGGCTGGCAATCCATATGATAACATTCTGTCCAAATTGATATCCGGTTTTATTTAACGTGAAACTACTATATTGTAGATAATCTGCCATCATTTGATTGTCTCGACGTCGTTTTCCCTTTTCATTTTTTTCATGTTCCTTACTTTCAAACTGTTTCAAACATTCTCTTTAAGACTTTCTTCATCCTTGCTGCACAACTCTGTCCTTTCGTGCAAAGCCACTTGTTTGTTTTTTCTTCATGTGGACATTCCCGTTGGCATCTCTCTCTCTCTCTCTCTTCCCCCATCCTTTTTTTGCCTTGTAGTTTATGTAAGGCTAGAATGAGTATTTGGAACTTAAATAACAAGTGCATGGTCAGGGTAGAGTTTGTTTAGCATTCAGGAGAAGTTGTTCATAATGACTTTTCCTCCTCTATTTCTACTTTTAGTTAAGTACATTGAAAAAAAAATAGAAAAGAGAAAGCTAATGAGGATAATGCAAAAGAAGATGGAAGTATAATAAAGAACCCAAAACCGAAAAGAGATTGACAGTCAAGGTCATGCAGCACATGCAAACAAGTAGGTAAGGTAAAAGAGGTCATGAGGCATGCATAAACAAGTGCATATGGTCTATCAACTCCACATCATCATATAATTGGCAAACACTATGAATTTGGAGACAATATAAATAAAATGGCTAAAGATCAAATACTTCACTATCATTCCAATGGCCCTCTAATTTTATATTTTCTTTTTTAGTGAAGTGGTAGACTAACTAAAAAAGTTAATCTTAAAACAAAAAAACTAGAAATGGGAGATAAGAATTACTTTATGCATTAGTAGTAGATCTTTTGACGCGTTACTAGAAAGATCAGACTAACGAGAAGCTATTAAGGCCCTTTTTGTTATAGTCTTTTTTGGTAATTCCCTTTTTTATTTGTTTTCTGCCATCTTCATGTTGATTAAGCTGATAAATTAAATATTCAGCGGCACCAGGCCTATAGTCACCATCAAAGTGTGGTAACCTAGCTGCTGTCACCTTTGCCTTGCATTCCCCAGTAGATACAAAGAAATGATCACACAAATTAGTGAGGTCAACAACAATATTTTCTTTGGCGGCCTTTTGTAACATTGAACAAAAACTCAAAACTCTTTTAGGCAAATACGGGTGACATTTGCAGAATAAGTATCATATAGTAGGTGGAAATAGAACAATGTGAGTGTGAATAATGAAAGAATATGCTAAGATATTGGAAACTTTGGCTTCAAGTATTTAACATAATTCTGAAATGGCGTTTGATTGAAGGAAAATTGTGTCATTTGTGCTAGAGCAGTGGAGACCAATAGAAGAATTTAGAACACTAGATTGGTTAATTAAGGAATACGAGAAGAAAATTATATATCTTTGTCCTAGTATTGTTGAAATTTTCTTACCAAATAGTTTATTTAGTAGCCAATGAAATAATACTTGTATCAATTTCTAGACACTGCTTTAACATTTGTTATCGATGGGTGTAGTTGCATATAGTTTTAATCTACGATCACTTGCTTGGAGTCCCGTATCCACGTATGGCCCTTCTGATTCAGGTATTTAGAAACGAAGCTACTAACAGTATGGAGTGCTTAAATACAGGGTTAAATATCATGTCTCATAGTGGAAGATCAACAGTGGGAGGAAGCAGCGTTTGTGATAAGATAGAAGGCAATACAGGGAAGCGTAGGAGGAACTGCATTGTAAGTTTATATAGGACTGACATTGAGTATTTCATGAAAGTGATATAATTGATGTTGTAGCTAATAAAAATTTTGCTTGCATAAAGACAATTAACAAATGCTTTCTATTGCAGTTGTCAAATACTCGATGCACAACTGAGAGACTGTTGTCTGTGCTGGAAATGATGACTGAAATGCAAAGAAAATGGATTGTGAAAATGGGATTTGGTGAATTGTTTAGAACTGATAACATTAGGGTGGATCACCGTTTGATTGAGTGGTTGTTTAATAGATTTGATCCAGAGTCACGATCTCTAAAGATAAGGGACTCGATGGAGAAACAAATTAACGATGAGGATGTTGGATGGATTCTTGGTATACCCACTGGTTCATTGACTGTTCCATCGAAATATAGTAAAGGACAATTGACAGACATAGAGGCAATGTTTGAGGGAAAGAGTGGCATATCTGATCAAGAGCTGTATGTGTACATGAATGATGCGAGTTCTGAATTAGCATTCAAGCAGAGATGCTTATTGTTTATCTTGGGCGCTTTTTTGGGCCCGACAATGTCACCAGGTATTACAAAGAAGCACATGGGAGCTTTGGTAGCTGCTGAACGTGGTGATGACTATCATTGGGGCATTTATGTCTTGGAATGCTTAAGAGATGCAGGAAGGAAGTTTAAAGCGTCAGTAGAGAAGGGAAAGAAAGCATCAGGTGTCGCTGGATGTCCTTTCATACTCCTGGTAAGTTACTGATGAAGCACAAGTAATTTTTAAAAAATAAAGAAGTTGGATAGCTGAGGTTTTAATATTGCTGTTTGAAATGTGCAGTTGTTTTATCTTGATCACATTGACATTGGTCGTGCATTGCACTGGAATAAGGGACCTCGAATTATGGCTTGGGATAGTGAGTTAGTCGAATATGCATTGAAAGAGGACACACGATGCTGGAAGGAATTTGGAAAAGCAAGGGTAATAGTTATTTTCTGAATGCCATAGATGTATCTAAAGTGATGACATAAGGAAAGGCCACTAATATGTACTATTCGTGACAGGTTATTGACATAACTTATGGAAAGACACACCCACAAGAGTCTGGGAAGAAATGGGAAGATGAAAGGGTTGAACGATTGAATGATGAACTTCCGACCATGATAAGTAATAGTGTTGAACTATAATGGCTGGTATTTTTTTCATCAGGGCATGCTTAATTACTAATGTTATTAATTTGCTTTTGTTTGGTGAAGGAAAGGTGAGGGCAGCGAAGAATGAAGGACCAGAGAAGTAGGTTCAGTTCAGCTAGATGCAGTCTTACAATAAAGAGTGAAGTTCCTCGACAGGAAGAGATTCCTGCAAGTGACTATGGAGTAGGTGGGTTTGGTGAACAAGGAGAGGGCAGGCCTACCACTCCTCCAGCCTCTGATGTTGGTGAGGACGCAACGGATGTGGAGATTGCCAAAGAATCAAGCAAGGGGTTCATAGCTCTGACATTGTGTTCCACTGCTAGTGTAGAGCATGGAGGCATGGAGTCTGATTATGTGTCCTCGCTATTCTATTTGCATCCTCAATTTGAGCAGCAATATGCTACATTTGGGCCCGAACACTTGTCCAATGTTGTTTCCCAGTTGGGTGCAACAGAAAGGGCAAGGTTTGTAGGTGGCCAGATGGGGTCTTCGTTTGCCTTTGATACCGAGCGATGGGAAATGGTGGTATCTGATGGAAGAAGGGCGGTTGAGGAGAACGAGAATGAGCAAAAACAGTAGGTGGAACATGACGAGGAGGAGGTAGGGGCACAGAATGAAGAACCCTTAGCTATTCATCCAATAAGTACAGTGCAGTCAACGTGGCAGTACCCACCTATTGACTTGGATCCTTTGAGGTCATGGAAAAAACTTGGAGTGGGCTCTACCAAGAATAAGCAAGCAAAGTGTGTAGCAATAGTTGTGGGCAGTGAGCGACGGTTTTCGAAGCTTGCACAAAATGCAAAGTCTCTGTATGTGAACACGATCGCTTTGACAAGGCAGAGGAGCAGCAGCGAAGATGCAAAACTTGTGAAATTTATTCAAAAAGGGGGTCGATCAAGGCGAAATAAGTAAGTGCTTTAAGATGTCCACAATGGTTTTTTTTTACTTTATATAGTTATATGTCCATTTGCAGAACCTTGTGTGCTAAGTAAAGAGGGTTTCATCATGGCTGACAGTGATGCATATCAAAAGTATGTTGTGGTTGAAGATAAATTCATCACAAAGATGCAACTCCAAGATATATTGGCAGCGAAGGGTGATGTTGATTTAGGGGTTAGTGACGTGTGAATGTGCTGATTTAAATATAATTTGGATGTTACTCTAGTGGGAGGGTTACTTTTCCAAGTCTAATGCAACTGAATTGTGGATGTAGTTTGTTACCGTTGCAGTGTGGTTGCTAATGAAGGACTCCATGGCTAACCGGAAGAAGAAGCATTCCTACATTATGAATCCACTTTTCTCGGTTGTATTATACCAATGCCTCCTTCTGGTTGGACTTTGTCTTTTAAGTAATACTCTATATATACTTAGTCTTTTCATGTGCAGGTTCATATTAGCGAAGCACATGAAGCATCAGCTGTTGTTGGTCGCACATCTAAAAGGAAAGGGAAAGCAAAAGCAAATGAGGCTAAGGTTGAGGCTCTACAACAGCACATACAAACTTGGCCGAGGCAGTTTTCGGATTGGGTCGGGGAAGAGATTGACTTGTCTACATGTGACAACGTGAGTTGATAAATATTTGGTATTTTGAGATTTTGATGCTTTTGGTCCCACCATTGCCTAGCACTGACCATATAACCAGGCACCCTGCATATAATAGCATCCATATAGCTACTTGTCTCACATATAGTTATCCTTTGCTTGCAGTTCTTTTTCTCGATATTGCATAACCAACATTGGTCAGCCATATGTATTGCAATCTGAGATAGAAAGATCATTGTTTTTGACTCATTGCACACAGTTGGTTCCCAGAGCAGCATGTAGTGTTGAGTATGATGGTAAGTTGTTTCATTGGTACACCCTTGTTTATTACTTCCCTGCTTACTGGCAACATACATAGACTGATGCTGCAAACATATCCTCTAGTTTATTCTAATATTTATATCGAACTTGAAGGACGTTTGCTCAATTGGAGTTGTTTTTGTGCTAGCCCAAGTAAATCATTTCCCTTCTCATCATGGTCAACCACTTATTTAGCTTACACCGGTTTTTGCGTTCCCACTGTCATTACTACTTAGAAGTGAGATAGGTGATTGGCTGAAGTGAGTGAATAAAATTGAAATTGAGTAATTAATTGAATTTGAGTTTCAATTATGATTATTACTCTGCTTAATATGAAAATCTCAAAATATTCCTAGATTAAAGAATAGATGATTTAGTCAATGTAAGACTCTTCTACTATACCTAAAATTAAGCAAACGTCCTCACATAAGAAAAATCGATGAGGCAGCTGAAAAAGAATAACTAAGTTTTCATTCAATTTCACAAATTTACATTTATTAACATATAAACTGCACATTACGAGAGTTTTATTCATATATAAATAATCATAATGTAAATTGAATAAATTATAACATATGTTAAATCTTAATTGAGTAAATTAAGTTTCTAGTTGTAGATTACACGAGCATTCAAAGAAAAATCATATTTCTTAATTTTTTTTTCATATACTAATCGATTTTCCCTTTTTAAATTTACTAAATTTATTAGTAAATTAAATATTTTGCTCTTTTATTTAAACAATGCCACGTTATCAATATTGATGACATGACATGTTGAGTCATCTCACTTTTAATGGTGTGGCACCAGAAGCAAACTTAACGACAAAATTGATGGATAAACTAAATTAGGCTGATGAACAAAATATTTATGGATGAATTTAAAAAGGAAAAGACTTTATGGAATCCCATGCCTAATAAAAGAGTAACGCTTTTAGGACTATTATTTTACCACCTTACTTTATTAATTTTAATTTTATTCTTCACTTTAATAAAATAAAGGAGCTTGAAAGAAGTTATCTAGATAAATAACATTATTGAAAATTTAAAAAAAATTATGCTAAATTATATTTTTAGTTTTGATATAAAATAATTACATAGTATTTAATTAATTAATGTGTTTTTTAATTAAAAAAAGGTCGAAAGTTCATAAAAGTAGAACGTAATAAAATTTGAAGGTAAGGATCACTGGCCGTCTTTTTTGGCTACTCAATGTTGGGAGGTCTGGAAATGGAGAAATGATCAGGGTTTTCGGGGAAGAGCTTCTAGTACTATTCGAGAGGTTTCAGCATGCAGCAATATTTAACTTATAGCCGAGTTTTTTTTGTGGAAGTTGCAAATACGCTCTTAAGAGGTCGTATAGTGGAGTGCGTTGGAGGCCACCAGAGGGAGACTATATGAAGCTCAACACGGATGGGTCTGTGTGAGAGAATTCTGGACTAGTTGTTGGTCCCAAAAAGTATCCACGAGGGGGGTGAATTGGGTAGTCGAAAGACACAATTTTAAAAATAACAAGCATGGAATATAAACACGATAATGGAGTATGATGCAATAGGTAAATAAAAATTTAAATGAGTATATTAAGAAAGTAAAATGATTATAGATAATTAATATGAGAGCACGAATAAAAAGGGAGGTAGAACTTGATAATACGAACAGGAAAGAAGATTAATCTTAATAAAATTGTGTGGTGTGTGCGTAATAACAAAAATAAAAAAATAGCAAGACGCAACAATTTATAAAGTTCGGAACTCCTGTTCCTGCGTCCTCTCTCCCCAAGGCCTTTTGCCTTGAGAATTTTCAATTCACTATAGAACTCCCTAACCGTGAGGAGAATAATTACACCACAAGATCTACGAGTTTTTTTTACAACACACACGAGATATACCTCTCTTACTCTTATTTTTCTTTTTTATTATAACTTCACACACTCACAAAAAAATGAATCACTCACTTAATCATTCTTTTTCTTTCTCACTAGACAATTATATAAACAAAAAAATTTCAAGAGCATTCACATTATAATTCTCAATGGAGTTTTCTCTCGGTGATATAGTCTTTGGTGAAGTATTGTACACCTATTTATAGGTGCAAAGATGAAGAGCCATTGGTGCAGCATTTATGGGGAAAATCAAATGAGTTGGCAAGAATCAATTGGAGTTAAGGCACACGACTTACATTCTGTTGGCATTCACAAATATAGAAGGTTTTCAATTAGCTGTTGGTGACTGAATTAAGTGTGCTGGCAAGATTTTTGGGTACACGACTAGCATGGATTTGGCAATTTAGTGTTGACCTCTTGCATGAATGTTTTTGGGCAACAACATGACTTGATTTTCTGATTAAATGTTTACTTCTTGATATCCACATGGCTTCCAACACATGATTGATTTGCAAGATTGAGAGTTTAATTGGTTGCATGGCTGGATGATTGACCTTATGCATGGCTGAAATAAATATGCATGGCTGGATGATTGACTGATGATGATGATCCTCATGGCTAGCAAGAAATCAACGTGATTGAAGCATGGTTGGTGTCCATGATTGTGTTTCATGATTCTTGTATAATTTGATTGATGATGATCATCTTTGGCTGACAAGCATCAACATGATTGGGTGTCCATGATTTGTTCTATAATAATTGCATAATCAAAGGTTCTTTCCATTCAGTTCATACAAGATGAGAGTTTTAGCACGTCTTCCTCAAGGCATTCAATTATGGTATGATTGAAATGTACCTAGTGATTTATAAAGAGATTTGAAATGGTCAATCACCAAGCACTGCTTGATTGATTTTGATTCCCATATTCATCATCAAGCTGTCAAAATATGCTAACTAAAAATTGTTGTAATTAAGGCATAAGGACATGGTATAATAAATTTGTTGAGTCATCAAAATAGAGCACATGATCAATATTCTCTTCCTTTTTGATGACGACAACTTGAATATCAGCTCCCCCTTAATTAATGCATTAAAAAAATAAGAAAAGCAATCTAATTAGTTTAATTAATATAAAGGAATTTATTTAAATAAAGTAACATGCGAACAATAAAAGAAAAAGAAAAAACATTAAATATAGAGTGAAAAGATAAAGACCATGCTAGAGGACACATAGA
Organism: Carallia pectinifolia; assembly: GCA_037832335.1. Classification (NCBI taxonomy): domain Eukaryota; kingdom Viridiplantae; phylum Streptophyta; class Magnoliopsida; order Malpighiales; family Rhizophoraceae; genus Carallia; species Carallia pectinifolia. Next base: position 16,311,869 of record CM075445.1, read on the forward strand.
CAACCACAGAGCCCAAGACCTAGACATAGAATGGAAAGACAATGATCATGCTATTAGATGACGAAAGACGATAAAAAGACGACATCACAAAAGAATTAATCATTATTTTCTCCTCTTTTGTCGTCAGCGAAAAAAGGAGCATGTAAAATCAATTATCTTTCGTTTTTTTTGTTTTTTTGATAAAGGAGGCAAACTCCACTTGAATTTGGTTTTGCACAGTGAGGATTTCATCCATGGCCTCTCAAAGCATAGCTATGTCTTCTTGTAGGGAGTGGATGACATAACCCAAATTGGTCAGTTCACGATTGATCTTGGACGCCATAAGAGTTTGTTTCATCCAAATAATTTGCGAACAACAACTACTTGCAGCGAGGGATTCGGTTTCAACTATGGAAAGTGCTACACAATTTTATGTTTTTACTCGACCATGAGACTAAGCATTTTATAAAAGTTGGCAAGTACCGATGATACCTTTTCTATCAAGTGTATTACTAGTCCAATCCGAGTCTGAATAACTGACAAGATCAAATGACTCACTTCTAGGACACCATAGGCCTAAACAGGTAGTCCCTTTGATATACTAAAGTATCATTTTTAATGCAACTAAATGAGACTTTTTAGGTGATGATTGAAAACATGCACACAAACATACTGCAAATATAATATCAGGCCTACTAGTAGTAAGGTAAAGAAGGCTTCCAATCATATCTCAGTATAGTTTTTCATCTACTTTTTTACCGTTTTCGTGCTTATCAAGCTTAATGGAGGTTTGCATCAGAGTTCCACAAGGCTTTGAATCCTCAATTCCAAACTTCTTTAAAATTTCTTTCACATATTTAGTTTGACTAATGAGAATTTCATCCTTATTTTACTTGATTTGTAGGCTTAGGAAGAAACTAAGTTCTTCCATCATGCTTATTTCGAATTCCTTCTCCATTTGAGAAGCAAATTTCTTACATAAACAGTCATTAGTGGCGCCAAAAATAATATCATCCATATAAATTTATACGATTAATAAATGTTTACCTCTTTTTTTGTGAACAACGTGATCTCTACTTTACCTTTTGAGAATCCTTTCTCTATAAAAGTGAGCTAAGTTGCTCGTAACAAGCTAAAATGAGCTAAGTTGCTCGTAACAAGCTCGAGGAGCTTGTTTTGAACCATATAAGGCTTTAGAAAGCTAAAAAATATGGTTTGGAGATTTCATGCTTTTAAAGCCTGAGGGTTACTTAATGTACACTTCTTCAACAATATAACCGTTAAGAAAAGCACTTTTTACATCCATTTGATATAAAATAAAATTCATATAAGATGCATATGCAAGCAAGATGCAAATGGCTTCCAATTTAGCCACAAATGCAAAGGTCTCATCGTAATCTATCCATTCTTCTTGATTGTACCCCTTGGCTACTAATCTTGCTTTGTTTTTCACTATTTTTCCACTCTCATCTAATTTGGTTTAAAACACCTATTTGGTACCTATGATAGGATAATTGCCAGGTCTTGGAACGAAGGTCCACACTTGATTTTTCTCGAATTGTTTCAACTTATCCTCCATAGCATACACCCAGTGCTCATCACTTAATGCATTTTCTACATTTTTAGGCTCTATTTGAGAAATGAGCGCAAAGTTAGTGTTCGTGTTCCTAGATGATGATCTAGTTCTAAGGGGGTCAGAAACATTACTAATAATTTGATATTGAAATGATTTACTGACATGTTTCCATTCTCTTGGCAATTAATTAATAACATTTTCCAAGCTTGCTGAATTTTCAAAGTTGGAAGTGCTAGCTTCAGGTTCATCAATTTCAGTGCTAGGAACATCTTTTTATACTTCCTCACTGGTTGCATTACTTGAGTTCATTTCCTTGTTGATACCTGCATCATCTAAACAATTTTCTTTTATCAGGTTAAAGGGGTTTATTTCATCAAAATTGATATGCATAGACTCTTCTACTACTAATGATCTTTTATTAAAAACTCTATATGCTTTACTAGTAGAAGAATATCCTAGGAAGATACCTTTATCGGTCTTAGAATCAAAATTTTCAAGATTTTCTTTGGTGTTTAAAATAAAACACTTGCATCCAAACACCTTGAAATAATTGATTCGTGGCTTTCTCCAATTCCAAAGTTCTTAGGGGGACTTTTTGAGTAAAAAATGGATTAGAACTTGATTTGAGACATAACAGGCCACATGAATAGTTTCGGCCCAAAAATATTTGGGCAAGCTAAACTCATTGAGCATAGCTTGAGCCATCTCTTGTAAGGTTCTATTTTTGCGTTCGGCTACCCCATTTTGTTGAGGCATTTTCGAAGCTGAAAAATTATGAGAATTTTTTTGAGCGTCGCAGAATTTTTTGAAACTTTCATTTGCAAATTCTCCCCCGTGATCACTTCTAATTGAAGTGATGAGGCATCCTTTCTCAACTTGCAACTGCTTTCATAGCTTTTCAAAGGCTTTAAATGTCTCGTCCTTATGAGCAAGAAACAAAACCCATGCAAATCTAATATAGTCATCTGCTATAATAAATCTATAATGTTTACCGCCCAATGTAGAGACTCTAGATGGGCAAAAAGATCCATATGCAATAATTGAAGAGGTTTGGAGGTGGACAATAACTTTTTACTCTTAAAAGAGCTTTTCACTTGTTTCTCCATTTGGCAAGCATCACATAGTTTGTCATTCTCGAATTTAAGCTTCGATAATCCATCCACGAGGTCATGTTTGTTTAATTTGGATAATTGTTTCATAGTTGCATGTCCCAAGCGTCTATGCCATATCCACGATTCTTCATTTATAAAGGCAAAAAACTTAACATTTTGGTTAGAAAAAGAGTAAAAATTAATAACATATACATTTTCACATCTATTGGCAACAATAATGTCTCATTTGTTTTGGAATTTGAAACAACACAAGAACTGGGCTCAAATGAGACTTTGTATCCGCTATCACAAAGTTGAATAATGTTGAGTAAATTATCTTTTAGACCATCGACTAGATATACATTATCAATGGTTGTAGAGTTTTCCTCACCGACTTTTCCAATGCTAATTATTTTACCTTTGGAATTATCTCGAAATGTTACCTTGTGCCCATCAATGGTTTTGAGTGAAAGGAAATGTTCGACATTACTGGCCATATGTCTAGAACATCCACTGTCTAAGTACCACTTGTTTTTCTTCAACCGGCTTTTCAAATGTAACTACATAAAATTTTTCTAATTTTAGGTATCTAAATTTGTTTGAGTTCTTTCGGGTTAGTTTTAGTGCGTTTCGCACTCCTGTAAGAATTCGTCATGCCATGCATGCCTCTAATATTACAAGCATGAATTATATGACCAAAATCACTACAATAATGACATCGAACACGATATTGCTCTTGAGAGAATGAGTGTCTACAAGATGCTGAAATAAAGTTATGCATATGAGGCTTGTATGTATAGGAAGATGCTCTAGATGAATTATAAATTGGTGTTTTTTGTAATGAAAGATCATGCCACGATGGTTGTGTATTATGATGTCGTGATGAATAAGCATACATAACTGCATGATTGTTACTCTTAAAAGTGGATGCTTGTGCATTCATATTAGCAGCCTTGGTTTGGGTTTTATGTGAGCGAAACCCAATCCAGTTTTATCATTGAGTGGCCTTTGATATCCAATCAATGAATCAAGTTTTTTTTTTTTCGCTTAACAAACTTTAAAAGGGAAATTCAGAGATCTTCATTTTCTTTCTTAAGGTAAAGATTTTTCTCCTTTAACTTGTTTAAAGCAATATTGTGAGCTTTTTGCAAATCTTCACTTTCATTTTTAAGTGATTCATTTTCGCGTTTTAGGTTCTCATTCTTGATTTTCATTGTTCTGAAGCAAGCATTGAGATCACTAAATTTGGTTGCTTGTTTAAACATTTCTTTATTCATACATTCAAGCATATTCATCATATCATCATCACACGAGTCACATTCAGAACTTACCTTACTGTCTTTTCCCATGAAGCACATGTAACTGGCTTCGTCATCAGATGTCTCGTCGTCTGAGTCGCTGGAATCATCCTAAGTAACTTTGTAAGTTTTCTTGGTTGCTTTCTTCTTTCCTTTTTTTCTTAGTTGGACAATTGATTGCAATATGTCCGGGTTTGTCACATTCGTAATAAACAAGCTCTTTCTTTTGACTTTTGCTTTTGGGGGAACGCTTGAGTGGTTTTCGGCCAAATTATTTTTTCGTTCACAAAAATTTTAATAACTTTCGTGCAAGTATCACAAACTCTTCTTGGTCTCGCTCGTTGAATGAGCAATCATCATTGTCTTCTTCACCATCATTCTCTACTTCTTTTCTAGTTGAGGTAGAGGATTTAAACGCCACGCCTTGCTTTTTCTCTCCGTAGTTCTCTTTTTGTATGTCATCTCGTAAATGAGTAGTAAACCCACCAATTCATTCAACTGCAAGGTATTTAAATTCTTTGATTCTGAGATTACAACAGCTTTTGTATCCCATGACTTATAAAGGGATTTTAGTAATTTTTTTACGAGCTCTATATTATCAAAGTTTTTTCTAAAATTTCTTAAAGAATTAACAATTTTAATAAATCTGGAACATATACCCGTAATATTTTCATTATTTTTCGTTTCAAATAATTCATAGTCACGCATAACAATATTAATCTTACTGTCCTTGACTCAGGTAGTTCCCTCATACGTCACAATAAGAGTATCCCATATTTCTTTTACTGACTGATACGAAGAGATACGACTATATTCCTCAGGAGTCAAGGCACAATAAAACAAGTATTTGACTTTTGAATTAGTGTATTGAATTTTGGCTTCTTCGGGAGTGTACTCATTTTCGGGTTTGTCAACAATGACTCCATTTTTGGTTTTAGTGATTCTTTTAGGACTTTGAGAGATAACTAGCCAAACAGTAGGATTATAACTTTGAAGATACATGGTCATTTTCTTTTTCCAATAGCTAAAGTTTATGCCATAAAGAATAGGAGGTTTAAAGGGATTACCACCCTCGGAGTGGCACATTGGTTGAAGGGAAGCGATAGATTGACTCTCGGTGGTGAAACCAGTAATTTAGAGACCGAACTCTAATACCAAATGTTGGTCTCAAAATATACCCAAGATGGGGTGAATTGAGTAGTCGAAAGACACAATATTAAAAATAGCAAGCGCAAAAAATAAACATGATAATAAAGTATGATGCAATAGGTAAATAAAAATTTAAATGAGTATACTAATAAAGTAAAATGACTGTAAATAATTAATATGAGAGCATGAATAAAAAGTAAAGTAGAACTTGATAATATGAACAATAAGAAAGATTAAGTTTAATAAAATTGTGTGGTGTGTGTGTGTAATAACAAAAATAAAAAAAAAATAGCGAGATACAACAATTTATAGAGGTTTGGAACTCTTATTCCTACGTACTCTTCCCAAGGTCTTTCGGCTTGAGAATTTTCAATTTACTATTAAACTCCTCAACCGGAAGGAGAATAATTACACTAAAAAGTCCACGACCTTTTTACAACACACATAAGATAGACTTCTCTTACTCTTATTTTTCTTTTCTATTATAATTTGACACACTTACAAAAAAAATGGATCACTTACTTAATCACTCTTTTTCTTTCTCACTAGACAACTATATAAATAAAAAATTTCAAAAGCATCACACTATAATTCTCAATGGAGCTTTCTCTCGGTGATATAGTCTTCGGTGAAGCATTGTACACCGATTTATAGGTGTAGAGATGAAGGGCTGTTGGTGCAACATTTATGGGGAAAAGCAAATGAGTTGGCAAGAATCAATTGGAGTTAAGGCACACGGTTTGCATTCTGCTGGCATTTACAAATATATAAGGTTTTCAATTAGTTGTTGGTGATCGAATTAAGTGTGCTGGTAAGATTTTTGGGTACGCAGCTGGCATGGATTTGATAATTTACCTCTTGCATGAATGTTTTAGGGCAACAACATGGCTTGATTTTCTAATTGAATGTTGAACCCTTGCAATCCACACGGCTTCCATCATATGATTGAGAGTTTAATTGGTTGCATGGCTGGATGATTGATCTTCTGCATGGCTGAAATAAATATGCATGGCTGGATGATTGACTGATGATGATGATCCTCATGACTAGCAAGAAATTAACGTGATTGAAGCATGGTTGGTGTCCATGATTGCGGTCCATGATTCTTGCATAATTTGATGGATGATGATCATCTTTGGCTGGCAAGAATCAACATGATTGGGTGTCCATGATTTGTTCCATAATAATTAAATAATCAAAGGTTCTTTCCATTCGGTTCATGCAAGATAAGAGTTTTAGCACATCTTCCTCAAGGCATTCAATTATGGTATGATTGACATGTACATAATGATTTACATAGAGATTTGAAATGGTCCATTACCGAGCATGGCTTGATTGGTTTTAATTCCCATATTCATCATCAAGCTGTCAAAATATACTAGCTAAAAATTGTTGTAATTAAGGCTTAAGGACATGGAACAATAAATTTGTTGAGTCATCAAAATAGAGCACATGATCAATACTAGTGTGTTTTAGGGTTGTGTTGTAGGACCAATGAGGAAGATATATTCTTGGTTTTGCTAGGAACATATGTGTATGCTCAGCTCTCACTATCGAATTGGGGGGAGTCTACAGAGGGCTTTAGTTGGCATGGAATGTGAGTTATTATAGCATTTTTCTAGAGCTTGATTTGCAATTGGAACGTGGCTCTTCGGTGCATCCCAAAAGGTGTTTCAAACACGCATCCTCTCTTCAATACGGTGCAGAGAATTGCTTTGGAAGAATTGGAGTGTTAAAGTTGTGCACATAAACAAGGAAGACAGTAAGGTTACAAATGGTATGGTTAATCTAGCTTTTTCTTTATCGCAAGGCTTGCATGTCTTTAATGAACCTCCTGCTAGTATTAGAGAATGTTTGCTGTTACTACTTGTTGGTTGTTGTTGATAAATAAATGAAATTTTAGTATTTAGTTAAATTAATACTAGTTATTACTGATTAAACAGTAAAATAACTATTTTAGACATTCATATTTCTATTTGTTGTAATATATAATCTTTTTACGTCTATTTAATATAAACTATTCTTATTAAAAACCATTATATGTATTTATGGATAAAATTTTTTTACATATGTGACTTGAAAGTAACTGCAATTTATAAAATAAAAAATATTAATTTTAGTATTCTAAAAAAATTTTTTAAAATATATTTAGCATATAAGATTGTTTTTTGACTTTTTTATTGTTTGCAAAAGTAAAAAATAATAGCTTTTTATTAAAAAAAAATATTACCTTACTTTTTTGGTGGCCCTCTGTCTGAGCTCCATATTATCTTACGTCTTTTGCCCCATACATATAAGTCGTTTTGAGCATAGAGCTTTTGGATGTTCTAGCAAGTACATTACTTATAATTGTTCTGAAAGGTATTTTTTTTTTATTTTTTAGATCAATTGTGTTTGAAAACTTTCATTAACAATCCGCAACTAATTTTTTACTTAATTAAATACCTACTTTTTTACTATTTAAAAAAACAATAACAATAACAACTTCTAAATGTAAAACCAAATATCTCTTTAAAACATTTTTTAATTGCAGACTAAAGGGTGTTTTGGTAAACTTTTATAGGACTGTATTTGTATTTCATTTTAAAAAAGCAACTTCTAAATGTAAAACTAAATGCCCCTTTAAAACATTTGTTAATGAAGGACTAAGGGGGTGTTTGAGTAAGTTTTTAGAGAAGTGTGTTTGTATTTTATTTTTAAAAAGTAGATGTTTAATAAATTTTTTTTTTCTTATTGTTTGATTCTGCTTATTTTTTTATACGACTTTTTAACAGTAGCTGATTGAAAAATTGTTAAAAACTATTTTTTTTTAATTTTTTTGGTTACTTTTTATTTTTAAATATTAATAATAATTTAGATAAACTAAATTATCTTAACAAAATATTTATATAATTTTTTTATTATTTTTTTTACTTATCACATGAATTAGATATATTAATCTATTTTATTAATATTTGTCTAAACACAATATTATCTTTTTTTTAATTATTCTTAAATAATATTTTTTACTTTAATTTCATTTAATATTGACACTTATAAAAAAATCTCAAATATTATATTTTTTAGCATCTAATAAAACTTATTTTTTAAAAAAAGTTAAAAATTAAGTAAAACAATTCTCAATATTATTTATACAATATTATTTTAAAAATATAAAATTATCAAATATAACAATAAATTTTTTAATATGATATATCTATATAAATTAGATATTTAAATTAAATATTTTATTGTTCAACAGTAATAGTAAGTATAAAATTAACTAATTATTTCATTACTTTTATCAGCCATTAGTAACAGAAAATATAAATAAATAATCATCAATAAGTAGCAGCAATCAATAATAATAATTAACAACGACAACATTCAATAAATAATCCAAACAGACCCTAAATAATAGTGTCTTAGTCTCGAACAATCCATTCATAAAACTCTCTTAATTTGAGGCATATTGCTTTTTGACAAAAAAAAAAAAAAAAATTGAACACAAAAACATAAAATTACAAGAGATGCTAATGCATGTGTCTCAATTGATTTTCTTAAGCTTAAAAAAAATAATTTTTTTATAATATATAACGAAAATAAAAATTCACTGCAACTGTGCTGCCTTTTTCCCGCTCCCTCTTCTCCTATTACAGTGACGGAAATTAGGGTTTGGGGTTTAAATCCGCTGCGGTCAACTCTATGCTTGTTTCTTCGCGTGGTTCCCGATCCCAATTTCTTAATCCATCTCAGTCACTCGCTGCGAGATTAGTGTTAGGGCTTCTCTGTCAGACTTACGAAGTCGAAAAGATTTGAAAATGATGTACGGTGATCCTCAGCATCAGCAGCATCCACCGCAGCAAATGCCGCATCAGCAGCCTGGTGTGGACTTCCACCGGGGCGGCCCGCCGCCGCCGCCGCCCATGATGATGATGAGGCAACCTTCCGCCTCGTCCACTACTCTCAATCCGTCCGATTACCACCACCAGCACCAGCAGCAGCAGCCGCCGCCGCAACCTTCCTCCGCTCCAGGGCCGGCGTCTTATGACCGTAAGCGTTTCGGCAGATTTGCTTTTTGCTCTTCCAGTTTTATTCTTTTACCTAATTGGTGATAAATAAGCATAGTTGAAGGAAAAAAAAAAAAGAACAAAGAAAAATATTTGGTAATATCAGAAATGTTGACAAAAATTGGAATTTTATAGTGTTGCAGTAATTCATGGTGAAATAATTTACTTACGTGTTGTGGTAATTCGTAGTGATATAATATACACGGCCTAGCTCATTAGTTGTAGGAATAGAAGTGATTTTCTGAAATCAAAGGAAATTTAGTTGTTTAACCATAGATGAGGTTCTTGGAAATTGGGTTGAGAACCAAGGATTTTGATTGTGAAGAAAACTATGTAAATTTTTAATTCCGTCAATGCGGTCAATTCCATGGATTTAAAAATTTTAATGGGTCCTAGAAATATGTCAGGCAAAACTGTGATCTAATTAGTCAATGAGGTGCGGCGAAATTAGTTGGTTGGATATATGCAATTAAGAGAAATCACATTGAATGAGATGCTTTGTGAACCACAATGGATTACAATGGGTATGTTTTTTTTAAAAGTATTTATTAGGAAAGTTCATACTGTTACGTGATTCTACTCTACACTAGAAGGTGAAAAAAAGAGATTTCAACAAGGGGAAATAATGATTTAGTGGAAGTTATATAGTGGGCGGGATGGTTCTACTTTGTTATGTGGGAATCAGGCGTTCATCCAAATGGCAAAGCAGTATGGATATCTATTGCATAGAAGGCTGTAATGGATAGAAGCTGCTGTATTCAGTTAAAAATGTGGGTCTTCTCTTTCTCTGGTTTTTTTTTTTTTAAATACATTTAATGCATATACATAACTAAATGTTCATTTATTGGAAAAAAGAATATAGGCGGCTTTTTTGAAGAGTCACTGCTTTGTTATGTTTTGAGAATGTATGCCAAAAACATTTTGCTTGTTGTTTTGGAAGCTAAATTCTAATTTTGTGCCCTGAGATTCGGCTTCAGATAAGCCTATGGGCCAAAAACTTCTACTGTTGGCTTGCACCTTATTTCGAGTTTTACATACTGCTTTGTATCTAATCCTCTAATGGTACAAACTGCTTTCCTATTGCCCAAATGGACAGCTGTTGCAGCGCATAGCGATGGTTTTGGTGCAAAAAGAATGAGAAAGCTCACCCAAAGGAGGGCAGTTGATTATACAAGCACTGTAGTCCGATATATGCAGGTAATAATTTTTTCTATTTAAGGTGATTTGTGTATGTGTTATCAATTTCTTCCTTGCTGGGGTGGATTTGAGTTGGAGGATTTTTTCTTTTTGGTGGTAAAGTTGAGGCTTTCCCCTGGGATTGGGTGAACAGTATAGAGTTGTGTGATAGGTGTTCTAAAGCATATCAAAGCATCTCTTGGAGCGTAGTTTCATGGCACAAGGTGCTGCAAGCGCATGCCTGAGCAAAGTGAGGCTTAAGCTTACATTTGAGAACTAATGAAAACTGCTAAAAGAAACTTATAAGGAAGATATAAAATTAATAAGGAAGTAACTTATGAAAATTTTCAAAGCAACAACATTAAAAAAGTCAAAGCAAAATCTATTGTCTCTAGAATTTTATATTCTCATGGCATGACATAAGGTACGTTGCGTGGGGTAAATAAGAAAGATATTTGTATATCTCATTGATTTAGCTAAAGTAGATTCCTTAGTAGAAATGAGGCTGCCTGTAGTTTGTTTTTGGACATATTATCCTATTCACGTTCTGACCTCAATTGTGTTGTTTTCCTATGATCTTGTATCCAGTTCAGCTACTCATAATCTTGTGTCACTATTTATGCAGATCCGTATGTGGCAGCGGGACTCAAGGGACCGGACAACGATGCAACCCACTGCAGCTGCAGCAATTGATGTCAGTACACAGAGTATTTATTAGGCTGATTTTAAGAGATGCTCAACTGAAAGCAATTTTTGCACTAATCTTGGTTTTTATCCTCACAAACATATTAATTCTCCTCACATTTTAGTCTTTGGTGTAGATGTTGCCAACAGTTGCCCATCCTGATAACCCATCTTCTAGCTTTGCTGCAAAATTTGTTCACACGTCCCTGAACAAGAACCGTTGCTCCATTAATCGGGTTTTGGTAAGTCACATTGGGGCAACTTTCCTAACATCATTTGTGATGCTGATTATGTTTTTTTTTTTTTTCCTCTTAATTTCCATGTTTACTTGTAATGCCGTATTCTGCACAGCAAGTGAAATTATGTGGTCAAATTTGGTCATTATGAGAGGTTGTATCTTGTATTCATTGGCATAGTACCATGTCTGCCCAAATTTTAACTTCTGGAAGTTCTTTTTTCCCCCCTTCCCCGTTCGACTGGCATAAAGTTTTGGATGTCCTTACAGTGATAAATTTTTGTGTTTGCATGAGGATAGGTTGAAAGGAGTTGTGCTAATAGATGTACTGATTTCCATTCTAAAAATCAGCTAAATTTTAGTGAATTAGTGGTGAATGTAAAAAGAGTATTTGAAGAAATGGGTATCATGTTGGTTGACTCATTAAATTAGTTTTTATTCTTTTGTTTCTTTGTTGTAGGCTTTTGAGTCTCATATTCCACGTTTAGTTTGTTCTTCTGTTACGGGATGCAAGAGAAAGTAGATCTTTTGGCACATCAATAGGTGTTCATGTGTGTATACATACATATATAATATTTACTTGTGCATGTTGTTGAGCTATGTATATTTCTGGCATGCCCCAACAAGTTAGATAGTATCTATCTTGTGAATTTATTTATCTCTCAATCTGATTAACATCCTTTCATTTTTGCTTTTGCATTCAATGTATGCTATTTATATGATAACTAAACATGTTTCTGATGATTATCTTTATACTCAGTGGACTCCTAATGGAAGACGTCTAATCACAGGCTCACAAAGTGGAGAATTCACTCTTTGGAATGGACAGTCATTTAACTTCGAAATGATTCTTCAGGTACCTCCGTACCTGATTTGTGTTTTTATAGATTGTGTTAGGAATAACTAGCCAGGTTGAACTTGATTGCCTCTTGCAATGCTTTGTAATATGCAGGCCCATGATCAAGCTATTAGGTCTATGACATGGAGTCACAATGACAATTGGATGGTCTCTGGTGACGATGGGGGCTCAATAAAGTAATATTTCTTGCTTTCTCTGTTTTTATGGAGCTTCATATGCACATATATAAATATATATATTAAATTTGCACTGGTTATGGATGAATTGATGGGATTAAGACTTTGTCATTGTTGGGGGGGTTGTACTTGATGTTAGCAAATTTTTGATGCAGTCGAGAAGAGTAGATTTAGAAGCTGTTATCTAGTTTTGACCTTGACAATTGATGAGATCTAAGGAAATTCTAATGGACTCCTTATCTAGTATTATTAGTCTTATTATTTAGGAAGAATGGTCCTGTTTTGGGTTTTCCTTCAGTCTAGTTTTATTTGTTTATGGTTTTCATGAATAGGAGTACTAGTCCTGATAGTTTTTGAGCCATTATCATACCAACATAACTTAGTTATCTAAAAGATTCTTGATTAATGAAGTATGGGTTTTTTTGGAGTGATATGTGCAGGCATGATCATCTGCTCTCTTTCTCTCTCTCTCTCTCTGTGTTTTTTTTTCTTGGGGTGAACTTCTTTCTCCTCTTTGCCTTCTCTATTTTTCTTCTTATATATTCTAATTGCTGGATTGATTAGGCATATGTTCATAGCTCCTCAGAACAGCCCATAAACTTCTCTAAATTAACTACAACTCAATGTCCAAACAATGATTATCTTTAGCAACCACAACGCTAAATTCCTAAGTTTCCTTGCTCTAAACCTCCCATGACTACACATGTAGGATAACCCCTAGATCTTTCCTTCACGAATTTCCATTCTTCTTCATATGTATTTTGAATTCTATGCGTCTACTTATATCGGGTAAATTCTTTTTAGGTATTGGCAGAGCAACATGAATAATGTCAAGGCCAATAAATCTGCTCATAAGGAATCAGTTCGCGACTTGAGGTAGATAATTGCTTTGTAATTGCCATTGTACTATTGAACATTTCATGATGAACCCCTTGAACAGCTTCTGCAGGACAGATTTGAAGTTTTGTTCCTGTTCTGATGACACTACTGTCAAAGTTTGGGACTTTGCTCGGTGTCAGGAAGAGCGCTCATTAACTGGTAATGTCCTTTGGCTTCTTCTTAGGTGTGTTAATTGTTGAATTTCCAAATATAATGAGTTATTGAAGTGCAGTTTTGTGTGGCATTATCTTTCTATTTCCTGATTCAAATATGAAAACCTTGGCTTTTATAGGGTACTTAATGGAGTAAATTCAACAAAAATCCTTGTTGAATGCCATTTGAGATCTTAATATTTTCGGGTTTGTAAGTTTGTTTTTTTTGGTGATTATCCTTGTTCCTAAGTTTTGTTGTGTCTTTAGAAAGTATGTATTATCCTTGATGTAGTACTTTCTCCCAACACTCTACTTATGGAAGATCTTTTATACAACAAAACAAAAATTCAAGCTCGAAATATTCCCTTTTTTTTTTTTAAAAAAAAGAAGGTAACTCTAAGGCCTAAGCATAACTTGTTTGCTGCTTTAGTAACCAAGAATCATATCATTTATGTGGAGGCAGAGTGATATGTGTGAGAAACATAACATTTTTGCTTCCGCTCTTTATTTTGCAAAATGGATTTTTAGCGTTTCGTCAATATCTTAGCTGTGTTGACTTTTTTTTTTATTCAGCTGCGCTGCTCTTAATTTGTCTCATCTTCCCTATGTGTTTTTCATTCTTCCTTTTTTTTTTTCCTTTTTTCTCAACTGGTTTGTCTTTTTTTCTGGAGGGGGGAGGGAGCTAGGTTGGCATCATTGTTGTTGTGATAATTTCATTCACAACTATGTTCTTGGGATGGATAATGATGCAAAGAGGCTCTGGGATGTGCTATGACGCTTGGGCATGCCCAAGGGTCTCTCCTTCAAGGCATGGGCATGGATCTGTGTTATGCCGTTTCCTGTGCATGGTTGCTGGCAGCATTCCTTTGCATGGTGCTCAGCCCCAGTGGCCCAGGCATGGTTGTCCCTGATGAAATGATGAGGTGGTTGGGGATGAATCTCTTGCTTGTATGCGACTATGGATGCTCCCTCCTGGGCGTGGGCATGGTTTTTTGGTTTTGTGCTGATTTCGTGGAGGATCACTTAGTGTGTTGCAATGTGGCATAGTATTGTACACTTACGCTGGCAATTACAATATTAGATATGATGAATACAGTAAAATCTTCTCAAACCGTTGTCTCAAGGGCTTTATTAGAGCAATGAGCGGTAATAAGGTGCTGTGGTTATTTACATGGTAATAAAGATCTCTGGCACCCTGTCTCATGGTGCTTGGTCCTGACAGCTGATGAATAATTTGTTCCTAATATAAAGGAGTGGTAGTTGGGCTAAAACCTATATTTGCAATAATTTGATGCCTTTGGTTACACTGAAATACTGAAGTTTTTGGAGCTCTTACTTGGCTGGTTAGTTTCTTTGAGATAAACTTGTGGTGCTTGAAGTGAGCATTAGCAGATATTCAGAGATAGGCGAGCTTTATTCAATTAAATTGTCTTTTTTATTTTTATCTTTTCTTTTTTTAGTTTTTTGCTTTTTTTTCCCCTCTATACTCCTATCAATAAGTTTCTTTGTTATTATAAAAAATGTGTTAAACCTTCAGCTGTGTGTATTTTTGTTGTGCCTGGATTAACCAAGAGTTCTCTTTCCGTGGTTTTGAACTCAGGCAGGCCATGGTTGGGATGTGAAAAGTGTTGACTGGCACCCTACAAAGTCACTGTTAGTTTCAGGTTTGAGCCAAATGTCTTTTGAAATAATATTTTTTCTAAGTGGACATAACTTTACTCGGTGATTTTTCTCTTTTAGGTGGAAAAGACAACCTTGTAAAATTGTGGGATGCTAAAACTGGGAAGGAGCTTTGCTCATTGTGAGTGTAGCATTTTCTTGGTGATCAAAACTTATTTTTTTAGTTTGAGAAGTTCCATAGCATCACTTTGAGGAATTTGGGCGTCTTGCAGTCATGGCCACAAGAATACAGTACTTTGTGTCAAGTGGAACCGAAATGGTAATTGGGTGCTTACAGCTTCAAAGGATCAAATTATAAAGGTCAGTGACTTGTCTCGTGCAAAACTTTTTTTCAGAATGTTGGGCAATGAGTATCAAATATTTTGTTTTGTTTTTGGTTTCATCCTATCTTCTTGTTTGTCTTATATTAATTTGTTAATTTTCTCTCTGCATATGCAGCTTTATGACATACGGGCTATGAAGGAGCTTGAATCCTTCCGTGGCCATCGGAAGGATGTTACTGGTTAGTGGCACGTTTCACCTAACTGGCATTGTATTTAATAAATTATGCCCAACCACTCTCAAAATGACAATAATGAGATGATAGTTGGAATATGGGAGAATGCTGCATAGTGACTAGAATTCACGTGAGCATTTATAAATGCTGAAGTTTGAAACGATGTATTATAGGTGTCAAACGAATCTTTCCTTTGAACTTAATAATTTGGACATCTCCTCAATTGCAGTTATCAATTAAAAATGGTTTTCGCTGCTCCAAACTACTTGTATGACTGCTATTCCCCTATTTTTCATCAATAGATGTTTTAGGGGCGACTTTTCTTTGTCTATTTTTTGGGTAAGAAGGAAATGTAGCTGTGAATTGATTGCAAATATTTGAGATGGTCTTGTATTTTGTCTAAGAAGAAAGAAGCACAACGCAGTTAGAAGATAGTCATTGTAAGGCTATCTTGCAAAAATAGTGGGTGATGTGCTGGACTTGATATGATATTTTGCAAAGCTATGGACCAAATTGATTGTTCTCAATAGGTAAGAAGTTAAATAACGTGTTTGGTGGACCTAGAAATAAAGCAATGAAGCAAGAAATGGCATTCTTGAGTGACTGCCTCTCTGAAGGCGCATAGAACTTCTTGTTTTGATCTTTTAGCTTATAGCTGGTGTAGTTGTTCGTATTGTCTGTTCTAGAGTACTTTGAAGATTTTTTGGTGACGTAATCATTGTGATGAACCTAGTATTCTAATGATGTCATTACCGATGCCCTATTGGTTTTGTGTTTGTTATACTAGATTTTAGTAATAGAAGATCATTTGAATCACACTTAATGTGTTTGGTAGTGTATGAGATGAAGCATCACTGAGAAATAACCGTAGTAATGTTGATAGCAAACGCTAGTCCTTTACTTTTTTTAGACTATCATTTTCATTTCACATTGCAATGAAAGGAGATTAATTATTAGCAAGAAATGAAGTGATATAGTCACTTTATTCATGCAATGAATGGGTCTAAGCAACTAAGATATGTTAATCAAGATTGTTACTAAATCTGTATTTAACCCTATTGGAGGGCTTCGATTTTTTTCTTTTCGATTTTCAAAATTGTTTGTGCATATTCAGTCAAGAGTGTAAATTGCACCATAAACAAGGTAGAAGCAACTATTGGGCTTATTTTAAGATCACATTCAAAGGATTATGGGATGGGCTAGCTTCCCAAAATCTTATCAACCATAGACATATTTCACCTAAAATTATGTGTCATTCCTGTGACTTGAACCACGAAGATTGTTGATTGCATAAATGTATCAGGTGAGTAGGGAGTATGTATTCTAGAAGCCTATGCCTAAACTCTTTAGAGCACAGGACAATAAAATGACCGACTTGGGGAGTTTAACTGATGTTTAAGTAGGATTTTTGTTATCCATTATTTTGTTTAGATGGTACTCCTACACTATTTGATATCTTTTATTTTGGGGTTTTCTTTATATTTATCTATAAATAGGTCCTTTTATTTTGGTGTTGAGTTATTGATTTCAGTTAAAAATGAAGTTATCATTTTCTTTTTCCTGTGTTTCTCTGAACTTTTTTGTCTATTTCTTTCTTCCTGCTCTGCTCTCCCTAATTTTGTTCAGTTTTCTTCCATTCCGCCCTTTTCTTCCCCTATTTCCTCTGTTTCTCTGTCCTGTCCTACATCAGGTAGCCAAATTAATATTTCATTATTTTGTGAGGGAGTTATATCCTATACAGATATTCCTAAATTAGCTCCTAGGTTACTATTGGGTTGGACTAAATGATCTGAAAATGACATGGGTTTGCATTGTCACAAGTCTGTTGATCAGGATTGATGTCTATAAATTATTTAAACTAACTGAAATGGTTTTAAGTTATTGAGCCAAAGAGATTACTACCTAATTTTGTCAAATACCACTGTTAATTCAATCTCTTACATGACACAAGTTAATAAATTGTGCGACCTTCGGATGACACAAGAATCCCTCCTGCAATTTTGACTACTTCTATTTGTATATTCAGCTTTAATTGCTTGCTAGGCTTTATTTGTATAACATTGGTGTTTATCCCTACATCCTCTAACGTGCTCGCAGTTTGTAGATTAAAATGCCTAGCTACTTGTTTTGTCAACTCTCTTTCCGGCACAATCTGTGTGAGGAGATATTTATAATGTGTATTCTTCTTGATTTCTAGCCCTGGCTTGGCATCCATTCCATGAGGATTACTTTGTTAGTGGGTGTTTTGATGGGTCCATTTTCCACTGGCTTGTCGGGTAAGTTGCATTCTGTTAGTTGAAATACCAATCTTACTGTTGAATTATAATTATCCTTTTTATTATGAATTTGTGTTATCAGAGGATCTTAATGTGCTATAACATATATGTGTATATATATATATATAATATTTTTTTTTTGATAATTTGTTATAACATAGTTAGTAGCCTAATCTGGTGGATGAACTTTGATGTTATATTTGGTTCAACTCCCATGTCATTATGTGTAATTATTACAATCATACTCTCCGTCCCAAGTGCCTTTGTCACCATCACGAGCACATCCTACAGATTGTGATGCCAATCAGAGAGGACCTCAGGGCCATATGCTTTGTGACACATGCTTAATGGCAATACTAATAGTAACAGATCTGTGGCTTTAGGTAATGTAGGTCAGCATAAAGAAACAGTAAATATAAGGGGAGATAAGGGAGAAATTTAGAGGAACTTAGGGATACAAGGAAGGAGAAGAGGAACACAAAAGGGAGAAAGGATAACTTAGTTGAGTCAATTTTTGTGTCATTATGTGCAATTAGGGTTGTATGTGAAACTGTGTAACCCAACCAATGCCATTAAAATTAAACCAAAACTGACAAAAAAAAAAAAAAAAAGCCAAAAAGGGACTCGTTATGCTTCGTAATTTAAGCAAACCACATTTCATGGTTTGTTTGTGGTTTTGGAAATTCATTAACTGCCAAAACCAAATTGACCGCCAAATAATACTAGAAATCAACATTTTTTTTTTTTGTAGACATGCCAACTACTCAAAAAAAAAAAATATATATATCCAACCCTGTCCACCAAATCTAGAACTTCAGTCCATTTACATTGTGTTTAAACATACGTAGTTTTATCCAATGTTTTACTTAAAATGGAATTTCTTTTATCCATATTGTTTGTGCAACAATTTTATGTTTTTACTATTTAAATCTTTGAATTTTTTTTTTCCATAAACATGGTTCGAGTAGCCAAACCAACCATTTCTCAAAAAAAAAAAAAAAAAGCCAAACCAACCAAATCAACCCGCATTTGCTAATGACGGTTTGACTTGTTTCACTCTTATGTTGGTTTGGTTGTGTTTTTTAAAATTTTTAAAATCGCCACTAATAGTTTGGTTTGACTATATATGTCAAATCAATCCAAACTGACCTGCATACGCTTTTGTGCAATTATTGCAATTAGACTCTCTGTCCCAAGTGAAGAATCCAAGAGAAAAAAAAAAATCCTAAATAGGAATCCAATAAGCTCTTGGGTCATATTGACTAAAGCTTTAGCTTAATGCTTAAATCTGAGGTGTAGGACCAAGAGTTCCCAGTTTCAAGGCCCGTCTTTCATCTGTTGAAACTAGTAAAAAAGGTTCAACCACACGAAGCAATAAGCAAGAGAGATATGACTTTTTGATTTTTCATATTAGTGGTCACTTTTAAACCAAAAATCAAGTGATTATTGTTCTTGAAATTATATCCGTGCAGGCCCTCAATGTTATCAATTCGAGTTTGATAAATAAATACAGCTTAGTGATGTATGTTAGAAAAGTGTTAAATTGGTAGGTTGAACGCCTTGTGTGCTTAATATTTATTTTGAATTGAAGTGATTACAACTGGAGCATCTCAAATTTAACGTCATATATCTAGTTGGCCAGTTCCAAACAGTGAATGGTGTTTGGGGTGTAGGTCCTAAGGTTTGGCCTATGAAATCTATCATTGTGCTACACTTTCTGTCTGTTTGCATGGTTGTATTATGCATGCATGTGTATATCTGTGTATTGGTGGTTGGGAATAGAGAGTGGCACATAGAGGCACACGTCCACATTCCTACGCATGCATATTTGGGGGACATAGATATGCAAATGTTTAAAGGAGGAGAAGGTTTAATGTGTAACGTGCTATGATTCGTAGGCTTTTCCAATGCTGGTTTTTAAAAGGGCGTGGTTTTGTTTTGGCCATTATTTAGAAGTGCTAAAAATGGCATATAACAACCTTTTCAATTTGCTTAGCATATTTGTTAGTTGTTGCACCATTGTGACTATATTATAGGTTCAAGTCATGGATGAGGCATTTCATGAAAGCTCAGTTTCTTCATATATTTTATACACAGACTTTGCAATTCACCCATCTGTGTGTAGACATTTCTTTTAACATGTTTGCATGGGAAACTCCATTTTGCTATTAACAATCTGATTCTTCAGAGCAAGGATAATGGAACATTTAAATTTCCTAGAGAGCATGAGATCAGACATTTATTCAGAAATGTGGATCCTTTGATTGAGACATATCACTCGTTGGTAAAAAAACAAATATGACACATGCAAACAATGCATATAATGGGTTAGTAATTTTCTTATATGGGCAAAGCACATATGTGTTAGTAATTTGCCTATGTTATTGCCTGGAAGTATCTTTTCCCTGGAGAAAGTGGGTGAAAATTGACTACTTAAACTTCCAAATATACCTAGAATATGAAATTGTTAAATAGAAGAAAGGGCCTATGATAAAAGTCAGAAAGGGTTCAAAGCAGGTGAAGAGCCCATTAATAGTTGATTGGCAATGAGGGCTTTATTTGGATCAATTGCTAGTGTTGGTTTTTATCATGAATCACCAGTTTGATGATGTCTCACAGCTATTGTTTATTCAATTCTATTTCTGCTAGTTTCGATCTATTATTTTATAGGCTCACTACTTACTGAGAAAATTATTCTGACGTGCAGGAGTGAAACTCCATATATTGAAGTTGGCAATGCTCATGATAATAGCGTGTGGGATCTCGCATGGCATCCTATTGGATATCTTCTTTGCAGGTGAAATGGAGCGTTATTTAACAGTCATTTCTTGTAATGCATGGACCCCACATTTGAGATTTAGTTTTCTATTAGCTGAAATGAACAAACAAATGAACCATAGAGTGCCTTAAAAGAGGACAACATGTATTCATAATGTTTCACTGTAACGATCTCCTTTGGTATGGGATAAAGAATTTTTCCAGTCCTTGTGCTTGTCGGTCTTTGCGATCTGGTCTACCTATGCAATTGAGTCCTTTAACCATTCAAAATTTAGCAACTTAAAGACGAGCTTAAGAATGAAAAAGTTAAATATAGTTAGTGATGTTAATTTAATGTCCGATAGTTTGAACATATTAGCAAATCAACATAAGTCTACGAAAAAATGACCGCAGAAGTATCCTAACAGTCTGGTGAAGAGCGTACAGAAAACAGCCTTGCTTGTAAATGCCTTCATTTTTTAAAAATACCTGTGGTATTCTTCATGATAAAGATTTTTTATTACCTATTGCATTGTGGCTTTGCTTTTCCATGTTCACAGATCCTTCCTGTTGGTTGGTTCTGTGTGATATATATATGCATGTGCCTTTGTTTATAACTTGCTATTTGTTCATCAACTTAAAGTAGATCTTTTACATGGTTGAAAGTGTTTTTTGTTGTTGCTATCTCGTTGCGTCACTAAACTTGCGTGAATTCCTCTCCAGTGGTGGCAATGATCACAACACAAGGTTCTGGTGCAGAAATAGGCCTGGGGACACTGCTCGCGATAAATCTAACATGGGTCAGAACCAAGTCTATGATTTTGGAGACTAGTGTTAGCCGAATGTAGTTCAACTGATATTTTACTTATACCAAATTATTCTTAAATAGTTGCGGCTTTTCATGCAAATGAATCTATCTCTTGGATTTGAATAAAAGAAAAAGTTCAAATTGTGATCACTCCGGTATTGTGATCTCTTTTAGGTTATGGTGATCAAAACCTTGCCTTCACTGGTCGCTTGCCCGGCAATTTCCTTGTACCTGAGCAACCAACAACTCCAGGTCCATTTGCTGCTGGATTGAATCGAAATGAGGGAACTATTCCGGGTGTTGGAGCTGCAATGCCTCTAATAATTCCATCTCTTGATGGATCAGGCCCTGGAGAGCAGAAGCAGCCTCTTCCAATTTCTTTGCCTTTAGGAGCCCCTCCTCTCCCTCCTGGACCACATCCCTCTCTTCTTGCTGTAAATCAATCTCAGGGTTATCAACAAAACCCTCAGCAGCATCAGCAACACCAGGCACTTGGTCAGCAAATGCCTATGCCACCTAATATGCAGCAACTGCAGCCTCCATCCCATTTGCCCTTACTCCCTCATCCTCATCTACCTCGCCCTCTTCCTGGACCTCCACAGATGTCCCCGCTTGGTGTGGCTTCATCAATCCCATCTTCCATGTCAGGATCCCTGCCGGTGCCTTCGTCGATGCCTGCATCAGTTCCTTTGGCAATGCCTGGTCCAATGGTATGATATTGAACAGCTATACATTTATTTTTCAGCTTCCACGTTGAATTCAAGGTCACTTGGTTCCACGTGCTGTATGATTCATAAGAATCGTTAGAAAATGCTTGTATGTAATCACCAACTTCCCTTTCTGGACACTGGTTGTTTTTGGAAAGAATTGACTGTGAAAATAGATTTGGACATCCTAATATTTACGTCTGTATCTTTGTTCAGGTGGAAATTCTCGGTGTTGACCCTTTCTGTCCTTTTGCAGGGTATGCAAGGTGCAATGAATCAGATGGTTCCTCCATTACCACAGGGCCATTTTATGGGCCTGAATCCAATGCTCTCAGGATCATTACCCACAAGTGCCGCCCCTCCAGTTGGGGGCTTTCCAAATGGTTTGCCAAGCATGCAGGGCCCATCAAGTGCATCTGGGTATCAGCAGGGTGGTCCATTCAGCCGGCCACAAGGTGGGCAGATGCCGATAATGCCAGGTTTCAATCCGTACCAGGTGAGATTTTTTGTTTTTGCAGCTCCCAGCAACAATGCAATAAGTTTTCACTTATGCAATATGAACTTGTGACTTGGCTTTTCCTGGCACGTTCAGTTTTCTTTAAAGAAAAGAAACATAACTAAGTGGCTGGAAGGTGGATGATCATGGAGCCAATGATTTAGGAGTGGCTTTTTGAGATATAAACTATGCAGCAACCGGGAAGTTGCTGAATGCCGTACAAATTGTTGATAGTTTGCAAATGTTGCTATTTTGATTTCATTATTGCCTCTCCTTCCTGACAGCTGCCTTACTAACCCAGAATCATGTTTTGAGGGATAACATTATCCATAAGATTCTATTCACCAGCAATTTTTCTGTTGGACATTCTGAGAACTGCCATGCTCTTACTGGATCTAAAAGCCAGACTGGTTTCTATAGATATTGTCTATGTGCTTTCGTACATTATGTTGCAATGTATCGAAATGTTGCAATGTAACGAAATGGCCGTGATAGAAAATTAGAAAAAATAAATAAATAAATAACTCCATCATTGTATATAATTCTCTAGTATGGGAGTCAGCCATGTTAGCCATGGGCTTGTAATGTATTGTTGTGTTTTCTGGGCATTGTTTTATTTGTCAGCAATGCAATTTGCAGTGTGAAGTAAATTATGGAGGTCTACATGTTTATATTTTTAATGGATGTCTACATGTTTATGTTGCTGTTTCTCTGCCTAAAATTTTCTAACTCGTATTGCAGTCTGGGAGTCAGTCAGGTATGCCTCCGCTGCTGCCACCAGGTCCACCACCGCATTCCCAGACCCAGTAGCGGATCGGGCATCAAAAAGAGTCGCCACCTACTGCCATGATTCGAAGGAAACTTTGCCAATGTATTGCTTTGCTCGTTCAGGCTGTATCACTAAATGATTTGAGTTCCTTTTTTTTTTTTTTTTTTTTTTTCCCTTCTCAACTTTTTTGTTTGTTTTCATGATTTAATTGTGATATGAGTACTGTAGACTGCCTTGCTCTAATTTAGGCTTAGTGAAGACTATGCAATTTTTTTTTTTTATAAATTAGAATGTAATATAGTTTGTCTCGAGTTCGGTCTTGAACCAACTTTTTGATCTCAACTTTACAATTGATCCATTTCTCAATAGATGTAAAATATAATCCTTCATTCATCCTCAAGACTTATGAGATCAAACTAGTCTCCCAGGCTTACTGTTAAGCGTTAACCGGTTGGGCATTATTTGTCCAGTTTCCAGATGATTGTTAACGAATAAATGTAGCCTACGGAGATACCATCTGCGTGTGACCTAAGCTGGAGATTTGCCAAAATGCTTGGACAGTGGACACAAAAGGAATTATACTCCCAGCCAGCAGCCAGTAGTCCCATGGCCCTTTGCCTTGTTGCCGTTTACAGCATATTCTCAAACTGTATCTATGTATATATGTACACATATACGGTTCCAATGTAGTGAGGGAGAAGCAAAACGGGGCTTCGTTGTAGTACTTCCTGTAGATCATGTTAAATTCTCTCGATAAACTTTTGTATATCTGCCCTCGTGCTTTAGATACTGATCCGGATACTGATATTGAGATTGTGGCTGCGGTTTCGAAGGATGTTTCCTGTCAACAACTGAAATCCAAGATCAAGAAGGATCGGAAGGAGACTTTTTCAGGCCAGCAGTAGGCTTACATAAAATTTCCTCCTTTCTTTTCTTCCTCAATGTGGTCGCTATGCTTTGGGTACCTTGGTTACGGGTTGAACATCTGTTAAAGAGGCTGTCAGTCTCATAAGCCATTCATTTCCAGCTCCATCAAACTATGAAAGGTCCCACATGAATCTGATGACTATTGGTATGTTCAATCCGTCATTGATGAATTGCGGTGCTTCAACAGCACAACAGCAACAGTTAGTTATACGATTTGTCAGTACGAAATTACAAATAACCAAACAAGAGGAACAGAGCGTATGTTAACAGACTCTTTCTGTATCCTTTATCTCAACTTCAACCCAGCTCTTATCAACGTATAGCTCTGTTGATATCCCTGTGCATTCAAATTAAAAAAAAAAAAAAAGGACAACTTGGGGACTGCATTTCATGGATAAATGGAACTAAAAAAAGAAAAAAAAAAACAGAGAGAAAACAGTGTCTATGACTTCATCTACTGATTCAAACAAGGACATAAAAACAGCATAAATTCTTGTACATGCTGTGTCACAAAGCAAACATTGCAGAAATAAATTATGGATGACAAAGCTTGATAAAACCAAACTGGATTGTTTCAATTGATCCCAAAGGCGACTCGATCTGTCACGTTGCAGTTTCTGATTCACAACATGCACTCAAGCACTGTCAGCATGGATATGCATGCAAAGAAATGCATTTAATCCTCCCCTTATTGATTCCATATAACATTACCTGCATTGTGGAGACCAACAGGTTTCACTCTTATTTGCAGCAACTATAACAGTGCTTGTTGCTTCAACTTGTCTCAATGCCGCAGTGTCTTGGTGAAATCTTTCGTTGTTTCTGTTATTGTTGTTGTTGTTCTTGTTGTTGCGTAATTGCATGTCACTAGATATCTTCCTTATTCACAACCTCTTTGGGAACTAAAGCAAGCAGCAGCACTGATCTCACACCCTTATGCTGATTCCCAGTTTCCTTTAAGGAGCTGCCAGGCCACCAAATATAAAAATTTCGGGTGAAATTTTGGATTCGAATCCCAGACTCCACTAATAGTTAAATCCCATCTCCCACTCCAATTGAACCAAAATGAAAAAATGTATGGCATTCAAGTTCTAGTACCCTACACCCAACCATAGCTTTTATGCCTGGAAAGATCACACAGCTAAGGGAAGATGTCCACTATTTTTATTGCCACTTGTTATCTTTAGCATTAGAAAGCCAATAATAAAAGTTAATTTCACAACTTGCGGAGTGATCTGATGAACAAAACTGCTGAGCACCAAAACCTTGTAGTTTCCAACTCCTAACCTGTATCCATGTTCATGCCCTTATGGCTGAATTGCAGTGCTTCAGAAAACAACAGCAGCAGTTAATATGATTTGAAAGCACTAAATTAACAGTAAACAAATGGCCTGCTGCACCAAAACTTGATATATTTTGCTGGTTGCTGGGTTCCTTTGGGACAAGCATCGATCAATCTAAAAGCAATGTAAACATCTTGCATCCAGATAAAAGCAAAGAGTCAGTTTTACCACGGATCAATGTTCAAACATCATAGGGGCTGTATTCATGGATAAACGGAAACAAAAGAAAGACAATAGACCAAAACATCTAGTGAACCTCCATTTATCGACTCAAATCCGGGGCACATGCATTATTGTACAGTATCTATATAGCTTTAAAAGTAACTGAAATATACTATACATATGTCATACATCCAAATTTGTTGCCAAGCATATATATAGCATTGCCATAGCTGTATAACAAATCCAGATAACACATAACAAACATTGCCCGAGGGATGACCGGCTAAGCTTTATAATACAGACTTTCCTGCTCCAATCGATGGAAAAAGCAACTCTGATTCATCAATCCCAAGGCACTTTCACATTTAACACCTCCATCTCAAGCACAGGGATCCCCAAGAAGTAAAATGCAATTAGTAGCTCTTTTCTTACTGCCATAAAAACACCACCTGCATGGCTGCATTACAAAATCAATAGAATCAATGGACTATCGTACAACTGCTGTTTTTTCCTTCACTACAAATTGCCAAAGCCCAATTAAGCAATATGAGAAATTCATAGCAATATATATGCTTTGAACCACAAAGATGAAAAATGAAATTGCGACTCAACATTTATGCCGCTGCTATAATTCCTAGCAATTAATGCAACTAAAACAGAAAGCCAAGCAACTTTCCTTCAGCAAATGGAATATGCCGTTCCATGATTGCTATCTATTCTAACATGCAGCATACTACAGAGAGGAGAAACTGAAACAAATGAATGTGGTATCTGAGCTAAATGGTAGTTTATAGTAACATCTATTTTAATTTCTGATACTAAACAAATGTTTATAAGGAGATATATTCAATGTGGAGACATAGACATATAGGCATATGTCTTGATGCATTGTGAAATAAAAATTTTGCACGGCAAGCTGCTTATTTCTACAAGCTCTACAATGAAAAGAGAAAAGGCTGCTAATCAATTAGAAGACAAAGTAGTCTTTTACAAGTGTACATCTCAAATCAAGCAAAAGAACATTCTCTGAGTTTCCGTCAGATGTAAAGGATAGCTCGCTGACAGAATAGATTGAGGCATTGACTAAGTGGATCTCATATATGAAGAAAATTCCGACATACCTGATAAATTGACAAAAAGGTAAAAAGGAGAACTTCAAGTACAAGAAGCCAAGATTGGAATGTGTGATACCTGAACTTTGTTAAAAGATCAGCACTAAAAAGACCCCTCAGGTAATATGTATGTTGGGGATGAAAGATATCTTGGGCCAATCATCCCCAGTCTCCCGCTCGCACCTTTTTTCCAGCACAGGGCATCTCCAGATATATAGGTTCTGAAGGGAGGAGGGTAACCCTTCCTTTGGGACGGAACGGAGCTTATCACATTTGTGTATCTTCAATTCTCTGAGAGAGGAGAGATGGTGAAGCCCCCAGTAATCCAAAGATTGCAGATTTTTAAGTCCTTCAATTGTAAGAGAAGCAAGGGTGGAAGGCAGTTTCAGTTCTTCCTGAGACTGAAGTTTGGGGCAGTTCTCAATCTTCAATTTTGTAAGAGAAGTGAGGACTTGAAGTCCTCGGTTATCCAATAACTTCAGATTTGGAAAATGCGAGATTTCAAGAGAGGTGAGGGTGGAGGGCAGCAGCATCTCCTCTGGTGGAAAGGATTCCACATCACCACCGATACCCAGGTGTGAAAGATTGGGGAGTCTATGCAAATGCATGGCTAGTGATTGCATACGGCTAGCCGTAAGTTTGTTGCAATTGAAAACATCGAGTGATTCTATCTTGGAGGGCAAACCCTCTCTAGGAAAGCACTCCAGCTCTGGACAATTATCTAGATGCAGTTTTTCAAGAGAAGGGAAGAGGAAGGCCATACATTCTGGAAGCCATTTAAAATTTGAGCAATCCTGTATTTTGAGAAATTTGAAATGCTCAAGAGGTGCCTCAGCTGCTTCAGAGAGGGATTCCAGGTTTAGACAATCGGATATGTGAAGATACCGCAACATGGGGCAGACGTGCAATGGGAAGCACATCACAAATTCCCAATTTTGGATATAAAAGTACTGTACTGTAATGGAAGCAATAGCCATCATAGGCTCATATTCTGGATATACCTCTAGAGGTGAATCAGGGGAGCGCCATTTTAAAACTTCAAGACACTTTAACCCAGATAGTGATTTGTACGATCGCATCTCACAAAAATTGTCCCAAATCACAATTTCTACAATTCCAGGAGCCCTCGGAACTGAAGCCAGTTTATCGCATCCCCGAATTCGAAGTTCTGTTAAAGAAGGAAGATGATAGGGTAGAGTCCCCTCCAGGTTGGGACAATCTATGATTTCAAGCACTTTGAGGAGAGGGAAAGCACCATCATCATCATCATCATCATCATCGTCCACAGAATAAGGAATCCATTCGTGCCATTGTGGCATCCTTGCAAACCTTAAAACTTCCAAACGTCCAAATGGCAGCTTCTTGCAATCCCCGTAGAACTCAGGCCCAACAGCTATGATTCCATCAAACCCTTCAACGGAGACACGCTTTAGAGATTGCAACTGCCCAAGGGGCGGTAAAGACAAGCAATACCTACATCCTTCCAGCTTTAATTCCACCATATCAGAGAAAGAACAGTCTCCAACCCAATCAGGAAACCTTGTTCCTGCATAACCAGAAATCGAAAGCTGTTTAATCTCCATATGAGGCTGTAGTTGCTCGAGCACATTCCTTTCATGCGATGAATCTTCGCTGCCCCCGTCATTCCAAATCAACTCCAAGCCCTCCAGATTCTTCTTACCCTTCAAGTTGGCAGCTTTAGCCTCTTCAACTTCTGCAACATTTCTAAGGTTCTGAACACAAAGCTGTCCTCGTAGGCACAGAAGCTCCGCCAACTCTTTGATGCTCGTCCCACTTTGTATTCCCACAATGAAATAAGCCAACTCTCGAAGCCTTTTCAGTCTACCCATTTGAGGCGGCATCCCTTGCAATCTTGTTCTCCTAATGTCAAGTTGACACAGGTTGACTAATCTTACAATGCTGGCTGGCAACCCCACCAGTTGCCAGCACCTATACAAGATCAGCGTCTCCAAATTGTACAAAGCACCAACAGAATCGGGCAATTCTGTGATTGATGAGTTAGAGAGATCTAAGTGGCGTAAATGTATCAAGTTTGCAATCGAATCAGGCAACTTAACCATATCGTAGTAGCACAAAAGCAGCACTCTCAGACGTCTGAATGTTGGCAGCAAGTTATTCACCTCCTCCTTATCAATACTGTCAAGCCACGCCCATTTGTCAATCAATATGGTGCGCAGACCTTGGACCATTTGAATCTTACAGACTTCATCCTTTGCACCTTTCCGAAGCCACAAGTGACGCATCCTTGTGGTCACCTCACACAGCTTATCAACACCCAATCTGAAACAAAATTCTCGAGAGATCGACTTAGCCAAATCGTTGATAAGATTGTGCATAACAAAGCCTTCCCTTTCCGGTGATTGCTGAAAAAATGATCTTGAGACGAGATTATTAAAGCACTCCTCACCAGCTTCTTCCAATTCCTCTATCTCCATGCTGACTTTAGGTTGGTTCAGAAGACCTTCTGCCATCCACAGACGGATAAGCTGCTTCTTTCCGAATTTATAATCCTTGGGAAATGTCGCACAATACGCGAAGCACCGTTTTAGGCGAGATGGAAGAAAATGATAGCTTAACTTAAGAACTGGAAGTATGCCATCACATTGGAAATCCCACATATCACTTTTCAGTACTTTTGTCCATTCACTGGGATCCCTTTTGGAGCGTAGAACGCCTCCAAGTACTTTTATAGCCAAAGGCAAGCCTTCACACTTTTTTGTTATCCGTCTCCCAATCCTTTCCAAGTCTGGATGAGCACTAGAATCTCTCTCAGTGAATGCATGCCTTTTGAACAATAACCAGCAATCATCATCTTGAAGTGGATACAATTGATGAGAAGCTGGAACAGTCTGCATAATCTGGGCAACATGTTCACTGCGTGTTGTCACAACAATCTTGCTACCTTGTTGTCCAAATTTTAAAGGTGCCATTAAATGGTCCCAGTCAAGATATCTTTCGTTCCAAACATCATCCAAAACAAGCAAAAATTTTTCTTCCTTTAAACTGTCCTTTAGTTCACCTTGAAGTTGATTAAGATTGCTGGTATTCCAAGATTTTTTTGTGACTTCTTCAAGAATATCTTTCGTTACTTTGGAAACAACGAATTCTTCTGAAACACATACCCATGCCCTTTTACTAAAATGCTCTTGTGCTCTGCTGTCATTGTAAACAAGTTGAGCAAGTGTGGTTTTGCCCATACCGCCCATGCCCACTATGGCAAGGACATCAGGGTTGTGGCTACTTGCATCCTCGGATAGCAACCATTTCATAATCGCTTCCTTGTCAGTGTCTCTGCCATAAGTAGCAGATTCATCGACAATGGACGTAGTTGGTGTTCTTTGCCATGATGGCTGTTCTGTCAAGCTATTC
Source organism: Carallia pectinifolia (assembly GCA_037832335.1). Taxonomy (NCBI): domain Eukaryota; kingdom Viridiplantae; phylum Streptophyta; class Magnoliopsida; order Malpighiales; family Rhizophoraceae; genus Carallia; species Carallia pectinifolia. The sequence goes on from CM075445.1 coordinate 16,342,095, forward strand.
ATCAGACCAAGGGCATCCTTTTGCTCAACTAAATCTTCAAGTCGTTCAAGGATCTCTTCCAACCTTTCTTTATTTCCCATTTTAAAACGGTTGCGAGAAGAGGCAAAGTCTTGCAGCTTTTCAATGCTGGTTTGGGATCCAGCTTCCAACCCTGAACGCAGAACTTCATAAGCAATCTCATCCAAGAAGTCTTCAGCTTCATAAATAGCATCTTTAAGGTCGTCAAGCCACTGCTTCACGTCTGGATCAGAGTGTTGCTTATTCTCTGCATCATCAAGCACTTTGTTGATAATGATCATCTTGGTCTTCAGTTTCTTCGGCAGCCGATCTGGCAGCTTTTGGCCCTTGAAGAAGTCCACCACTTGATGAGAAGCCAACCTATCAAATAAAACCTGAAGGCAAGCTGAGAGAAATGACCCTCCAACCAATGCTCCTGCCATGAATTCTTTTCTGTGAAATCAAAATTAAAGGGGTGTTAGCACAAGTGCAAAACAAGCCAACAAATAGAAGAAGCCAAATCAAAACTGAAATGAAAATAACAATAAAAAGTGCTAATTGATTAGAATAAAATGAAATTCGCGTTTGATGATTAAAACTAAAACATACTTCTAAATTTTTTTAATTTTCTTAAAAGCCCTTAAATATGTCTGGAATATTATATGCTTTGTATTTTTCAAGACATTTTTCATTTAGATGGGAAAAGTTATAAAAAAGTAAGAACTAATCTCAAAATCAGACATTTTTTATTTTCACAATGGCACATATATATATATATTTTTTGACATTTTTGCCTTGGCTTTTTGGTCAGTTTAATCAGCACTTTATAAATCATTCTTCTGATTCTATAACATATAAATTCATACCCAACGTTTCATTGTTTTTTCAATTAAGAACCATAAACTTTGTGATTTTCCTTACAGTTAGACCATAGAATCCTTTTTTAATAATGAGTTTCTGATCATTAATTTTTAGTGTATTTAAAAAATCTGAAAATACATTAAAAAAAATCTGAAAATGACGTTGAAAATAATTTTTTTGTTTAATTTTCAAAGTAATTATAACAAACTCATGAAATCTGTGTTAGCATTGGCCAATAGAGTTAATTACAATTGGACCAAAAAAGTCAGCTTGAACAAAAAAAAAACAGAAGTTACTTAACTGGAAAAAATAGCAAAACATAGAGTATGAATTGGGTCATACAGCACTTCTTAACACAAGTAAAGGAAAGCATATGGAAATAAAAAAAAATAAAAAAACATATAAATAAAAAGAATGAAAAAGATGATCTTTATGAAATTTTTAAGGCAAAAATTACCCAAGGATTGAAAAAAATTATGATTTCTCTAAAAGGTGTGGGTGGGAATAAATCATAATAATATTTGTTAAAAGGAAAGCCAATAGAAACAAAAAAACAAACAAGAAGAAGAAGAAGGAAACTAAACTTACAAGAACTTGAAGATGCTGACTGATGTTTGATGACTAAAGAATCAGCAGCAGCAGCAGCAGCAGGCAACAGCTTGATCACAAACCTTATCTTAAAATGCTGATGTATTCATGGCAGTAGGTAGACTAGAGACTGCAGATTGCAATGGAATTTCTGCAATAACAAAGAAGAAGAAAGAAGATCAAACATTAGCTTACCTAATTTGATTGATTAATCAATTCACTAGCAATAAACATTAGTATTATGGAATTCCACTAAATTTTTTTTCCCTTTTTTTTTTTAATCCTAACTGCAGAATATTAGAAAAAGAGGAAATAAATACATACATAGATATATACATATATTATTTTAATCCAATTCTACTTAATCTCAGCAGTGGAAAAAAGAGGAAGAAGAAGAAGAAATCAAAACTTGCAGGGAAATTAGTCACGGAAATTTGATTCAGAAAGATGGCAATGATCAAGTGAGTAATGAAGATTGATCACATCACAGACCTTAGCTTAATATGTTGATATATATAATTACAGTTTAATTCAGAATGAAAGAAAGGAAGACTTTTTAGTAATGGATCATGAAGGACAGTTTTGACAGGGAAATTTTGAAGGAAATGGAGGCCAAAATGTTTGATTAGAAGGATGAAGATGGTAGGGTGAAGACAGCAGCAGGAAAAAGTATCATCAGATGGCACAAATGATGGAAGTTTGGTGATCTTTTGTACTCTTTGCTTTTGGATCCTCTTTCTTCTGCAATTTGGGTGCTTCTCTCAAGTGGGCATTTTGTAACAGGTAAGTTGAGGGAAACAACTTTTAAGACTAATCAGGGTGCCTTATGTTTATGCAGATAATTAAACAATAAATAATTATTTGAGATGACAGTCTGATAGTAATTCGACGTGTTTTTTCTATTTAGGACCTAAGTTCAAGTTTTCGTCCGTGCAAGTTGGAGGCAATGCCCTTTGACGCCTTGCAGCAAGCTGTGCGCTGGTGAGGATTCAAGACTCGACCAGACTGTAGTCAGTTTGAAGAAGTCACATTTAGATTTAATAGTGCTCGGGTAATGAATTTTGTCTATATGGTAAGTTGAATGAGGATAACAACGGTAATCTTGATTTCAGCCTACACATGTTATAATCCATATATCGGCAATACAAATTTTTTTTTGTGCTAAAAATATGAACAAGAAATAAAAATATGACGACCATGTGCGTGAGAGAGGGTAAGTAATGATATTGGCAAGTACCCACATAAAAAAAAGTAGAAAAAAAAGAAGAAAATCAAAGAAATGAAACTTACAAGAACTTACGGGCAAATTAACTGATAATGGAAATTTGATTCTGAAAGAAGATTGAAAAATATAAAGGCAGAAGAAACTTTTGTTAAAGGAATTAAGAATAAAGTCACCACACCAACATTGACTGGACAAAGACCCCTTTGGTTGCCAAAGTTCAAAGGAAACGAGGCCTAAAAGAAAGGCATTTGGGAGCTAAAGTGAACAACTTTTTCTTACAGAGCGACTAATGCGTTCATAATGGGAACTGGTGGAGAAAGTAATAGAGCGAAACCATGCTGAAATTGCGTTGCAAATCAAAAGGCACTTCCTAAATATTTTTCCCATTTTTTAAAACTTTTTTCTAAATATTTTTCTTCGTGCACCAAAAATCACTAATCATATGATCTATTAGTAAATTTAGTTGAGTTTTTAATTTCAACAATCAGAATTTAAATCTTGTCACTAATAGACAAAATTATAACGATATTGTATACGACCAAAACATCACAACAAGCGCATGAATAAGCTAGTAGCTTTTTTTTTTACTTTTTTTAATTTATTTTTTCTCCCTTTTTTTTAAAAAAAAAAGATATTATTAAATATATTTAGAGTAATAATAATTTCTATTTAAAGGTTAATTTCAGTAAAAAAAAATTTAAACAATAAAAAATTAAGATAGCATTAAATGTATTTAAAATAATATTAAACACTACTTCACTTTTAGTTTTATGTAAAAAGAAAAGAGATTAGCAACTGTTTCATTAAAATTGTTTTTTATACACCGTTCGTGAGGTCTTTTTCGTGTGAAATAACATTGTCCTAAACAAAAATTAAATAAATAAAATGTGTCATTCAACTTAGCCGCAGCGAGTTTCCTGCTTCCTTCTAACCATATCTTTCGTGCTTAAAAAAATGATCGTCCGTTGACTATTATTAAGTGAATTAATCATGCCTGAGGATACGCCACAATGGACTCCTTTCCTAGTAACATCGCGGTGATTAGGTAAAATAAAAAATGCAATTTACCACATTTTATAAAAGCTACAGAAATTGTGCCATGACCAGACATGGGACAGTCTTTTTTTTATTTTTATTTTTATTTTTTAATCAAAGCTACAGCCTTAACTGGAGATGGAGATGACAATCCTTGATGCTCAAATTTTTAAACAGGAATAAGGATGGAATGGTATTCAACGTCTCTGTTGGGTTTCCGACTCTCCGTCCTCATCCACTCTTGATTAATAATTTATTATTTTTATGCTTTTTTAACAAAAAAAAATTTATCGTAAATATATCAGTCATCGAATTTACGGGATGAAATCATAGTAACCCTTATTTATTTGAGTCTCATTCAACTACTCTTAAGAGGCAGACCCACTACCTTAACACTGTTGGGATTAATGAGACTTCTTCACGTCCGACCACAGTGTTAACAAGTCTTGAATCGACAACTTACTCCTTCATAATTTCAAGTAATTGGACTGAACAAAAATTTTACTGTTACGACTCAAACTTGAATCGTGACAAGAAAAGACACACTAAATAATCACTAAATTACTAATTCAAATAGTTATTATCCTTTATCTTGTCTTTTTTTTTTTATAACAATTATATAATATTTTTACAGAGATGATTTGGACAATTACACTAACCCTCATTCTCAATCCACTAACCCATCATCCACTCACATGTTTCATCTCTCTCACTCTCCGAATTTCTTTCCCCGACCATTCTTCGTTGAGATAGAGAGAATGAAGGATTGTTGTAAGCACGATGACTAAACCAACAATCCCTGAAGCATATAATTTTTCAATTAAACATATTAAGAAAACATTCCAAAAATTGGAATTGTCTATTATCTAATAATCATTCGGAATGGATCGCCTCATTTGACCACGTCTTAAGGGCAATACTCTAGAGACCTTTGCTTTGTCTTGGTGCATTGAGACCAAAGAGTGAAGCTACAGTGGGCTTTATACTAAGGATAGCTCCACTATGCTTGTCAACAAAAACTAGACTCCCACAAAACTAATTTTTTTCCCCTTGTTTTTCCTTTTTTTTATTCGGCGATGGGCTGAGACTGGAGATCCCAATTTCCAACGAAAACAGAGATGGTACTCTAAATCATATTCTGTCGGTATTGGGACAAGTATCGGAATAGGGATGAGAATCGGTTTTGATTCGGAATGAAAATTAGGATGATGATTTCCGTCATCGGGTTGGCTTAGCCCACTTTGATGAAAATTATTCAGGTTTTAAATGTGACTCATATAATTAAAGAGTTTCATGTTGAAAATATAAGGGAAAAATAAGTCACGTATAAGTAAAAAGTTATTTATGAATTCAATACCTTATAATTTGAGTTGGGATATAGCGTAAAACTCCTAACAAAATTTATTTTCATTTTCTCAAAATTTTTCCTATGTGCAGGTATGACAAGGGCCAATTTAACCCCCCGTACACGACACCGTTTCTTTTAACTCTTTATTTTTTATCTTTGTTTTTTTAAAATACAAATCTCATTTCTAATCTTTAAATTTTTTTTTCCATGTCAATCAAACTAATACTCGAGCAAGCCAACTTAGACACGTTCAATAACGTATACAGGAGACGTGTAGTTAATTAAACAGTATTTAATAATTTATCTATTTTTTATTTTTTTAAATTTAATACACTGTTAATGATCTAACGATTCAAATTATGATGTATTTTTATATTTTTAATTTATACGTGCCCATAAAATTTTTCTGGTAGTACTCCTCCCTTGGTTAGGCCCTGTTGCGGACGCTTCTCGCAGAGTTGCAGCTGGGTTCGCCGGTTCAATTGTTTTTTTTTAAAAAAAAAAATTACGCTTTGTTTTATTTATTCATTTATTTATGTCATCCTGATATTTATACATATATATCTACTAGGCCTATAATATAAATTTGTCATGGGGCATACTTTTTGTGGATTTCTAGGCTTTTTTTGAGTTTCTAACTTTTAAATAAATAGAGTTTTTAATCATCATTTAATACAAGAAGTGGAAATGCTAAAATATAATTTATTAAATTTATAAGGAGTTTAAAAGCTTATATTATTAATTCTTAATAATTGATGGCTTAATTGGCTTTCAAGAAACCTACTATTTTATCTTCCCACTATCTATTGAAGTAAAGTTTACATTTATGAAAGAAAACAAGAAAAGTAACTTATTAATTTAAAGAAAATGAAAAGTTTTTGTATAAATTGTATCCCTCCACTAATATTTTTGTTTTTTACTTATGAATTTTAAGTATTTCCTTACGATGATCTGTAAGGCGTTTAGAGTAAGGCTGGAGACTGTTTATGTTGGAGCAGAAAAAAATTTTGGAAAGTGATGTTGTTGCATAGAGTAAGGTTGTCATGGATATTGCCCTAATCTTATAGTTTAAACAGGCAGCGTCAATTTATCAGTAAAAAAGATATCAAAAATTTGAACTCTTTATTTATTTAAATATTTTTCTCTTATAACCAGTTGATATAAATTGATGAAATTTCAAACAAAAAAATTAAAAAACATTGTCATGGTTATTGCTGAAAATCCAATTGCCATTATTGGTCCTTGTGGAGTCGGCAAAGGAGACATTGATAACAATGCTCATGGGGGAATTTTCATTCATAGTTGGAATTTCATTGAGCCACACAACCCGAGCACTGCGTGGTTTGGAAAAAGATCCGATTCACTACTATTTCAAGGAGAGAAATGTTATGGACAATAATAGAAAGGCTCGGATATTTCTCCAGTTTGTTTTTGTTCATGGAAACCCCTACATATGGAATCAAGATTGAAGCTATTGAGGTGGTAGCTGATGCAGGAGAGGCAAACAGCATATATACGTGTTTTATGTACTTATGTTCATGCATACATGTGTACGTCACTTTCTTATCATTAATTTCTTCAAACAATGAACATAATTAATGGTTGCATGATCAATAAACCACTAGTATCTGTTTTATGCATGCTAAACAACGTTTAAAGAGTAACTCCATATATATCTGATTAAGCAAGTTTGAGTTTTTTCATAAATGGGTGCGGACAGTATATATGGGAGGATCATCGTCCACATCAGCTATATGAAAAGGATCAAATGGGGAAATGATTTCCTCAAGTGGTTGTGATGATGATCAAACCTTTGCTGATATTTTCACTAAATTAACAATTATTAGGTAATATAAGTAAAATTAACAGAAAATGAATATAAATAAAATAACAAAGAATATGAAATGATATATGAGCCGTGGAAGACACTGTCTTTAAGAATATTTTTTCTATCCCCGTTCTCAAATCGAGACAGTATAATAGGTCGCAACGGTTATTTTTTTAAGATATAACAGACCTTCCCATCATTAATGTGCACTTCAAATAGTGAGGTAATAGAAATAACTATAATATTGATTAACTCAGTAAAATGCAGTAAAGAAGAATGTGCAGGAAGAAGAGTATTTAAAAGGTTGTTTTTTCTGAAAAAGGAGGAGTTGCTTATATATTAGTAGAACTTTTAAAATTCATAAAAGTGAATAATGACTATAAGGCTAGTTTTCAAACAGCAAAAAAATGATTAATTTGATCAAAAAGTCTGAATGGTCTCAAAAATATTGGATTCAGAGATAGACTGGCTAAGACTGGTCTATTGTGTAAGGTCGTATGGGTCCGTTCCTATCAGACCCGAGACTGAGTTACGCAAAACTTTTTATAGGTCTTTTGTTTTGTGAAAGTGTAAAACACATATGAGTTTATAAACAAGTGATATATAATCTTTCTTTTTTCATGTGAGATTCAAATTTCTTTATATATTCTTTTATTAAATATTACTTGATTTCTCTTTCTCATATGAGATTCAAACTTTTTAATATATTATTTATTCTTCTAATAACAATCGCATACAAAATCATTGATGAGCGGGTTCTATTTTCGACAAAGAAGAGAGCTAAATCTTTTAATGAAAATAGTTTTTTTTTTTTTGTTTTTTTCAAAGATAACTAGACTAAGCTTGCAAACATTCAAGGATTTTTTTTCTCTCCCACAATGTGGCTGAGCTATCTATGGGTTGATCTACTCTGTCATTCGATAAGCGCAAAATAATGATAAAAGCATATAGTGGGTTGATATACTCTGTCGTATATGTGAATCAAAATATTATTTCAACTGATGAAGTAATATATATTATGAAGGTTGTTATGAATAAAAGTAGTTTTATTCAAATAAAAATGCTCAATATAAAATTTTGGAAAAAAAAAAGTACAAATCTCGATTTTGTTTTGCTTGAATATTTGTCCGAATGAAATGAGAGTGTAATTTTTTAAAATTACTATAATATTTTTTGCAATGAGAGTACAAAAGGTAGATTTTTTTTTTTTTTTTTGCAAAATGTTTTTATTGTGGTTTCAAAAAATCTTGCTCTCCTTTTAATCGGAAAAGATTTTGGGCAACTAAAAATCCAGATCTGTACCTAGACTCAAAAATTTTCTGCAATTCTAAAATTTTGTAATTTGATGATTAAGATCACAAAAGGATTTTTTTTTTTTTTTTAGGAATAAGATCACAAAAGGTTATTTGTTATTGTTTTATTTATATTTTATAATTGATTTTTCACGCATATATGCCCTTTTTTTTGTTTTTTGAGATAAGAAGGTCAATTAATTTCCAGTCTACATGGTGTATATGAATAACCTTACATCTTGATATTTTCTAACTCTAAAGTTACATATTTTCAGTATCTTGCATAAACGCTTATTTTTTTATGTTCATTCGTGCATAGCGTGAGTAATAAATATAAGTGTTTAGAAGAAGTGTAAAAGTCATTGCAGCCACCATAGAAATATTTTTTCTTTTTTTGGTTAAAAACATAAATTTACATATATTTGACTCTTACTTGGACCTTTAGTGTGATATATAATCTTGTGCATTGATAATTTTTTTAATTTTATTTTCATTTTTTTTGGTTAATAAGAGTGATACCCTACAAATCTCTTAGACCTTTCAATATTAGAGAGTGGTCGGTATTATTAGGGATATATTAAATTATCTTCTTTTTTTTTTCAACGTCAGACTATTTTAAAAAAGAATTTCCTAAAATAAAAATATGACTAAGATGATGACCCAAGTTTTATTTTATTTCTTTCTTTTGTAAATATTGTGGACCATAGTAATGGGCACATGCAAATTTTTGTCCAAAACCTTTACTAACTTTCACAATTGAGTCTTACTTTTTTTTTTTTTTTTAATTTTCTACTGGTCCTCAGCGTTTTAGTTCCTTTGCAAAGTCGTCCTTTTATGGATGAAAGACAGGCAAACGATTACAGAAGTAGTTTGACCAAACAAAAGTAATTAAGAAAAAAAAAAAGAAATATCGTCGTTTGAAGTATTTTTACGCAAAATAAATACGACACATGCAATTTTTTATCTAAAAACCCCAAATGTCTCTGTAGAATACCACATTAGAATCATAAATTTCTTCTCTTTGGAAACCCAACAAAAAACCTTTGCATCTTCTCTAGTCATGCAACTGTTCTAACCAATTGTTCAATTGTTTTAACAAATTGTGTGCCTTTCTCATTACTCTTACCTCTTCGACGATTAACACCAATATCTAAACTCCAGGGGAATTTGATGAAAAGTATACCAATAGTGTAAACGTGATTAGAAGAATTCAAAGAAAAGTACACCAATAGTGTGAACGCGATTAGAAGAATTAGATACACGACCAGAAATAGAAAAAAAGGGGGAAAGGGGAAGGAGGTAAGCATAACCCTTGATTTGTGAAAGAGAGCAAAAATTATGAATGGACAAACTACTTTTTTAACAGATTGGGTTGTCTCCAAACAAGGATGTATTTGAAAAGGAACTAAAATGTTGAGAACCAATATGAAAATTCAAAAATGTTAATGACCAAATTATAAAAATTTATAAAAGTTTAGATCAAAAAATTATTATCCCTATAGTAAAGCACATACACCTTTTGAAAAAGAGAATAATCGTTTAATTTTTTTGTTTCACCATTTCAGAATGATTGTCATCAAATCTCATTATAAATTTTATCTGCCTAAACAAAATACGAGGGATTCCATACCCACAAATTTTTGGAACGTGAGAGAGCATGCATACGTAGGTTTTCTGTCTCTTGATTGAAACCCCAACACCCCCTTCTCCACCCCAATTTGATGGAACAAAACTCTCCTCGCCTGCCATCACCAGAAGAGACTGATCTTATCGACCGCAGTATCAAAAAGACGAAATCGGATGGCGTTCTAAATGTGACTGAGACTGCCATGGATGATATTCCTGCAGTCAGCTTAGGTGAATTAGACAGCTCGTGTGGTGACAAGGTGCAAGGAGGGGCTAAGGGCATGTCTTCTTTAATTTGCAACTAGAACGCCAATAAAGCCTAAACAAAAGCGTCAAATTTAGACTTTTCTTTCCAAGCACAGGCTTTCCTCTTATTTAACAGATGCATTGCATGGACGGACATTAATCGACATTAAATCATCTGAGTATTTTTATTAGACAATTTAATTTCAGTGATTCATTTTTCCAAACAATTTTGCTCTTCTCCTAGAGGTGTAGTGAAATAGGTTGAGATATCATTGCTGGGTAACTTTTTGTTGCCCAACTAAGACTATTTTTGTTCGGGTGGATTTTTTCACATATAATTTTCTTTATTTAATAAAATCCTCACTCACTTAACTTATCAAAAATGAAATGCCAATAATGCGGAGAACTCCTTTGGATCAACGAATGGAATATCTGTTACTTAAGACTGTACCCATATTCGTGTCTCTAAATAATTGTCAAACTATAGGAGTGAGCCATTAGCTACACTCATCTATGGAATCGACTAAATGTTCTTTGGAAAGGCGATTACAAGGCTTAGATATACAACCAGAAATCGAAAAAAGGGGGAAAAGGGGGTTGGAAAAACGCAATCATTCAAAGGAAAATTGTCCTGAAATCACAAGTCCAAGCAAGGATGGCCTGGCTGAAAGCTAACTAATTTCCACAGCCTCAGCCCAACACTGAATCACTTTGTAACCAGCGTTCGGACCTATATGGTCTTTGGATGCATGCCCAAAGAGCCAAATACCACGTAATGAAACAAATCACGTTCCTCCTACTGTTGAAGGCTCGGTATTAGATTCGGAATCAAATTCATAAGAAGAGTGGAATTTGGGAAGATCAACGGAAGAACAGGCCATAAAGTCCCGAGAAGAAGCACATCAACCGGAGATTTCTCACCAGTCTTCCTTAGACAATCAATCTTCTTTCAAGAAGGAAATACCAGCTGCTAAAAATTTTATAAATTGAAGGAGAATATCGATGCCAATCTTCCCACTCTAGCCACTGCTAAAAATCAGGGAGATTATGTTCTAGGTACCACCACACCTGCAGAAGCCGTAGGCGGGCAAACAAATACTCGGAATAATTCAAAAGCTTCGGGCAAAGCACATTTACCTTCCACGCAACCTCCTCCACCAAATGAACTAAATGGGAGTTTTAGCGATCTGTTACGTGCTCCTGAGACTCCATGTCTAGTTTTACTTCTGCCCTTCCTGAGCTAGAGCCAAATAAGGGAGAAAATAGTCCATGCGCTTTCGCGAAGCACCGTGATAAATAGAATAATAGCATGAATTATTGTGCTTTAACGATAAGTGTCGAATGTTGTTAAATTAAATGTCTTGAATTTAAAGGTTGTCAGGACGTTTGATTGGGTTAGACATACTCCTCTCTTTTGTAACATTGAGTTATACTATAATCATTCAGATAGTTCAGAAGTTATTTTAAAAACAAGAGTAATAATCTTTAACGGTATTGTAGAACACCACTCTTATCTTCCTATTTTTCTGACCAATAAATAAATAAATAAATAAAATAAAATAATTCAGATCAAATGCTTAACACACCTTTGATTGTCTCCGATACAACTGACCAGCTTGAGTTTGCCATTCACTACATTATATAAATTGATGGATATTTTTGCTAAGGCTTTTTTAAGTCAGGCTTAGAAGAAGATTAGGGATCTCCACTTAGGAGGTTTAAACATGATTTTTTATTAATATCTTCAATTTTAATTTTACGCCGTAACAAAGGAATTATGATAAAAAAATTTAATAAAAATATCTAAAATTATTCACAATCATGGTCAATTGTTCAATTCCTTTCCTAGTATATTTAAAATGCTTTCTTTTTGGTTTTCTTTTTTTTTTTTTCATTTTTTAACCCTTTAGTCATCATTTTTTTTTTTTTTGCAAACTTCGATTATTAGTTGTTACTTATTTTGGAAAATAAAAACTCTCACACAAAACTAGCGACACAACTGGATAGATAGAGTTAATTAATAAAGCTTGGTTATGTAGATATGTACATTGGGACACATTGAAAATACGTAATCTATTCAAAAATATTTAATAATTTATCTTTTTTTTAATTTAATATATCTTTCATAATCTAACGGTCTATATCTTTATTTATCTACGGCGTGCCCTAATATGTGTTGCCATTCAGACAAATAAGCATAATTTTATTTTCATACTTATAATAAAATATGTATATGTATTTAGAGTATATAAAATTATATTAAGTATGAGAAAAATATTGAATATATACATAAATATTCATTATCAATGGCCGGTCAATTTAACTAATGACCCACTAATTAAACTAATTACTCAGTGACACATTCTTAAAAAAATTGGATGTTCCACCTGATTTAATAACTGTGACAAATATATGAACCCAAAAATTTCGCAATCAAATAAATATATTAAGAAAATAAGATAAAGCACCTCAATTTTTTATTTTTATTGGAGTGAAATATATATTACTATGCTTTTTAATAATTGATTTCAATTGTAATTTGAGAGAGTTTTAGACCTTCACTCCCAAGATGACTAGTAGGCTAATGAATTCTTACTATATTAATTATGCTTATTAAAATTATATTTATTTTATTATACTTATTTTATATTTTAAATGTTTTAATTTTAAATTTAATTTGTTGCAATAAAATAATTTGGCATAAAAAATTTAAATTAAAAAAAGAAACTAAATAAAAATTTAAAAAAACTTAGATACACATCACTAGGTTAATAAGATTAACCGGTTCAACTATTAAATCGACCAAATCAATGTAAGACAATTATTCACTTGAGCTTTTGGTGAAGAATTTAGAAGGATCAATCTAAATTATGACCGAATTACAAGTTTGGTCATTCAATCAGCCTATTCGGTTCCGGTTTAATTTAATAATTAACGAAAGTTATTGCTCTCAATTTCAAAATTTATATTTTAAATAAATGAATTTGGTCAAAAAAAAAATTAAATAAATGAAAATAAAAATAAATCGAAAGTGGCCCCCACCAAAACAAGCGGAAGTTACGTAACCGTCAGTAAAAGTCGCTCTTTCGTTGCAAATTGCAAATTCCAATATCCAGAGAGCGAGAGAGACAGTGGGCTGAGTCGGCTGAGATTTGCTCTCTCAAATCTCAAATCCACAGGAAAAAAAAAAAAAAAAGAAAACAAAATGTACGACGGCGACGACGAGCATCATCTCTTCCCCGATCACAAGCTCTGCGGCTACACCTGCGCCGTCCTAACGGCTCCCGCACACGATCCCCCCGCCACCGCCCTCTCCTTCCTCTCCCCATGCCACGTCATCCCCGACGGCAGGGACTTTAAATTCAGGGCCGACAACGGCGTCCTTCTCTCCCCGCTCGTCTCTGCCAGCAACGAAAACGACGATGACGGCGGTGATGGTGGCGGCGGCGTTTCCAACAATGGCGGTTCGAGCGGGAAGAAGAAGAAGACGGGGAGGAGGAGGTTGAGGGGGATTGGGATGGTGAAGGGGAGCGTCAGCGTGGTGCACCAGATTCAGGCGCTGCTGGCTCACCGGTGCATCAAGGTCGCGGCGCGTGTTTTGCATGTGGAGGTCCGGGAGAGTGGTGAGGAGGTACAGAAGGAGGAGGCGGATGAGGCGGCCAGGGTGGTTGTGCTGCTGGACGTTTATCTGCCGATTGCGTTGTGGTCCGGCTGGCAGTTCCCCAAATCCGGCGCAATTGCCGCCGCTCTTTTCAGGCACTTGAGGTAATCTCAGTTGTGCATTGCAATTTGGTGGTCTCGTTGTTATAATTTTAGGTTTTCTATTGCTTGAGGCGAATTGCTTGCGTAATACACTACCTATATTTATATATGTGTGTGTTTCTCGGTTTAATTTAGAGTAATCTTTAGTTTGGGAGGAGAGGGCCATATAGAACAACTTGAAATTGCAGAGTCATTTAAGGAGAAGCTTGTTGGCAATCTTGAATACTTTTGTTTAATGGTAGTAAAACTATGCTTCTTGTTTCTTTTTCTGGTTTTTTGTTTTCTCCGTTTTAGACAACCAACCTGCGGCAATGTTCGAGTAATTGGGGTGCCGTGATTTTCGAAGGGCTACATAAACAAAGAGTATGCCTATTATTTGGTATTTGACAATTATATTGGAACACAACTCATGGGATTTTCTTGGGTCAGACTTAAACTCTTTTTTTATGTGTTTATCCTCCGAAAATCCTCGTTAGGCGCTAATGGGACTCTCTGTTTTATAGTCCTCTGTTTTGGATTGTGGTGTGAGTTCCCAAATCAGATGTTTATACTCGTCTTATAAATCCAGCCATTGTACCCAGAAAATGGAGCATTACACATCCCAACCTGTAACTCTTGGTTGCTCGCAATTACTTTCAGTTCTGCTTGCAAGTCATTGTGCTTTATTTATTTATTTGTTTTTACAAAACGGTTGCATTTTATCTATGTAGTGAAAATTTTGTTTTATTTATGTTTAGTGATTAAAGATCTGATGATCTTCTTGCCAGATTTAAAAAAAAATACTCTTTCAGTTCTGTATTGGATTTGCGTGCACAATTTTGTGTGGAGTGCTCCATTGATCTATGTGTATCTTGCTGTCACTGTTCAATTTGCAGTTGTGACTGGGGGAAGAGAAGGTTGTTGCAAACAGATATAGGAGAGTACTTTAGAGGTATCAATGGAGGTTATCAGAGCATTTGGAATCTCCCTGACTGTCATACTGTTGATTGCAAATTGCATTGTGATGCCCCTGATTCTTCAAGGAAAATGCGATTTGAACTACACGAGATTTTCAATAGCTTGCCTAGGTCAACTGAGGAAAAAAATTATACATCGAGAGTGAGTCCATTGGATAACTCTTATGGCCCTGGTATCTGGGATTTGACGGATGATATTTTGATGAATATTTTATCTGAGCTAAAACCAATGGACCTTGTCAGGGTTGCTGCTACCTGTCGCCATTTGAAATCCTTGGCTTTGTTAATCATGCCCTGCATGAAACTAAAACTGTTTCCTCATCAGCAGACAGCAGTTGAGTGGATGTTGCAGCGTGAGCAGAATCCTCAAGTGTTACCGCATCCTCTGTACGTGAAATTCTCAACTGAGGATGGATTCACTTTCCATGTAAATTCTATTTGTGGTGAAATAGTTGTTGGGAGAGATCCCACCATAAGAGATTTTCGTGGAGGAATGTTCTGTGATGAACCTGGCTTAGGAAAGACTATAACTGCTCTTTCCCTTGTTCTAAAAACTCAGGGAACATTGGCTTCTCCACCGGAGGGAGTACAAATTACCTGGTGTACACACAATGGTGATCATAGATGTGGCTATTATGAGCATAGTACTGATAATTTCAGATTTGGTAATAAGACCTTGGGGAAAAGGATTATGAGCCAGGGTGCTTGTAGAGAACAACTATCTTTAGATAAATGCACAGATTTTGGTTTAGGCCATTTATCACCTAAAAGAGCGAGGATAATGGATCCAAGGGAACAAATTGTAGGGTGTAGTGAGATGTGGCCTGCAACGGGGGAAAAATCATTACCGACTCCTCACTCAGAGCCTGTGGCACGGGTGGTTCGATGCACAAGAAGATTGAGTTGTATCAAGAAGAATCTCCTCAATTATTATGAGGAAGAATCCGTCTTTGGTAACAAACAGAAGGTTGGAGAAGGGTCAACCAAGAGGAAACGCGGTTCTAATGCCCCAAATTATGTTTCTTGGGGAAAGCGACTTGACAAGCCTTGTGGAAAGGTCACTGCTGATTACTTAGTATATAATGAGAATTGGGTTCAATGTGATGCATGCCGAAAGTGGAGGAAGCTTAAAGAAACTGTAGTTGATGCTACTGCTGCATGGTTCTGCAGCATGAACAATGACCCTGCGCATAGGAGTTGTAAAGATGCAGAAGAAGCTTGGGATAGTTTTGAGTCCGTAACATACCTACCAGGATTTTACACCAAAGGGACGTCTGGGGGAAAGCAGGAGAACATATCATTTTTCATCAGTGTGCTTAAAGATTACTATTCGATGATGGAATCTAAAACCAAGAGAGCCTTGACTTGGCTGGCCAAACTTTCTCCAGAAAAACTCTCCCAAATGGAAACAACTGGCCTGGTAGGTCCGGTCTTGGCTCCTTATGTTTCTGACCGTGGACATGCTTATGGATTTCATAAAATATTTCAGGCATTTGGCCTTATATGGAGAGTAGAAAGGGGTGTCAGTAAGTGGTATTACCCTCGGTCTCTTGTCAACTTAGAATTTGATTTAGCTGCTCTTAGAGTAGCTTTGTGTGAGCCATTGGATTTAGCCAGGTTCTATTTATCGAGAGCGACTCTAATTGTTGTTCCTGCCAATCTAGTAGACCACTGGAAAACACAAATTCTGAAGCATGTTAAACCTGGCCAGTTGAGGCTCTGCATCTGGACTGATCATAGAAAGCTTTCTGCTCATAGTCTGGCCTGGGATTATGATATTGTTATTACTACCTTTAACCGTTTGAGTGCGGAGTGGGACCTGAGGAAAAAAAGTCCTCTAAAGCAAGTGCATTGGATGAGAGTTATGTTAGATGAGGGGCATACTCTTGGTTCTAGCCTCAACTTGACAAACAAATTGCAAATGGCTACTTCATTGGCAGCTTCAAATCGCTGGTTACTGACAGGAACCCCAACATCTAATACACCAGATAGCCAGTTGTCTCATCTTCATCCAATGCTTATGTTCCTACATGAGGAAGCCTATGGATCTAATCACAAGTCTTGGGAAGTAGGAATCCTTAGACCATTTGAGGCAAAAATTGAAGAAGGTCGCACACGGTTGGTGCAGTTGCTACAGAGGTGCTTGATTAGTGCAAGAAAGGTGGATTTAAAAACTATTCCTCCATGTATTAAGAAAGTTACATTTCTTAATTTCAACGAGGAGCATGCAAGAAGTTATAATGAATTAGTTGCGACTGTGCGGCGGAATATACTAATGGCTGACTGGAATGATCCTGATCATATTGAAAGTTTGCTTAACCCAAAGCAGTGGAAATTTCGAAGTGCTACTCTTAAGAATGTCAGGCTGTCTTGCTGTGTTGCAGGGCATATTAAAATGGAAGATGTTGCTCATGATATACAGGAAACAATGGATATGTTAGTTGGAAAAGGTCTGGATCCCATATCAGAGGAATATGCTTTGATAAAATATAATCTACAATTTGGTGGCAACTGTCTCAGGTAATTTTCATCTTCTGACCTTTCTGCCATTTGTTTCGAAATTTTGCTGTTGGCATAACATTTTTTCACTTGGAGGTGCAGTTTCATGTTCCTGTTCATCATTTTTTTTTTTGCTAACATGGATTCAGATGCAAAGAATGGTGCCGCCTACCTATCATTACACCATGTAGGCATCTTTTGTGTCTATGTTGTGTTTCTCTGGATAGTGCAAAATGTACTTTACCTGGTTGTGGCAAGTTGTACGAGATGCAAACTCCTGACGCCCGGTCTGAAAATCCGAACCCAAAGTGGCCTGTGCCAAAAGATCTTATAGAGTTGCAACCTTCTTATAAACAGGTTGGCTTTTCTACAAGCTGAAATATGTTCTTTAATACGTGATTAACAATAAATGGGTGGTTGGATCAGAAAAAAAAAAACAAAAAAAACAAAAACAAAAACAAAGAATAACTGGGTTGTCTGATGTCACACAGGATGAATGGGGTCCTGATTGGGAATCAACATCCAGCAGTAAGGTTACTTATCTTGTAAATAGGCTGAAAGAACTACAGGAGGCTACCATAGGTGGTGTTTATAATATCAATGGGGGCAATGAAGTCAATAACATTGACAAACAACTTCATTTTTTGCGGAGTGATTCTGATGAATTGTTGCAGCAGTGCTCCAGACAGAATTCTGAATCCAACACAGCCTCGGAAAAAGTCATTATATTTTCTCAATTTCTTGAGCATATAAATGCAGTAAAAAAGCAGGTAATTGCCACTTTGTTTTACTAAATGAGTATTTCTCTGCTTAATTGCCATTTGATTCATAACTTCTGTTTTATTCTCCTTTTTGCTTTTACTTCTTTGTTTCTTTTCATTTTTATGTTTATTTTTTGTGGACCAGTTGACACTTGCTGGTATCAAATTTGCTGAGCTCTATAGTCCGTTGCACGCAAGCAAAAAGGTATTTGACCCGTTTCCTCTTTTCCATCAGTTCTCTCTCCTGTCTCTACTCTTCTGAATTTTTGTTTGACATCTTGCACTTTTCAGATCAAGTCATTATCAGAATTCTTAGATGATCCAACTTGTATGGCAATTTTAATGGATGGAAGTGCTGCATTGGGTCTTGACTTCAGCTTTGTAACACACGTGTTTCTAATGGAGCCAATCTGGGATAGGAGGTGAGTTTATTTTTCATTTTATTTTCCTGGTTCTTCTCTGAGGGCCAGCCTTAAAGTAATGGTAAACGCACTCCTTTGTGACCTGGACGTCGTAGATTTAAATCACAAAAGTAGCCTCTTTGTGAAAACA
Source organism: Carallia pectinifolia (assembly GCA_037832335.1). Classification (NCBI taxonomy): domain Eukaryota; kingdom Viridiplantae; phylum Streptophyta; class Magnoliopsida; order Malpighiales; family Rhizophoraceae; genus Carallia; species Carallia pectinifolia. Next base: position 16,360,671 of record CM075445.1, read on the forward strand.
AAGGTAGCAGCACATACATATGATCCTTTCCATGGCCCACAGCCCCACAGTGTTGAGAGTTTCATGCCGTGCGACACGCTCTTTTTTCTTCTCTTTACAATAAACAATCCATTATTTTTTTTCCTTCAGTATTTTGGGATTATGCTTTATTGTCCTCTTATGAATGATAAAATTATTGGCATAAAGGAGGAATAAATGCAAATTTGGTGCTCGTAACTTTTTAAAGTTTTCTATCTTGGCACATCAATTTTATTTTATTTTTTTTCTACTTTAGCTTCTTGCATTTTAAAATGCAAAAACTTAGTTAAATAAGCCAATGGCCTTTGCTTCTTGTTTCTCTTCTTCCTCTTTTGTTATGTGCATTACATAAAATAAAAAGAATAAAAGAGTCAGCAAGTTTTATCTACCTGTGGGCCATTGTTGGGAAAGTTCCCCAAAATTCCACCCAAGAGCTTCTTAGGGCACAATGCTCTGCTCCGTTTAAAGGGTGAAATGCAGGGCAGAGAGAGAGGGAGAGAGACGTGCCGCGGGGAAGGAGGGGTTGGGGGGCGCGGTTTACACATATAGAGGATTAAAGAATAAGATGGTTGGGATTAAAGAATAAGATGGTTGGTACTTAAAACTTTTTAATTTTCATTTTTATTTGTACCAGAAATAGGAAATAAAATGTTAAAGAGTATATAGGGAGCTTCTTTAGTGTAATTTTAATAGTGAAGTGAAGAACTTTGAAGTCCATACGAATTTAAGAGAATTTAGATTGCTTTAATATGAACAGGAAGACAGAATGTTTACTCGAACGGAGCAGGGGGGGTTTCTTATCTCTCCGAGCTTTCAAAACAAATCACTGTGTGTCTGATTGCAACTTACCCACCCCGTTTATTTTTGTGTGTGTTTTTTTATTTTTAATTTTTTGTGTTCTGTGCTAGATATATATTTCCAAATTTTGCAATTCCAGAGCATATCAATTCGGTCCTTTTTTCGTTCTATTAAAACTCATGACTCAGTCTTCAGGCTTCTCTAGGTTGTAAATTATGTGTCCAGATGGTTTACTTGTTTTCCTAAGGATTGCTTTGGTTCTTGAATGCAGATTCAGATACATACATTTTGGTTTGTTTCTTGCTGTAAAGTTAAATGAAATTATGTTTTTTTTAACAATGATTTGGTTCATCGATGTTGGCCCCACACTGTCCACTTAAAATAAAGAAGCCGACTATGAGTGCGTTGAGCCCGAATTTTGAACCCGAGAGCTCTAAGATGAATGTCTAGGCTCTTAACTATTACGGTGTCCCCTTGGGGATGGAGTTTATACTTTGCTGCTTTTTACTTTTTTTTGTCCTGTTGGATTAGACTATGGAAGCTCTTGTTAAATCAGATAGCATCTTCTTCATGTGCTGACTTGTATGATTCTAGCTATTTGCTTCTTATTACATTGCTCTAGTCTCCAACCATTTCTTATGCCATTGTCGAAAGACTTTCATGGACTCTCTCTCTCTCTCTCTCTCTCTCTCTATAGTGTGTGTGTGTGTGTGTGTAATTGCTGAATTTTTTGTTCTTCGCTGTTGAATATATAAATAACAAAAAAGGATAAAAGTGATGGCAAGGCAAAGTACACGACTAATTTGACCAAATTTGTGAATGTGGTCCTGTGAGCACTTTTGGATTCTTCCCCTATAAGAAAACACATTTCCCAAAGAGCATTATCAACTCTAAAAGGTAGGATGGCTGAAACAGGAAAAAAAAAAAAATGTTCGCACACTAAAGTATAAAATTTAATGTTGGAGCACAAAATCTGCATTTATTCTCATATAGAATAGGTTCAAGGTATTTTGTGGATTGACTGATTCAGAACAAATGTAGGTTGAGTATTTCCTGTATTAATCATGAAATTATTGGAATATAGAAATCCACATAGGTTTGAGACATTTTGTGGGCATGCATGCAGAACTTTTGATGCTTAACCTACTTTGTTGATTCTGGCTGTAGAGCAAGATGTTTCATTCTGGCAACATGTTGCTTTAAAGCAAATTTATTTCTGCCAAAATTTTTACCCTGTAGTCTCTTTTTTTTTTCTTCACACCATTTAATTTTTCTTCCCATGTGATAGCATGGAGGAGCAAGTGATAAGTCGTGCTCATCGGATGGGAGCCACTCGTCCAATTTATGTGGAGACACTGGCCATGCGTGGTACAATCGAAGAGCAAATGCTTATGTTCTTACAGGTGTGCAACTAATTTAATTAAGAGATACAGATTTTGAATGCCGCACATCTGTTATTTTGTTTATATCTAAACCAATTTTCTGTATTTTGTTATTTTATCTTATCACTTGGAGTGCTATTTGTTTGCTTTTGATCAACTTATAAGTCATTTAGGTCATTATTCAATGTTGTGCGCGAAAAGTAAAAGAAAGAGAAAAGAGCCTTGTGTTCATAACCACATCCACTGTCTTTGTCTTTGTCTTTGTCTGTGTTATTTTGCTGAATTGATCTAGGTGCTTTTGATTAGGAGGATTGTCTACGATTGATTGTTACTTGTTTTCGTGATCGAAAAGTTTCTGCTATCCGGTTTCTCTACTTTTTTGATGTATTCTTATGAATCGTCATTTCTTACCTAATCGAGCGACATGTTTGGCTCTTTTTCATGCTTCTCTTGTAGGATGCTGATGTGTGCAGGAGATTTTTGAAAGAAGGGACTGGAAAACCAGACATGGAAGGGGCACGCCCACACCGATCACTACATGATTTGGCTGAGAGAAACTATTTAGCTCAGCTTAGCTTTGTGCATACTAGTTCAAAAGCATAGAAGGTATGGTTAATGTGGTTTTTCTCTTATTGTTCTGCAGTGTCTATTTACTTAATTTGATCGATATGGCTAATAATATGACCTTTTTGTTTCCTTATCTATTACATGCAGCTTTTTGCGCTTGGTCTTCAGCCACTTAAGCCGCTGATATTAATCAATTTGTGATTAATAGTTTAACCAAATCTAAGTCGATTTTTGATGGCTGGGTGGGAAGATTATTTTTAACTAATTGTCGTTAGCCAATTCTTAGTTAAGACCACACCAGTGTTTTTTTCAGGAATTTATGCAGAACAGTTCTAACAGGTGATCTCATTCTATCAATAGTGCGCCCTTGAAAAGACATTGCAAAAAATAGGGATATTTATATTTTAAGTCTTAAATTTTTATATTTTTTTACATTTGAGTTTTAAACTTTTTTAGTATTTCATTTGAGTTCTAAATTTTTTAATTTTCTACCAAATTAGTTTCGTTGTTGACGGAAAGTGATCAATTTATTAAAAAATAATTTTAAACTTACAAAAAATTATTTAAAAAATAGTTAAATTCATGAATTGAATATTTTTTTCATCAAAACATATGCATGTTACTTATTTTATTTGTGTATTTGTTGATTAAAAAAATGTTTAATATGCATGTTTTATTGATAAAAAAATATTTAATTTGTGTATTTAATTTTTTTTTAATAATTTTTATTAAGTTAAACTCATTTATTAACATATTGACCACTTTTCGTAAATGAAAGAACTGATTTGATAAGAAATTTAAAGGTTTACAATTTAAATGAAATATCAAAATAGTTTAGAATTTACATGTAAAAAGAATTTTTTGAAAAAGTTTTTTGAATTATTTTTGATTATATGATTTTTTTATTTTTAATAATTTTTCATAACTTTTTCTGAATTTTTTAAAATTTTAAATTTTTTTAATAAAAAAATGTTACGTTAGATGACTAGATTGACTTTAATCAGATCCATCTAACTAGATTGACTTTAATCACATCTGAATTCAAAATGATTCAATCAAGAATAACCTGAAAATAACTTGATTTATAAGTAATCTGATCTGAAATGACTTTAATCCTTAATCCGAAATAACTTAACTCAGATTCGATCAACGACATATTTTGATACTTCTCCGTCGTATGTGCTAGTCAATTTTGAGTCTGTCTGTTAGATATTACTGACAGCGGGACAATAATTGGGTCGTTTTGCAATAATCCATAACCTTTCTTCCGATTTTAGTTATCTCAATTTCATGAAGGATTTGGCACAAGTGTAAATTTGGTCCCTGAACTTAAGCTCAACTGAGGATTCAAGGCCTTTAAAGTTCCAAACTTACTGATTTGATCCGACTTTTGCGACACAAAAGTCCTGATTCGGTTAATATTATCACCAACTGGCCTAATTCGGTTAATTTTGTTAATCTTACATCTTGACCAAACTTCATACCGATTCGGTCCGACTTCAATAACTCGATGATTTAACTCACATGAAAGTCTAACTAAGTCAACTTGTATTAATTGGAAAATAATAAAAAATTGATAACCTAAATCATCTAAAACTAAAATAATCATTGAATCTGAATAGTTGGAAACTCGATTAATCTAGAACTTGGAATTTGAATTTGTAAAATCCAAAATTCGAGTAACTCTAATTCAAAAATCAAAAAATCTAAAACTTAATATATTTGAAACATGATGAATTTGAGACCCGATGTGTCCAAGATATCTCATTAACCCAAAATTCTCCAAATTTAGGATACCTGAACATCCAATAACATGAGAATTGAAACAGGAATAAAAGAAAAATTAATTTTAAATCTTTATTAAATTCTAAATCGTTTTGTTATTTTATTTCAATTTTAAACATTCAAGATCTGTTGTACTCTTTTCACGACGTATCTAAGTCCAACCGTTTAATACCATATATTGGCTTGACCTAACAAAAAGAATGTTAATTTTGTTGATAGAAGGATTTAATTAAAACGTACCTTGAAAATTAAAAACTAAAATTAAAAAAAATAAAAAATGAAAAACATGTTGAAAAAAAAAAAGAAAAGATTTATAAAAACTATTGAACTGTTGATGATTGAATTTTAGAAAAATAACAAAACTAAATTTAACTATCTAATAAATTATATTTACTTTAAAATTAAAAACCTCTAAATGTTTGTCAAAAATTTATGGTGTCTCCCGCCTATTTGGGCTGACTTCCAAGTTCAAATAGAGATTGAAGCTTGGGGTACATGGGGCATGGACGATGCACATGGCTAGGCCGGGGGGATTCCCAATGCTTGAAACCCTGGTTAGCCGGTCCGTCTACCATGCACTAAGTTCAGCCACATCGTCTCTCTCGCAGACACAGCAGGCTCATGCCCACATCCTCAAAACAGGAACTTCCACCCACACCCACTTCGCCACAAGGCTGCTTTCCCTCTACGCCAATCACCAATCTTTCGATGATGCACAACTCGTCCTTAATTCAGCACACCATCATCCCTCAATCACCTTCTTTTCTATCGTCATTCATGCCTCCGCCAAACTCAATCACTTTGTCCATGCAATCCGCGCCTTCTCCCAAATGCTTTCCCACAGCATTATGCCCGACGCTCGTGTTTTGCCTAGTGTTCTCAAGGCGTGTGCCGCGTTGTCGTCCTTGAAAATGGGGAAACAGATTCATTGTATTGCATCAGTTTCTGGGTTTGATTCTGATTCCTGTGTTCTCTCCTCTTTGGTTCATATGTATGTGAAATGCAACCAATTGGGAAATGCTCGCAAGGTGTTTGATAGAATGTCGCACCCGGACGTGGTTGCTTCTAGTGCTTTGCTCGCGGGTTATTCGCGTAATGGGTCCGTGGAGGAGACAAAAGATTTGCTTAATAAAATGGAACTTTTGTGTTTAGAGCTCAATTTGGTATCTTGGAATGGTATGATTGCAGGATTTAATCAAAGTGGGCACTATTTGGAGGCAGTGATTTCGTTTCAAAAGATGCATTTTGGGGGAATTGTGCCTGATGGGGTTGGCATTTCTAGCACGCTTCCTGCAGTAGGTGACTTGGAAATGTTGGGCATGGGGATTCAGATTCATGGTTTTGTGCTCAAACAAGGTTTAGGACAAGATAAGTGTGTGGCTAGTTCACTTATTAACATGTATGGAAAGTGTAGATGCACATTGGAGATGTCAAAAGTTTTTGATGAAATGTATGAAGCAGATATAGGTGCATGTAATGCTTTGGTTACAGGCCTTTCGAGAAATGGTCTTGTTGATGATGCTTTAGAGTTATTTAGAGAGTTGAAGAGGCAAAGGTTGGATTTGAATGTCGTTTCGTGGACTTCGATGATTGCTAGTTGCTCCCAGAATGGGAGAGATATGGAGGCTTTGGAGCTTTTCAGGGAGATGCAAGTTCAGGGAGTTAAGCCAAACTCGGTGACAATCCCATGCTTGCTGCCAGCTTGTGGAAATATTGCAGCATTGATGCACGGAAAGGCTGCCCACTGCTTTTCTCTTAAAAGAGGAATCTCTAAAGACGTTCATGTGGGAAGTGCATTAATTGATATGTATGCTAAGTGTGGAAGGCTACAGGTGTCTAGACTTTGTTTTGAGATAATGCCCTCTAGAAATTTGGTTTGTTGGAATGCATTAATGAGAGGATATGCAATGCATGGAAAAGCTAGAGATGTTGTTGGTGTTTTTGAGTTGATGAAAAGGAGCGGGCAAGAGCCTGATTTTATTAGCTTCACCTGCGTTTTATCTGCATGCAGTCAAAGTGGTCTAATAGAGGAAGGTTGGCATTATTTTAGTTGCATGTCCAGAGATCACAGAATTGAGGCTAGAATGGAGCATTATGCTTGCATGGTGACCCTCCTAGGCCGTGCTGGAAGGCTGGATGAAGCATATACCTTGATCAAGAAGATGCCATTTGAACCTGATGCATGCGTTTGGGGTGCTTTGCTTAGTTCATGCAGAGTTCACAACAATGTGGATTTAGGTGAAGTTGTTGCGGAGAAACTCTTTGAATTAGAACCAAAAAACCCTGGAAATTTCATTCTTCTGTCTAATATTTATGCTTCTAAAGGGATGTGGGTTGAGGTAGATATGGTAAGGGATATGATGAAGAGTAGAGGCCTGAAAAAGAACCCAGGCTGCAGCTGGATTGAAGTCAAAAATAAAGTGCACATGCTACTTTGTGGTGATAAATCACATCCACAAATGGCCCAAATTGCTGAAAAGTTGACTAAGTTGATTAGGGAAATGAAAATATTGGGTTATGTTCCACATACAGATTTTGTGCTGCAAGATGTGGAGGAACAGGACAAGGAGCATATCTTGTGTGGCCACAGTGAGAAGTTGGCAGTAGTTTTTGGGCTTTTAAACACCAGTGCAGGGACATCTCTTCGAGTAATTAAAAACCTTAGGATCTGCAGTGATTGTCATGCTGTCATAAAATTCATTTCCAGATTTGAACAAAGGGAGATTTTTGTGAGAGACACAAATCGATTCCATCATTTCAAAGATGGGGTTTGTTCTTGCGGGGACTTTTGGTAAATAAAATGATGGTATAGAAAACAGTGAGCAGATGATTATTAGTGAAGATATGTGACTAAAGCTTGTGTTTCTGAACTTGGTTTTCCTCACATGGAGCTATTATCTTTTGACGAGGGAGATGCCCATCAGTTTCACCAAATGGCTTTAGGAGCTTATGAGGTGGCTATCTCCTCAAGAAGGTTCTTGACAACACTTCACTGGCAGAGTCTTCCAAAAGATGACCTCAATGAGTGTGAGCCATGAGAGCTCCCTGGTATTTCATTGCTCAGCTTCACCAGCTTTTACATTTGCTGAGGGTCCAGTGACATGGCCTTTTTTAAAACTGTCTCATTCAAATTTTATTCTTTAGAGTAGACAAAGTTGGGCGATAAATGGCAGTACTTTTTAGCCTCAGAGACAGGAAGCTTCCAACCTGGTGGAAACTGATGGAGCCGCTGAAGATGGTTACTGGAGGAAGGCTAAAGGGAAAGGGAAATGTAGTGAGTTTTGCAGCTCAAAACCTGTGCCATTGTGGAAATGAAGCCAGCTTTGGCATCATCTTTTATGCAAGGTTATCAGAAATAGACCGATCATCAAACTGGAAACATCAGTAGTTCAATATTGAACCGGTTGAATCGATTGAACTAGTATTTAATTATATATGTATATATATATATAAGTAATTAAAAAAATAATATTTATAGATAGTGATTAAATATTAATTTTTCTATTTTTAAGGATTAAATTAAAATTTTTAATTAAATTTAGAGTTCAAATTATAATTTAAATAAAATTTGGGGTCAAATTATAATTTATAAATTTTTGGTCTAGTTTGGATTGGTCCAACCAGTTCACTTTTGACAGGTTTTGACCAGTTCGAGTTTTTGTTAAAAATAATCATGAACCGGACCGGACCCCTAGTCGGTCACTGGTTGAATCGGTCTGATCGGCCAGTCTGATCTGGTTTTTTCAACAACGCTTTTATGGAGAGCTCCTGAGGGAGAAGTAATTGGGTTATGCTTGAGTGTTGCCTTGAAGTCAAATTTGCTTGTTATTGCCTCTCTAGGAACCCCATGGTAATTAACCCATATCTCGGTGTCTGTGTGTGTGTGTGTGACAGTGAGAGAGAGAGAGAGAGAGAGAGAGAGAGAGACTGTGAGAGAGAGGTAGGGAGGGAGAGATTGAATGACTGTGTGCTTTATCTTGTTGTTTTCCTTATTTGATTCAACTTTCCAGTAAAAAGTGTGCTTGGTAGATAGCCTCTGCATGCAGGGTAGGTGTGGATGATTGATGTTTACTTACTCAAGTTAGTTCTCAGTTATTTAATGCTGATTACTAAAAGAGTAACCATCTCTCTTCTAAACCATTTTCTTGTATTGAGTTTTGTGCTATCATAGGAAAATGGTTCTAACTGTAGCTATAGTCCTTAGTTCGACTGCCACATTTTGCAGTAACCATGGAAACGTTAGTAACAGTATTTTATCGTCTTGATGAACCAGTGGGCAGCTTTTTCTCTTGATTATATCTTTGCTGTTCAAGCTGGAACTTTTAGTAAAAGTTTCACCTGCTGTTAGAATTTAAGCCCAACTGATGATCTTTATACAATTTTTATTCAAAGCTGAAAAGGCAGGCAATTATTTTTGTCTATGACATTACCTTGCAGAAAGTAGTAATTGTTCATTTTTATTGCAGTTTTGGGTACCAGCAACTCAACAACTTTATTTGAGAGGCTATCAACAAATGTTGAGAGAAATCTAATTTTGGCCTTTAAATTGGTCATTCAAACACCTGCTTGGCCTGTATGAATGTAGGTTTTCAAGTGATCTCTTGAACGTCCTTTTTATTCTTTATGCTTCTTTCATGACCAACCACTGTGCAAACTCTAAGATCTAAAACTCTTCTTGTAACAGGTTGGCCTTTTATTCTTTTATGTTGAATCCTATTTGAGAATGAGCAAATAGTAATGGTAACACCACAATGCATGCATTATTGTGTATGCTCCAAATTTATTATATGTTTCTTAGCTGAATGAACCAGCTAGCTTAAAGTTTCCTGATATTTGGTGTTCTATAATTTTATGTGGATAAGTTGTGTTGGTACTCACATAAATGACTCAAATGCTGATCCTACCTTCGAAATTAATCATCTTGCTAAGCTAAGATCCAGAGCAATTATATTATCTATAGTTGGATTATCATCTCAACTTGTTTTGTGCTTTACATGATTCTATGTGCTACGTCTTAATATGCTATTGCCTGGCTAACACAAGTGACTTCCTTTGTTGGCAGGATGAAAAGTCTTTCTCTCAAGTCTTTCAGAAGTGTGGCAGCCCCCAAACCTCCACTAGCAGCACAACAGCACCACCAACAAAAGCTGTTTAGGGCCTATCATGGCATCAACCTCTACCCAGAAGCCAGCTCCCTTCCTCAGTCCCTTTGCCTATTTCGGCAACTGGCACCACTGTGCTTCTTGCCCCTATCACCATTCGCAATGACTGATCATGGATGCAAGCAGAATCTCTTTTCCAATCACGTGGCCTTCAGTGTGCATATCGAAGCAATATGGAGACCATTGTGGAATTGGTTCTTCTATAGATGTTGGAAGGACTTAGACTTGATTGAACTTTTGAGCTGAACTAGGAGTCGAGCAACTCTACTGCTAGATAATTGGTAACTTGTTTACTGATGATAATAATTAAAATCCATCAGGCTAAATATCTCTTTTCCCTTTTTACAGCCACTGGATAAGAAAGATATTTTTCATGTTTAAATTTTTCAGCTCAAAATAATTATACTAAGTAGGACCCATTATTATTGGTTTTGTGGGAATTGCTATATGTTGAGGATCTGCGAAGTCTTGTGGGAATTTTAGGGCCATTATTATTGGTTTACGACTCCTCTTTTATGAGATCCCATCTTATGTGGCAGCCATGGGCATCTGCGGTGCTTGGTTGATGATTGATGCAAGCAAACTGGGCCTTATGTGTTTATTACAATCCAACTAATCTGACTTGCATCAACTTGCATCTGCTAAAACAGTAAAAGTTTAGATTAATTGTAATTTTAAAACCTTAAAATCTATTAGGGGCAGATTGTGTACGGATTGAGGGTTATAATTCGCCTAATCTGTATCCAATCTGACTCAATCCGTCCCTTAATCGTAGTGAACGATGAAAAATTAAAAAAGACAGTTTATACAAAAATTTTAAAATTGTATTTAAAATTATACATATATATATAAAAAATACAATTTTAAAGCTTTTTTTATAAAATGTCTTTTTTGATTATTCATAATTCTTTATGGTCCAAAGTTCAATTTTTATCTAAGAAAGTGTTTCAAATCTTAAATCACCAATATTAAGATTACATACTGGTTTGGAATCCTACAATAATTCAAGCAAATGTATTTTTAAGTACACATGCATTATTGATGTGTATACATGAATGAGAAATTTGAAGCTCCTTTGTACTTAAATATACTTTCAAACTATGCAGTAATTTTGAAATTGGCAATCACACCACAACAAATTAATTTTTCTGCACTGTATTTGAATAACGTGACAGTACAAGTGTACAAGATAATCATTCAGTCCAATAACTCAATAACTGAAAAGAGCTCCATTATATATACAGAAATTGGTGGAAGTGTCATGGATCAATTTACCTTAACCAAATTTCCTTACTGTTTATGTGGTCTATGTAGGTTACATTTGAGATCGGAGGAGGTTGATGCAATTTTTTTTATTGTTTGTTTGGTCTATGACTTATGAGCTAATGATGTTGGTATATTATTTTATTGAAATATTTATAAATTTGATGATTAATGATGATCGGAAATTAAAGAAAATTATAATTTTTTTTATTATATGCAATCCACTAAAATTGATCTAATTCAATCTGTCATAGATTAAGTTATATGATGAATTAAGTGCGAATACAGAATTATCCAATTTATCATCGGCATATTAGATGTGAATATACCTCTAAATCTTCTTCTTCCGACCTGCGATCATCCTTAGTGTCTACCCTGAGAAACTGAAGCTTTTGGTAACCATGGATAGAGGTGGCAAATGATAGTTCAACTAGGCTGTTAACAAGTCGAGCCCAACTAAACTTTGGCATGTTCAGGCTCCGTTTGTGAACATATAGTTTGAACTCAAGTTCGATTCGAATTTAATTATTCCAGCTTCAACTCGACTTAATAATAAATTATAAAGCGGTCGACTCGTTTATTTTTTTCCCAAATTTTTGTTAATCCCGAGCATGATATAAGTTTGGGTCGATAAAAGCTTAGCTTGTTCAAGTCGAAAATTTTTTAAAAATTCTGCAATTAACATTGAATACAAGAATAATACGTAAATGGGTATATTATTGAGTATATTTTCAAACATCATATTGAGTATTATATCGTAAATCTTATCGAACTCTGTTCACGAGTATAAACAAATTAAATAACCTCTTATTATCGAACTCTGTTCACGAATATAAACAAATCAAATAACCTCTTATTATCGAACTCTGTTCATAATAAGTAAACGGGTATATTATTGATCATATTTTCAAACATCATATTGAGCATTATGCCGTATATCTTATCGAACTCTGTTTACAAATATAAACGAATCAAATAGCCTCTTATTGAAAATAAAGCTCACATAACGTTCATTTAAATTACTAAACGAGCTCTAATGAACTTTTATCTAGCTAAACAATCAAATTTTTTGTTGAGAGTATTGGTTTATTAATAACCCTAAGTCCGACTGAATAATTCGGCGTTACCCATCCAAGACTTGATTTTGTTCAAAATGAAAAGGTCAATAATCTATAATTCGAATCAACTAAAAAGGCCAGTGATCTATAATTCAAATCACTTGAAATCAAAATACTTAAAATTCAAATAATCCAAAAATCAAAACATTTGAAATCTAATTGATTTAAAACTGGATTAACTCAAAATTTAAATAACTTAAATTCGTAAAATTCTAAATCCAAATGACATATTCAAAATTTGAAAGACTCGAAATTGGAAACAGCGCTGCACGAATAAAACCAAATTTGCTCTTTTACAACTTTTACTCATAATCGATCACATTTTCTGAATTTACGGTCAAACTTACAACTAATTTGGACGGAGAATTTTTTCACTCGAAAACATTGCCTTGTATTTAATGCCTTAATCAACCTGGCGACATTTTGGACAAAGTTTAAGTAAAATAATTCTATTTTAGCGGGGTTTATACGAATGAATTAAGTTTATCAACTTCCTTATTGTTCTTGAACCAAACCAAACTCTTTTTAAAATAAACGATAACATAACACCTTCTCCCTTCCTGATCTCCCCACCCTTTTCTTTTTTTTTTGGTTAATTAACTTCAACTGAATCCTACATTAATGAAACACACTCTAATATCCTTGAGTTAAAACTAGTATTAATTGGTTATCTCCTTATTCACATTACTGAAATAGATTCTAATATCATTGAGTCAAAACTCGCATTGATTGGTATCTCCTTGCACTTTGGATGACCTTTTAGGCATTTAGCTTGCTCATGCATGATTCCTCCAGGCCTATTAACTTTTTTTTTTTTTTCCCACCAAATTACCATTGTTTGGTACCCCACATCTGTAAATTTCCATTTGCTTGCAGCCATAGTCGCTCTGACCAATATGGTGGCAATTGGATGATTCTATAACCAAACCATGGACTTTAAACCACAACTCAAATGGACTCTATCCTTAGCAGGTTCTCTCTAAAGTTCAGAAATTCCTCGCCAACCACGATATCATTCCTAGTGAAGACATGGTCATATATGTTCATAAAAGTGTGCGACCCGACCAGTGGCTGACTTTAATCCGGCATCAAAAATTTGACAGGAGCTCAACCAACTCGTAGTGTATTTCAAAAATGACATCGAATTCAAAATAATTTAAAATTTTCAAATCCACTATCAGATTACAATTAGATTATCTAAATATTACTTTTAATAAAATGCATGAAATATCTCCAACACTTTTTTTTTCCAACTATCATTGGGTGCATTGTAGGAAATATCTCGTTGGTCCACGAATGAATTTATCTCATCTACAATCTCAGTAGTTTTCATTCTTCCAATCACGACCGACCCTTAGCCTTAGTACGGATTTAAGTCTAAAAGTGAGCCAGCAGCAGGCTTTCGCGACCACTCAGTCGGACAATTGAATTAATGCTTCTCAGCACAAATTCAAGCCAGCAGCCATGGAATTCGCCACTACAAACGCTCCATCTCCTCCAACAATGCAAGACGACGAACGAAATTAAACAAATCCACGCCAGGATGATCACTACTGGGCTCATAAAAAAGGCTCGTCTGACCGCCAAAATCATACTTTCGCTCACTTCTTCGTCTAAAACAAATCAGCACCCTCCTCCGCTCGTTGAATTTGCCCGCTGCCTGTTCTTTTCATATCACGCTTTTCGAGGAGAGGCAATGGAAATGGAAAAGGAAAGGGACCCTTTTCTCTGGAACGTTGTAATGAAAACGTACGATGATCAACCGGGACAAGTGCTGTCTGTTTTTCGTCTAATGCTGGAGAATGGGATTTCCGCAGATAAGTTCTCGCTGTCTTTGGTTTTGAAAGCGTCTTCTTTAGTGGGTTTGGTTAAGGTTGGAATGCAGATTCATGGATTGTTGCAAAAATTGGAATTTGGGTCTGATTTGGTTATGGGAAATTGTTTGATTTCATTGTACGTACGATGTGGGTGTCTAGAATTCGGTCGTCAGGTGTTTGACAGAATGCTGATGAGGGATTCGGTTTCCTACAATTCAATGATTCATGGGTATGTTAAGCATGGAAAACTGAGCCTGGCGCGCGCGTTGTTTGAATCCATGCCAACCAAGGAGCGAAATTTGATATCTTGGAATTCTTTGATTAATGGGTTCGTGCAATCGGAAGACGGGCTTCCGCTTGCATTGGCGTTGTTCGAGAAAATGCCTGAAAAGGACGTGATTTCATGGAATTTGGTGATTCATGGGTGTACGAAACGTGGGAGGATGGAAGATGCGCAAGTTTTGTTCGACAGGATGCCAAAGAGGGATATGGTCAGTTGGGCCAATATGGTTGATGGGTATGCTAAAGTAGGCAGGCTTGATATTGCTAGGACTTTGTTCGAGGAAATGCAGGAAAGAGATGTCGTGGTATGTAATGCAATGATGGGTGGTTATGCTCAATCCGGTTACTTCATTGAAGCTTTAGATATCTTGTATGGCATGCAACGTCATGGAAATTTGCTACCTGATGAAACCACCTTGTCTATTGCTCTTTCTGCAATTGCCCAATTAGGACATCTCGACAAAGGGGTGGCCTTACATTGCTATCTAGAAGAAAAGGGATTTTCTCTAGATCAGAAACTCGGGGTTGCCCTTATTGACATGTATTCTAAATGTGGCAGTATTGAGAATGCCATCCTGGTTTTCCAGGATATAAGAGAAAAAGCTGTCGATCATTGGAATGCTATGATTTGTGGATTGGCTGTTCATGGAATGGGTGATTCGGCTTTTCATTTGCTCTTAGAAATGGCCAGGTTGTGTGTCAAACCGGATGACATCACATTTATTGGATTGTTAAATGCTTGTGCTCATGCTGGCTTATTGAAGGAAGGTATGATGTGTTTTGAGATTATGAGAAGGGTGTATAAGGTGGACCCAAAGTTGCAACACTATGGATGCATGGTTGACATCCTTGGCCGAGCAGGACACTTAAAAGCAGCAAGGAAATTCATAAAGGAAATGCCCATTGAACCTAATGATGTGATCAACAAGACTTTGCTTAGTGCTTATATAACTCAGGAAAGTCCTAATGTTGGAGAACCTCCAGTCAATTATCTAATGAGGCTAGATTCTTCTGATTCAGGTTCTTATGTGCTGCTGTCTAATTTGTATGCTGGTCATAGTATGTGGAGTGATGTTCATAGGATTAGGACAATGATGAAGGAAAAGAACCTGAAGAAAACTCCTGGTTGCAGTTGGATTGAGCTTGAAGGCAGCATAAATGAATTTATTGTGCAAGATAAGTGTCATCCTCAAGTTGTAGAGATCTATTCCTTGTTAGATAATCTAGCAATGCCCAACCGAGAGCACAACTATTGTACAACGTATGCCCAACAGATTTAGAGTCTCCCCAACAAGCCCAGTGTGTGACTGATTAGGGGTAAATTTTGTATAAAACTAGAAATATTCAAATGAATTTTTAGATATCAAGATAATTTATGTAAAAAGAGCAACAGAGCACTGAATTCGGCATATAAACATGTGCATAGCCAGAATCGTACAGGTTGTAAAGGATATCTTTGGTTACATCCATCAATAAAGAGGAGATACCTGACTTGCTTATTGTAAATCTCTATCATTTGTACTGCAACACTGTAACTGAAGGTGTCCTTCCTCTGCCCCGCTAGAAGAAACAAATCACTCAATGCCCTATTCACACCTTGGCAAGAAGGTCCATGACAACACTTCACCAGCAGGATCTTCCAAAAGAGGACCTCAATAACTGTGAGCCATGAGAGCTTCCTTGTTACAGTCCTCTAAGTCCTTGGTGGTTGAGTCCATGTCCACGTTGTGTTGTTGTGGTGTTGTTGGATTCGTAGATTTAGGGACCATGAGGGTGTTATAAGAAGTTGCAGTAGTGATAGGGAGTAGTGGAGTCAGTTAATTTGTTGCATTGTGATTAGTGGGTCAGAATAGTGGGGAGGTATGTCTTTCCCATGTTCTTTAATTTTCTGTTTCTTGTAGCCTATATATAGGCAGTGTCTCTTTTAATAAAAGACATGGAAAAATATTGGAAAAAAACCAAATTCATTGTTGTTGCTTCCTGCAATCTTCAGTTTAAATGTCTATCAAATTACCTTCAATCAAGATAGCATCAAGAGGGCGAGGGTGTGCAGCTGGCCGTGGCCGTGGAAACGATAAGGGCCATAACATTCCTGGTGTTGCATTGCCTAGCTTAGCCAGCTTTTACATTTCCTTCATGGTCCAGTACCATGGCCTTTTTTAAAAATTGTCTCATTCTCATTGTATTCTTTAGAGTAGACAAAGTTGGGCGATACCGCCATACTTCTTTAGCCTCAGAGACAGGAAGCATCCAAACTGGTGGAAAACTGATGGAGCCACTGAAGGTGGTTACTAGAAGGCTAAAGGGAAAGATAGCAAGTTTTGTAGCTCAAAACCTGTTCCCTTACGGAAATGAAGACAGCTTTGGCATTGTCTTTTATGGAGAGCTCCAGAGGGAGAAGTAATTGGGTTATGCCTAAGTATTGCCTTGAAGTCAAATTTGCTAGTCATTGCCTCTCTAGGAACTCCATGGTAATTAACTCGTATCTGAGCGCGCGCGCGCGCGCGTGTGTAAGAGAGAGAGAGAGAGAGGGAGGTAGGGAGGGAGAGACTGAATGAGTGTGTGCTTTATCTTGTTGTTTTCTTTATTTGAATTAACTTTCCAGTAAAAAGTGTGCTTGGTAGATAGCCTCTGCATGCAGGGTAGGTATGGATGATTGGGATGTTCTTACGTAAGTTACTTTTCACTTATTTAATGCTCCTAAATGAGTAACTATCTCTCTTCTAAACCATTTTCTTGTAGTGAGTTTTGTGCTATCATGGTGAACAGGTTCTAACTGTAGCTATTGGTAGTTGTTAGTTCAACATGTTGGGGTAACCATGGAATCATGAGTAACAGTATTTTATCATCTTGATGAACCTGTGGACAGCTTTTTCTCTTGATTATATCTTTGTTGTTCAAGCTGGAACTTTGGGTAAAATTTTCAGCTGATGTCAGAATTTAAGCTTAACTGATGATCTTTGTGCCATTTTCATTCTCTGAAAAGGCAGGCAATTATTTTTGTGTATGACATTACCTTGCAGAAAGCTGTAATTGTCCATTTTTATTCCAGTTTTGGGTACCGGTAACTCAACAACTTTATTTGAGAGGCTATCAACAAATGTTGAGAGAAATCTCATTTTGGCCTTTTAATTGGTCATTCAAAGACCTGCTTGGACTGTATAAATGTGAGTTTCAAGCGATCTCTTGAACATCCTTATTGTTCCATATGCTTCTTTCATGACCAACTACTGTGCAAACTCAAAGATCTAAAACTCTTATTGTAACAGGTTGGCTTCTTTTATGCTGAATCCTATATGAGAATGAGCAAATAGTAATGGTAACACCACAATGGATGCATCATTGTGTATGCTCCGAATTTATTATTTGCTTCTTAGCTGAATGATCTAGCTAGCTTAAAGTTTTCTGATATTTGGCGTTCCACAATTTTATGTGGATATTGGTTTCAAAACCGTTCTAGTTGTGTTGGTACTCGCATAAATGACTCAAACACTGATCCTACCTTCAAAATTAAACATCCTGATAAGCTAAGATCCAGAGCAATTATATTATCTATAGTTGGATTGTTATCTCCACTTGTTTTGTGCTTTGCATGATTCTACATGCAACTCAATAACATTGTCTTAATATGCTATTGCATGGCTAACACAACTAACTTCCTGTGTTGGCAGGACGAAAAGTCATCTCTCAAGTCTTTCAGAAGTGTGGCAGCCCTCCACCCCGTACTAGCAGCACAACAGCGCCGCCAACAAAAGCCATTTAGGGCCTACCATGGCATCAACCTCTACCCAGAAGCCAGCTCCCTTCCCCAGTCCCTTTGCCTATTTCCGCTACTGGCACCACTATGCTTCCTGACCAACATGTTGGCAATTGGATGATTCTAAAACCATCGACTTTAAACCACAAATCAAATGGACTTTATCCTAAGCAGGTTCTCTAAAGTTCAGAAATTCCTCGTGAACAATGATATCATTCTCAGTGCAGGGATGGGTTATATGTTCACAATTGTCGCTATCGTATCATCCTATATTCAACTGCAAATTGACAACCATATTGAAAATGGCCATCATAATTAAAAAAAAGAGAGAGAGAGAGAGAGAGAGAATTTTAACTACAAGAGGCCAATTCAGAATAGAAATCAAATCAAAATAGAATAAACGACCAGACTTTGACCTCATCATAGCCTTAAACAATAAAATGAGCTTGGACCTTTACAGAAGCTTAGAGAAGAGCAGCAAGGGGTTCATCACCCCAACTCTCATTCCAAAATAAATAAATAAATAAATAAAAACAAATAAATACAAAATAAAAATAAAAATAAAAACAAAAGCCCAGAAGGAAACTCAAGACAAAAATCATTATAAACGTAAAATTTTTATTGAAGGCTTCATAAATTAGTTGCATATATGAGCTATGTTTCATATGTACATTTAGTTAGCAAAAGCCTGGAGATGTAGCTTCTTGAACACGGTCTCTACGGCAGATAAGTCAACATCAAATCCATAGGCTTGTCCTCCGTACTGTACATAAAGGAATTCTTTAGGAGAAGAAGGTGGCGGTAAAATCTGAGGGATCTCCGGGAAATCTGATGTGGGTGGAGACGGCAGGCCTTTCTTCGTCAAAGAGTAGTATACATCGACCAGTAAAAGCCAAATAAGATCGGGGTCAATAGAAGCTAGTCCATGTAATGCATTAATGGATGCCTCCTGAAGACCAGCCACACCACTACAAGCAATCCCTACTACGAGGCCGCTAACTTTCTTCAGGACTACTTCCAGTGCCGAAGCGCTCCTACTATTCCTGGACAAATAAGCAATCATGTTGAGCACTGCAGCCTGGACCTTCAAGTTGGAAACTTCAGCCATGGAGTCCTCTGCAGAAGTGGGAGCAGTTCTGTAAGGAAGTTGCAATGGAGGTCTTGCTTCTCTAGAGAAGGGTTTCTTCTGAAACGGAGATGCAGAAAGAAGTTTCCAGAAGTGCGACCCATCTGTATAGAAGCGGCGTGAAAAGAAATCTCCCCCACAGACTTCTACCACATTGCCCACCACACTTAAGCATCTTCTGATGGCCTGCCAAATCAGTGCAGTAGTAATCTTAGAAAGAGAGCGAACGATGCAACCAAAGAACTCACATATTTTAGTCTTATACAGTAGTTTATCATCCTCAACAGAAAATCTTCTGTTTCTCTTTTCTTCTCCCAGTTTGGCCAATCGGAATTGATGAACCACTTTTTAAGGTTAAAACAGACATAAAGTCCTCCAAGTTAAATGGAGAAACATATTCAAAGTCAAGCAAAAGTGAATACCACAAAATACACCAGTTGGAATTCAGAAGCAACTATGCAAGATAAAGAAAAGAAACGCGCACCACTGGGGTCTTGTTCCGAACACAAGCAACCAAGAAGGGCCATATTTTATTCATTGCTGGAAGCAACCTGTTCTCGTCAGTCCCTTCCTGGGCAGCATCCAAAGTATCTTGAACTTCATATAGTGAATTCAACTGAATCACTTCTTCAATAGCCTCTTTGGCTTCTTTTTCATGTCGATAAGCCTCTTCCACTTTGGCTAGCGTTGCAATCCCCTCCTAAGTGAGTACATTATTAGCGAAAACAGATAAAGAAAATATTCCTACAATATAGCTTTTAATGGTGTTCATCAGGAAAAAAAAAAACCATTGCTGCCACAAAAGAGAGAAAATAACCATACATTCCCAATTAACTAGGATTTGACTGAAGAGTTCAAACAGACTCTAATAATTTTATGTTTCTAATATTGCTGAATTCATTAGCACCAACAACTAAAAGTTGATTATTGACAACCATGACATGAACTTAACATGGTTTACAGAAGTGCACACTCATCTTTGAAAAAGATGAAACCACAATGATCATGCAGCCTCCAAAGAATCACATCAATTGCTACATCAGATAAATTCAGACCTGCATGTATAATTAACATGCTTAGCTGTCATAGATCACCACACATGCCAAAGCATTACCTCTACTATGTCCAAGGCTACTAAACATGCTGCTTGATTCATTGAAGCTAGTAGTGGAGTTGCAGCAGTTAGGCAAGAACCAGCAACAGATCCAACAGTTCGTCTGTATCTTCTGAATCATTCAGCTTGACGACAATACTCTCCCATAGCTCTGCAATAAGGATATTTAAAGAGACAAATAAATCATACTTCAGTATTACTGATAAGGTAGATGTCAGGACTGGGCCAGTTTAATTTGAAAAAACAAAAAAAAAAAAAAAAACTTGTAAGTCTATAAAAATCATAACACATAATAGAAAGGAAAAAAAATGTCGTTGAGTGTATTTATTGCAAAACTATGGGGAAAGCCTGCCACTGTTGGTACATATAACAAAATGTATAAAATTGAAAGCAACTGATAAAATGAAAGATTTAAACAAATAAACCAAATGAGATGCAAAATGACAAATAGTGGCCGAACAATGACCAAACCAGCATCCCAATCAAATAAGCTAAAAAAAGTTCTCTCACAATGAATGCTTCCCACAATGTGACTGAAGAGGTACAATAATAGGGACATAAACCACATCATACAGATAAACATACAAGGAAGTGGAAAAGAACAATTTACGATCGGGGGAACTTGGGAAAGTTCCATTCCGGGAAATAGGTGGGGTTCAATGCTAGCGAAAGGAAATAAACTCATTATTTCAAAGCGTGCTTATAGGACCATCACAGCAGATGTCACAAGGAACCAACTAGCATAGAAAGCCACAGGGAAATATGCAAACACCAATTTTCCACCCCTGCAGAGTTCACTTCCTTGTGGATATTAGAAAATGCAATTGACATTTAAGAGAATGCAACCAAGGAAGAAGGGAAAAGGTACAAATATGAAGGCCTAAAGAAACAAACAAACGCATAATAGGAGCTGTATATTGTATATTGCACCCAATGTCAAGTGATTGCACTCAGTGAATTATTGATCTCCATTGGATAAAAAAATCTATACCACCAACTAATTAGAAATTGACAAGATATGGAAGCAAGTGAATATTACTCAAACATTTTTCTCACAACTTTTTCTCTCACAAATTACTATTAATTTTTCTTTCCCATAATTTTCTTTCTCACAACTTTCTCATCAATCCAAATAACTTTATTTTCGCACACTTTCTCACAAATCCAAACAGACCATACAAGATTTGACGAGCTCATAAGTGTATATTGTGCTGTAGTTGGTTTTGGATGTGAAAGTAATTTTAAGCTGAGGCAAACATTTATGCTTTCAAGGGGTTCAAATTTTATGATTTTAGAATAATGAGAAGGGTATTTTTATGAATTCTCATAAATTTATTTTGATTTTTTTTTTTTTTGAAATCACAAAGATTCCCTAACCGCGGCTTCTGGAGATTGAATCCTTAAAAAGGAAAACACTATTCGGTGCCCGTCTCTGTAACCTTTAGGATACACGAAAGAAAGGAATAACAAAGCTTTTGAGAAGGATGATTCACCAGGTTCCTTCACAACTCATACCTAAGACACATGCGTGCGCACACACACATTCACACAACTTCCAACTTCACTTACAAATAACGTCAAATGAACTTCCTATTTACAATGAATAAAGAACTTATGCTAAAAATCATCAAAACAAGTACTAATCTATTGATAATTTTATTTGCAAAAAATTTAAAGAGCAATAAAAAAATTGCAAACGGTTCACAATTGCTGCGACCTCATCACCATCAAACACACAACTACACATGAAAAACCAGATCATATAACCAAATTTCTATAGGAAAAATGCAATAAGTGCTACTGATACGGTACCTGCTATTTCGTTATGTGACATTGACCCTTGGCCAACTTTTGGTCTCCTTTCCTCCTCCATAGAAGATGCTTTGGACATTATGTGCATAAGATAAGATTTTGCATTAGCAGGCAATGTAGAAGCCTCGCGTCTCAATGCCTTGGATATTTCTAATACAGCCTGAAGAAAATGAAATCATGATAATATTAAAATCTCCTCTTGCCAAAAAATGTAGCTGATACCAGTCACAATGGCAAAGACTACATACGATCATGTAGCAATAGAGCAAGCAAAGCTAATACCATTAGATAATGGTAGAGCAAGAATAGCTACATCACAGGTGGCATTAGCACAAGAAAAGATTTGTCCTAAAACTTCTATCTGTTTGGCTAGCTCAACTTCAATGGAAGTTCTAATAAATTGAATCCATCCATTAAAGAATTGAAAGTTGTGATAGAATAATTGCATCCAACAGGTACTGCTTATGTTTGGCAGTATAAAAAGAAAGGAAAGAAGAGATGAAGCAACTTAAGAAGGAACATGGAAAAAAAAAAAGATTAAAAGCTTTTTTTTTCCATTTCTCATTTTTTTTTTAATCTATTAAACTGGTGATTTGATGTTGTTGATAGAATTTCAAGCACCAGCTCTGATGCCATGAGATACTCATGAAAACAAAATACATTTAAATTTCACAGGAGAGCCACACTGCAACACATAGCTATCATAACCATCAAAGCTTCATTCGATGCCCAAAGATGATCAACAAAATAGGAAACAAGTACTTAAGCATGTAGAATCAAACTCGAGAAAGGTAAACAAACAGTAGACAACAGACAGTTTCAATTCAAACAAGTCAAAGTAAAGCCATAGAGGATTTAAAATAACAAACAAGCTCATGGGACTGGATCTAACACTAAAATCCGGAATAATAAGAACTAGATGAAACCTATTGCTTTGAAATATTTTCCTCCATTTCCTCATAAACAAATAGATGCGCAATTTCAGGGACTGGTGCTCTTGTCCTCTGTCTCTAAAAGTCATTTCCCAGAACTTCAATGCATAAAGGAAGTTTATTAAATGTAGTGAAAAAAAAAACAGCAATAATTGTTGACTAAATGCAACTGTTTTTGGCAAGGGAATTGCAATCCACAGTGACTAACTAAAAGGAGAAAACTAATGGAAGATAGAGGATTTATGCGGTTATTAAGTGTGACCTTTAAAAAAGGAATTGTCAACTCTGGGTGCTGATGTCTGCCAAGAATTTCGAGTTCCTGTGAAGCAGAGCGCATCTGGACAATTTACAGAATACATAAGCATCAAATTCAATGTCCAAAATATTAAGTCAAGCACAGTTATTGAGCTAATATATCACCTAAGCGGTCAAGAAGAAACAAAAACACCACCAAATAATTGTTAAGGAAGAAAATATGTCCCCAAAAAAAAAAAAAAAATCCAGGAGGGGGTTGCCCCAGGACATCTGGGGTGGCAAGAACTCCAAAAGGGGTAAAACCATGAGCCATAAGGAAAGAGAGCAATAAAACCCCATGTTTCCATCAAAAGAATAGGATGGAGGCATACCGGCTCCTCCAGCAGAGGCAATACTCTATGGGCCACTCCAATATATGAAAGCATGGAAGCAAGTACATCTGGGACATGCGGGTTAAGATCTAAATGACGCAATTGTCGGCAAACAGAATCAATTACGTAATCTGCATTTGACAGGACTAATTGCCCAACCTGCCAAGTAGTGATACAACAACAGTCATGGGCAAAAAAATCAAGTAACAAACAAAACCATTGCTGTAAAAGCTCACCGTTGGATAGCCAGATACACTGGAAAGGACATGTAAGACAGTATCAGAAGCACTTCTAACTCGGAAGTTCGAACGTACAAGACTCTCTAGTAACAGATAAAGAGATGAGTGAAGATATCCATTGGAAGCAAACTCGTTTCCAAGGCACATGGCAAACACACCTATTCCTTCGATCATAACCTGTTGACGAAAACTACATGTGGAGTTAGCTCTTGTAAATACACTGTGCTTACAAATAATGAAACCGAACCATGCTCCAAGAAGTTGCATGAAGTCCTGCTGAATAAAACATAAAAGCACCTGATGTAGCACTGCAGTATCATGGAAGAAGTGCAGAATAAGATCTTTGACTTCATAGTCTGGTTGCAACAGAGATTGATGATCTTCTGGAAGATCCCACAGTTCAGAAGATAGATATTCGTGTAAGATTCGTCCAACACAGTCAACCAAGTGACTTCTACAAGCCTGTTTCCATGAAGCCTTCCAAATAGATTGAGGTGGCTCAGGATCTTCAACTGCATAAGTCTTACCAGCAGCAGTTTTTGTGCTGGATTCTTGCATCTTTTCCCTTTTAACCCTGGAATTTTGAAACATTCTTTCCAAGTCATCGACTGCTTTATCTGATAGACCAAATATCATCTCATTTAAAATACATGAAGCAGTGCTGGCCTGCCGCAGTAACTGTCCTGATCCAGTTCTGTTATACCAAGAAAGCCAGCTTTCTTTATTATGCTCTAACCGGACCTCGTAAATCAGTTTACGTAGGTAACCCAGTGGTATGTCAGTGACAACAGACATATGTCCTTCATTATCAAAATCTGGCATCAGGTATGAAAAGAAAATCAATAAGCACAGAGCACAAAGAAACTGCTTACTTGAACTGCGATTAATTTCCAAAGAGTTGGGATGACCTGTCATTAAAGATAACCCTACTAGTCTAAGAATCCCTGCAAGAGCCTGATATAGTTTATGACTGCCAACATGACCAAACCAAGGAGGCATGTGAGGAAGCTCATAATTATTCTGTGAAGCTTCCAATAGATATTGAGGTTCATGTCCCTGAATCTCTCTAAACTTTGAAATTTGAGATGGAACAGCACCCACAACTCTCTGGTTATCAGTATTGAAGTGAGAGCTGGCTTTTAACTCAGCAATGGAGTGGAGGTATCCTACAGATGATGAACCTGTTGAAATAAGCTTGTCCAGTGCACCAGTAAATACTGCACGTTGACTCAGACAGAGGGAAAAAACATCCAAGAACCTTGCAGCTGTTACCTATGCATGTTAAATGAGCAACACAAATAAGAGTCTTTGATGAACAATGCAAAGAGAAAATAAAAGTAGGGATGCAATCTCCCTTCAGCCATAAAGCAACCTAATATATCACAAAGGTATGAATCCCATTTTCCGGACTGTTCCCAGGATGCCCCCATGAAGAGGTCTTGGTGGCAGTCTACAATGCATTTCATAGAGGAAGGAAAGGTAGATGGCCAAAGAAAAGTTTACCCATGCAATCAACAAGCAAAATTTCATCCGAGCAACAGATTGTATGATCAAAGAATACAGATGATTTCAAGTTGTGGAAAATTGAGTTTGAGCAGAAGCAATCAGCATATATATTTATTCCACGTTAAATTATACCGATTGTTCAGGTTAAGGCCCTTGAATTACACATTATCTATTCTAGCATCTTTTTGATACATGCAATACATACTGAAGTTTTCTTTTCCGAGTCCCCTTTTTGCCATACAAATTGACCTACTATATGGCAGCTTTAGATGAAGGAAAGAAGTTTATTTATCTTACATTCAACGATAACAAAAAGAAGAATCATCCTACTCTAATTAAGAAATCTCTTAACAACAAAGCAATACACTAAAATCAATTAAAGATAAAATGGCAATAGCTAAACTAGCAATCTACCAAAGGAAACTTCCGTTTCACCAAAAACTCTTATTTTGACTCAGCACCCAAATGTTCAAATATTTATTGCTTCAACAACCATGTGATTTATGAACCTTTGCAAACAGATTAGATTACGGTACCCATTGTTCAAAAATCTTTTCAGGTGAAAAATGGGTGTCCCAGTTCACAAGGCACCCACACTATGGAATTTAGGAAGGATCAAATGTAAGAAAGCCTGACCCTTGTTTTCACAAAGAAGTTGTTTCCACAACTTGAATCTATGATCTCTGTAAGATATTTAGGCCCATATATGGCGAATTTTCCAGTCTAAAACCTACCCAGATTAAATTCATCAGTGGTTCAAATTCGCGACATATGGGTCTAATTATCTTGCATGCAAAATTTTCTTCCTGTGGTTATGAAAGACAAACCATAACTAGAATGGTGCTAAGTATCTTTATTTTCCTTAGGGAGAAGGGTAATGCCTAGTGGAGGATTAGCCCCATACAGTATTTTCATGTGCGCTAAGTGCACAAAGGCGCCAAGGGCTCTTGGAGCCTAGGCATAAGGTGCAGCCGTGCATTTGAGCTATGTGAGGCACACTTTTAACAATTGGCAAAATATTCTAAAAGAAATATAAAAGCAAAGTATAAATCTAAGAACAAAGCAAGTAATTAAAAAATTAAGAAAAACTATTCAAAAAGGTAAAGCAAAACAGTTCATATCTCATATAAAATCAAGAAACAAGTATGAAATAAATCAAAAGAATGCGAAATAGTAAAACAATAAAATTGTCTTCTTATCGTAATATAACTAAAAGCTAAAATCATCATCCTCATCAAACACATACATAGCTCTATCATCTGCATCATCATTAGATTTGCAGCCTTCATCATATGCCTTATCTGCATCATCTATTATATCATCCGAAATTTGCTGAACTTGAGTACTAGAAGTTGAACCACTTTTAACCAAATTTATTAACTAGACAGGTGGGCACAAGTTGCTACTTTGACTATTATATTGAAATTTATGAACTAGACAAATTTATTAACTAACCCATCTATTATTGAGTCAAATGGGCACCTGGCTGGTTCACTTAATTGCCATTCATGTTTAAGAGGGTGTAGAGAGGCAAGGCATATCAATGTTGAATTACGATCATAAGAGAAAATTGTATTTAATAGAAATGGGAAAAAAAACTGTAAATTGTAATCATTAAAAAAATGCTATAAAGGTGTGTTGAAGAAGGATATAAAAATCAACCAAAACGAGGGATTTGTGTACTCTTTTGAAACAAGTGAATAAAGTGAAATAAAAAATAAAAAGAAAAAAGAGTGAGAAAGAAAGCGAGAGAGAAACAAAAAGATTTTTATATACTGCTGTTGTTTTGTGTTTGAGGGTTGAGCTCAGTTTCCTTACAACTAAGAGTCGTTTAAACAAAAAAAAAAAAAACTTCAGGGTGAGGCATGCTTTTAAAAGCACCTAGCGCCTCCGAAAAAGGCAAAAGGGACACCCAGGCAAATGCACCTCGCCTTGAATAAAAAAAAACCCAAGGGCTTGGCACCTTGCGCCTCGCATCCCAGGCACGCCTCTGATTTCACTGGCCCTATAACCTTAAGGTGGTAACCAAAATGCATCACAACTAAAATATGTCCCAAATATTCCCTTCACACAATTGGCAACTTGGGAAAAAATTAATTCCCCATAAATCAGATTAGAAGAGATCATGTTATTACAATATTCCCTTCGACATAATTCAAAAAAGTAGGGCAAACTTTAATCTTGAATCAATCCCCATTATTGAATCCTACAGCAGTCCCTGACCCCAAAACTGCTACAAATGGCTTTATTGCTAGAATGAAAAAGAAAAGCCGCTGTCATTGAAGTGTTCAATTAGCATCCACAAATCCTAAACCAATTTTTAGATTACTGAATGGCTTTCTTTTTAATGCTTGACTATGGGCACAAAGAGAGAAACAAAAAGGAAGTCAATAAAATGAAAAATGAGTTAACCATGTCAGGGATACAAGAATCTATACACAGGACTAAAATAACAAAGACCTTTGCTCTTGCAAAATTTGAAGCATATTCACTTTTTGCTAACATTGACATATCTCTGAAGATGCAAGTTAAATACCAGAAATGTTTACACGATTAGGCCAAAAGGAAAGTTCATGAAAAGTCCAGATCACGCTTATATTATACAGAAAGAAATACAGATAGAAGCACTTACTGGGGAATGAAGATGATTTAACATAAACTTTGGGCCAGAATAATATATCACTACAAGCAATTGCTGGGCGCATGATAGTGCCAGTGCTTCCTCATTGCCAAGCACCACTTTTGGAAGCTTCTCAATAAGCCTTAGGAAAAAAAGTGGGCACGGGTTTCATAACCCAAAAAGCAACTTTAAAAGCAGAATTATAACATGAAAACAGACAGCCAATCCCACATAAGATGCAAACCTATTAAAGATCTCAGCAATATCACTATGAACATGATTTTCTCCACGTGCAGAGAACAAATATTCCATAAATTGCCGAGCAGGCGCAGAAATCTCTTCACAGTCGTCAACAACCAATACACATAGACATTCCTGCATAATGACCACTCATAATATGCACAATTCAAAATCCATCAACAGCTGAAAGATTTAAAATTCATAAGAATCAGGAAAATTCCTTGCAAATTCTCATTAGACAATATGCTTAAAATTAGGATATTTATATTCCAATATCTTCAGTTCTGTATAAAAATGGGCAGAAATTTTTCCAAATTCAGCCCAAAGAATTTGGTTTTCAGCACATCTATAAGTGAACCACATCTGTAAGGAAGATGCTTATGGTTGACATCACATCCTAATCAAGCCTTGTAAGTTGCAACCACAACTCAAAGTTGCAAACACCACGTTAAGACAATTTCCTTCAAACACTGAATTGGTCAAATACCTTAAACTTATCAACAAAGTGCAAGCATGAACAAATGTAAGGTCTGCAATGTCAATGTGATAACTCTCACAGCGTACTAATAAAAAACTAATCAAAATAAAACACAATGCAAATTAACAAGGGGCACGATGCAAGCTGCGAAGTGTACCACTGCAGTAACTACAATGGATTGGCAAAGTATCAAGTCTATTTTCATATGATGCCCCCACACCATTAATTTCTCATCACTTCAAGGCATAATGGTTAACTATTAAGGATCCTAATTCACATCTTATTTATGTTTACACAAACCATTGAGCTGTATCAGAAAATCATTCGCACAATTCTGAAATTTTTACATAAATTGGCAGCCATCAACACTCAAAATCACACAGTTGTACTTGGCGATCCATGACATCTCCACAGCAAGAAATGAGGACTCCAAACATACGAAAAATTAGGCATTAGTGAATGTCACTTTTGCTCATGTTATGTATTACTCCTTTTGCACATGTCTCAACCCCAATAGCATGAATAAGCAGTATTTTGTTCGGCCAAACTAAGATGGTAATGCCAACATCAATATCAGAGGAAATCAATGCAAGTTTAGAGCTTACCAAAAGCATTAACCTGGAATCCTTCAGAGTATAAATGCACTTTGATAACAATCCTTGTATGGCGGCAACAAGTCCTTGTCTAACCCTTTTTGCTGGGTTAACACAAATCTAACAAACATGAACTAGATTTAGCAGCCAGTGAAATAGAAACTAAGAGTAAGAAATGTGAACAGAGAACGAGAATCAACTAAGACTATCACGCAATGCAGATGGGCAATGCAATTTGATTCTTGTTCATTATTCTCAACAATAATTACCAGTCAGAACACCAAATGAAACGGAACACCTACATGTGGAAAGGTTGCAGTCAACAGTTTATCCACGTGTGATGAAGTTTTCTCAATCCAGTCTCTTGTCCGATTCACATGTAAGGAACCAATGTCCTTCAGAGATTTAGCACTCCTGTTCCTATTGAATCCAGATGCAGGACTTGTGCAAGTTACTGCTTTGCCACTTGATTCTTCAGCTACAGTTTTACTTTGGCCTTTGGCACTAACAGGTAATTGGCGCAGTTCCTCCAGAAATGAATGTGCAAAATCATCCTTGTTTACATGAGTGCTAGCAATGACATTTAAGGACATGTCAAGACTAGATAGATTAGCATCATCCTCAAGTACTATCATAAGATACTCAGCCAAGCCTCTAATTGCTTGGTCAATAGCCTCAACGCTTCCAGCTGCCCCACTTATCATTGTCTTTGAGACATGCAAAACTTTGGCAAACTGACTAACCACACCAGGTAAAAAGAAAGCTAATGCATCTGCAGTACCAACCTGCAAAGAAAAAATTCCATTGCTATGATTAACACATGATGTAATCACAAGCCTGCTCCAACAGTAGATTGGCAGTAGGATGGTATAACCTAAAACACACAAATTTTCTAAGTTAACTACTCCTTTTCTGCTGGAAAGGACTTCTTTCCCTAATCGAATTAACAATTACAAGCAGATGACCAACATGAAGTGCCTTGTTTCCATGGTCCCGAGAACTAAGGATCCCATTGCATCAGATCATGAAGGAACCCTGAGAGAAATTTTTTTAAAATAAAAGTTTCCTGGAATCCCAACAAATCATACATCAGATCACATCCTGTCAACAACTTGCCTCAGAGGAAAAAAAAAAGAAAAGGAAGGAATTCATTTGATCCACTGAAATGAATTTCATGCACGAAACATCCACAGGCCTCACAGTGGCAACTTCTACAAGTGGAGAATTTCAACTGAGAACATGTGTAAAAACATATGGACACCCTCAACTGCTAAGCCAATAGGAAATAGACCTATAATAAAGGCATTGATTCCCACACTCCCCCCCCCCCCGAGTTCTAATGCTTGATTACTGACCACTCTGTCTGAATTTAAAAATGCAACAGCCAAAGGAGCATAATCACCATTGGAAGAAAAGCTCCAGAAGCTGAGGCAACATAACACGCTAGGCTTCTGTATGTTTTATTTCAAAATGGCTCAAAGTTAGCACAGTTTCAGTATGTTTTTGGCTAAACATAAGAACATACATACTGCACCAATAAATTTACATCCCCAACTTCTAGGGTCTATTTAATGACAGATAATTACCTTGGCAACAAGCACACGCAGGGTCAAGAAGGCTTCAACTCGAAGCTTTGCGCTGCCTCGATGTCCCCGTGTAGCCTCAATATCTGCAGCCTTTGCAGAAAATGTGCCATTGATGGGATGAATGGTGGAGTGAGAAAGTCACACGCAGAAGAATTGAAAGATGAAAGATAATAGCACACTATGACAAGGAGGTATAACTGGACCTAAGAAAAACAAAAGCAAAACATACT
Source organism: Carallia pectinifolia (assembly GCA_037832335.1). Lineage (NCBI taxonomy): Eukaryota > Viridiplantae > Streptophyta > Magnoliopsida > Malpighiales > Rhizophoraceae > Carallia > Carallia pectinifolia. Next base: position 16,391,722 of record CM075445.1, read on the forward strand.
TTGAGAAGAAGTGATAGCCAGTGTCCAACAGCAGCTGCAGCTGTTTCTGACTGGAGATATGCAAGTAAACATGCTCCTTGTTTTGAATTAAAATTTGAATGTTTAAGCTGTAGAGATTGCATATCTCCAGTTTCTAAAAGTGCGGGCAAGCCAATAACTTGTCTACACAAGCAATCTTCGTCTGTGCACGGAAGTAGACCTAAAAGCAAGGCCCTGAAACATTTGATAACCCCCTCACGAAACTCTTCTGAAGCTTCAAGTGGAGAAAGCAGAGCAGCATAAGTTAACTTCTTCATCACTGCAACCATCTAAGCACATAATCTCTTTTGAAGTTAAATACCCTTCAAATACTAGCCAATTTCAGACAACAGCAAAAAGGCAAACCACAAACAAATATAGCACTGCTACTATTTACTTAAGTCAACTTCACAATTAGTAACAGATAGGCTGACATGAAGTTCCATCAAGAGGAGCAAAAGACTGCAAGTCTTCAATATGCTGAAATTTTCAACATGATAACAATCCACTTGAGAACATAAAGCCAGACAGAGATTAAATGCTAGTGTCTGCTGCTTTTTAAGGGATTGGGAATTTGGAGTCTGAAGTCTGATATATGTAAATAAATTTTTATATATGGATACACACACACACACACACACACACAGAGAAAAACATAAATATGCACGTTTCTATGCATAAGGATAAAATCCAAATGCCTTCACAGCTTAACTGATCAATATTACCGACAAAAGAACTGTGAACAGTGCCTCATCATAACGTACTATAATCACATTCATCAACACATTTCAAATTGTCAAAATGATATTAGTATCCAATTGAAAGATTGGAAATGTGCATTTGACCGCTGAATCAGATTCCACACCTTCCCCGAATTTAACGTTTAAGATTTCAATGGGCTCAATATTCAATCCCACCAAATGACAGGACCAATACGTCATTCCACTAATATTTCGCTATTTTATTGCATCTGTCTGTAATTCATTATGAAGGATACACGGAAATTACTCCCATATAAGAAATTGATGAAAAAGTTTTGGTAGAGCACCTGCTCCACAGAGCCAAAATGACACTTCTTCAAAAGCTCCTCCAAGCACTGCAGAACACCTTCAGCCACTCTATCACTTACTTTTTGATGCATTTTTAGGGTAGCTATTTGCCACACCTTTATCCTCAATATTACTCTTCTTTGAAGATCTGCAATCGACCGCTGCATCTAATAATAGCAGCAAAGGCAACAAGGTGTAGCTGAAACAAACAAGTAAGCAATAAATAAATATAAGAAAAAAAATGGTGAAACAAGAAAACTCAAAAAGAAGAAATTTAAAAAATGCTGAAACCGAATGCTAAAACCCACAAATTTATAAAAAATTCAAGAAGACAACGTCGTTGAGTCGCGAACAAAACACAGGAAAATTGGACAGAACAAACAAGAAAACACCTAGAATCCTCAATCAATGAATCACAGAATGAAAATTGGACAGAAATGCGTAGACACACCCAAATTACACTTCTCTGAAACTAGTTTTTTTTTCTTTTTGTTTTTTGTTTGCTTTTTTTACTTCAATATTAAAGAAAATTTCTAATTTTACAAACAATCCACCTCTTCTAATTAATTTCAGATAGCCGTATTTACCTTATATTCCACATATAATAAGGAAAAAAAAACTTTTTTTCAAAATATAAGGCACTATCACCAATATCAAAAATATATATATTCTGAAGAAGAAGAAGATAACAAAAAGAAAGAGAGAAACAAAAACAAAGAGAATTGAAGAAGGAGGCGCGTACTCGAAGAGAGGCTGGAGAGAAGAGGAGGGGAAGCGGCGGAGTAGAAGCAGGAGAGAATGAGCGGCGGCGGCAGAACTGCTGGCCGCGGCGGCGGCAGGGTTTTGGAGAAGGCTTAGGATCTCCAAACAGCAGGGCCTTAGCTCCGAGAAAACTCTATTCGTTTCTTCTTCTTCTTCTTCTTCTTGTTCGTATTCTACGACGTCGTTTAGCTCACCATCTCCGCCGTTAACGTCAACGGAGGAGTTTTCTTCCTCCATCGAGAGAGAGAGAAGGAACTGCTCCTGTTCTTGGTAGGGTACGGGCGCCTGAGTGACGGCGGTCAAGGAAGTTCTTTCGGTTCTTTTAAGGGAGTCTGGAGCATCAGCTAGCAATACTTTCTTTTTTTTTTTTTTTTTCGTGCTAAAGACCCAGAGGATTACGCTAAGAGCGCGCCAACCGACCGGTCCGCTTTGTTTAGATTGTTAAGAGCCGGTGTGAAAAAGAAAATCATAGGAAAATTAAATTATTTAAATAAATATAAAACAGTGGAAAAAATAATAAAAAGATTGTGAGAAAAAAATTAAATAATGATTTATGAAAAAAAAAATAAAAGTTAGTTATTTAAATTAATGAGAAAGTTATAAAATAAGAAAAATAGTATAATAATAATAATATTTCTTTCACTTAAAATTTTTTTTTTTTTATAATTCTTTTTTTATCAAATCAAACACATCAGAGAGGTGATTCTGATGAATTATCTGATTTGTTCCACTATTTTTTTTTTAAAGAAGGTTGTAGTAGGTATGTAGTTTATAAATGAGGCCGATATTTAAGTTTTAGACATCTTCATTTAACTATTTTTGTTAAAAGATGAACCGTTGAACTCAAGTGAATATACTCCGCACATAATTATAATTTTAACGAATTTGAAATTTAATAATATATATTTCATGTTTAATCTCCTAAATTGTGAACGAGCAACAAAATAAAAATTCGAACCTAAACTAATAAAAGAAAAAAGCATACTAAATTACTATTAACTATCACCTCGATCGGTGATTAACGTGACCACTTAAACTTACCAAAATTTAATTAAATAATTTCTCATTTGAACTTTCGGTTGTGTTTGATTTCATTAGAAACCAAAAGAAATTTAGAGTGAAAATAAAAAATTAATATCATATTATTTTTTTACATATTTTTTATCTATCAAAAAATTTACTTTCTTCATAACTTTTTTTTATTTTTTTCATTATTTTTTTCACATATTTCTTATTTATGTCAACAATTTTTTTCTCATAATTTAAACACACTGATAGCCCAGCTGAATCACATAAGCTAGTAAATATTTTTCTTCAACAACATCGCCGGCCAAACTTACCCTTCGCAAATTAAAAAAAAAAACAGAAGAGAAAAATAAAATAAAATTACGAAGATTTCGATTGTTTTATCTTTTAAAACTTTTTTTTTTCAATTTATTAATATAATAAAAGTTAAAATTTTGAGTTGTGCACACTAAATAAATTATTAGATAAATTATTTAACTTTTATTATATTAATAAAAAACATATATGAGACAACAATAAAAAATGATTAACTAAAAATAGTGTAGAAGAGTTAAATAAAATTAAAGAAATTTTATTTATTATTTATTTTTCAAATATCACGCCATCAATTTTTTATTACATAATAATTGTAAATTGTGTGTGACTTAACAAACTAGAGTTAATGAAAAAAATAGTAAGAGGGTATTTGATTTAGTTTCTAAGGGATGCATTTTTATATCATTTTCAAAAAATGGAAAAACTAAGTGTTTACTTAATAATATCAATGGGTTGTTTTTTGTTGAAAAGCAATCCAATTAACTATTGGTCAAAAATAGCTTGAACTTATTTTTTAAATCAATGAGTAAGTGATAAATATTTTTTAAGCTAATGTACCCCTCATATTACCTTAATTCTTTTTTATGTACAAATATTTATCATAATATAATAAAAACATAATGAACAAATGAACATTTTATTATTTAAACAACGATGAGTAAATATCAATTTAATCAAACACTACAATTTCATTATAGTCATTAGAAATCAAAAATTAGTAATAGTTATAACAATGAACAAAAGTTAAACCAGACAGAGTCTAAAAATATTGACAAAGATAACGTTTATTTAAAAAAAAAATATTTTTTCCAACATTTATTTATTACAATTTTATTCTTTTAATATTTTTTTCGAGCAAAGGGTGAGAGAGAAAATATTATGTGGGACCCACCCAAAAAGTTTCTAACTTTTTGACAAAAGATATAAGACTATAAACACAAATAATAATATATATAAGTTTGACTATATAGACAAATATAATGAAATATATAAAAGATATATAATTTATTTAATAATATTTAATAATTTATTTATTATTTTTTTAAGTTTAATAGTAATTTAATAATTTAAATTATTGTTTGTCTAATATATACCACCTTATGACGTTGTCAATAATATTTTTTTAAACTTTCTAACTGAAAAATTGTGAAATTGCCGCTTCATGCGTTTCGTTGTGCTCCACATAAGATACAAGTGTTATTTTACAATAAATAATTTTGTTTGACTTTATTTTCTCGTAACATTTAAAGAAAAAGTTATATTTTTATTCATTTACTTTTACTTATCTTCAATTGATCCAAATGATTAATAAAAAAAAAATTATTTATCTCCCTTTCAATTTTTTTAATCTAACATCTTTCATTTCTACCTCAAATTTAAAAAAAAGAAAAAAGCTCTCTCTTTTTTTCATATCAATTTTTTTAAAAAAAAATTAATGACGCAATAATTTAAAATAACAAAACATAGAAAACTGGAGACCTTTTATAAGTGAACTCATGTATATTTATTTTTATATTTACGGTTCTCGGCTCACTCAAAAAAATTTGAAACAATCGAAAGCGAGAGAGCGAATTAAAGAGTTAGAGTGAGACTGCGTTTTGCATGAGTTCTAATTGACACTTATTGACTGCTCTGGTAGGTACAAAAGCCCCCATTTGCAGTCTCACTCCTTATTCTTCCTTTTGTGTTTTTGGGTCTTTTTGAACCTGAGTTTGTTTAAAGTTGTTTTCTTTTCTTCGTTCTTCCCATATTTGCAAAACCCATTTGTCTGATTCTTTGTTTTTGCTTTCTGGGGTCTTGTTTTTAGGGCATCTATTGATCAAAACCGGCCGTCAAAGGCCGGCAAGTCGCAAACTTTTCTTCTGGGTTTGCTTCTTTGTGCTTGCATTTTCAGTTATTTGTGTTTGGCAGCTGAGAAAGTGAGGTAAAGTTGTGAAGCTGACCTCTAGGTTGGGTTTCCATATATTTGGTTCTGTTTTTTTTTTTTTTTGAAAATGTATCTCTGTTTTGGGTTTCGGGGAGACTGCTTGGATTTTATTCTAAATCTTATTTAACTGGCTTTATTTTCTTGTTTTGTGTCTGAAGTTAAGAGTTCCTTTTTGTTAATTCTCAGGTGCTTGGGGTTTTCTTCTTCTTCTTCTTCTTCTTCTAGTTTTTGTCTTTGTCTTTTTTTGTTTTTTTCTTTAATTTGTTGTTTGGCTTATATTGTCTTATGGGTTTGCATTTTTTTGGTCACTTTGTGTTTTTTGGTAGAGAAAGTTGAGAAACTCTGAAACCTGAAACCAAAAGTAAAAATCCTTCTTTTTTTTTTTTGGTTTTTGCATTACGTGGGTTAATATGTTATTGTCTTTAATCTGTGTGTTCTAGCGAGTTTCTTTGTGGGTTTCTCACTTGTTCATGTTTTGTGCCTATCAAAGAAAGGGGATTGTTGTCCTCAGGTCATTATCTTTGTCATTTAGTTTATTTTTTCCACTCAGCGTTCTTAGGAAAAGCTGGGCCTGGCTTTTCTTACATGCATGCCTGAAATGTGGGATCTTTTTGTTTTCTGTTTTTAGTTCGTAGATATCTGGACTAACTTCTATTTTGGGGAAATTTTGTTTGCATTTTTATGCGTTTTTCTTGTGTTTTCTTCATCTCCATCTATTGCCCTGTATTTGTTGTGTTCAACTCCAGAGTTTCTATGTATTTGTGCCTGTCTATATTGTTTGTGGTCTTGCTTGAATAAGTTAAATCATCCTCCATTACAGTCTCCATAACCTTATGCTAGCAAATAGACAGGTTAAAGTTCTTTATTGTTGCTTTTAATTTAATCCTTTTGACATGTTCAGAATGAAAACCTAGAGTCTTCCTCATTTGCTTTTGTTCTTGTTTGCATAGGATGTGGGCCTTGGTTCCGTTGGTTAACTCTTTTCCATTATGGTCTTTTGGTAACCCTATTTTCAGAAATATTTGCGGTTTGAGTTCTTGGGATTTTGTGTGTGTGTGTGTGTGTGTGTGTGCACGCGTCTGTGTGTGTGTGTGTGCTTTTTATTAGTATTTGTGTTAAATGCATTTACTTTCCCTGATTCTTTGGCTAACAATCCAGTTGAGATTGACAGCATAGTGTGGCTTCCTTCTCTGCTTTTTCTTTTGACTCAGTAGCACTTTCATGTCCTTTGATGTTGGTCTTATTATATTGGTTTTGTGGATTGTACCTTTTCTTTCCTTTTGCATGTTTCAAGAATGCCTTCTCACAATTTAGTGTTTATTTTTGCTTCTTGTATATCTTCTTATCCACAGTGGAACCATAGCTTATGATTAGAGAAATGGAGCAAAAAATGCCAATGCCCACAAACTCCATATTGGAGGGGGAGATAATCGGAATTAAATTTGGTTTGGCTGCTCCCAAGGAAATAGTAAGTACAGTTCCATTCCTTCTTGTCTTCTCATAGTTTACATTACATTACTGTTAGTGACAGTTCCCTTTAGTCTTTCTTCCTGCCAGGACTTCAGCTTTGTTTATATTGGGAAATGCATGTACAAAAGAGAGAAAAAAGGGGTGGGGGGCAGTGGTTCTCTTATATCATGTTTATATTGTCTACAAGGTTATTTTAAGGATTCAATTGTTCCTCTTTCTTTTTCCATGCTGGGTTAACAACTAAATCATTTGATAAAATGGCAATTTTCGGGGATCAATACTGACTGTCAAGATTGAAATATTGATATCTTTGAGCTATCTGCCTTCTCGGTTTGCAGTTTTTGACTGTTGAAGTATAATTGTTATAATGGTGCAATTTCTGGTTATTGTTCAACAGTGCACAGCATCTATCAGTGAGTGCTCTATTAACCATTCTACTCAGCTGACAAATCCCTTCTTGGGTCTGCCTCTTGAATTTGGTAAATGTGAATCTTGTGGCACTTCTGAACCTGGAGAATGTGAAGGTGTGTAAATGTGCAATTTTCTTTGTCTTTTTGACTCCTTTTTTTATATTAGAATCATGAGGATCAGATTCATGGTTGTGTGCATCAACTATGATGCTCTCACCATAAATCAGAAAAGTGAAGTGCAATGTTCATCTAATTTTGTCCTTCAGGTCATTTTGGATACATCGAGTTGCCAGTACCGATTTATCATCCTAGCCATGTTAGCGAGTTGAAGCGGTTGTTGAGCTTGCTTTGTTTAAAGTGCTTAAATTTGAAAAGAAACAAGGTATTTCTGGGTCAACATCCCTCTATCTTCCATTATCATCCTTAATCTTTCTGACAGAAATTTGGAAGACTTCTTTATAATGTTGGTGTTTACTGTTTCATGAGGCCTTTCTTAACTAATTTTAAAAGGAAAATCATAAGGCACATCATTGGTGGCCAATGGGTAGTAAATAACCAAAGGGCTAGAAAATGCAAGTAATGCATGAATAGGATGGATGCTTATCATTAGAGTCAATGGTATTGAAAAAAGAAAATAAAAGAAAAAAGACTAGCACGAACAATGAAGAAAGGTATATCAGGGCCATTCTCATGATTAAAAAAGAGATTAACTGGTATTTTTAGAGCTATATTCTGGTATAGTGTTACTATGTGTAACATATTATTTGAATTGTGTATGCCTATAAGCTTGAGGTTATGTCTAATAGACTTGAACTTCTTGCTGTGTCATAATTTTTAGTTTCAGAGGAAGAGTAATCATGGTGTAGCTGACCGATTACTTTCATGTTGTGAGGTAAGCACGAGAAGCATTTATTGCTTGTAACTTATTCTGTTGCACCGTATTTAGTGATTGCTAAGTCTATCAGTTTCATGATTTTGGGCACTTTATTTATAGTACTTTTTGAAGAATGTTTGTCTTTGTCCTGCTAATTTTCTGCCTCTTACCAATAAATTTCTCCACCTTTTACTTGTAAAGGTTTTGTAATTGCATATCATTCAGATATATACCAATTATAGAGCCTCTACTGCCTGGATTTAAATGAAAAATTTACTTCTCAAAGGAGAAGAGCGAGAGGACAGTTCTAGTCTCTAGATACTGTGTTCAAACTCCTTGTCTCAGCAATATTTAGCTCTTTTTGGAACTAAAGTTCTATCTTTCCACCCCCCCAAGTTTTCCTTTGATTGCTCTGATGCTTTTGGACTCACTGGAGTTGGTATTTGGAGAAGTTCTTATATTGAAATGTTTCACAGCTTCATAACCAATGAATGCTTTGTGTTGGATCTGTTTTGAACTTTTGTTTCTTTTTTCTAGGAGGCTTCATCAGTGTCCATTAAAGAGCACACAACAGATGGTGCTTGTTTCTTGCAATTAAAGGTATCAAGTAGGCAAAGTTCGAAAGAAGGTATCTGGAACTTCTTAGAAAGATATGGTTTTCGCTATGGCTATGGCTCAACCCGGACACTGCTTCCTTGTGAGGTTTGTTTCCTGTGCTAAATTGGTTGACATTGATTGAGATTGTGATCACATTTTGTTTATTCATTCTTTTTCTAAGAATGGAGATCTTATAAATGTTATTGTGTTGCTAATATCTACCAGTCTTGTGGTTTCATTTGCATGTTTGAGGTGAACTCTACATTAAATTCAATTGCTATGCCTTACGTCAACTGTTGCAATGCCTTATGTCTATAAAGCTAGTTAGATTTCAGCATATATCCTGTTTCCCTTTTTGTTCACAGTAACATTTTTTCCACGTTCATTTGGATGGAAATAGGGAATATTTTATAATTCAGTCGTTCTTTGTTCCTTTTAACTCTAGCTTCTCCTTTTGTCTGTTTGGTCGGTGTTGGGCTATAAAATGTTACAGGTGATGGAAATGTTAAAGAGAATTCCTCAAGAGACTAGGAAAAAGCTAGCCCGCAAAGGATTTTTTCCGCAAGATGGTTATGTTTTGCGATATTTACCTGTCCCTCCAAATTGTTTGTCCATGCCAGACATTTCAGATGGTGTAAGCATCATGTCTTCGGTAAGCCTACCAGGACCTAATCCAGTTGTATTGTGGTTGCTATTGGATCTGTAACTTGATGCGATGATAATCTTTGTTTTCTGTTTGTCTCCCAGGATCTTTCTATATCCATTCTGAAAAGAGTTCTCAAGCAAGTTGAGATCATAAGAAGCTCAAGATCAGGTGAGCCTAACTTCGAATCTCATGAAGTTGAAGCCATGGACTTGCAGTCAGCAGTGGAGCAGTATCTTCAGGTTAGGGGTACTGGAAAAGCAGCTCGTGATGTAGGTGCACGTTTTGGAATTAGTAAAGAGTCGAGTGAATCCTCAACTAAAGCTTGGTTGGAGAAAATGAAAACGTTGTTCATTAGAAAGGGTTCTGGATTCTCCTCGCGCAGTGTGATCACTGGGGATGCCTACAAGCTAGTGAATGAAATTGGCATTCCTTACGAAATTGCTCAAAGGATTACATTGGAGGAGAGGGTAAACGAGCACAATATTGAGCGCCTCCAAAAGCTTGTAGATGAGAAAATGTGCTTGACTTTTACAGATGGTCCCACAACGTTTTCGCTTAGGGAGGGCTCGAAGGGGCACACATACCTCCGACCAGGGCAAGTGGTACATCGCCGGATTATGGATGGAGACATTGTCTTCATTAACCGACCGCCTACAACCCACAAACACTCCCTGCAGGCATTATCAGCATATGTTCATGACGATCACACTGTGAAGATAAACCCGTTAATTTGTGGGCCTTTAAGTGCTGACTTTGATGGGGATTGCATTCATCTTTTCTATCCCCAGTCTCTTGCTGCAAAAGCAGAGGTCATGGAGCTGTTTTCAATAGAAAAACAGTTGCTTAGCTCTCATAGCGGCAACCTGAACCTTCAACTGACTACTGACTCTCTTCTTTCACTGAAGAAGATGTTAAAGACATGTTTGTTGGACAGGGCAACTGCCCATCAGTTGGCTATGTATGTTTCTTTTTCTTTGCCACCACCTGCTTTATTGAAAGCTAAGCAGTCTGGCCCGCATTGGACTGCATTCCAAATTCTGCAAAATGCTTTGCCTGCTTGCTTCCACTGTGTTGGGGATAGATACTTGATTACCAAAGGAGAGATACTCGAATTTAATTTTCATAGGGATGTTCTACCATCCATCATTAATGAAGTTGTGACCTCAATATTCTTTGAGAGTGGTCCTGAATCAGTTCTTCAGTTCTTCAACTTCTTGCAGCCCATGTTGATGGAAAGCATTTTCTCTAGAGGTTTCAGTGTTGGTTTGGAAGACTTCTACCTATCCATGGCCTCTAGGAAAGTTATCCAAGAACATTTTAAGGCTATTTCTCCCTTGTTGTGTAACTTGAGGTCTGCCTACAATGATGTGATGAAAGTGCAATTAGATGATCACATCCGTTTAGTGAGAAAAATGGTGACGAACTATGTTATAAAATCTGATGTTTTGGGTGATCTGATTGATGCCAAAAGTGATTCAGCTATCACTAAGGTAGTCCAGCAAATTGGGTTCTTGGGCCTACAGATTTCAGATAGGGGGAAGTTATATTCCAAGGCACTGGTTGATGACATGGCTGGTCTTTTTGAGAGCAAATATCCTGCAAACAAAATTGAGCATCCATCCCTCCAGTATGGATTGGTTGACAGCTGTTTTTTCCATGGGTTAAATCCTTATGAAGAGATGGTTCATTCAATCTCTAGCCGAGAAGTGATTGTCCGCTCATCAAGAGGATTGTCTGAACCTGGAACATTGTTCAAGAACTTAATGGCGATTCTGCGGGATGTTGTCATCTGTTATGATGGTACAGTGAGAAACTCCTGCAGCAATTCTGTCATACAGTTTGAGTATATGGTGAATGCTGGAACCAAGTCACAGGATTTATTTCCTGCTGGGGAGCCTGTGGGTGTCTTGGCTGCCACAGCCATGTCCAATCCTGCATACAAGGCCGTTCTTGAATCTACTCCTAGTAGCAATTCTTCATGGGAGTTGATGAAGGTAGTCATTGTCCAGTCCAAACAAAGTTTTTATTATTAAACCAGTTACCGGACTCTAATTAAAAATTATTAAACCAGTTACCATTAATTGTATTTTGTAGCATTTGCAACGTGCCTTTTATTATGCTGTGCTTAACTCTTATGTTTATTTGTTTCCAGGAGATACTTCTTTGCAAAGCCTCTTTTAAGAATGACTCAAATGATCGCCGTGTTATAATATATTTGAATGATTGTGATTGTGGAAGAAAGTATTGCAAAGAAAAAGGGGCTTATTTGGTGAAGAAGCAATTGGAGAAAGTTAGACTTAAAGATATCGCTGATTGTTTATTGATTGAGTAAGCTTTGGTTTTATATCATATCTCTGATGTGGTTTTCTGTTTATTTTATGAATGGCACTCATTTGCAATGCAAGAATGTATGTATTGTGTGCCAAAACATTCTTTGAGCTCTTCATTTAATTTTATTCAACTCATCTGCTTTTTTTATACTGGTCCGCGGTTTTTGTTAAAAGGTTCTGTAGATGCCTATTACGTGCAGTTTTTCTCAACATAACTTTAGTTCTCCTTGAATCCATGATTAGAGATAGTCTAGCATTTTGTTAGTTTTGATCAATTCTTCTGTATTGATTTTATTGCTAATAGCTTCATTCTGAAGATATTGGGAATGCTGGAAAGATTAATCTGCATCCCTTTTCATGCGAAAAACACATTGTTTGATATATCTTTTGCTGTAGCCATTCAATCTTCTGTTGCAGTTTGCATCCTTCTCCTGCAGTAATCATGTAGTTTCTTTTGTTTGTTGGACTTTATGCTACTGTGGAATTTTATTTGCAATTTGATGGCTTGTGTCTTATGGAATCTTCTGATCGATTTTCGTTTTCAGATACAGGAGGCAGCAAAGTATGAATGAACATTCTGAAATTGCTTCAGGACTTGTTGGGCACATTCACCTGCAAAAGGTACTATATTTGTTTTGTGTTTACAAGTATGGCATTAATCTTGTTTTATTTTGTTTTCCTTTCATTTAAAGAAAATTCTTTCTTTAAAAGAGTGAAAAAAAAAAAACTGTAATATATCATTCCTTGCACTAATTGGATATTTTTTAAACCAGATCAAGTTGCAAGATTTAAATCTGAGTATGCAGCTGATACTTCAGAAATGTGAAGATGCTGTTAAAGTGCTCTGGAAGAAGAAGAAAATTGGCTACTATTTTAAGAGGACGAAATTGTCTATCAGGTAAGTGATTATGTCTCGAGTTTTATGATTATTAGATGCGATTCTTTTGGCCATCAAAGGTTTAGTCTAGAGAACCAGTGAAATGAATGTTTATGTTCTTTTTTTTTTTTTATCTCTATTCTTGGTCTATCTGTTAGAATAAAGATCTATTTTTGTCTTACTTTTCTATTTGTTTTTGCTCTCTGCATTTGTCAAAAGCAGTGGGTTAATTCTTTGGGGAATCACTCTCCATTTAATTCCTCTAACATAACCACCCCCCCACCAAAAAAAAAAAAAAAAGAAAAGAATTTTCTTGATTAGGATTGGTCCTTCTATTTGATGTGGGTAATTTTTTGGTCTATAGGCATGTCGCATTTCGTATTATATTTTCTTTCTTTTCTGTTGATTGACTTTTATTTTTTTGGGTATTGCAATGTAGTCTTTAACAATTTGGGTTAAATTTTATTTCTTTTCTGCCTTTGGTGGCCAAAGCTAATTCAAGGGTTAAAATTAAACCTACTGAAAGCACTCAATGAATCCAACTTGCGAGGATCCAAACCCTGGTAATAAAAGATCCAAGGTGACATGGGCCCAAAAACCTGAAATTCAAATTATCCTGATAACCAGAAAACCTACAAACTGATGGCACCTGAATCAAAATATCCTAGACCTAAAAGACCCCCAAACTGAAGACCGGAAACTTGAAGTTACCTGACTTTCCTACTTACTATGGATTAATTCTATATACATGCGTACGTACGTACGTACATACATACATACGTGTGTGTGTGTACATACATTTTCAGTACTGCACATGATTCTCTTTCTTTTTCAACATCAGTTTCCCTCACTTTTACAGTCATTCTTTTGGGGTCTCCTGGGAAATTATGGATGACATCTTGAGCTTCTGTTCCTACTTGGATTGGAAACTGTCTATTAAGCTGTTCGATATGGCTTATGTTGTGTATGCCTCTGTTTGTATTCTCTTCTGCTATCTAATGTGATGATCATGCATCTCTTTCTCTTGGAGTCCATTTCGAAGTTATGACACTTTGCCTTTCTCACAACACCTTCCTTTTTGTCCTATTTCTTGTGTTGTCATGAATTGTGCTTCCTTCTTTGCAGTGAATGCTGTTCTTTTGATCACCATTCTGCGGATGAATTGCAATATGTGCCTTGCTTGATGTTCTGTTACCAAGACAATACTGGTATTCCACTGGAGAACCTGTCTGATATTTTTGCAGATGTGATTTGCCCAGTTTTGTTAGAAACAATCGTTAAAGGTACAATTCTAAATCATTGTTTTGCATTTAATGATTTTTTTTGACACATATCTTGCTTTTGCTTTACTTTTGCACAAATAAACATGCTTATGTGGGAGAGGGGAGGGGTTAGCTATCTTGCCCTTGTCTAATTTGTTCTTATTGGTGCCTCCTTAACTGATATGTTTATTTCGATTGTACTCTGGATAAAAGGAAATATTCCAGAATAAGTATCAGCTTGTTATTTTGGATCCATAAATTTTTTATTTCTTTTTGGAGAATTTACATGGACGTGATTGTTATTATTTTTGGGGAATAAACTAATATCGTAACCTGTAATGTAATGCAAAATGAAAACCAATAGCTTGTCTTTATATCCCAAGCTAGTAGGTCTGCTTGCCTGTTCTACATAATTGCATAATATCAGTAACCAAAGGAACGATTGATATTTGCATATGCATACCCTCTTCATCGTCTCTAATGGGATCTCTGTTGAAGCTCTTTCACATGGATTTGTCTAATATTCAAGCAACTTAATATTTGCTCTAGGGTGTCTGGTTTTTCCCCCTTTAAATGGCATATTATAAATTATATGGCATAGTATGATGGTTCTTCAAAAAGGGACGTCGATATATTTTGCATCAAAACAAAATTCTTGTAAAAGATTCCAATCAACTTACCTATCTCTCTGGTTGACTTGAGAAATCAATCTGACACAGATACTGTTTCCTTTTCATTGCTTTCAATTCTGTCACTTTATGTGGTATTATGATCTGATTCCATCAAGTTCTAAGTTTGTTCTATTGAGCAGCTGTGTCACGTTCTTAGGTGCAATGAAGTACTTTTCGATATAAGTCAAACACAATTTTCTCCTTTGTTTCAAATTATTGATGATTACAGTCTAAATGCTCCTGATTTCAGTCCTGTATTCTAAGGTTTAGTATTCTTCTGGTTAATATTCTAGCTTTGTGCCTTTATCTTGGCATTTTTGTTTCCTTTTCCTGTTCCTTTGATATGTTATTTTACTTAATTTAGCTTTTCATGAGTGAAACTTGTCTCTGTTTACTTTCCCTTTAACACATCTTTTGGGAGGGGGATATATGATGCTTTTTGCTAAGTTTGTATGGCTATCTAATGGACAGGTGACCATCGAATTTCCTCAGCAAATATAATATGGGTTAGCCCAGACACAACGCCATGGTCACTTGAGAAAGGGGAATTAGCTCTGGATGTTATAGTTGAAAAATCAGCAGTTAAACGAAGTGGGGATGCATGGAGAACTGTACTTGATGCTTGTCTACCTGTTTTTCATTTAATCAATACGAGACGGTCGATTCCTTATGCAATTAAACAAGTTCAGGAATTGCTGGGGATTTCTTGTGCTTTTGAACAAGCATTGCAGGTAATTTTATTTGCCCTTTTTTGAATTTGGTGCATCACCCTCTGTCAATAAATATGATTTAATCTGGGGTTTCCTAATGTGTTATTTTTCTTATTCTATTATCTCTCCTGGAGGGTTCATTTAGGCCTATGTAAGAGCTTGCTTTCTTGTCACTTTTGCAGCGGCTCTCCACGTCAGTGACAATGGTAGCAAAAGGTGTGCTTAAGGAGCATCTCATTCTTCTGGGAAACAGCATGACATGCACTGGTGATTTAATTGGCTTCAATTCTGGTGGTTATAAAGCATTGTCTCGCTCCTTGGATATTCAAGTGCCATTTACTGAGGCAACACTTTTTGTAAGTGCTTTCTCTTTGCTTGAAAACACTGAAAGAAAATCTCTATCAATCTGCTGGTGAGACTCCCTTGTTTGTGTTGATAGACACCCAAGAGATGTTTTGAGAGGGCTGCAGAGAAGTGTCATGTTGATACATTGCAAAGTACAGTTGCAGCTTGTTCTTGGGGTAAACATGTGGCGGTTGGTACAGGATCACGCTTTGATCTCCTGTGGGATACAAAGATGCAGGTTTTGCTTCAAATGATACACCTTGTCTTTGAATTTTAATTCGTTTAGTCAAAAATTGAATTAATTTTTTTTGGATGTTTCAATTGAAAATGTCAATGACACAAATTTTCCAAACGAGCCAATCCCTTAAAGTATTGAACATCACTCAGAACAAAACTGTGGTACATGCTTGTAAAAATTTTTGTATGCTGCGAAAATTCCAACATTGCCAGCCTCTTTTGCAGGCTTGTTTCAATCAAGAAGATAGCAAAGATTTATATAACTTCCTGAACATGGTGAAAACTGCAACAGATGGAGAGTCAATTGCCGCTTGTTTAGGTGGCGAAGTTGATGACCTCATGCTTGAAGATGATTGGAACCTGTCCCCAGAGCATAACCTTGATTCAGAAAAGCCTATCTTCGAAGATGGCATTGAACTTCAAAATTTCTCCAATGATGAACCTGCCAAGTCTAGCTGGGAAAAGACTTCACAGCCAAATGAATGGTCTAGTTGGGGAAAAGACAAAGCAGAAGAGGAAGAGGAATTTGCAAGGTCCAGCAAATGGAATGCCGGTTCCGACTGGGGAAGCATGGGTAAAGAGACAGAAAAGTTGAATGCTGGTGCTGCCTGGGGGAACAAGGCTACTGAGTGGGGAGCAAAGAAAGCAGAGGCGGGGTCTGATGCTGACTGGGGAAGAACGGGTAAAGAAGCCTTGATTAATATCCGAATACGTCATACATATTATTAACTATAGAGTTATTAGGACTCTTAAACCCATTAATAAGAAAGATCTTATTGCTGCTTTTCTCCAGTAGAACCATAAAATACAGAGACATTGATTAATATCTGAATTGGCTTTGGTTGTGCACATCAGGTAATGTTGCCGTAAGCAGGAATGCTGGTGCTGCTGCATGGGGGAGAATGGATAAGGAAGAAGAAAACAGTAATGCGACTGCTGAATGGGGAAGTGAGGAAACTGAGGGGGGACCCCAAAAAGCTGCCGGTGCCGCATGGGGGAACAAGGCTACTGAGTGGGGAGCAAAGAAGGCAGAGGCGGGGTCTGTTGCTGACTGGGGAAGAAAGGGTAAAGCAGCATTGATTAATTTCTGAAAATGTCATGCATACTTTTGACTATAGAGTTATTATGAAAGATCTTATTGCTGCTCTTTTCCAGTAGAACTATAAAATACAGAAACATTGACTAATATCTGAATTGGCTTTGGTTGTGCACATCAGGAAATGTTGGCGAAAGCAGGAATGCTAGTGCTGCTGCATGGGGGAGAATGGATAAAGAAGCAGAAAACAGTAATGCTACTGCTGGATGGGGAAGTGAGGAAACTGAGGGGGGACCACAGAAAGCTACCAGTGCTGCATGGGGGAACAAGGCTACTGAGTGGGGAGCAAAGAAAGCAGAGGCGGGGTCTGCTGCTGACTGGGGCAGAAAGGGTAAAGAAGCATTAATTAATCTCTGAATATGTCATACATGCTTTTGACAATAGAGTTATTAGGACTCTTAAACCTATTGATAAGAAAGATCTTATTGCTGCTCTTTTCCAGTAGAACTATAAAATACAGAAACATTGATTAATATTTGAATTGGCTTTGGTTGTGCACATCAGGAAATGTTGCCGAAAGCAGGAATGCTGGTGCCGCTGCATGGGGGAGAATGGATAAAGAAGCAGAAAACAGTAATGCTACTGCTGGATGGGGAAGTGAGGAAACTGAAGGGGGACCATGGAAAGCAGAACTGAAATCAGATGCTTGGTCCAATTCGAGGTCACAACAAGCTGAAACAAGGGACTCTGGTGCTGGGTGGGGGAGCCAGGATAAAGGGGCCGAAACAAGGAAATCTGGTGATGGGTGGGAGAGCAAGGATAAAGAAGCCGAAAACATGAATGCTGGTGGTGGCTGGGGGAGGGAACAAACTGAGAGGGAACCACACAAAACTGTGCCAAAATCAGATATTTGGTCCAATAAAGCTGAAACAAGTAACGTTATCTCTCAAACAGTTGAGGAGGATTCTTCCAGACTTGGTGGTAGGAATGCTAGTAGTGGCTGGGGAAGCAAGGGAAGAGATGCTGAGAAACAAGAAAGGAATGTCATCTCAGGATCAAGTAATGATGAGGTTGCTTCTTTAAACCAATGGATACAGCCACCTGCTCGGGACAGCAAGAACTCTCAGGATCAATCAAGCTCTCCTTGGGCTGCTTCAACACCCCAGGTGGCTTCCTCGAAATCCAAGGGTTGGGCGCAAAGGAGTGGAGATTTTAAAAGCAGGAAAAGCCACCCTGTTAAATCACCGGGGATTGGCAATGGTGATTCTGGGGCCACTGGCTTGTACACAATGACTAGGCAGCGGGTGGATATATTTACTTCCGAAGAGCAGGACATTCTATCTGAGGTGGAACATTTGATGCAGTCAATCAGGAGAGTAATGCATCAGTCTGGGTAAATTCCTAAGCTGTTTCCACATGAATTTTTACATGCAAGCTAGTGGTCACTTTGTCCAACATAATTTCTATCATGTTGGAGAAATTTACATGGTGGCAGGACTTGACGGATCAGATATATGCTGTTTTTGTACCTTTTTCGGCATTTATTTTCGGTTTAAAATTTCCTGACAAAGATTCTCTTCTTGAAGGTATAATGATGGGGACCCACTGTCAGCTGATGATCAATTATATGTCCTGGACAATGTCTTTGCCCACCATCCAGACAAGGCAGTGAAGATGGGTTCTGGCATTGATCATGTGACGGTACGAATACTTGCCTTCCATTCTTTGTTTAAATCTTCTACTTACACTTTGCATTCGTGGTTCACAAACATTAAGTGATGGATATATGATTTTGACTTGCATATGATTCTGGAGTGGTGAATTTGTTTTAGAGTGGTTTCACTCTAAAATTGAAGTCTGATTGCTGGATGCCATCCTAATCATCGTTGGCAGCTTTGTCCCGCTCCAACTAAGTTAGCTTTGACAAATATGCTGATACTGGACTAGTTGACATGTGGGTTGTGGATGGGAGGCAAAAGATGATGATGACTAATATTTTTTAGTGGGACTTTGGACTTTGTGCCTAAAACTCAACTTTCAGGCATCCTGCCGCTGTCATTAGGAATTTACCTTTGAGCCTCTCCAGTAACAAAGCCCGTGTCTTGATGTTAATAGGTTAGCAGGCACAGCAGCTTCCAGGACAGCAGATGCTTTTACATTGTTTCAACCGATGGCAGCAGACAGGACTTCTCTTATCGCAAATGTCTAGAGAATTATCTCAAGGGAAAGTACCCTGAGCTGGCGGAGGATTTCATTTCAAAGTATTTCACGAGAAACCGTCCTGGAGGCAATCGGGCGCGGACCCCTGTTCCGGAAGGAGGTGGGGATGAGACGAGAACATAATCTTGTTTCTTAACGGAGCTTTCATGCATGCAACAGAGATGTTGTGCATTTCGGTGGTCTACCATTTTCTTCAATTTGTACATGTGGCTTCTGTACATAGAAACTAGGTGTCTAGGTGACTGTCTTCCTTCGAGTAATTGCGGCTTAAAGAAAGCTTGCTTCTTTAGGAGCTGCACATTTTCCCCCAACGAGTGCAGTTCATTCATTAGTGAGCTGTTGATCTAACCTCAGGCCTGTTGGCCATTAAATTAAGGTAGAGAAATCTGGTAGTAATCCCAGAATTTGTCAAATCAAGTTTTTGTCTAGGTCTCATCAAGCTTGGCATTCTCTATGCTTTGAAATAGTGTGATGTCTCGTTGGTCCAATTATGGTTAAAAACTTTAAAATGCATTTGGTTTGAGACAATTGATAGAAGATGCAGTAGGTTTAGACATAATTGCAATTTGCATGGTTTTCTGTTGCCAATTTAAGATCTTTAACCAAACTTGTAATCAAATTATGTGATATATAAAAATTATATGTTTATCCGAAATAAAAGAGACTTAAATTTGAAATATCATAATTATTTTTTACGAAAAAATGAATATGAAAAATTAATTTTTTCGTCTTTAAAAAAACAAAAAAGGGGATACAGGATTTTTTATTTTCGTTCTTTTGGAGATTTTTTTAAATTTTTAATTAATTACGCATATTGAAATGATAATCTAATTAATATAAAAGTCTTTAATGTATTTCTAATTAATAAATTAAAAAAAAATCAATTAATAAAGGTTGTCACGTAAGAGGACAGTTGCATACTATGTAAATTGTCTTTAGTATTCTATGAATAGCTAAACCAAAGTCTTCAAATTTGTTTATCAAATCAATGGATGTTAAAGAAACTTTCATTGTGATCCACTTCTTTGAACAACCTAATAAAGATTGTAAAATTCCGTCAAAAAAATAAAAATAAAAAATAAAGATTGTAAAATTTTCAGAGAGCACTTAGTTTAAATTTAAAATATTTAAAACAAAAATCAGAGAGCAACCATTACTTATTATGCAAACGAAAGTTGGGGGACGTAGCACCTTAGATAGGAGGGGCGTCGTGCCCCCCAACATTTTGCAGCCTCTCATATGTCGGGGGCGCAGCTCCCACGCGTTTAGGGAGCAGCCGTGTCCCCTTAATGGGGTCCTTCTGCAAATCCGCAAGCTCGCCCATATGTACCACTGTTGGGGAAAGGGTATGATCACAATAATTACTGATATCAACACAGTAACCAAATAGGCCCCGGTTCCGGATCTGTCCTCTTTCCCTACGAATTAATAAATAGACATGATACTAATTTTACCAGTACTAACAATCACCAACCAAACAGCAATAATCAGTAGAAAAATAATAATATCGAGACACCAGAATTTTTACGTGGAAAACCCCCCCGATATGGAGAGAAAAACCACGGGACGCTAGTCCAGTAAAACTTCCACTATGTAATGGGATCACAGTACAACCTTTCCAGTACACAACCAGAGTTCACCTATACGTACTAGAAATTCATCAAAAAACACATTCTTGGTTCACCAATTTTCTATAATATCATCACACAGATGATATACTACCAGAAAATAAGAACAATCTCACCAAACGGTGGAACTACAGTATAACTCGGAGGGACTAATGGAAGATCTGAACCGTTGGATGTGTAGAGCACGTTCCTAGGATGAACATACTGAAAAATGGGCTCGATCGGAGCAAAATGCACCGTTGAATCTTCTGGAATGACTCCCTTTCTTCTTCCTCTTCTTCTTCCTCGAAGCTCCTCCTTCTCTCTTCTAGTTTTTACTTTTTTTTGTTTTTCTCGCTCTTCCTCACGACTGTATTCTGCCAGCCTCTTCTATTTCTTTTATATTTCTTTTTCTTCTTTCTTTATTCTCTCTTTCCTCTCTTTTTCTTCATCTTTTCTCTCCTTTGTCTCCCACTCACTCTCTTTCTTTCATTTATTTATTCTTTCTTTATTACCCCATTTGGGGTTGACCCGACAACCACATGGTGGTCCTTGTTGATTCACACGGGAGAAATTTTTTTTATTAGGAAATGTTATATTTTGCCGCAAAACATTATTTAAATTTATATTTTATGCAATAAAAAATAAATTTTATACAATGATAATAATAAAAAATAATATAAATAAATATTATTTTTTTATATTTATATTTTTAATTACAATTATAAAAGGTATACTTATTATTGTACAAACTATATAATATTTGACTGTTATTCGACCAAATGCATTTACTCGTGAAGCCATTTTTTATTGGGATGGCCGCTTTGTCACTACATAAACAGTGTGAATAGTAATTTTTTAGTGTGTGAACAGTGATGTCCACTCATGTATTATCCTTTGTGTTCAATATGTGAGTCCAAGTGCACAAATAGAAAAAAGAGATCTTCTTTAGCTCCAACATGAAGAAGACGAGCTATCTCTTGCTTTGCCTCTTTCTCCTTTGTGTTAGCATTTTCGTGTTCAATCGTGGCCTCGCAGCACCCTCAAAAGCTGATTATGATCACTCAATGCTTGTCTTGGATTGGCCAAACGGCTATTGTTCCAGTCGCAGCTGTTTATACTCTCCCTTGCCCCAGAAATTTGTTATTCATGGCCTTTGGCCAATGACCAAAGATGGCAAAGACATTAAGAAGTGTGACCCTTCGGCCGATATTACCCCAATTGTAAGCATATACATATATATTTGTGATTTTCCTTTATGTTGCCGTTAATTTTTGTTGCTGTTGATTTGCGTTGTTGTTGACTTGTGTAACTGTGATTCAATATCATCTCATGGTCATATAATTGTTAGGCAGATCTATGCGTATTCAACAACTCTAGAAGTTGCTATCGTGTGCAGGTTATTTACTAACCTGCGCCGAGAGCACTTTCTAGTGAGTACTCCCCTAGTGGAGTTTCGTTGGCCCTTAGTGACCCTCTTTTTTTTTTTGTTTTTTTACTCATCTCGATTTGTCTCGATTCGTGGTGGGAGTTAGGTTTGGTTCTCTGATTCCTATGTTTTCTATTGTGTGTCGTGCTTTGGTGGGACTTGGGGTTTGTGAGTTTGCTCCCCTACATCCCCCGATTGTTTTTACGATCGGCATGGGGGTGGGGGATTCTTTTTTGCTGGCTTCCGATCGGGCCTTGTACAGGGTGTGGAGTATCGGCAGCCTTGGCTTCCCTTCTGTGCCTTAGGGTGGTTTTACTGGTGTGGGTGGCAGCATTGCTTTGGGTGTGCCGTCTGTTCTCCCATGCTTCTTGTGGGACCTATTGTGTTTTCGGGCAGTTTTTGATAGGAGATGAGGATATTTGAAATCTTAAATTTTTAAGTTTCTTAATATTTAAATTTTAAATTTTTTTAATATTTTATTTAAATTTTAAATTTTTTAATTTTTTATTATATCAGTCATTTAAGTCATAAAAAGTAGTTAATTTATTAATAAATGAGTTTAATTTAATAGAAATTATTTAAAAAAATTTAAATACATGAATTAAATATTTTTTTCATCAACAAAATATGCATATTAAATATTTTTTTAATCAATAAATATATGAATTAAATAAGTAACATGAATATTTTTTATAAAAAAAATATTCAATTCATATATTTAATCTTTTTTAAATAATTTTTTGTAAAGTTAAAATTATTTTTTAATAGATTGATCACTTTTATTAAACAGATAGACTGATTTAGTAGAAAATCAAAAGGTTTAAAACTCAAATGAAATATTAAAAAAGTTTAAAATTTAAACGTAAAAAAATTTAAAAATTTAGAATTAAAAAATTATTTATCCTTTGTTGTAACCTGTTGGCGTTTCAGTCGCTGTTTGGTGGCGCAGCTCTTATCGGTGGTCGCCGGTATCGACCTCTCTCGGTGAGAGGCGTTTGTGGAGCTATTGGGTTTGGGTCGATGTGCCTTTGTTTCGTGGGCTGGATGTGACTGGACTTTGGGTCCAGATGCTGGCTTTGCTGTAGATATCTCCAGTGGATTTCCCTACTGGGCCTATTGGGTTGGTTTAGGTTGTCGTGCTTCATATATGTAAGGCCTTTGAGCTCTGACTGTACTTTGTGTTTTAAGTTAAAATGAAATTTTATCTTTCTTATTGGTCACACAAAAAAAAAAAAAAAAAAACTATGTATATTCTAGTGGGGCGCAAGTGCTGATCTATGTGTATTCCAGTGGAGGCAAGTGCCAACACTAAAAGCGGCGATCATTAAATAATTGGTATACAATTTTGCAATTATTCTCTTAAAAAAAATTTTCGCCCTCACTAAAAAATAGTTTTTTTGCCTCCACCAAAAACTGAATTTCATTCTTATTTAATTTAAAAACTACAGAGATAAAGAATTCTCTTTGTTAAATATAAAATTAAGATTTACAAAAATTTTATAAACTAATAAGCAATCTTCAATTAATTCTTTATCAATATGCTTTGTAATTACTTTCATTCTTATGATTAGTTATTTATTTGCTTTATCAAACGTTCAAAACAAAATATGATATTCATGAAATTGTGATTTATTTTTAGCTTATTATTTAACTACAATTATAGCAATATTATTATTTTTTAAAATATATTTTACATTTTATTTTTATTTTCATGAGATTTTTTAATGGAAGATGCTTAATACATATTTCAATCAAAAACAATTATAATAAAAATCAGAAGTAGCAAATTAAATTTTAGGTTTTTTTTTTGTCACTTTATGTACTTTGCGTATATCTTTTTTATTAATTTTATTTTCTTACACATTTATTTCAATCAAAAACAATTATAATAAAAATCAGAAGTAGCAAATTAAATTTTAGGTTTTTTTTTTTTTGGTCTCTTTATGTACTTTGTGTATATCTTTTTTATTACTTTTTTTTTTCTTACACATTCTTGCCCCCACCAACTTAAATTTTGGATCCGCGGCTGCAACCCTACAATTATAAATTTATAATTCACGAACTTCATTCATATTTTATGAGAATTGATATTTGCACGTCTGAAAAAATTCCATGCACGCAAAATAAAGAGGAGAAGTTGAGCTTACATTACTTCTCTTGCGTGAACGAAGTATTTTTTGACCGTGTAAACAGCGTTTCTCGTATTATATATGTTATGTGTGTGTGTTTGAGAGCACTAACTGCAATTTTTCTGTCATGAGCCGTGTGCAGTTTGACAAGGACCCCCAGCTTCAAGTTAGGTTACTGAATGATTGGCCAAGTCTATCTGCCACAAGTCAAGATATAGCAGCACAGAGAAGCTTTTGGAATCATGAGTGGACCGAACATGGGAGTTGCCAAACAGTAATGACACCAGAGCAGTACTTTGACAAGGGCCTCGAACTCAACGGCAGAGTGGACTTGCTGAACGCTCTGGCTGCTAAACAAATGAGCCCTGGTGGGTCATATACCAGAGCACAATACACAGATGCCATTCAAGCAAAGATCGGAAACCTCAGCGTTTTCTTCCGATGCACGACGAAGAACAGCGTCGAGTTGCTGCAAGAAGTTGTTGTGTGTGTGGACAAGAGTGCTCAGAACTTCATTGGGTGCGACAAGGAACTGGGTCGAGATAACTGCAAGACTAATGCTATTACGTTGGCTGACCGAGTTGTGTTGCTGCAGGAAGCTGCTGCTGCTGCTCACCACAAGGATATGGAGCTGTAAATTAAGACGCTCAAAATGTTGAAGAAGGAACGCCAATTGTTCGGAAATTTGAGTTTTTACATTAGTACTGTGAAGCTTAATTAATTAGCTGTCATTAGCAGAAGCTCGTAGCTTCTCTGGTTTGTCTTGCTTGTAAGTTAAAGTCTAAGTATTGTGTTCCATGCCATATGCAATAAGAGAAAAAATTTATAAGCATACGATTTTGTTATACGAAATAGTCATATTATAAAAATTAGTATATTTTATACAACTGTAATAATAAAATATAAATAAAAAAATATACAAAATATATTAGTTATTGCAATATGACAATTTATTTATATGTCTATGTAGCGGAATCCAGGCGATAATGAGCTTATATTAGTGAACTCAAGAGAATTGATCTTTCATTGGGGGGGGGGGTGGTCCATCAACGCTCTTTTTTTCTTTCCTTTTCCACTTCCGATTCCAATATGAGAGTGCATCTGTTTGAATTTTCCTCTAGAATTCGAAGCACCATTACTACCTCCTAACACATCAAACTCTTCTGACGGTAATATGGTAAATCTGACTGATCCCCCTCTCTTCAGCAAGTGATTCAAGATTCTTGGTGGCCTAATCATGATCGTAACGAGGGAAGGACTGATCCATTGGCAAAGGTCCAGGATCTACAAATCCAATTTTTTCGTATGTCGCAAGACAATGTTCTGGTGGCAAAACTTTTATATAGAGAACGCCTAGCAAATTGAATAAGAGCAAGTGATTCGGAGATGAAGAGATTAAGCAATTGTAGAGCCAAAGCACTTGCAGAAGAACAAGAGGCATCTGGAATACTTAAGTTAAATTTCCATACTGCAACCATAAATTCAAACAAAAGTTATGATTGATGCTTTTGAACACTGGTTTCATCCAAGAGGTTGGAGCACAGACCTGGAAAAATTGAGGTATGATTGTTATTGTGATTTATGGATTATTGTATCGATTATTATAGGGTATATGTATATTTATTTGTTTGCAACAACTTATGTATGTACATCCAATTTTTATCTAAATAAAATTTCAACACAAAACAATAACACAATCTGCATAATCTGCATGTAGGGTGTGTATAAGAGTTAGTTATATTGAAGGAGAAAAAAGCATTAAACGTAAGTAAAATAAATACATAGCAACTTAATCATGAGAGTGAGGCAGTGTAAAGACAATATAAAAAAGATACAAAACCAAATAGTTGTTAGACTATTAATAATAGACCCATCATGATTTTCACCCTAACGAAAGGATGAATAGCCGTGGAAGTTGCATCATATGCACACCCCAAATCCACTCATCTTCTCTTCAAAAATGATCCTGAAATGAAGATGAAATATGTCATGTGACATCGTCATCTCATAAAATTAGTAAGAGGGAAAGGATCGGGAATCACACTATTTATAGTATAGGGCACCGCGATTTCCTTATCTTAGGGGCCTCCAACTAAGAGAACTTGTCACATCAAAAATAAAGAGCCGTAATACCTTTACAACAAGAACGATGAGACTCTCTAAAAAAATTTTTAGAAATATAACAATAATTGATAATTTTTCACGAACAATATTTCTACTCAATCTAGACACAAAGAAGTCATCTAGACTCAGACTTAAGGATTGTAAGATAATTAACTTATTAGGCCTTGCTTAGGAGGAGGCAAAAAGGGGTGGGGAAGAGGACAATTGGGTGAAAAGTGGAGACAAATTTTGCTTGTATAGCTGTCGGCGCATTGAGATGAGGTGAGGTGAGGGAAATGAGTATTTTTCCCGGAATTATGGAAGCTAATGAAAATTTTTTTTCCATAGAAATAGAGAGAAAGGTGGCCATCCCTCTGCAAGTTGTCAAATTTACTTTATTACCCCTACTTTTTGCTTAAGATTGCATTCAAAATTCAGATTAAAAAGAGTAAAATTAATATTATAACGTACACTATTATCGGTTCTCATATTTTCTATTCTTTTTTAGTTACAAAATTTATAATTTTTCTTTCACACATAATTACTTCTTAAATACATAGAGGTAAGAAATTTTCATTCCTCTCGCTTTGCTCTCTCATTTTCTTCTCATAAAATTTTATTCAAGCAAAGTGTTAAACATTTAAATAATCTACTTTTGTGAGAAGGAAATTTCTTCTTCCTTCTTCTTCTTCTTCCTTTTTTTTTTCATCATGTCAATGGGAATAACTTGTAAACTTCTCATGATCAGCTCACAAACTGTCATTCGTTTAAACACAACAAAGAATTGGCCAGCTTTCGACTACAAATAAGTACAAAGTGATCAACTCTATATTTTCTTATATAGATACAGATAAATAAATAATAACATGGCCTGTTTCAAATTGAAAAATTTGATGACAATATAATAAAAATAATATAGCGTAGTTAGTGTGCGCTGATGAGGTGTAATATAATAACAAAATTATTGTATTAAAAAAAAAAAAACCATGTCAACCATCCTTGCCCATTGCAGAATAGCGTATTTTAAATATTTTAGGCAATTTATTAAATTAGTGGTTGAGAAATTAGATAACTCGTAAAAACATTAAAACCTACACAGTATTAGCTTGATTTCAAACTTAAGGCCCGTTTAGTTTAATTGTTACCAGTTATTATTACTGTTACTAATTGTAGATTATTGTCACTGATTGCTCATTATTATTACAAATTATTGTTATTTATAATTAAAATAAAATTATAGTTTTTGATTATATTGACTTTATATATTGTAATAAATAATAAAAGGATAATTTTGGACATAAATTAAATATGTATTACTACGTGTGTAATTGTTCATGGACAAAAAAATTCTTAAAATTCTAGTGAATGATATTAGTAAATACTGTATAGAAGTTTCCCATAAATAACATGTAACAATTCTAATTTTTTACAAATTAGCGACAAAAAAAGATAAGAGAAAAATTGAGGGTCAGATTATCGACGCTTAGAAATAAAAATAAATAAAGGCATCCTGCAATTTCTCACGGAAAAAGTAAAGAGAGAACGATAATAGAAACGGAAAATATAGGCGGATTCACTTAGTGGTGTGCAGTGTGTAGAGATTTAAATTGTTGAATTGTGAAAAATATGTTATATTAAAAAAATAAATTATTTAATATTATTAGATTAATTGTGTATTCTTCGTATGTCTATCCAAATGTATCTATGTAGTTAGCTAATAGAAATAGAAAAGAAAAGAAACTTGTATTGATGCTTAAAAAAAAAAAAACACTCGTACCGTAAGCACTTTTTGTAGGTAATATTGGAAATATAAAAAAATTAATCAAATAATAGCTGTTTGCGTCAAAGAAATATCTCAAAAATATTTTTTCCATCACCTAATTTTAACCACTTTTTTCAGCAATCAGCAGACGAAAAAAAAAAAAAAAAAAAAAGCCAAACACTTTTTATGCTGTCCTTGAGTCATGAAATACCCTCTTATAATCAATGATGCACGGATACGGACACGACACGGCACAAATATGGGGATACAAAAATTAAAAAAAATTAGGACACGGATATGACGTAGACACGGGTATAAAATATATTAAATATTATATATGTATGTATGTAATTTAAATATTTTTAATAAATTTTAAATTTTTTCTACGTATAATACATATTAATTATTATTATGATATTTTATAATGTAAATTATATTTTATTCATAATTCTTTTAAAAAATATTATATATGTGTGTATATATATGTGTGTGTGTATATATAATAAAATATTTAAGCAAATAATATATATATGTGTATAATATACTAATTAAAATATCAAATACATATAAAAATATCTGACACGTGTATTGCAAGTGTCTGACACGTGAATTACAAGTGTCCGATACGTGTGTCTGAATTTTTTTTATTTTTATTTTTTTGTTGGACACGTTTTAAAGTGTCTGACACGTGTTCGAGAAGTGCCGGACGAATTTCGTGTCTGACACGTGTATCCGACATGAACACTCACTATTTTATAAGTGTCCGTGCTTCCTAACTTATAATCCATGTTCTTAGTTGCTCTCCTGTCCTTGTATTCGCAACTACACACATAATATCATGCAACGATAGAACCACACATTTATGAAACTCATCACTTGATGAAAATTGAATAATGGAATTAGCATTTTATAAGAACAAAAGAGATCTAAGTTACAACTCTTCTACCACATCTCACTTAGATGACATGAAATACTGAAAATTCTAACACCAACAATGACTACTTTCTTGAGGTCAACCAAAAAAAAAATATATTTGTAATAAGTTATGCTCAATAGAATGCAACGAATGTATATAGTATAGTTTCAAAAAAAAGAAAATCATCGGCTATTATATTTGAAGTGAAAAGAGCATCAAACGGGAGTGAAATAAAAACACTGCAAATTATGAGACCGAGCCATATCAAAAGCATAAACACAACATAAAAGAGAAACAAAATGAAATAGTAGTTAAACCACTTGTAATAGACAAATCATAATTTCCACCTAAAAGAAGGATGCGGAAGTTACTCATAGCTAAAGAAAGTAGGACTGTCTAACCATTATAGGTAGAAGAAGCTAACATAATAATGTAAAATGTGACAAGTAAAATAGATTTTAGCTTCTTTTTTAATATAATGGTAAAGATTTTATTAGTAACAGGTACTTTTATTTTTTTTTTTGACAATTGCTATTTACGTGATAAATGTTAATTAGTTGTCAAAAAATTGAATGTATAAAATTATACAAATGTTATTGAAAAGTATTAATATGTTGATTTTTAATTGATGTCTACAAAAGAGAAGGTAAAAAGTGACTGTCTGTAACAAAACTCTAATGATAAATACGATTCTTCAATTCCTCTCAACATTTATGTCAATTACTATTATTTGGTTATAAAGTTCAATAGCCTTGTTTACATTATGCAAAATTAAATATTGACTGGCATCCTAATTCGCATTAAAACTAATAGAAGTTATAAAGGCATAGAATTCATAGGCATGAAGTTGTGAACACATGAAAGTTATATACATAGGATGACGCTTAGTGGTAGCTAGGAAACCTTTGCAATTAATGTCATTAATTCTCAAATAATCAAAATTAAATTGCATAGCACATCATCCAATGCCATTAACTTTTCTCCTAAAATGAACCTCAAATAAAGAAAAATTGTGATGTGATGTCATAAATTAATAATACAAAACTAATAAAAAATTACACCATTCTCACTAAAAAAATATTATGACTCTCTTATCTTACGAGTCTCTTAAGTAAGCAAGTTTGTTCTCTTAAAAAATAGAGATTTATCATATTTTTGTAGTAGAAATAGAGATAAAGGTGATAGTCCTTCCCATAAGTTGTCAGAATTGCTTTATTAGAAAATTATATTTAAAATTTAGGTTGAAGAATTTGATTAAAAATAATAAAATTATTATTATAACATATATTATTATCTTTTCTTCTATATTTTAATTCCTTTCCAATTAAAAAATTTTAAAATCTTTTTCCTCACATAACTCTTTCTTATATATAGAGACGATGAAAAAATTTTTAGCCTCTCACTTTTTATTCTTCTCATTTTACCCTCTTTTAAAATTTTATCCAAACAATATGTTAATTTCAAATAGTTCACTCTTGTGAGAAGGAAATTTCTTTGGATTTTGTTTTCCACCATCTCAATGAGGTTGGCTTGTAAACTTCTAAGTTCTAACGGCCAGCTCGCAACTGTCAGTCGTTTGAAGAAGGATGACTTGGCCAGATTTGAGTATATGCATACAAATATATAATATCAAAGCCTGTTTTAAACTAAAAAATATGATGACAATGCAATGAAATCAATAATTTTTGGGCACTAATTTAATAAAAAAAAATTGTGAACAATTAAATAAATTGCGCCCACTGCAAAATGGCCTATTTTAAACATCTTAAGCAATTAATTAAATTAATAGTTGAAAAATTAAATAAAAATACCCCTAAAAATATTAACAGCATTTTTGGTGTGCTATAAAAAGAGGTAAAACAAATTATGATAATTATTTTTTTATTTTTTTACATTTTTTATATTTATTTCAATAATTTATTTTATTCATAATTTTTCTTTCATAACTTACCCTTTATTTTTTTTTATATTTTCTTTCTTATAAATTTTTTTTTTACTTATTCAAATAATTTATTTTTCTCAATACTTTATTTTTTATTTCTTTTCTTTTCTTTTCTTTTGTTTGCACTTTTCCTCCCCGTCTAATTCTAACTTCTAACATTGGTTTACGCTAGTTGTTTGATTGCACACTTTTTTTCATCTCTACGATTGGTTGCTCTCTGTCTTGGTATTCGAGACTCGCACAGAAGTACAACAGAAGACTTGCTAATTCGTGGGTATCGTCGAACTAACTGTAAACAAGACCGGCCGGCCGCAGCCATGAACTTGTGCGTAATAGTGTCGGCAACCATCTTTCTCGCTCTGGCCATCTTCTCTCTACCTCTCCTCAACAACACTCCAACACCCCTACGTACATACTTCTACTCCGCACAGCAAAATTTAAACCCTTTTTAAAAAAAAAAAAAATATAGAGTTCTCTTCACTTACTGCTAACTTCAAAGATTAAAACTTTGTTGATTTTGGTTTGGTTTCTTGTTGTTTGTTTGTTTTTTTAAAGATTGGTTGAATGTGGGGTGGTGGAATTTGGCTTCGTTGAAATCGTCAAGGGAAGTGAAGGCTGATTTGATTGTCAAAAATGGGATTATATTCACTAGTGAGGCTTCCCTGCCTTTCGCTGACTCCATGGCCGTGGGAGGCGGCAGGATTCTCCGTGTTGGCAACTACTCCTCTGTTGAGGTTCTTTCTCTCATCTCTCTTTGTTGCCACTTTTTTTTTTCTTAACTTGTTTTCACAGATTCTGTGTGTGTGTGTGTGTGTTCCATGGTTGGTTTTGGTCGGTAGGGGCTTTTGGGAGGTTTAAATTGGCGGATTTTTTTTTTTGGTCCTATGTGCGAGTTGATGAATACCCATTTGCAGGATTTGGTGGGAAATGGAACTAAAGAGTTGAATCTTGATGGGAAAGTTGTGGTTCCTGGTTTTATTGATTCCCATGTCCACTTGATATTTGCTGGGCTTCAGGTTTGGCACCTTTGCCTTGTTCTTAATGCGCTTTTATGTTAAATAGGTGAATTTTGTTTTGTTTTGTTTTTTTTTTCTTGCCTTTCATCTGTTTATGATAATGTTGTGATCCCGGTAAGAAGTCCCACATCGTATGTATAAGATTCCTTTGTGGGGCTCATATGGACTTGCGCTCTCCCACCTCAATATTTAGCTTTCGGGGTGTGGTTTTCCTAAGATTTATATCAACCAACCATTCAATTAAGGGCAAGTTACGTGAATTGTGTTCTGGAGTTTGAATTAGTTGTGATCTAACTGGTTGGATGACTCATTTACGGAGCAAGTTTTTTTGACCGGTGGAAGTAGCCAATCTAAAGATTTGAGTCTGAAACACAGGAATTTTGGTGTCCTTTTTAATGAGAGGAGTGCTGCAGAAAGATTTTAATGGAGTCGTTTGGCTCCCCCCCCCCAAAAAAAAAGAGTAGTTTGCATCAAACTCAGCTGAATTCCTTCGTCTTATTGGCAATGTAGTTACTAGTAGTTAATTGTGTTGGCAATATTGCCTTCTTAACTGGGAAAAAGGAAAACCAATGTCCGGTATATTGCTTAGATGAAAGACATGAATACTGTTTCTATTCAAATAGACAGGGATAGTTAATGTATGAACTGTTTTTACGGTCTGAACATACAGTTCTTCAAATCACTGGCCTTGTTTCTGTCATGTTATAACTCTTAAGGCGTAAAGAAATAGTTGTCTAAAGTGGAGGCTCTTTATTTTGCCTAAAATGTTGATTCTCTGTTAAGCTTTTTTTTTTTTTTCCCAGCCTCTTTATTTATTTGTTCATTTATTTAATTTTCATTTTCTTGGTGTAGCAGTAACTAATTTGATGCTTTATGTCAATCCATCTAGTTATATTCCATATAATTTGAGCTTGTATTTTGTCAATGCCAAACAGATGGTCCGCGTGGAGCTGCGAGGTGTAAATCAGAAATCTGAGTTTGTGAGAAGGGTCAAAGAAGCAGTAAAAAGTAATTTTGATGCTCTTTAATGTAAGAATGGCAATTTATTCTAGGTTATGGATCTATACATGCTGTTTGTGCAATGTAAGACTTGCAATGCTTTTGAACCACCGTCGTTGAAGATCCAGCACCAGAGAAAAATTGAGAATATGTGATGCAATGTTGAGTGTTGATTGCTGACTTCTCCTACCTTGACGTATCTAATCTCTTGTATGAACACTTGCATTAGATTTTTACTTTTCTCACCTTAAAGCATATTCCAAATGATGAGAGGGTCTGGTATTTTTATCTAGAGACTTACCCATTTTAATTAATCTCATGTATCTATTTCGTTTTCTTACACTAAATATTGGCTTTAGAATTCCCTGTAGTGTTCCAAACTTGTTAGTTTGTGCCATCACATTTTTCTTACATTTTAATCCTCGTTTCCATTTCTTGAGAACTGGCTGAGCTTCATAATATTGAGCATTCCATGTTGTCATTAAGCATTTTGTACCATTAGTTGATGGATAAAAATTTGCATACATCTGACCCGTCCAGAAATCTCACTAATATGGGAGCCCCGTTTAGTGGGATGCCCTTTTTTTTTCATATTAGCTCTTTACAACTTTAATGTTATTTTCAGCAATTTTAATTTTGCTTGCAACTTTTACATTTCTCAGCATTAACACATTGAAAATGATGTTTCATTGAGTTGGCATATTATGTTGAATTTGTTGCTAAGTTAAATATATTATTTGATCTATTTTTCTACTTGTTCTTGGGCCCGATTTGTTTCTCTCCTCATTTGGGCACCAAGAAGGGATCTTTTCTTAGAAAAGTTAGAAATTTGTTCACGCAAAATTTCCAAACTGATCATATGTCTTATAGTTCTTGATTAGGATTCTCCTGTTATGCCCTTGTTGATGTTAGGACTTTAGAACAATAAAAAGGATTGTGTAAACACACTAAGTAAGCTTGCGCTTTATCATGTTTCTGGGTACCTAAATTGCTTGGTATCCACAATATATTTGATTTTCACTATCGAGATAATGTCATTGGCAGGTGTATTAGTTTTTCTTTCTACAAGGAGTGAATTCTATTTATGATGGTTTAGTTGGATATTTTCAAATCATTTTCAGGTTTAAAAGAAGGTTACTGGGTATTGGGTGGTGGATGGAACAATGATCTGTGGGGTGGAGAATTGCCAATGGCCTCTTGGATAGATGATATCACAACAAACAATCCTGTATGCAGTGAAGTGACTACTTCATATAAAACTGATTGCTTTGTCAATATTCCACTTCCATAACCTTTGTTTTTCTAATATTTGTTTTACAGGTTTGGTTAACAAGGATGGATGGCCACATGGGCTTAGCAAATTCAGTGGCACTAAAATTGGCTGGCATTAATACATTGTCAGAAGATCCAAATGGTGGAACCATTACAAGGTCTGCTCATGGAGGTAATGGTTGATTTTAGTTTATTAAGGATCCTAGCCCTTGTTAATCACCTATCCTCTAATATCACTTCATGTAAATTCACTTTATAACAGAAACCCCCAATATTACTAGCGATGTGAAAATTTTTAATTGTTTCTGTCTTTTGAAGCACAGCCATCAAGTTGGTATATATTTTCTGTTCATATCATTAGGCTGGCTCATTTTCTAAGACGTGCCACGCTTGAAATGATCAGTAATCTAAAGTATGCACCAAAATTGATTATGATCAGTTTTCTACTTAGCTTGGCATCCAATGTTTAGTTGTTTTTATCCAGTTGTCATTTGCTTATTATTAAATTTCTGTTTCCATCATCATGCAGAACCTACTGGGCTGTTAATTGATGCTGCAATGAAACTCATTCTCCCCTTTATACCAGAGGTTTCAGTAGATGAAAGGAGGGAAGCATTGCTTCGAGCTACCAATCTTGCCTTGACAAGGGGTGTGACAACTGTGGTTGATTTTGGGAGATACTTTCCTGGGGCATCTGTAGAGGATTCCTGGGAGGATCTTTCAGGTTTCTGTTGCAATTTGTTGAGGATGTTGAATTTTACATTGGATGTAGTCTTCTTGTTTGGTCCCGTATTATGGATTACCACTCAAGTAGCCGATTAGGTCAGGAAAATAGAGTTGTCCTCCTAGCCAGTAATTCAACTGAAATGAACTTATCTATTTGAAGGAAGTTATACGCATCTGTCAAAAAAGAAAGTGGTAAAAGCTCATACTATTGGTACTTGAAGGAGATCATTTTTAGTTGTGCACGATGTAATGCAAAAATCAATGCCTATTGGGTTGTCAAAATGACTAGTTATTGGTTGTTCACTTCTTTTGTTTAAACAATAACTATAGGTAATCTATTCGTTTGGTTCCTATACGTGGGCCTTTGCTTGCTCTTTCCAGATTTATTAACAAATCTGAATGGCCAATTTTGGCTTGTTTATCATCTTCAAAGTTTGCTTCTCTACAGAGATGTGCCAATCTAATGTTCCAGTACAAAACTTCCTTTTAATTTTCATATGCTATTAATCCTTCTTCATTCTTTCTGGTATTTCTGCAGACGTCTACCAGTGGGCAGATTCTCTGGGGAAGATGAAGATCAGAGTTTCCTTATTTTTTCCCATGGAGACATGGCCACGCTTAATAGTATGAGTGCTTGGTTTTACCATCTGGCTGTTCACATCAATGTAGATCTTTCGATATTTTGTTGCATCGTTCCTCTTAATTCAGCTTGATACCTCAATAATAGTAATAGTTGATCCCCTTTTGCTATGGTTGCTTATAGGGTCTCATTTACTTATCCAGGACCTTATTAAGACAAGAGGTCGCGCTCTTAGCAATTGGATTTACTTGGGTGGCGTTAAGGCATTTTCTGATGGATCTTTAGGTTCTCACAGTGCGCTCTTTCATGAGGTGATCATAAATTTTTTTGTGCCACCAGGCCTCTGATATTAATATGGTAAAATATATGTTGTTTTAATGTGGGAGTTAGAAATTACTTTGTCTTCTTTTTTGTTTTAAATGTGATAGGAAGTGCTATGCTTTGTTAAGCTAGTGACA
Source organism: Carallia pectinifolia (assembly GCA_037832335.1). Classification (NCBI taxonomy): domain Eukaryota; kingdom Viridiplantae; phylum Streptophyta; class Magnoliopsida; order Malpighiales; family Rhizophoraceae; genus Carallia; species Carallia pectinifolia. Next base: position 16,427,443 of record CM075445.1, read on the forward strand.
ACATGCAAGTCCAGGACTGGTGTAGACGTTGCCTACCACCATGTATTAGGAATTACACCAAATGACTTTCTTTTAACACTGCAAGGGTGCATTTTAGGACCTGGTAGGTAAGACTCCTAGGTTGGCTCAACCGGAAATGTTCAATTTAAATCTGTGCACCACATTTTGTCTGTTCAAACCTTGAGGATGGTCTGAAATGGCCTAAACATGGAGCCCCACACGGTCATGATCTTAACTGTCTCAACCCTTTCATGGGTGGGTTGGTGCATTTGCCTTTTTGTTGTCTCCTGTGGCTTGAAATTGCTTCCAACAAACAACAGCCACTACCGAGAAATGCAAGGTCTGAGAACACTATTTGATCAATTTACTTCTGATTACTATTGTTTAAACTGAATTATGTTGTAGAATTTTGTCTTTTTTGTTTTTCTTTTGCTTTTTTTTTGGGTTGGGGGGGGGGGGGGGGGTGGGAACAAATCACATTTTCTTTGCAAGCTGGTCTCCCATCCACAAAACAAATATTAGAACTTTGTTTAGATTTTATGCCTGTGAATTTCAGCTTCATATTTCCAAAATAACAATTTTGTTTTCCAATGTTCTAGCCGTACATTGATGAACCTCAAAATTATGGCTTACAAGGATCGGATCTTGAAAGTCTTTTCAACATGACTGCAGCATCAGATAGATTTGGACTTCAGGTTACTTTGTATTGAAATAAACTTTTCACATATGGAAAATATTTATTTATTTTGTGTATATGTGATGTTGTCGTTGCACAGCTCTAGTTGTCTAAGCTTGATTGCAAATTTTTTTTCAGGTTGCTATTCATGCAATAGGTGATAGAGCAAATGATATGGTCCTCGATATGTATGAATCAGTTATTTCGACAAATGGAAAGAGAGATAGACGATTTAGGGTAAAGTTTGTTGCCCCATTTTTTAAATGTTCAAAGCATCAAATTTTTCTTCCCCACTTTGCAATTTTTATTTCCCTCCTGCAATTTCGTGGTGACTGTTCTTCTGTAGTTAGAATTCCTGCATCATTTGTTTAATCTGATGGAGACAATGCTTTCAGGTCGAGCACGCCCAACATTTACTGCCTGGAACAGTTGCCCGATTTGGAAAACAACAGATTTTTGCTTCTGTGCAGGTTCTCAATCAGAGCTACTAGGTTCTTGAGCTTTTACTTTATAAGTTAAGAAATACAAAGCCAAGAGGACTCTGTCCATTACTGAAAGAAATTTTTGGTCTGTACCTGTCTGAAGACACAAGAATAGTTTTCATCTCTTGCTTCTAATGCCATTCTATCTGCCTCTCAATCTTGCTCATCTTATGCGGCCTTTTATAGATGTTTTTGGATTTGATGATCAATGAGAATATCTCTAGCCTATGAGAGCCTTTTCATCCCCTGTTCCCACACCCCAAAAATGCTTACACAGTGAGGTTATGATAATATTATCAAATAACCGTATGCCACTGTTGGCAGCCGGATCACCTGCTGGATGATGCTGATTCTGCAACAAAAAAGCTTGGGATTGATAGGGCACTGAGGGGTTCTTATCTATTCCGATCACTTCTAGCTAACAATGCTCAATTGGCTTTTGGTTCTGACTGGCCAGTAAGTTTTATGGAACTCATCAGTATAATTTTCAGGGATGCATTTAAAACCTGGATGGTATTTTTTTTTTTTTCTGTATTAATGGGTGGTGCCATATAGATTGCAAACCTCATATAACTAATTTGGTTTTCAGGTTGTAAACATTAATCCATTAGGGAGCATCAGAACAGCCATGAAAAGAGTGCCTCCTGGCTGGGAAAGTCCCTGGAACCCAGATGAGTGCCTTTCACTAAGTGAAGCATTGATAGCGTAAGAAACTCTTGATTTTTGTTGCTAGGGATCCTATACAATGTTTATTGCATGCTTGCTTAATCTGTTTTATACATGAGGCAGATTTACGTTTGATAGGTTTGGACACTTTGGTGCATTGTTCTTTAAAATTTTCATGGATCCCAAAGACTCAGTCAGCAATCATGTGTCACACCTGGGCTGGGATTGATGAGCCATTTTGACCAGATTCTAAATTAGCGATCTTGAGAGTTTTTCTCTAAAAGGTCATCTGTATTGATGGCCTTCAAGTATGTTAATGTGCAAAAACTAATTGAATCACATTTTACTGACTCAAAGATGAGGGAAGAAATATCTGTTATGGCATGAATAAAGTGTTTCCTCCTGGTTTTCTTCTAGCGTTCTGTGTGTTTAGACCATAGTGGTTTCAATGCATAAAATTTGGTAATGTTACATGCACATTTGCCAAAAATATAATTACATGGAGCGTAGATAGTCAGGAAGGACTTGAACTAAGGCATGAGTTAGCAACTTTATTTTGATTGCCAGTAGTAGTTAGAATATAAGTTTACATGCAACTCGCCGCATCATTCAGTGGTAGAGCAGGCATCAGAGTCCCATTGGGCTGAGGCTGTACAATGAGCGTGTCCCCCCCTTTTGCCAGATTTGAACCTTAGACTTCTAAATTTGAAAACTCAAGTTCACAACCATTGGGGTGTGACATTTCCAATTTTTTATTGTCTTGTACACGTGTTTTACTCTTCTTCCTTGCTGAGTGTGTGCTCTGGTCTGACCACGGCAGGCATACAATTTCAGCTGCACGCGCATGCTTTCTTGACAATGAAGTGGGTTCCTTGGCTCCTGGGAAGTTGGCAGATTTTGTCGTGTTATCTACCAGTTCATGGGATACCCTGGAAGTTGAAGGATCGGCCACAGTTGAGGCAACATTTGTCGCTGGTACACAGGCCTACCCCTAGGAATTTACCAGCTGACCATAGAAGTGTACTTTATAGAAAATTTCTATTCTGATAATTTAGGAATTTAACTCTCCGGGGCACCTAAGTGGGTATAAACTGTGCTGCAAAACAACATTCTGAGTGATTGGTGGCGCAGAATGTCGTACGCATAACATATAAACTAAGAGAAACTACCTCTAGATAGCTGCTGCAGAGTAGTCTGTGCTTGAGAATTTGTTTGTGCCTTTTAGTGTCTTGTATATCTTCATTAACGCTGTCACTTTGCTGCTTATATCATAAATCTCCACTTTGGCATTTCATATATTGATTTTCCCGGAGAGTTTTCTTGCAGAAAATGGGAAGCCATCAATCAGGCTAGGCCTGTGTTCTCTTGTCAAGGTTTTATAACTGCCTTTTTTTTTTTTGGGTGTGTGTATTCTTTGATCTGTTGCAATGGTGTTCTTATTACAGTTTTGCAACTCGGTCAATTTTATGTCCACCAGCTTGGCAACAAAGGCCTCGTTTCCGTAACGAGACCCAAGGGTTGAAAATAAGAAAATTGCAGAAAATAAAAAGATTGATCTCTTTGAAGGGATTAGCCTTCATTAATCACTTCGAAGAGATCGGCCTCTAATAAACTATGAGTTTCAATAGATTTGATTGTTTGAAAGAAAAGATTATAGGCCCAATAATTAATTATGAAGGAAAAATAAGAAAAATCAACTGACATAATAATCGAGGTTATTAACTTGACTAATTTTTTACATCGATAATTACTCTAATTACTCTTATGAATATGAAAATAATAAGGAATAACGAAAATAAAATACAATCACGAGAACTGTTCTACCAGAACATATCCTCTTTTTGGTAATTATAAGGTACCTATAATATATACGTCTCTCTCACGATGAGTTGAAATAACAGAAACATCATTTTCCAGTAACCAAATAATAATCAATCCAACGGAGGACTAGGGCCATAGCTTGAAGACTTTACCCTAAAATACAAAGAAGTAACAATTTCTGTTAGAAGCACATTCTAATCATTTGCTGCTTCCAAAGATTTCTTCATTCCTTTCTTTTTTTTTTTTCCTTTTTTTTATATAAATTTAAGTTCCAATATTTCTAAGGAATCATTGGACGAAATTCCTCAATTAGGTAAACAAGGTGGTTGTTTCTCCCAAACTTGCAAGAACTCCACTAAAAAAAAAAGGTTCGGTTCGATTTGCATATGGTTATGGTTTTATAACAAGCGATTTTGTTTTTAAAAAATTATCAATCATTTTAGAATTTTCATAGGAAAAAGACTAAAAAGAGTTATAAACATATATATACACAAAAAAAAAAAGATATATGAAGCAGACATGTGAGATTATTATTATTTTTTTTTTGGCAACAGAAAAAGAGAAATTATCATTAAAATAGGGGCACCATTACATAAACTGGGGTCAAAACACTATATACATACAGCTTGACAAGCTTAGATCAACCCTAGAGGTCCAATGAGGAACAGTACAGTGAAAGGTCACAACATAGCCCAACAAAGTCCAGGACCAAAACCCAGACATGACTTGGCCCGCAGGCTCAAGGGCATACCTGTTCCAACTACTCCGCAACCACCTCTCACTAATAGAGAGGTGCTAGCAACGGTGGTCAACAACCATCAAGCTACCATAGAGAAACAAACGCCGCTCAAATCCGGCACAGAATCTGCTGGAAATACACAAAGACAGGCGGCAAAACTAAGAACCTACCATGCCCTCCACTTGTAGCAAAACTCCCATGCGCCAAAGAGAAGCCAGAGCTACTAAACTACTCTGATCTATTCAAGGCCCGAGTCAATACTAGCAAAAGAAGTACTCCCACCACCCGCTGACTGTAGATGCGCATGGGAATGGTGGGGGAGCCGGCCTCTCACGTTGAAGACCATCAAAATAGAAAGACAGGAGAGACAAAAACCACGACCAAAAAACCAACCCCACCTCAAAACAAGAAAGAAGACACAACCGACGAGAAAAATGAACAACAAACAGCCACAAGCAGGTCGATCAAGCTTCACTAGGGAAGCATAAATCAGAAGAAGTTGTCAGTGCAGGTAAGCAAGAACCGACACATGATAGGCCATTCTGGACCCAAATAGTAAACATGTGAGATGGTTGTGTTGTGCCAGATACAACCTATTTATTTTGGACCCCGATTATTTTGTACTGTGCCCTATGTCGTGTTTCGCCATGTTGTGCTATGCTGAAATAACTAGTCAATGAGCCTAGCACAACCCATGTGTCTAAGCACTTTGAGTTCGTGTCGTGTGATATCTCTCTCAATTTGTCATGACTTGCTCGATCCTCTTGTTGTTCTTAAACATTTAGTCAGTTTTCATGCCTAACTTGTGTTATATCTATGTCAACTTATTATGCTTACTTCATATCATGTTAAGCTATAAGTTTTTAAAAAGTAATAATGGCTTTTATATCTTAAAATAAAAAAATGAGATGACACAAAATAAATAATAACAACCATACAATACAATTAAAGGGAAAAAAAATTAAAATTTTATTGTTAAATTTGAAAATCAAAATAGAATAAAAATGTTTATTTAGATTTAATAATAAAAATGTAAATGAAACTTTTTATACATGAATTGTGAAATTCATATTAAAGTTTATTCAAGTGATTAATACATTTAAAATAAAAAATTTTTAATTCAAAAAATAATATATAATAACCTATTTGTTAAAGGAGTTTCCCCCCTTTATTTGATTGCGAGTTTAAGATTCAATCTCTTAACTTTTCTTTTTCTTTTTTTTTTTTGTTTACAAGGAGTTCTATTAAGCATTTGGGGAAGAAGAGGAGAAAGTGAGGTTATGTGAAATTTGAACCCTTCACCTGCTGGTTAAGAGGCACTCCTCTCAACCAGTTGAACAAATACTCAATCTCACCTCCTAGCTTTTCTCATAGACTAATTTTTCATTAAAAAAAGGATACGGCCTCAAAGCAGGCCCGTGGCAAAATGGGCTATGCATAGGCACGAGCCCATCACATCTCATTCTAGGCACGACCCACCAGCTGACAACTTTAAACCCAATCCAAGGTTAGAAAGCAATTGTGCCCAGCACAACCTGTTATTATTTATATCTCTGGTTGTGCTTCAGTAAACTACATGTTGCCGCAGCCCATGGACTACCTGGCCCATTTTACGTGTCTAATAAGATTGTAGATTATGATTGTGTCTAATATATTTTTAGTGTGATTATATAATAATAATATATTATATAATCACACTAAAAATAAATGATTGAATAAATAATTATTTATATAAAAATATATTTGATTATAAATAAATAAATTTAAAAAATTAAAACTCACATATATAATTATAATGTTTATTATTTAAAATAATTATACAATTCTTTAATTTTTCATTTTATATATATATATATATATATATATATATATATATTATTAGTATAGTTACTCATATATAATTTACCCTCCTGAAATTTTTTTCTAAATCCGTCTTTGCTTCTACCCATTCGTACAGAAGGCGAAGGGGGTCATCGCTTCTCCATGTCCGCTTCGAGTCCGGTTGCCTGATTGCGGTCAATGCCATCCAGGATATAACAACTATGGATCAACCACAATTGGTCTGCTACTCGTTGCGAATGTGCAACACCTGTTTTCTTCTTTTACAAGCTTCACCACCCAACATGTGCGCAGGGAGTGCAGTTGCGTTGCTCATGAATTTGGGAAGAGACGAGCTGTTGAGACTCGGAGAGCGTGTTTGGAATGTGGCTAGTTCCAATTTACAGAACTTTCCAACTTGAACGAAGTTATTTTATCTTCGCTTAAAAAAAAAAAAAGTATAAAGGGAATTAAGTTTGCGAGAAACGCCAAGAGCATCAAGAGCAAGCCATTCGTTTGGAAATAGAATTATGGCCGGCCCGCACTAGAGGTGGCTCTATTGGTAGTTCTAATCACTCCAACACAATAACTCTGATCCCAGAGTACTCTTCAAAGGCACTGCATTAGCCAATGCTGCTGTGTCTTCCCCTGCAATCACCACTTCCCCCACAGTTTCAAAATCTCTCTCCATCTGTCTTCATTTAAGTATTTAAATTTTGAAAAAAATGAGAGAACCGAACGAGGAGAACAGAAGAATGTCAATAATCGAATAATGTAAAATATATCGACAACGATGTTAATTTCTTTTGTAATAAAACATAATGTTATAATTTATTATATTATATTTTATCAATCTTATTATAGAAATAATTTAAATCGCTACATTATTAATACTTCTTTTGACCATCATTTTTTGTCTGTACACCTGTGCCCTTTAAATTCAAATTTCCAAGTGGATAGACAATTTTGCATCCTTTCGATTAGACGCTTCGAAATACTCATGGACTTCGCTTTGCAACTAAGAGTCAATCCAAAGAAGTAGGTGGTTGATAATGGTTTCCTTTACAACCCATCAATTCTCTCATTTGATCAGTGAGTTGTTAATTTCCCTTTTCTTTTCTTTTTTTTCCCTTTTTTTTTTTGTACAAATTTATTTAAATTAGCCTTGAAGCTTGAAATTGAAAGACGAGTCCAAGTACGACGATAAGTTTACTCCCTTCAAGACCTGTACATGTCTGCTTTCTCCTTTTACTAACCTCGATCTTTATTTGTGGCTGTCACCATAACAAAAGCGGGTTATGCTTATTTTCGAATTTTCATTTTTTTTTTTTTTAACTCAGCGCAACATTCAAACAAATCTGGGATTTTAGTGTATTCACTAAAAAGCTACAGTATTTTAAACTAACATCAATATGAACGTCCTCTGGCAGTAAAATCCTCAAGTAGTCCTTGTGCAACAAGAAATAATAGTATTAGCAGTGGGAAGTATGGAGTAAATTGAAACTTGCTATCAAAACGTAATATTATGGCAGGAACTTTAAAAACTGTGATCAATAAGTTATTGCAGATTTTTTTTTAGGCCAAAATTCATGATTAATTAAGATGTGAAAATTTGCCAACATGACACATGACAGCAAAAACTATCTACAATATCTTGTCAAAGCTACACAAGACAACCATTTACTTACTTATCGCACGGTAGGAAGCAGTTAGACATCTGCTACATCCCAGTTTGATTGTTGAGCCTCTTCAGTTGTTGAAACACTCCAATTGGATTCCACTTATTCGGCATGCTTCCAGCATGAGACCTTGAATCTGGTTGGATAAAATGCGGTTTTCCCATCCATAGGAACCAGATTCAACTGGGGTTGGTGGTCGGACAGGCGGCAATGAACAGAATTGTCGATCCATTGTTACAAGTGGGGAGACACTACCACGGTTCAGAGTGATCTCCAAGAAAATTTCTAACATGAGAAGGCTTGCTCCAGCCCTCTTCCATAGAAATGAGATCCAGGCGTATCATTAGTTTCTCAACAGCATCTTCTTCCAGGATACTTAGTTTACTAGGTGATTTCTGTTTTGCCGAAGACCTCTGCCATTATAAGATTGAAATAAATTCAAATTTCGAAGATCAAAAGCTGTCTGCAGCAGCATAGTTTTTTGAAGATAAAAAAGGATTTGTGGCAGACAACATATAAAAATTGGAAGCATTACCTTGGCATTTTGATACAACTTCAGATATTGCAACGACTGGTCATAAAACCCACAGTGGTACAAAATAACACTGTAATCTCTTAATTCCTCTGGATCTGATTCCAGCAGTATTAGACGTTCACATGCTGCAAAAATAGCACAATTCCATCAATAAATAAATATAGAAGCAAATTTTAAATTTAGCTGTCTATTAAAGGAATTCTGAATATGAACTAACCAAAAAATGAACCAGTATCCGTTCTATTCTTTGTACAGTTCCTTTCTTTCAGATAATGAAGGATGCGAAAAAGAATGCATGAAAGAAGAGAAAAATTTATTATACAGAAATTGTTGTCTTGTTCGAATGATATCAGGTCAAACACAAACTTGACATATCCATCTATCTCTTGTGCCTTTATCTATAACATTTTTTAAAGTATGACAAAATGCACTAACTCGTCAATACATTTAAAACAACAGAAATATGTTAGGATGTGGCATGATGCAAATGGCCTGAGCTGGAACACAAATATATGTCTCAAGTCCGTTCAGGTAGACCGAGCTACACAAGCATCCGAGAGCCAAGCATTGATGAGGTGGAAAGAAAAAGGAAAGCGAGGATAAGAGTGATGCAAAAAGCCTTTCTAATCTTCTGGAAACAATGCAGGATCAGGGAAGAAAAAAATGAAGGGACAGCATGCACAAGCGCGATGTAGCTTTGTTTATCATCGGAGAAGATAGAGAGAAGTGAGGTCAGCAGGGAAGGACAGATAGCATCAGATCTTCAAAATAGTTCGAGCGTCATTGACTACTGGTATGTTTTACAGGTAAAACGAACAGAATCAGCCTAAATTGGCACCGTGCAAGGACTTGAACTTGCTTCTTACGAAACTTGAAATGTAAAAGCAACAGCTTTACCAGTGTAGAAGAAATAGTTGGCAAGCAAAAAGCATGTGTTTTCAACATGAAACATGCTATCAGGGCCATAACCCACCCATATCACAAAACACATTTAATGGGGACACCAACGCCAAAGAAGAAGGTTAAGTTACTCAAATGTAACATGAACCTTCCAGATACATACCAGACAATGCAAGCCTCATATCACCAAAATGGATACTGGTCCAAACACCACAGTGTAACCTACGGTGAGCAGCCTTTGCAGATGCAAGCTGAAAGCCACTGCAGAAATCAAACACGTGTAAATACAACAACCAGCCCTTGACCACACCCTCCTCCATCCCAAAGGAAAAAAAAATAAAAATAAAAAAAGCAAGAAGTAGAAAAAGGAGGATGTAGAAAACAGGAAGAGAGAGAGTGAGAAGGGATGGGTGTTGGGGGGGGGGGACATGGAAGGTCCACAAGGAGCATAAGAACCATGATTTGCATTCTTAATAATCAATAAACCTCTCATCAATAGTGTTTGATCCATCAACACAATTGGCTGCATCTGCTGCCTTTAAGAATAAGCTCTTCGTCTGATCATTTTGAAATGGCCAGAAAGCCTCCTTCAAATTTCTTAAAACCTGCAAATGCACTAAAGCGTTTGAACATTAATATAACCAGAAATCTAAACAAAAGCAGAAACTCAAATACAGGGTGGCCGGGCCTACATATATAACAGTAGATGGACAACCTGAGGAAGAAATTAATACATTACAAAGGTTGACAATCATAGGAAATATGACAGAAGAAAACCGTCAGAACGACAAAGCTTTAATTCCAAATTTAATCCAAGTCGGCTACATGAATCTTTTCTCGCCGTTCCGCTCTATAGAGAAAACTCACACAAGCTCTAAATATAAGCAACTGCAACGCAGCTGAATGAGCCAACTGCTGCAGATTTATTGGCAATAATATCAGTGTTAGCCTGTGAAATTGTAGGAAGAATCCATTTCTATGCTTTCCCATTATACATATAGAGCATCCATGGGAAAATCAAAGAATCATCTTTCATTGTAAGTTGATAGAATCAAAGCATTCTCCTTTCTAATTTTTATAAATAAGTAAATCATCACAAAAAGAGCAGCAGAATAGATTAGGTGAATAACATAATTAAAGTATATCAAGAAAGCAATGTTTAAAACACACAGAAATGTTATAGCAAGATTAGAACCATAAATAAAAAGACAATTCAATGACAGATGGCAAAAGATTAACCACTGACATAGATTCTTTTGATGTTTTATAACGTCTACAGGTATGACAGCACACTATAAACTCAATAACAGGAGAACAGCAAACCAGAAATTAGGTACCTATAAGAAATATTTGACAATAACCTCACTGATGCATTCCAAAATCTTATATATTTCCAAAATCAGATGTCTTTAAATGGCATCACCAAACTATGCTAATGCCCAGAATCCAGCACAGTGCTTTTCCACTTTCAGAACACATGCCGAACATGAGAAACAAAAGAAGAGAGTTAATATAAGAAAGATTAGAGGATACTAATCCCTGCGGATGCACAGCTACTTTCCACTGGGCTCACCACCCTATCCACAAAATCTCCATGCAAAAAGGTGGTTTTCAAGTCTCAAACTTGTGACTTGCAAGTCACGACGGAGAAACCTCACCGTTAGACCAAACTCACCCTTCTAGTTATTAACATCTTATACAAATTAATAGAATACAGAAGACTGAAATGACATACAGCCCCTAGAAAAGCCAGTATGCAAGCAATGCTGTAGCAGCACCCATGAATAGTGCAGCAGCATTCAACATCATATCAAAGCTAACTTCCATTCCATCGTCATTTTGGCAGGTGAAATGATAGCTGCACACCTTATTAACTGGCCTTTCTACATTGATCTAGAAGTACAAAAGAAAAACGTATAAACAAAAACCAACTTAATTTCTACGTAAATCAGTGATATACTAATTATTTAGGCATAACCACAGTAAGCATCCAAACAAATCTTGCACTGATCTACAGCACAAAAAACTTTCCATGTCAAAGAAGCTTGTACACACACACACTCAACGATCCTAAGCACACAGCTAGAGAGCAGTATTAAGGGACAGTCGCTGCAATGAATGACACCACCAAAATACTGTATTATTTAACTTGGAATCAGCAACTGCTGGCGTATTGAAATAAGCATCTTAAACGAATGAATAACAGTGATATCAGAAGCTCAATCAAAACAAAAAAAGCAATACACCGGTGATGCAGCATACATGAAGAAGATCAAAATCTATTTGATAAAGACATCAGTCACCTCCTGCAATAGGATTTGGGATGTCATGATGTGTGGATGGTCAGACTCCTTACTTTTCTGCTTGTGATAGCCTCTGGGAAGACCATGAACATCATGAGGGTAAAATATCTCACAATCAAACTCCAAAAGGCCCCACATACGAAGCAATTTCAGGATCTCTGAGTAAATAAGTGAAAGCATAGCAGCAGAACCTGATCGATGTGTCAAAACCTGCTCAATGCATTAAGAAAACTACCTAAGGATAGCAATCAGTATCCTAGTCCTTCCTATCATCGTAGCTTTGAACTTAATAGCAAAAGGAGAATTCCATACAGAGTGAAGATATAATGCTCGTGGTTCCAGTGGATTCCTTGTGTTGCTCCTTCGAAAACCCTGTTGAGAAGAAGACATATAAATAAATAACAGCTCTATTGCACCAAGAGGCAGAAAGTAGCTCCCTAGATGAAAGTTCAATGAGATTAAGATGCTAATATTTGAATGGGAATTGTCAAATGCACACAACTTTCTGCTACATACACACACGAACCATTGCCTTACGTATAAAAACACTTTGGTGTAACACAATGGTTTTGGGGTTCAACAGCACGAATGCACGTGTGTACATACAAGGAATATTATGAAGGGTAACCCTATAACTCCCTTCTTCAACTTTTCATGCTACAAGTCCTCTTGTAAAGATTTTTGAACCAACAAAAGTTTTGTATCCAACTATAAATCAGATATTGTAACTTTGTAAGTTGAGTTCCATCAGTCCAGAATAGTTTGGAAATTCACAGACAGAAATGCACAATCATTAAATACGGTTTTCTGAAAGTAAAAAGTCGGAACCACACATGCCATAAAGCATTTTTTTGTTCCTTTTCGTTTCTTTTGAAAAATTTTCTAACATCATGCTAGGTTATTGCTAGCTTGCTACCCCTGTAGCCAACTAAAGGTCAATTACTGTTAGCTTGAACGTTCTGGATTAGTGCAAATCCACAAAAGGCATTAAGTATTTTCCTTCGATTTATTAGATAAATACTGTCCTGTTTTAAAATAATTATGTCAGGTTTATGAACTTTACTCACATTCTAATTTTTACATAAAGTGAAGTTTACTCACATTCTAATTCATCCATGAACATTTTTTCCAATTGCACATTGAATTTAGGGAAACCAGAATAAACAATCAGAGTCTAAATCAAATACCAATGTAGAATTCAGGGACCAATCTTTAGCCCTCACCTACTTGTCCATGCAAAATAAATAATTAATCAAATACATTAAAAACTTCTAAAAAACATACCTTCTTGATATACAAATATCTTTCCAAACTGTCCACAAAACTCTCAGGTGAAGAACTCAAGGATGACCTATAGCTAGAGAAGTAGCCCATCGAAAGATCATCTAGTCTGTCCCTGAAAGCATCCACCGGGAGGGGAACTGAGGAGTGCGATACCAGGGAATCATCCTCAGCTGCTATATAGAGCGCTAATTTCCCCAAATCAACAAATCTGTTGATCCCAATGCTAGTTTCCCTCTCAATACCAGACATTTTTTCAATCTGAGACAAGAAACCCTGCCTACCCTCCTGCATGATAATCCATATCAGAATCAACAAATCAAATAGCAGCACAGTAGCACTTGAACTGAAAACATAAACCAGAATCTCCAGTGACTAAAACTGACAATAACATATCAATCCAGTACAGAAACACTCATCAAGCATAAAATCTTAAGTATAAAAAATGGATCCCAATTATCAAAATAAATCATGAACAACAACAACAAAGCCTTACTCCCAAATCTAATTGATGTCCCCCATCACTTAAGTTGTACTCTTTTTGGTTCATGATTTACTAAACAAAAAAGAAAAAAAAACTAATGCACGGGGATATCAGCGCGACCATAGTGTAGCACAACAGTTAAGGGGATACTGCAGATTCAAAGTCGTCTATGCATCAAATTCACCAAGAATGAACAACAAAAGCATGAAGTCAACAACACACATCCTCTGTGCAACTTGTGTGAATACAATTTAAGAAAAAAAAAAAAAATAGCATACGAGTCAAACTTATGCGGTCTTACAAATCACAACATGTAAAGGGCGAGCCTTCCTATAACGGCTCTATTGTGACCAGGTGGTCACACGTTGGAATCATAAAAAACGTCTCTTTGTAAAACAGGCAGAGGACTCGTTCACCACAAATCACAACATATGTGATTACAATAAAAAAATAATTAAAAAAAAAAAGACTTCGTTTTCAGCAACTGGAATTTTTTGGCAACTTTTGCCAAGTATCCATTCTTTTTTCTTTTTTTTCTTTTGCATGAAAATTAAAACAACAAAATTTTGAAACCCAAAAAAAAAAAAACAAAAAGAAAAGAGCTTAACTAAACCAAAGAATTACTTAATAGAATTCAATTCACGATATTTTAATTTTCATAAATAGCTAAAAGCATACTCTGGCAAAGGTGGTGTCGATTCCGCCGGCATCCAAGGCGTCGTGTAATACGAACTTGAGGTCCTTGACGGCGAATTGAGGGCCGGAGAGGGATGATCCTCCCTGTCCTCCTGCACCTCCGCCATGGCACACCACACGGCAGCAGCCATGCGGCCGAGGACGGTGCTGTCGGGATTTTGAGAGTCTCGACGGCGAAGAAGAAGAGAAGGTCCTTCTCGGGACTATCCATGAAGGCGGAGATGCGCTCAGGGAACTCATTGTTGATTAAATTACAAACTACAAATTAAAATTAAAATTAAAATGTTAAGAGAGACAGAGAGAATTTGTTGTCTGTTTTTACTGTTGAGATTGATGAAGATATTATGTTTTAGGCGCCCATTAATTTTATATATTTTTTAAGGAAAATTAAATTATAATTTAATAATATTTAAATATTATTTTAATTTTTTATTTAAATATATCTTATTTATTGTATTTATAAAATTATAAATAAATTACACTCATTTAAAAAAATTAAAATAAATTTTTTTTATATTTTACAACATTTCTAATTTGTCTCTTTTTATGGGAGTCAAATTATTTTTTTAATTAAAATTTAAAAAAATAAGTTGTAAGTTATTTAAGTTAAAAAAAGAGAAAAAAAAACAAAGGGTGAAAACCGATTGCTTCTCAAGGTCTGTTTGTTTGATTTAAAATAACTTACATTTATAAAATATTTGTAAGAGAAAATATTTATAATAAAAATAATAATTTTTTTTTATTATTTACTTATACTATAGTTTATATTTTCTTTAAAAATAATTTTAACTCTGTAAAATAAAAAATTATTTTACCTAAAAATCTAAAAATTTTTCCTAAATTTTACATATATAAAATATTTTTCGTGAAACAAATGCTGAAAAATCTATAAAATTTTTTTCTATAAAATATTTTACAAAAAATAAACAGACTTTCAATTAATTTTTTTTTTCATTTTTTCACTGTAATGTCAGAATTACAACCTTCTTTTTATAAGTCAAGTATGAATTATATTAACCATGCAAGGGAGTACACAAAATATCTGAAGTCCAAGCTGAACCGGACAAAAGTGGAAACTATATACCATAGTACAACGTGAGAGAGCCACAAGAAAAAATCAAAGTCATCATTCCTGTGTTTATTTTCACGTTAGAATACAAAAAGAAACGTAAATAATTTCTTTTTCACATTTAAAAACATAAAAAGAAAAATTGTACAGCATTAACTTTCAAGCTATCAAATCAAACGAACAAAGTGACAAAAAAAATTAGTAAAGTGACATAAAATTTTTTTAAATAAAAAAAATATCTAAATATTTTATCTCTACATCTCAACCACAAAATTCAATTACATTTAGTCAATAAAAATAATATAATAATTTTACATATAATTATTTTTCTATCACTTTTTAATACATTCTAAACATATTAATTAATTTTTTAATTATTTTTTTTCACATAATTATAATCTATTCAAACAATAAGTTCATTCATTTTTCTTCCTCACAATTTTTTTATTAAATCATTTATTTTCTCGTCACGTTTTTTTCTTATCAAATTCTACCAGTCCAAACAACAAGGCAGCCAAGGTTACCAGTCACGTCATATACCACAATTACAACTTATAAACCGTTCATATTATTTTTGAATTTTTTTTTCATCTATTTCTTTTGTCACTTTCTTTTATTCTTTTTAATAGTAACTTCAAAATGAAATTTTACTAAAAGAATTTAAAAGAACTCTTATTATGATTCATTGAATTTCAAATACATATTTTTTCATAAAAAATTACATTTTAAATAAATCGTTCATTACACTTGTAAGTTAAGATCAATGTGATTATTACATTCATCGTTCATCCAGTTTCAATAAGGAATATGCAATTTTTTGACTTTAAATTTTTTGGCTTTTTTTTTAATATACGAGTCTTAACTTTTTTAATATTTTATTTAAATTTTAAATTTTTTTATTTCAGCAAATAAAATGGTGGGGCATTGCCATATTGAATGAATTTCTTAGCAGCAATACCTGAGCTACATATACATGCACCAAGGTGGAATTTTCACGTAATGCCCGAGTTTGACGTCAGCTAAGAAGGAAAGAGCATTCTGTCAAAAAAAAAAAAAAAAAAAAACAGAAGGAAAGAGCATGAATTGTGCTGATTCGTCCATAAATCTTGAAAAGCAGGTTTGCAATTGGTCTCCCTGGTAGGACATGCCCAATAATGAACTGTGCTATCATGGCACATCCTGGCTGCTGCATTGTGAACACATATACACCATGAGTTCCATGGTGCTTTCAATTCCTCATTTTGGGTCAACATCACAAGTAGTCTCCTAAGTCCAAAATGCCGCAAAAGACACTGAAAAGTTTTTTAGTTTATGAAAAATAATTAATCTATTGTCAAATAAATTTAATAAAAATTATTAAAAAAATAAATATATTAATTAAATATATTTTTTATTAATAAATATATATTATTAAATATTTTTTTAATTAATAAATATACAGATTAAATATATAATATATATATATTTTTGAATTAAAAAAATATTTGATTTCTGTATTTAGTCTTTTTTTAAATAATTTTTGTAAAGTTAAAATTATTTTTAATAAATTGACAAATTTTCGTCGATAAATGGACTGATTTGATAAAAAAATCAAAAAATTTAAACCTCAATAAAAATATCAAAAAAGTTTAAAATTCATATATAAAAAAGTATAAAGATTTAAAATTAAAAAAATGCATATCACTTTTAATGGTGAGAATCCACTCTTTGAGTGAAGTTAAATCTGAGTAGACCTCCGTCAGGTCGACTATTGTTTTAATTAGTGTTGAACCCATTACGGGTGGCTCACAAAAGTTTTATATTCAAATATGAGGATTATTTTACATTATATTGTATTTTTACTAACTAACTATTTAAATTGTGAGAATTGCATAAAAATGCTTGAAATTTGAACAACGTCATTATTCAGTTAAGTAGTTACTAAAATGGAACAATTTTATTTATATCACGTAAAAATTTTCTAAATTTAAATAACATTTTGTTTCACTCAAGCTTGCTCAAATAAAGGATTATTTATTCAAACACAATCTTTTTTTTACTTTACCTTGAATGTAAGGTAACATGTTACCTAGCTTGTGAAAAATACGTAAAATGTTTTTAAATTTGAATAATCTTATATTCCACTTAACCAATTACTCAAATCAAAAATTTTTTATTCACATATGACTTTTTTTTTACTTTTTGTTGAATGTAATGTGACTTTTTTTTTACTTTTTGTTGAATGTAATGTGGCGTGTAACTTAACTTCTAGAAATAACATAAAATTTCTCTAAATTTGAATAATATTGTGTTTCAATTAAGTAGTTACTCAAATCAAGATATTTTTATTTACTTATGACCTTTTTTTACTTTTTGTTGATTGTAAGATAATGTGCTACTTAACTTCTAGAAATTATGAAAAAATTCTCTAAATTTGAGTGACACCATGTTTCACTTAAACAGTTATCTACGTCAAGAACTTTTTATTCACATACGACTCTTTTTTTTTTTTTTTATACTTTTTGTTGAGCGTAAGATAATGTGTTCCTTAACTTCTTAAAATTTCGTAAAAATTTGTTAAATTTAAGTAACATTATATTTCACTTTAGTAATTACTCAAATTAAGAATTTTTTATCCACATATGTTATTTTTTCATTTTTTGTTGAATGTAAAGTAACTTATTACTTAGCTTTAAGAAATTATGTAAAAATTCTCTAAATTTGAGTGACATTATATTTCATTTAAGCAGTTACTCGAATCAAGAATTTTTTTATTCACATATGATATTTTTTCACTTTTTCTTAAATGTAAGGTAACGCGTCACTTAACGTCTGAAAATTTCCTAAAAATTTGTTAAATTTGAGTAACATTATGTTTCGCTTAAGTAGTTACTCAAATCAAGAATTTTTTATTCATTTATGGCCTTTTTTCACTTTTTGTTGAATGTAAAGTAACATGTTACTTAACTTTCAAAAATTTCGTAAAAATTTGCTAAATTTGAATAACATTATATTTTAGTTAAATAGTTATTCAAATCAAGAATTTTTTATTCACATAAGGTATTTTTTTACTTTTTGTTAAATGTAGGGTAATATGTTACTTAATTTCCAAAAATTTCATAAAACTTTGGTCATTTTTAGTACTATTATATTTCACTTTAGTAGTTACTCAAATTAAGAATTTTTTATTCACATATGTCATTTTTTATTTTTTATTGAATGTAAGGTAACATGTTATTTAACTTCTAAAAATTACATAAAATTCTCTAAATTTGAGTAACATTATGTTTCACATAAATAATTACTCAAATCAAGAAATTTTTTGATTCATGTATGGCATTTTTTAAAAACTTTTTATTGAATGTAAGTTACTTAACTTTCGAAAATTACGTAAAAATTTTCTAAATTTATGTAAGATACTTAACTTTCGAAAATTACGTAAAATTTTTCTAAATTTGAGTAACATTGTTTTACAGAAGTAATAATTACTCAAATCAAGAATTTTTTTTATTCACCTACGGTTTTTTTTTTTTCAATTTTTGTTCAATGTAAAGTAACATGTTATTCAATTTTTGGAAATTATATAAAAATTCTCTAAATTTGAGTAATATTCTATTTCATTTAAGTAGTTACGAATTTTTTATTCACATATAACCTTTTTTTTTGCTTTTTATTGAATGTAAGGTTATGTGTCACTTTTCACTAAAAAAAAGAAAAAAGGTCACATGTTGCTTAACTTCCGTAAATCGCAAAAAAATTTCCCAAATTTGAATAACATTGTCTTTCGCTTAAGCAATTACTCTAATTAAGAAGTTTTTTGATTCAAATATGGCTTTTTTTAAAAAAAACTTTTTCTTGAATGTTGGGTAACTTGTTACCTAACTTGTAGAAATTATGTAAAAAGTTTTTAAATTATAATAACATTATAATCCACTTAAGCAATTATTCAATTCATTTTTTTTTGTTTTTTTAAATTTTGAGCAAATTTCAAAAGTATCTTTTTTTTTGTAATAATACAAATTTTTTGCTAGTGCTCAAAGAAAAAAAAAACTATAATATTAAAGAGTAATAAAATTAATCCCGCACTTTTTTTAAAAAAAAAAGAGAATATTTTTGCTATATAGTCTTGCTTTCGAAATTTGCTTACAACTCTTATATTTAACAGTTATTATAATAAATACTAATTGTATAATATTTCTAGTAAATGAACATCGTTATGACTATACAATAGGCACTGTGCTGAAATAGTGGCAACTTAAGAAATTTTTTTTTGACATATATTGCAAGTTACCCATTTAGCCTTATTATAGTTGACCTATTCAAACAAATGTACGATAAATAGGAACACAAATTAGATAGGCTCCTTAGTTTAAGTTGCATATTGTTATTATTTTTTAGTATAAATATTGATTTTGTCCATAATATTTGGTCTTTTTAAAAATTTCGCTTAGAACGTTTTTTTTTTTTTTTTAGAATACACCATTTACATTTTACCTGTCTAATTTTTTCGTTTTTCTATATTAGTCAATCGCTAGATCTAATACGTGATCGTACAATCAGCGTTATATTATCTCAATCAAATGTCACGTCAACAAATAGTAATAATGTGACACCTAATAAATTTTTCACTTAATTTTTTTTGGAAAATTTTTTCACTTTTTCAACGTAAATAAGAGGACAATAGTTATTAGAGCTATATTCACGTTGGCAATTTTACCCAGATCTTGAAGAATAATTAAAAAAAAAATTAAGTGGAAAAAGTATTGTGTGTCACGTCATTATCTTTATCTGACTTGATGTCTGACTTAAATGATATGATACTGACTAAACTGTCATATGTCAGATTTAACGGTTAACTAATGAATAAAAACGAAAAAAAAGTTAGACGGTGAAAACGTGAAAAGTGTTTTTTAACAAAAAAAATATTATAGACAAAATTTCTAAAAGGACCAACGTTTGTAGGCGAAATCAGTATTTATGCCTTATTTTTTGAGCAAATTAAATTGCATATTATTGTTTCCTAAAAAAGGATTATATTCACTTGTGCATGTGCATGCTATATAATTAATCTTATAATAGTTTGAGGTTTTTTGGTCAAATTGAATTATTTGACAATCTATGTTAAAAACTATTAATTTATTTGGAACGAATCTAAACATGTAGGAAAGCACAATAAGAACGAGTGTTGCCACATGATGAGTCATTGACACAAGAAGGTCAGATTGCCTTGTTTCCGAAAATATCATAGTGAATATGGCACGCTTGTAGAATCTAACAACATACACAAAATGGCGTAAGAATTGAACTGGACTGACCGGTCAGATCAAAAAAATTGAAAATCAGCCAATTAAATGGTTCAGTTCTTTCTTAAAATCGGACTTTTTGAAAATTGGATGTAAAACCGATGAACCGACTGATTGAACAGAAAATTAACGAGTCGATCACAAATTTTATGAGTCAATTGATTCGGTAAACAGTTATTTGACCAGTCAACGGGACTGCACTTTGTACAAGTACCATGTCACCCACCATATTTGCTAAAAAATCTCAACATATACGGTGTGATGTGCACGGTGGGTCTCGCACCCTTAACTCATTTATAGTGGGTAAGCTCTTACCACTGCACCACCAGTTAGTGTTTGTATTTTTTTAACTTATTATTTTACTAACAATAGTTGGAGCTATTTTTACTTTCGGATTTTACTTTTTGTAAATAATAAATTAACAATTGTGTTAAATTATTTTTTAAAAAATTGAATTAATCGAAATAAAAACACATAAAGAATAATATGTTTTATTTTTAAAATATTTAACATAAATTATTGACATTTATTATTATATTAATTTAGATATTCTTTTAATTTTATAATTTATTTAATTATAAATTGTATGTTGTTAAATATACTAATTATAATATCTTTAATGTATATAAATTTTAATACAGTTCCTAAAATATAGTTTATTTTAAATATTTATTATCATTTTTTATAATATAACATTTTATATAATTATATAATATATATATAAATTCAATTTTATATATTTAAAATTAAATATCAACTTTTACTAGTTTAACTACGGTTATATTAGTCGAATCGATTGAAACTTGAACTACTGAACTTTCCGATTCAATAACCGATTCGATTCTTAAAACATTGCATACACGTACAATTCCTTCCATTTCAAGAGAAACAATCAACTAAATTAGGCTACATCAATTTACATTTGTAATGCAATAAGAAGAATGACAACAAAAAAATTACAAGTTGCAGCGAAAATGATATTTGCAGTAGCTATTAACCAGAACAAAATCATACCATCAGCCTGGTGAATAGCAGCATAGTCATGCACAAGTGCGCTTAACCATGTTGTTCAGGTATCCAACATTAAGATTAACCTAATTCAACCATCTGTAATGACTGCTTGAATTGTAATGAGCTCAATTCAGTTTCACATCAGACCACATTTAATCTCAAAGTCTGACCCAAGAGTACTTGGTACTAGTGAAACAGGGGTCACCCTAGGAATCACAGAAGGCAAAAAACTTTGCACAAAGAACGTAGACAAATTTCCAAGCCGACTCTTTGAATTTATTGATTTTCTTCCTTTTTGCATGTGTTTGAATGTGCACAGCAGCATATCCCTTCCCAAAAATCATTCTTCTGGCTGAATGATGCAACAAAAATGGGCAGCTATTACAAATGAAGCTATTTTCCCAACATTTATCTGGCCATTTGCAAAATAGAGACACGAAATCAATACTAGTGAGCTAGAATTCAGTGATAGACACCGAGCGTCTAACACTTAACTGCCACAAGCCTAATAGAAAGCCAAATGATTTTTCAATCGGTTTGATAGAGAGAGTTTCAACAAGGATGCAAGACACCAAAGAAATTTCATAATATGAGTATGTCCGCATCTGATGTGAATAGAAAGAAACAAATTAATAATAAAAAATTCAAATATGGGACCTTACTTTACTTTGCTTCAAGTCTCGAACTTGGCTTAAAAGATTCAATCTTTTGCTTTAACACCACTACACCCCATTCAAGGAGAGTGAAAGCAATAGCCGAGAACACAATTCTTGCTGCTAGGATTTGAAGGGCTAGAGGATTTGGGGTATAAAAACAGCCAATTGAGCAGTCTACGATTCAAAATCGATGATTGAAGCTACTTATGTAGGTTACACGCATACAAATGGAGAATAAATTTTAAGACATGCTATCTTCTTGTGAGCATTTTGATGTTTCCCAACAACAAAATTAATAGCGCCAAGGGAAAACCGACATCAGTGATGCCATGACAATGGTCTTGCTTGGTCAAATTCAGTACAATATTCCTTAGCAGCCAAAGACTTGCTTGAACCATAGGATTTAAAAATCATTAACTACAATGTAATAAAGAGCCACACCACCAAATTCTATAATAATATGCTATTCGAAAAAAAAAAACAAAGAAAATCAAAGCAAAACCAAAAAACAGCAATAATAAACAGACGAAAACTTAAAGTTAATATGTTATTAACCTTATTTTCCTGCCCCGCCAAATTTAGCGGGCACAATGTCGAAGGACTTTGAAGCCTACAATCAAAACCCACAAAAAAAAAAAAAAAACCCAAATTGAGTTAGGGAATTCAAAAAATATAACAGACTTCAATGTTTGTGTTTGGATGTGAAGAGAAACTTAGGGAAATATGGACCTAATATACAGAATTACAAGAAAACAAGGGTTCTACAACCAAAATACTAATAGATATCTTCAGTTCCAAAGGAAAAATAAGTAGAAGCATATTAGTGATTCCTTTTTGACAGAAAAGAAATTATGATTCCTTATTAGAAGAATTCTGTTTTTTTACTTCACAATCAATTGTGAACTTTAGCACACTATAAACGTAGGAAACTGATGAGGCCCAAAAAAAAAAAAAAAACCAAAGTGAATTTAAAGGAACTGAAGCAGGCATTGCATTATTAGGTAGTCATGCATGGCGGCTGATGGAGTTGAAACAAAGAGAATTATGCTAGCGTTTGTCATTGTACTCCTCATGATATCCACAATTACAATCGCCCAAAAAACTCAATGCGTGAAAAACGTGCTTGTTCACCTGCTTAGAATTTGGACGGTTTGATGGTCCATTCCAATGCACTAATCCGTGAAATAATATGTCTCGATCCGCAGGTTCTTTTTCTTTGCTACGTTAAATTGGTGCATTCTTTGTTGTTCCGAATGTTAGAATTTAATATGCATTATTACGCAGCATATTTTTTGTTCACGATTTTAACCCTACAGGCTTTTTCTAAAGTGACATATTTGACTTTAATATGTGATCTATTTCAGGAGTATGGACTAACAGTTTATACTTTTGTATTGAATAATTTTTTGACACCGAAAATTTTATTTTAGAATCATAGAAGTTCTATTTTGTTAATGTATAATATAAAAAATATCTATAGTTTTTTTTGTTGTTTTGAGAAGCAAAGTAGAATGCTTTATTCGTATAGAAAGATTATGTAGATTAATGTCATTGAGGTCAAAAACATGGCCTACACTAGCTGAATCCTAACAGTTGTAACAACTTTAGAGCATCTAGCTCAATTCTAACAGTTCTCACTAACAAATGTTGGAGCAACTTTAGCTAGAGAATGTACCACTAATTTGACTTGTCTAGGAATATGCAGAAGGGAAAAACGAGTAAAGTTCGAAGCCATAAATTTAATGTTTGCAGCAATAGGATCTAAGGTGGAGTACTCCTCATTTGGCCTCTGGATAGCATTAATTGTAATTAAACTAACAGTTTCAAATCAAACCGCTGAGATTCATAATTGTAGTTTTGAGGCCCCTTGTACTGCCATGATTTCTAACGTGTTCGAAGAAGGGTAGCATTCCAATCCACAACTAAAATCCTCTATAACTTGAACCTGATGATCACAGAAAATTGCTCCCAAGCCTGCCTTTTTAGGACCCTTGGCAGCATCGGTATTTATCTCGGCAACTCCTGGTCTTGGTGGCTACCAGGAACAGATCCAATTTCAGGCAACAGACAGATCAGCCTGTTGGTTTGCTTACTTAAATTCATCGTATAGGTGAGCAGCTATGCCTAGTGTTTCTTGGAGGATGATTGATTTGTTTACCATGACAAGGAGATTGTGGGCTCTCCAAATAGCCCAAGCTGTCATTGCAACAACTTCCTTAGTCTCCACATTCAGGCCTGCACTTTTAGAATTAAACCAAGCTAAAAAATTCATAGGCTGCATCTCCCTCGTCCTAAGACCATCTCCCGCAGCCACTTTGAATCTTCATTAACCAAAGAGGCCACAGTCTCCACAGGAGTGCGAATCTTGGAGACAACATAATAAAACCCTTTTGGTCAGGAAGACATGGGCCCTTCCATATGTCAACCTTTTGTCTATTGCCAATCCTCCACCAAAGACCCATTTTAACTAAGGATCTTGAATCAAGAATGTTGCGCCAGGTAAAACTTGGATTATATCCCAAATTAGCTTTCATTTAACTGTTGCATGGGAAATATTGTCTCTTAGGGACACAAAATAAAAGAGATTCCTCTTTAGTCAGCGCGACAATTGTTTGACAAGCATATCTCTGTTAAAAGTGTAAAAATCTCTGAAATCCAAGACAAGCCACCAGTACCTTTGGCCGATGTTTATTTATCCAAGAGGCCCAATGAATTTTCTTTTCAGACTCCGAGGTGCCTCACAAAATCTATTAATCATTTTGGCGACTTCATCACAAAAAGATTTTAACAACAAGAAGCAACTTATAATATAAGAGAGGACTTGATCAGAAACTCTTTACCAATATGGGATTGAGTTTTTTCTTTCCATCAACTAAGCTTCTTCTGTATCTTGTCCAGAAGTAGATTGAAAATCTTCTTCTCAGAATGTCCAATAGCCATAGGAAGGCCGGGGTATTTATGGGGGCTCTCCACTTCTGTTACGCTCAAACAGTTCTATATTGCAATTTTTTTTTCCCTCTTCTAGCACACTAAAGGAAAGGTCCGGCTTTCCTTGATTGATCCTTTGGCCTGATGATTGTTCATAATACCAAAGAAGTAGCTTCAACTGTTGACATTCAATCAATGTAACTGCCGTGAACATATGACTGTCATCAACGAAAGAAAGATGAGTCACAAAAGGGGCTCTTCTACAAATCCGTGCCCCATGTATGTGACCTGCACTAGGATTGAATTTACCATAATAGAATAGCACACCCATATGACATATTGCATCACAAGGTGAACCCGATTAAAAGCAAAGCCATCCGAGTTTAATTTGTTCTAGGAAGGACCACTCCACCTTATGGTAGACCTTGCTCATATCTGGTTTAAGAGCCATGGGAGACAACTAATGCATTGTCATTGATCAAAGCAACTAATGCATTGTCTTAATGCATCCGAGTCTCTCATGCTGTGAAAAATCTTAAAAGCAACTAGTGCATTGTCATTGATTACTTGATTTCTATTAGGAAGATTTTCTTCCATATTAATGCAAAATATTATGTTTCCTTAATTAGAAGATTTTTTTAATTATTTGGTAATTGCTTCAAAGTTGTAAATCATGTGTGAGTTCTAGCACTATAAAAGAATGGAACCGATCAGGAAGCAAACATAAAATCACAGGGACCCAAAAAAAAAAAAAAAAGTGAAAACAAATTAAAGCAGACATTAATTATTAGCTATTCATGGCGGGGGGACGGAATTGAATCAAAGAGATTTATGCTAGCGTTTGCAACTGTGCTCCTCTTGCTATGCCCAACTACCACCGCCCAATCCTCTGAGTGCTTCAAAGACTGCTATGAAGGCTGCCTTGAATTTGGACGTCCTACGCTCAATTGTATTGCGCAGTGCCGCAGGGCTTGCCCATCTGCAGGTTCTTGTTCTTTTCTTTGTTCCAAAAATTTTTATTTTGATGAATATCATAAAGTTTTATTTTTGTTAATTATAATAGCTCAGATATCCATCCTTATTGGAAAATTTACATTTAATATACTTTATTTTGAACGATATAGCATTTTACATCCAGCATAGTGCAACCAAAAAAAAAAAAAAAAATACTGCCATTTTATTGTGGTAACTCGTCAATTAAGTATCTGCTAATAATAGCTTTTGAAATAATTATAAAAATGTTATTACAAATATCTTAAAGAGACTAAATTACCCCTAACTTATTAAGAAATTAAAAAAAAAAGAACACATGTCGATTGAGATTGTA
Source organism: Carallia pectinifolia (assembly GCA_037832335.1). Taxonomy (NCBI): domain Eukaryota; kingdom Viridiplantae; phylum Streptophyta; class Magnoliopsida; order Malpighiales; family Rhizophoraceae; genus Carallia; species Carallia pectinifolia. Next base: position 16,453,796 of record CM075445.1, read on the forward strand.
TTGATTTTTTTATGACCTTATTGCTATTAGAAAGTTTTAGTAAAAAAAAATCTTTTTAATGCTTTTTTCATTTTTAATATTTAGACTTATTTTTGTCAAAATATTATAAATTTTACTAAAACAAAAAGTATGTGTCTTTTAATCCTTTTTGTCAAGCTTAATCAACTGTTGTTAGTTACAGTATATTTTCATACTTAATTCAACTTAAAATTTTTTGTTTAATCTTATATTCTGATTACACTATTGATCTATGCACTAAAATTCCTTGGCCTTCTTGTATCTTTTGAATCATTAAAAAAAAAAAAAAAAGCACGCATACATCTTAACAGAGCATCTTTCTTTTTGGTTATAGTTGTGGAACAAACTGAAGTGGAAGGAGCCGAGCAAGCAGCAACAACTCAGTATCTCGTTTTCATTTAAGGTTGGATTTATAAAATAAAAGGGAAGATTATTGAATTTGGCTCTTTTGTCACCCTAAATATATAATTGGCAATGTGATTGTTCTGTGTATTTATCGTTTGACTTCCACCGAAGTTGCCACTGCTTCTGCTCAGAACATTTTGGGAAGTTGCTTCTCATGCAATAGACATCTAGACATATCCATGATAGCTCTACTTTTCCTCTCACTCACACCATTTTGCTGGGGAGTATATGGTGTAGTGAGTTGTTGTTGGATGCATGCTGCTGAACATATTTGCTTAAAAGTTTCAGAGACATACTCAGTTCCACTGTCAGACCTGAGTGCCTTGATTTTGGAGTTAGACTGAACCTCAATCCAATTTTTGAACTTCAAAAATATGTCAGCAACTTCTGATTTTAGTTTAAAAAAGAACACCAAGCAAAACCTTGTAAAATCACCTATGAAGATCACAAAGCACCTGTTGTCTGAGAGGGACTCGATACTCATAGGACCACACATATTTGAATGTAAGAGTTGAAGCTTTTCCTGAGCTCTCCAAGTTTGATAAGAATTGAATGGAAGCCTAGCTTGCTTCCCAAGTTGACATCCTTCACAAGGATGTATAGAATTTGAAATTTCTGGAAAATCAAGAACAAGCTTCTTTTTCTGCAAGTTTTGCAACCTAGCATAGTGGAAATGTCCAAATCTTTTTTGCCACAAGATGGAATCATTAGTTGATGCAGGTAAAGCACAGATTTGTGATTGTTTTAAATCAAGATAAAAAGTTTTACACTTCATAAGCACAGTAATAAAACTGATTCAAGAACTATCAAAAATCACACAACACTTGTTTTTAAAAACTAGGCTGAACCCTTTCTTTAGCAATTGTCCAACACTAAACAAATTTTGGCTTATGTTAGGCACAAATAAAACATTAGATATTAGTTTAATACTTGAATCTAAGTGAATTTTTGCAACTCCTTTTCTTTTAGCTAGAATGAAGTCCCCATTTCCAATCTGTGCCTTAGATCTAAAGGACTTGTCAAGGGCTCTAAAAACATCGGGGTTTGGTGTCATGTGATTTGTACACCCACTATCAACAAGCCAAGTGTTTTTGAATTTGCTGGTTGTGTCACAAGTTGCAACAAAAATCTGTTCTTCAATTTGCAGTTGCTCATCACCTGCAAGCTTAGCTTGCTGTTGGTTTTGCTGGTTTTGTTGTTGAGCATCATTTCTCCTCTTGTATATTCTTTCTGAATGACCTTTTAGTTTGCAAATTCTACAAACTAAATCTGGTCTTCTCCAACAGTTTCTTGAGGGATGATTTGTCCCTTTGCAATGATCACAGAGAAGAAATTGCCTTCCTTCTTCTGCTGGTTTGTTGGCATCACCCTCCTTTTTGTCTTGTTTTCCTCCTTTTTTCTTTTTTTGGTGAGATTTTTGTTTGTGCTTAGCTTGGAAAGCACCATCAGTTGACTCCTCCTGTCTTAGAAGTCTTCTTTGCTCTTGAGCTTGAAGGGCATTAACAAGTTTAGCAAGTGTGATTGTGTTTAAGTCCTTGAAGTCCTCTAGAGATGAGATTTTAGCTTCAAACCTCTTAGGAATGCTCACTAGGACCTTTTGAACAACATTTTTATCAAGGAAATCCTCACCGAGAATCCTGATTTGATTAACAACTTTAAGTAATCTGTCACTGTATTCTTTCACAGTTTCAAATTCCTTCACTTTCAGCAGCTCAAACTCCCTTCTTAGGTTGAGAAGCTGCATGTTTCTAGTCTTTTCACTACCAGAATACTCCTCCTTTAACCTTTGCCATGCATCCTTAGATGTTTCACAGGCCATGATCCTGTTAAAAATGCTTTCTGACACAGCTAAATGGATACAAGTCAAGGTTTTATATTGCTTTGAGACTTGTTCACTATGGTTTTTTAGTTGAGCCATGGTAGGATTTGCTGGAAGAGGGGCTAGAACTACACCAATTTCAGTCACTTCCCACAAATCAAAAGCTCGAAGTTATGCCTTCATTATGACAGTCCACTGAGTGTAATTTTCACTAGTGAATTTGGGAGGAGGAAGTGGTGTGAAACTTGAAGAAGCCATTAGAAAATAGAGGCTGTTTGTGCAGGAAATACTCTCAGGTGTTTTACTCACTTATCCTCACGTGTTTACTCTCAAATTCTCAATTTCTCTCACAAAACTCACAGTACAGGTCTCTATAGGATCTCACTACTCTGATACCAGATGTTGGTATTTAGAAACTGACAAACACTTAGCTGAAAGTGATTTACAGCAAGCATAACAGAGAAAGAGAGAACGAAATGGCTTCAACTACTCTTTATTGATCAACTAGCTTTATTATATATGAAGCTTTTCGTGATAAATAGATAACAAGTTCAAATTTAAATCTAATGCATGAAATTAGCTTATCATGATAAGGATATCTAACTGTAGCTAAACATCCTACAATTCAAATAAAACAACTTGATAAGATAAACTTGACTTGTTACTTTGACCATCCTAACTGAAACCTAAAAAATAGGAAGAAAACTTGAACTTGGACTCTAAGGAATAATGCAGGTGCACCAAATTCATCAGTGTCAAAGCAATCCCTACAAAGTAGATGCCTACAAGCTTTTTCCGACCATAGCGCATTGCCATGTTGTAAGCTATATTACCACCAGCACTATCTCCTACGAGAAAAACCTTGTCAAAATTAGCATAAGAGTTAAGCCACTCTTGCAGGCCATTTCCATTATTAGCATGAGAGGCAACCCATTTCAGGAAAAGCCACAAATCGTTGTAAGCAATAGGCAAATGGGGCTCTGGGTCTAATCTACAATCAACAGACACTGCAATAACATTAATCTTTGTGACCAAGGTGTTAAGAAAGTTATGAAAGAGAGGACGAAAGGCACTTCCAATGCAAAAGCCTCCCCCATAGAAGTAAACTAGGAGAGGAAGATTTTGGTTGGGATTGACACTTTTCAGTAAATAAAGTCTTGAAGAAAGATTTGATTCTCGTGAAAAGACATCATCTTTGGATTGGATGTTGAGTTTTGGATCATCCAGACAAGGAGGCACGATGTCAACGGTGCTTGCAAGTCTCTCTGCATGGCCATCTTTGTACACATGAAGCATGGGAAAGTGATCTAATGCTACTATGGATGCCATTGTTGAATAACAAGAAGACCAAGCAAGAGAGAGGGATGCATGCAATTGGATGAAATTGTGATACTGACAAGCTAAGTCACGACCCCACTATTTATAGGGGGCAAAGCGAAGAAGAAGACATGGATGGGTTCTTGAATTTCATATATATTTGCCAATGATTTGTAGTTTGATGAGACTTGGACAACAATCTTCATAGGATAAAAACCTAGGAAAATTAATCCCACAACTAATTTTTATGTTTGCAAGCCATAAAAACTTCGTGATGATCGGCGAGTCTGAGTTGTAGATAACAATGTGCTAAAGACTAGTATTGAGGACTTGCAAAACATAAAAAATTAGCGAAGATTAGATTTTATCATTAAAAAAAATAACACCAATAACTCTAAAAAAAATTATGGGAACATAATAACAATTTGAGGTTACTAGTAATAGCTTTAGTACCTCTAATAACAATACTGCTACTTTTTTTAACTTTGATACATGCTTCAGTTATCATGGTACTTTCTCTCTCTCTCTTTAGAGTCTGGAACTTTGTGTTCATCTAGTTAAAGAATATTTCAGCCAAATTGTTGAGAATGGTTGCTGTCATTTTGCCTCTTGTTGTCAAGCCTTTCTAAGTATTAGTTTAAAGTAAAAGTGTTGTGTAATGCTTATGTAATTAAGTAATCATTTTCACTCTTTGCAAGTTCAAAATACTTTAAATTTGAATTTGTATTTTGGCTCTAAACTTTGTAAGGCCACTTTTCTGCTGTAACATCTCCAAATATAAGGAGACTTTGATGTTTATGAATATAGAAGAAGTCATTTTATGTCTCTTTTTTCCTTGCTGCAAGTTTCCAACAAGCTTTCACTATCTTTTCAGCTTCATTTCTCTACTGCAATTTTTCTGCATCTTTGTCTCTCATGCACTTTCTTACTTCAATGCTCATGCTACTCATACAAAGCCACATTTTCTGCTTCAATGCTTTCCTTTCATCCCTGATCAAACAACAAAGTGGTATTAGAGCATTAATGATTTTATGGGCCTTGAAAATCTGTTTTTCCAGTTTCCCACCCTCTCTAATTTTCCTCTTTAAAGGTTGTTGTCTCACCAATATCTCATCTATTTCATCATGCATTTTTCACTCTTTTAAAGTTCAAAATCTCATCTATAAAGTTCATCTTTTTGCTCCAAAATTTCAGGACATCATCATATGTATTGCTTCTTTAGTTTTTCTAGCATCTCATCAACTTCAAATCTCTACTACTCATTTGATGCATCTTTAAACATCTCCACTACACTTCATGTCTCTACTGCTTTTTCAGTTTGTAGCATTCCTTTAGCTATATTTTCCATCTTCAATCAATATTTCTCTCTAAAAAATCATCTCAAATCCATCACCAAATCTGGTTACAAACTAGAAACTTTCAAGCTTCCTCAACATGACTTGAACTCACATCAAAACCTGAAAAATTTCTTGTTGCTCATGCAACACTCATCAAAAACCTTTCATCAAAGCACCAATGACCTCCATCTTAAGTTCGGGAGGCTAAAGAATGAACTCACCCATCAATGACCTCTATCATGAGTTCGAGAGGTTAAAAAATAAACTCAAAACAACAACAAATGTCATTCCCACTGCAAGGACAGTCCAGGGAAAATCATGTCATCAACATCAACAACAAACAAAGTATTTTTCAGCTCCCATCTTTCAATTTAGGAGGACCGAAACTCAAGAACATCAAATCAAGCTTATGATTCATCCATCAATGAGGAGCAATCAAAGAAGATCAAATCAGTTTCATAAAAACTTTCTTTTTTCAACTAAAGCATCAAGAAGAAGACCACATCGGTTTCATCAAAGAACTTGTTGTTTTTCAATGCATCATCACCAAAATCCCAGCACTAAGGAAGAGTGTTCAGAATGGTTGCTGTCATTTTGCCTCTTGTTGTCAAGCCTTTCTAAGTATTAGTTTAAAGTAAAATTGTTGTGTAATGCTTATGTAATTAAGCAATCATTTTCCCTCTTTGCAAGTTCAAAATACTTTAAATTTGAATTTGTATTTTGGCTCTAAACTTTGTATGACCACTTTTCTGCTGTAACATCTCCAAATATAAGGAGACTTTGATGTTTATGAATATAAAAGAAGTCATTTTATGTCTCTCTTTTCCTTGCTGTAAGTTTCTAGCAAGCTTTCGCTATCTCTTCAGCTTCATTTCTTTGCTGCAATTTTTTTGCATCTTTGTCTCTGCTGCACTTTCTTACTTCAATGCTCACGCTACTCATACAAAGCCACAATTTCTGCTTCAATGCTTTCCTTTCATCCCTCATCAACCAACACAAACATTATTGGGTATTGGGACAGAGTGGTCCTGATATTAATTAGGCTTGTTGAGCCTTAATTGCAACTCTGTTTGCAATCTTTGATCTCTGGCATTTATTGTTGGAATAGCTTGTGGTCTTTCTTCATCTTCTAGCTCCTGACAATGGAGATGCCTTAATGTTATTATGCTTGAAAATTAACCAGCAAAACATCATATAGAAATTCAAATAACATGAGCTTGTTGAATTAGATTTAAGTGGATGAAAAATTGGATCCCTCAGCCTCAAAAGAAAATTGCTGCTTAAGCAATGTTTGTGCTGAAGATCAACATGCCTTAGACTATGGACTGGATTGTTATGGCAGAGAACTGTTGTCACTGAAACAAGCTTGTTTGCTGAATTATGAATTCTAATGCACTTTCTGTTCTTGGGGGGGGGGGGTTCTTTGTTTTCAAGTTATTGTCGAATTTGATGGATTCTAGGGTCTGAATTTGATGGCTAAATGATAGATGCAAGCTTCAAACAATCCCTACCAGGTCAAGTTCGTGCATCTACAATTTTTAGGTGCATTAGAGTTATTGCTATTTGAGCCAGCGAAGCAGAAGTTGCCTATCAGGCTATCGTGAATATAAAAGGCAATGTTTTCAAGGGCTTTCTCTATCGTCATGGGATTGACCAGAACAATGAATTCTCGTGTATTTCTAGAATGTCTCCTGGTGGACGAAATAGAAGCTCAAGTTCTCTGATATTCGATCCCCAAAATGCCTATGCAGCCAATGTCAACCAAAGATTACTCGAAGGTATATTCTTTCTCTTGCATTTCACACTTTCATTAAACATCTGAATAAAATTTTAAATAGGAAGTTGTTCAAGAGCAGAATGACTAAGGTTGGTTCCAAAAGTAAAAGGATTTCTGCATTTATAGGAAAATTATGATCGTACTCAATTGCAATAGAGTCAATATTGAGTATGCAAGGAACAGTTGGACTATGATGAGGGCATATTGCAAGGCTGCAACTTGTCTATGAAAGGTTTCAATAGCCTTGTCCAGCAAAAATGTTTTTAGGTTAACAAAACTATCAGAAAAAAACTACAACTACAACAAGTCTTTCAAAATACACGGGCAACTTTGAGGTGGCTTGCAAACAACTTTTTCCATAATTTAGCTGGGATTAAGAGCATCAAGTTATCTAATATGAAACAAATGTGCAAAGATCAGCTTACATTGGACGTTAGCATAACAAAGATGGAGAAGATTAAAAGAATGGTGGTTGACAAGTACAAAGTGAACTTGACTGAGGAATATACAAGATTTTGGGACTATGCCAATAAATTGGTTAGGTCCAATTTAGGTAGTACTGTGGAACTCAAAACACATAATCCAGCTATTGGGACAGGTCGATCCATTTTTCATAAGATGTATTTGTGTCTAGCTTGCTACAAATAGGGATTTTTTAAATGATGCAGAAGGATGATTGGCTTGGATGGGGCTTTCTTAAAAGGATCTGTAAAGGGAGTTTTACTATTTACAGTTGGAAGGGATGCCAACAACTAGATGAAAGTATGGGCAGTCGTTGAGTCAGAGAGTAATGAAACATGGGGTTTGTTTATGAGATTGTTGAGAAATGATCTCGATCTTATATCCAAAAAATTGAAAATTTTATTAAAAATCCAATATATTAAAAATTTATTATAAAAAAATGTAAAAATTCAAAAAAATGATAAATAAAAAAAAAAGATCTAGATGAAAATTGAAAAGTCTACAAAAAAAAAAGAAATTTTAATGAAGAAGATAGCGTCCGGGAATTTGGGGTGGAGAGGATTTTTTTTATTTTCTTTTTTAATATTTTTTTTATTTTTAACAATATTATTGGTTTGTTTTAGTTTTTGGAATCCTTTTGAAATTTATATTTTTTAAGAAAAATTAATTTTCAAAATTTTCATATTTTTGAAATTCTTTAAATTTTTTTGAATTTTCAAAAAAATTTAAAACATGTCGAATTTTCTCTCAAAATGATGTTTTTTAATAGAATTTTCAAATTCCATCTAGATTTTTTTAATTCATGAATTATTTGAATTTTTACATTTTTTGATAATAATTTTTTAATATTTTGGATTTTTAATAAAATGTTTAATTATTAGATTATATAATTCTTTGAAATTTATATTTTTTAAAAACAAAATTTTATATTTTTTAATATATTGAGATTTCTTTATATTTTTTGAAGTTTTGAATTATTTTTATAATTTTTTATAGTTTTAAACTTTCGGTGGATTACTTTAAAATATTTTGAAATTTCTGATTTATATGAGCTTTAAATTTATTTTTGAATTTTCAACATTTTTGAAAACTTTTTCACAAATTTTGGGTTTTATTTTTGAATTATTAGAATTTTTGAACTTTTTTTCACATTTTTTTCTCAAAATTTAAAATTTTTTTGTGAGAATCAAAAGTTAGTGACTTATTTTTTACTCGCCACCTCATCATTTTGTTCACGTTAGCATTAAATGTTGATTGTATTTGTTGGTCAATGTCACGTCAGCGTTCACAACACGTGACACGTCAATAATTAACATTTGATTTAATGGAAGACTCAAATTTGTGCGATTTGTAAACGTTCTGGCTCTATTTGAACAATTTTTTTTTACTGATTTTATTTGACCAAACCTAATAATTACTAACCTAATTGTGAACTTATCCTTAAATACCTTTCGAAAGTTAGGAACCAAAAAAAAAATTACTTTTCCCAAATTTTTTTTGGGTTGAATAGTTTGCACACTTAAAAGAATACTTTTAAGGGTAATACCAATTAAGAAGATTACAAAGTCCATTGACTAACTTTCCCAAGCTGACGATGAGCAAGCCTGGACACAGCAGTTGTTGGGTTGTAAATTTCAAACGACGGGGATGGTCATCCGACATAACAGTTTTAAATGTTTTGCTAATTTGGATGTATTGACTTTATCTGATCGTTGCACGCCTTGTAATATTAGCACACAAAAACATATAGACATTAGTTTCTAAATTATGTTGTTATTCATGCTATCATTGGTCAATTTTCATTTATTTTCTTTTCCATATTGTAACTAGAGAATTTTGATATTACAAAACATTTTTCAAGTTTTTTGACAATATTTTGATTATAATTTTGAAAAATACCCTTATAAATTTTACAAAATGGTATAAATATTCTAAATAATCCACTCTTGTAAGATAAGTAAACTAGTTTGCATTATAATTCTATGATTTAAACTCTTGATTCATAAACATTTTTTTTGTCTTGAAAAAGTGGTCTCGACTTCGTAAAAAGAGGTAAATGTGAAATGGATGAGAGTTTGAAGTCTCCCTCGCTGCAACGAGGCAACACACCTCAATATCAATGTGACAAGCCCCCCACCTATCCTAATCTGCATTTCAACTAAACATGTTGATGGGCTTGACAGATAATTGGGCCTATCCCGTCCTAACTCAAAACAGGTGTAAAGTCCTTTTTTTTATTTTTATTTTTTAGCCCATCATTTTCTAAACCTTTTTAACAAGCAGGATTAATTTTAGGCTTATATTTTTATTAGGCGTAGCCTAACGGGGCTGAAAAATGAATTAAAGTAATAACTTATATTACACCCAAAAAAAAATAACAACTTACATATTTTATATGTTTTGGATAAAATAAATTCGATCTGGTCCAGCCAAGCATGGAACTTTGAACGCCATGGAATTCCAATTATGTAAAATTAATTTGCTTTATTTTTTCAACATAATCTTTCTAATTGGAACAAGGGAATCGTTGACGTTTCATTTTATGGACATTGGTCAATGAGAATTTTGTCCCTAGTTTATTTCGTTTCTACTTTAGTCTTCGTTGACTAGGTCTATGGTGAAATTGCTTTGTAAAACTTCATATGTTCGTCTTTTCTCCGACGAAATACAGTGATTTACAAAATACAAATTGTAGTCAAATGACTATTTCGTAGTGAAAGAAAAAATGCTTTTACTCAACAAACTTAATAAGATTTTCATTAAATCAGTTTCATATCACACAGCGTTGATTCTACGCCTGGCATGTCGAACAAAAAAAATTAATTTGTACCATTGGGCCAGAGATACGGAGAGACATTCATTTTTCAAATTATGTATTTGTTTTTCTTGTTTCTTTTTTTTTTAAACTTTCGGTTAAAGCTATCAATACAAGACATAATTAATTTGTTATACTACTCAAACAGTTTTCTTTTGGTCCCTCCAAGCGCTATTCACTGCCGCCCTCGCTTTTATTTACACGGCCATCATTTGTACTTTGGCCATGGATATTAATTATTGTGTGATCACCACACGATCGTCGTATGTCTTCTCTTGTTTTGTCAAAAAGCTTTATTCTTATAGTACTGATAACGTGCAACAATGGCTAATATTTATCCAACAGGTCGTAAATGAATATTTTATAAAGAATTTCATGTCTCAAAAGACACACATATTTGCTTATATAAACAAGAACCGTACTTTGAGATGGTCTAAAATAAGCTAATTTTCATGCAGTTGAGAACATCAGCTAAGAGGATACGAGAAAAATACATTGATGAGAAGACATTATTTTGCAGGGATTTGAATCTTGTTGTAGGAATGAAGAGTATAACTATTCTTCTATTAGAACATGTGACTGGTGACAAGTGTAATTGACTTGCAACGTTACGAATTGTTAAATTTAATGCAAATATATGCGCAACTGACACAAACTAGTATTATAACTTAACACTCATGCTTCATAGATAACACAATAGATTTCTTGCCATGTAATCAACCAACTTGATTTTTTGCCTAAAATCTATATGTTGAAAGTTATAAATGTTTAGTGTCTCAAAATTATATGTCCAAACCTCAAGGACATATGCCGATATTGTTAACGCCTGCAGGCCGCGAAATGCTTCCATATGTACCGCCTGATGGAGGAACGGGACCTCTTGGCTTCACTGTGTCAACGAAAAAAACAAAGGGTCTTACTTATCTTCATTTGAATCATTATTTTACTGTCTGAAAAAATAAACATAAATTTTTTTCATGCTTGTCTTAACCAAAATAATTATCGGCTATAATGATTAATTTCACTTAGATAACCTATAGAAACGGAAGAAATTAATGTTAATCAAGGGAAATATATAAAAACATAAGTAGGGAAGGTCGTACGTACTTTGAAATAGGTCCGCACGAGCTAAATTCCTTGCACTGGCGAGGCCCCCTGACAATAAGATCAGGAGGAAAATCACGAAGAAGAGTGAAAAGAAACTCTTGCTTCCCACTTGTTTTAGTTTCGATGGTCTGTGAAGGGATGATGATTTATGATCATCCAATATGTTTATGACTGTCTATTTATATAAATATTAGGTAGCCATACGGTATGAATTTGATTATGAAATTTATTATGCGACTTAATTTTAATTAATAACAAAATACTCACACAATTCATTTAAGTATTTCTAATAATTTTTTATATTCTTTTTTAATTTTAATCATTTAACAGCACATTTAACTTTAAATGATGCTGCATAGTATTTTCTTTTAATTACATTGAGCAAAGTAGGTTGGGGGTTTATTTTTGTCATATGTACAACTAGAGGTGTCAAAATCTGACCCGATCCGATAAGTTGACCCGAACCCGTCCGAAAAAATACGACTCGAACCCGACCCGAAGGATGACCTAACCCGAAATGACCCGAACCCGAATGACCCGAAAATCTTTGGGTCAAACCCGACCCAACCCTAACCCGACCCGTTTGACCCGAACTTTTTTTTTTTTAGGGAACAAAAAATAAAATGAAAAAATTTAGCATATTTTATATTATAAAAAGTATAGATTATACTATTTTCAATATAAATCTTAATTATAAATTTTTTTAGAATATTTTGAAATTTTTTATACAGTTTTAAATTTTATTTTAATTTTTTAAAATATTTTAAAAGAAAATTTTTCAATTATTTTTCAATCATATGATTTTCTTTGATTTTTAAGAATTTTTAGTAAAATTTTTAAAATTTTTAAATTTTTAAAATTCTTAATAAAAAATATCACGTCATTATTTTTGATGACGTGGCCAACTAGTGGGTTGACTCGAACCCGACCCGAACCCGAAGTGATACAACCCAAAATGACCCGAAAATAACTTGACCCGTAAGTAACCCGACCCGAAATGACCCAAAACCGAAGTGACCCAATCCGAACCCAATCTGATGACCCGTTTTGACACCTATATATACAACAAAAGAAAGAGCAAGGAATTTTCTTTTGTGCATTCGTTTTAATTAAGTCAAACAAAGAAATTGAGGAATCAGAGCTGTGCGACTTTAGCTCCCAAATGACCGGCTTTGAAGCACCCACGATTCCCTGAAATTTCTTCACTGGATGGATGGTGAGACACATGATATTGTCAACAACTAAGAATTTTTTTTTTTTTGTTTTATGTCTATCAATAAATTTATTAATTTATAAATTACACAATAATCAACAGCGAGTACTAACCCTCATTTCTTTATAAATTTCACTTTTTTTTTTCTCCGCTACTTAAACATGTGATTTTTAAGAGAATGTCAGAGACTTTTGACCCCTTAATTGTGCTTTTGATTAAAATCAAGAAAATTACGAAGTCCATTGACTGACTTTTCCAAGCTGACAATGAGAAACCCCGGACAAGCGTGTTCCAACCATGTCAAGCGTGTTTGTCTGAATTTTTTTTGAAAAAGATGGTGATATAAAATTATTAATTAGTTGAATTTGATCAACGGTATTATATGGCTGCTGCATCTATGATGTAGTGACACCTTAACGTGCACCTTATGCTAAGTTCGATGAAAGAGGGATAGCTCAATCCCTTATCATTATATTATGTTTGAAAAAAAAATATGAGCACTATTACATTATTTCATTTATATAATATTAAAATAATAATATATTTTTATTTAACGTTGTCAAATAGTTTATCTATTTTTTTATTTTCTAAATTTAACTAACAAACGATCTATATTATTTTAAAATTTTTAAATTTTTTATTATAAAACTCTCAAATTTTTTTGAAAAAACTGTTTATTGGTAATAGAGGCACTTCAAGTAACCACAAAAGTGAGTCTCCCAAAATAAAACAACCAATCAGAAAATTCTTTTTTTTAATCTGTATTCATTTAAGCAACTAATAACAAAAATATGTTACTGATTGTTATTATTTGAGTGAAAATATATAATATTACTTTAACTGTAAAGTTATGAGAGAATATTCTACTCGACAATTGCGAGTGGTCGCTGGACAGTACAAGGAAGATTACAAAGGTCACCGTTGACTGGGTGACTGTTCAATACGATAAGAACATAAAATTGTAAAAATTGTAACTAGCAACCATTGCCACTACCCTTTTTTTTTTTTTTTTTTTCTTTTTGGGTAAAGAAGAAAAACTAAACAAAGCAAAAACAACATTAAAGTCGGGGAAACACAGCCTCATAACTATCAATATCTAATAACACACGTAATTTAGGTGGAGGTTGAGATAGAAGCACTTCTTCTTGAGTGACTTGAACACTCAATTTGACGAAGAAGCCAATTTTTACGTCACCTAATAATGTAAAATTCCAATAAAGAAAAATATTAAAGGTTAATATGAGTGAGCTACCAGAGGCGTTGTCCAAGACCCATAATTGTTCACCCCAACTCGGAAGATTAAGGCCCGGCAAATCCATCCACAATACGTGCAAATTGGAACCAAGCAATGGGATCATGTTGCCGAATAACACCGTATTTTGCTAGCGAATCTGCCATCGAATTTGTAGCCTTTCAAAGTCTTTCCCAAACACAGCATAGCAATCACGGAATCTGCTGCTAGCATCAACCGATTAACTGCAGAAGAACCAGAGTTTATGAACAACTCAAGGGCCTAAGGGAGTAAGAACATAGTCACTCATCACCAAGAAGTCTCAACATAGTATTCCAGCCAGTTGTTTTTTAAGTATGAGAGAGAATTCCTTGCTCCCACTGAACATGGATTAAGATAGCATGTAAAAAATGAGAAGAGATTTCTATAGATAAGCCAGAACTGGATAGGTAATTAAAGTTTTAACCATTTTGCCTCAAAATGTGCGGCCGTGAAGTATTAGTTCCTAAAATGTTACTCATGGTGGTCCAAAATAATACATTAATTTGAATTTTACTAAACATATGTCATATCAAACAAAAACTTCCCATGAGTTTACTCAATATATTTAATACATCATTTTATGAGATTTCTTTTTTTTTTTTTTTAATAACTGAAGGACTAAAAGTTGAATAAAAAAAAGTAAATGAAGCAGATTAAAAAAATAATTGTAAGTGTGCGTACATGTCTTAATTTGATTGGATGAGTGAATAAATTGTGGTGTATACTTTTTCTTTTGAATAAATCATGGTGCAAACACACGCACATATATACAACAATTAGAAGTTAATTCCGACATTTATGGAAGAAGATTATCTCATCTTCTGGCTTGGAAAGCCATGCATTTCTTTCTTTTCTTTTGTTTTCTTTTTATCTGCTGGGCTCAACTGGCCAAGGAGAGCCCATTTAGATTATTGGGAAATGTATTCAGGCGGAGGTTCAAATCCCAACTTGAGGTGGTGGGGGCGTAAGCCCCAACACTCAAGCTTGACGCACCTCTCACTACTCAAGCTGGACGCCTGCCACGAGCCACCCATTTCACCATTCAACAATAATGCAATGTTCCAGTCCCTACAGTTTTCACTAGCCATCGCGGGTAACTACAATTAGAAACCTGCCAAGAGAAGGATTGCAAGTTTACATGCAAAACCGATCATATTAGGAATTTGCTTCTGACTATATACTTTACCCATAATATTGCTCCTTTATTTTCCACTGCAAAAAGTTTCAGCCACCTTAAAGAGTTGCTCAAATGCTCAAACTTCAATTAGAACTCTTCAGAGATTCGAAGTTGGCAGTGAAGTATAGGACAGAATATGACATTGGAGCTCACACTATTGAATTCCGTGTTAACTTCAGATATATATAAATAAAGTAGCAAAATATATAAGAAGCACCCCATAAATGTTCCACTTTTAGAAAGCTACGCGTTAAATTATAGGAATGGTTCTGCATGCGTGCAGACCTTAATCAAGCAACATGAAAATGTAAAGAAACATAATATTACAACTTACAGAATAGAATGCCCTGTTAATGAAAAAGGGCAGGTAACATATTTTGTTTGTTCATATATTTAGAAAGAACTCCATTACATAGCCATAGACAGTGGCTATAGGGAAGCCACGTAGAGAGGGAGGGGGGTTTTTTCTTTTAAAAAAAGAGGTTTGTTTAAATCTTAGATGTGTGCATACCTGTTTAATCAGTTTAATAAAAGTTGAGTTCATATAATTGATGATAGCCTCTTACTATTATTGATTTAGAAAAGAGATATAGTATAGTGAGAATATTTTTGAACTTAGAAAAAATAAGTAAATAATGCAGCTCATAAAATTGAACGATGTGATGTGATTTTCTACTGATGGTTATGGGGAGTATGATTAATATTTCTCCTGTGACGCTATGCAGACCAAACTTTAGAACGAAGGGCTAGGAGTCATTTGTAGTTATACTTAAATGAGGGGCAACGTGAGACCGTAATTTTTTTTGTTCTTTTGTTTTGAGACTGTAATTTGTGACTACTGACTAATGCAGTATCATAGTACCCTTCATTGCCACAACCAGATTAAGGGTCTAATATGTCTTCATACATGGACAACTGGATAAATTCCTATTGTTAGTATGTGCATTTATTTTACTTCCAATTGTAGGATCATGTGCCACTCATTGATTCCCTATATTATTTCTGCAATTTCAGTCACCCTTAGTTGGCCATGCATATTTGTCAGTCGAAAATGACGTGCAAACTAACAAATGGTTCAATAGTGTGTGTTGTGCATATTGGTTTTGAAAAATAAATAAATAAATCACTGAGATACGCATAATAGTTCTGTTAGAAAAAAGGGAAAATAACAAAAGTTGCTATACAACACTATTTGTTATAAAGCTTTTATTAATGTTATTTTTTTGATCTATAGTAAGATGACACACCAAAGTCCATAGTCCGCCAATGAGATATTACTGTCATTATTGATAAGTTTATTCCCCCCCCCCCCCCCCCCAAAAAAAAAGGAACAATTCAATAGGAATTGTCTCTCGCATTTCCTTGAGCTATTATATATAGGACATTGCACACTCTGCCCAAAATATTCAGTTAACTTGTTATTGGGTTCCTAATTTTCAGACGACAGACCCATGGCAATGTTGTATCTCCTCTTTGTTTTTCCACTGTTTTTTCCCAGTTCTGTTGCCCTAAATACCTCGTTCTATGACAAGTCATGTCCTGATGCAGTTGCCATCGTGAAGGGAGTGATGAAAGATGTGGTAGCTGCTGAGCCGAGGATGGGGGCTTCAATTCTTCGCATGCATTTCCACGACTGTTTTGTTCAGGTATTGTAATTTCATCTCCCAACCACAATTTTCAGTTGGCTCTGTCAAGTTTTTTTTTTTTTCCTACCTTTTATGTTCAATCAAAAGGCTGAGTCTTTAACTCGTATGAACTTTGAGACATCGCCTGTGACTGTCCTTTCTGCCTGGTTTCTGTTTTGCATGACAAAATTCAAAGAACCTATTACGTCTGTCTTCTGAAAAATCGGTGTGAGCAACAACTCAAAGCAGTGAAATCAAATAGAAATCTTCATTGTACAATCCACAGGAGCTAATCTTAAATTTAACGAACATTTTTTAATATATTATACTGAAAAAATTTTGTAATCTCTTCAACTGACATCGTGAGTTGATGATCAGCCTTTAGGGGCGGCTGAACCTTCAGTCTTCAGTTTTGTGATGTTTTACACATTTGTCTCTCTTTTGGCAAGGGGTGTGATGCATCAATCCTTTTGGATGATACGCCAAGTTTCAAAGGGGAGAAGGAAGCACCTCCCAACTTCAACTCCGTAAGAGGTTACGAAGTGATAGATAGAATCAAATCAAAATTGGAGCTCCAATGTCCCCTGACAGTGTCTTGTGCTGACATTCTAGCTTTGGCTGCCAGAGACGGTGTTGTTCTGGTACCTGTCATTTCCTTTCATCAATTAATTACTTTCTGCTTTTTGCTCACGTTCAAGGCTTCTTTTATGTTTCTTAATACCATGTTTTATTCGAATTAAATAAGATGTTTTTTTCTTTTTTGTCAGTGAATTAAATAGCATGTTTATTTACAAGTAGGATATACTACATATGTATGCAGCTGGGGGGTCCTTACTGGGATGTCCCTCTTGGGCGCAAGGATGCAACAAGCACCCGCATTCAGCTTGCCACACTCAATCTCCCAAAACCAAGATTTGACTACCCGGACCTCGTCCAATCTTTTGCCAAACAAGGGCTGGCTGAGAGGGATTTACTTGCTCTATCCGGGGCACACACCATCGGATATGCTCGGTGCGTGCTGTTTCGAAATGATCTGAAGCAGGACTTAGATGTTAACCCCAAATTTGCAGAAGCTGTCTCAGGATTCTGCGGTCAAAAGGCAAGCCGGCTCTTTGGTTTGGACTATCATACGGATTCGACGTTTGATAATGCCTATTACGGCAATTTGATTGCCAAGGAGGGCCTTCTTCACTCCGATAGACAACTGCTGAAGGGAAAGCTTCCAGAAATCCTAGATGCCTATGCCTCTAATGCCACCGCCTTTTTCGAAGACTTCGTTAAGGCAATGGTGAAGATGTCCTCTCTTTCTCCACCAGCCGGACAAGGTGCCAATATTCGAAGCAACTGCAGGACCAGTTAACTGTTTCTGAATGTAAGTTAAGATATAGTGAATCCTGACTTAGGTATAGTGAAACAGAGCAAACATGTTTGTGGGTGTTTTTGTTCTGTTGGGACTCTGTGGGATCCTCTAGTTTTATTTGGGACAGTAGTTTATGGTGATGGACAGCTTGATACGGTCTTTAAAATTGTTTTCATAAGACTTTTGGTCTAAATCTTAATTCAGGAGGTGTGTCACCTAATATTTAATAGGTGTTTACTGTTATTGTTGTTGTTTTTTTTTTTATTATTTTATTTTTTTATCGACTACTTTTTTAGGTCATGGGTGCCTCCAATAAAATTGCTATTAATTGCCGTCATAAAATGGTCTAAATAATATATATGTGTTTTGGCGGTACATAAAATATTACTCCGTTACCTTAATTAGTTAGTAACAAGAACAGCTGAAAAGAAATCAAGAAAATGAATCATGAATATGAAATCAAGATCCTTTCAGCGCGAGAATTACTCCAAGTCAAATGCAACGTTATGGGTTGCAACAATCATGCCAAGATCAAAAATTAGGCCCTGATATTTTATTTCCTTTCGTTACAGGGTAAAGGTCGCTTCGTCAGTTACAAAATCTTAGTCTCCCGTGGAAAGAATCAAACGTACAAGGTAGTATTATTATTGTGGAGTAATTATTGATAACAATTAGGAGTGCTTTACCAAAACTTTGCTTTGTTTCCCTTACTTAGATTAGTAAATTAGTATATCATTGTAAAAATCGCAGGTCCCATGTGTTTTTCCTTTTCGACAAAGTAAGCAATAAAAATCAAAACTATATCTTATAGGGTGCGTTTGACGTATTGTATAAAATAAGAGATTTTTAATCTGATTTACATTTTTTAATGAATATAACTTATTTGTAATCGTATATCACAAAATGAATGAAATTCAATTGATATAAAAAAATAAAAAAAAATATCTACATAATATAAGATCATGAATATATTTTACTTATTAAAAAAAAAATAAAATTAATAAACATATATCTAACATAAAATAGTATAGGATCATTCTTCTTATTTTTTGGCCGTTCTACCTTCCTTGTTGCCAAAAAAACATACACAAAGGCTCTAGTAATAACAATCATATAAAAAGAACAAACAAGAAAATTTAAGGTTTATAAACTTTATTGGAGCAGCTCAAGCATCTTATATCTAGCTAGAGCAACATAGCTACGAATATTCTTGTTATTTCTATTGCTCGAGTGAAGACTAGTTGGGTCGATTTTCAACCTTGACCCAGAGTTCCATGTCATAGGCTTGGCAATATTCAGTAGAAACATAGACATGCCATCCAGCGGGAGCCTTGAGAGTGACCAAAG
Organism: Carallia pectinifolia; assembly: GCA_037832335.1. NCBI lineage: Eukaryota > Viridiplantae > Streptophyta > Magnoliopsida > Malpighiales > Rhizophoraceae > Carallia > Carallia pectinifolia. The sequence goes on from CM075445.1 coordinate 16,472,848, forward strand.
AATGCCCACTGTCGTCAAAAAACAGTGGATGTGTTGTGTCGCAGTTGCCAAGATCCTTTTCGGTTAATTCAGCAACATTGTGGCGGGTCTTATTATAGTTGAACACTGCATACATGTTCAAAACAATCACAAAAATCAGGGTTTGCACATATCTAAGATCATTAAATATTTATTTCAAAAAAAATTAAAAGCAGTGCAATATATATAAATATTCCTTTTTTTCAGAAGCAGAAATCCCGATTATTACCACAGAGATTAATTGACATTAGGAAGGAAATCAGGGACTGTTGATCATAACTGAAAAAACCAACCTAACACGTCTCCAACATAGAAGGTCTTGCCCATTTCCCACAAGCCATAATCCACATTGTCTGTCCAACCTATTTTATCACCCACAATATAAGTTGCTGCCGAAACTGAACTTGTTTGTGCATAACAAGCCAATATCAACAGGGCAGCACACGCCAGCATCCTCACCATATTTCTTGAGGACCACATCGGATTAATAGAGGTTTTGTTGCATGAAGGAGAAAAAATGCGAAGAGAAAGGGTGGAAGACCTCTTCTTCTATACGAGATGGCTTGAGACACTTATCGTAGCCTGATTCTTATTCAAGTAAGTAAATAATTTGTAATCCGTTCGGATTTATTTTTATAATTGCATATACGTACAAAATAATGTAGATAGACTTTCCTGCTATAAATAATAAATGCTTAGACTTTCGTGATATGAATAATAAAGGTTCTATGGCACAATTTACATTTAAGTAGAATTAAAATAATTACATAATTTATCTAATTATATTTAACAACTTATTTTTTTTATTTATTTTTAAAATTTAATCATCAAATAACATATATCACTTCGATTTTATTTTAACTATATCTAAAAAATCTCACCAAATATTTTCTAAAGAATAAATGCTTTATTTTGACTCTTCTCTCAAGCCCAAACACTTCCAAGATATCACTTATTTCAGTGAAAAATGGTGAAGGAGATTAGCACGACATGACTCGGGTTTTGGGTAAAAATGTCTAACAAAAAATTTTATTCTGCATATAATTTTCTAGACTTAAATGACGAGATGGCTTGAGACACATATATGGTAGCTAGATTATTGTTTAAGGTGCGTGTTATTTCTATTTGTTTCTTTTTTTATAAATATAATTTATTCATTAATTTACATTATATAATATTTCTTTATTTTGAGTGGACTCTACTTATTTTATGGTATAAGATTAAATTATGTGTAAATTATACTTATTAAAAAAATATAAATCAAATTAAATGGGCATTTAAGTAAGAAAATAAATTTTAATCCGGTGGGATTTGTTTTTCTAATCGTATATACATACATTTAATGTTGATAGATATTCCTGCTATAAATAATAAATGCTTTATTTTGACTTTTTTTTTTTCTCTCAAGCCCAAACACCCCCAAAAGATTACCTATTTCTGCAGACAATTGTGAAGGAGATTCGCTTGACATGATTAGGGCATATGTCCAAAAAGTGTCTAACTAAAAATTTTAATCATGGTATAAAAAAAAATAATAATCAGCATATAATTTGGATGCATAGGAGACGCATATAATATGTTTCATACATAATAATTTTCATGAACACAATAACAAATACGTTACAACATAATATTATTTATAAATATTTTTATTTATATCAATTTTATTAGAAACTTTGATTTATAATTGCTTAAAAATTATATTACTTTAGATTGTTCAACAAGACGTCAATTACATTCGTAAATGTAATTAACTTTTGTAAGTTGTTTTAGGTTGGAATAAAAGACTGATAGTTTTTAAAGGCTTATTTGACTTACCTGTTCAATATTGTTATAGTTGATTACTACTATTGATTACTGATTACTGTTACTTGTTGCTGATTACTACAAAATTTAATGATGTATTTAGTTAATTTTGTACTTAATGTTACTGTTAAATAACTAAATTACTGATTTGGACATTTAATTTATATTAATATATTATATTAACAAAATTATCTTTATATTTTATAATTTTTATTTTTAAAATAAATATTTTATCAATAATATTAAGAATTTTCTCACTTAATTTTTATTTTTTCAAAAAAATATTAATATTTACTAGATAATATAAAATATAATATTTGAAATATTTTTTAAATATCAATATTAATAAAAATTTGAAGTAAAAAAATATTTACGAATTATTAAAAAATTATGAATTGATATAAATATTATTTGATGATATTTTAGTCTATATAAATCATTATTAATATTAAAAATTAAAAAGTAACTAAAAAAGTAGTAAAAGTAACATTGAGTTACTTTTCAATTAGCTGTTTTTAAAATATCATATAACAAAATAAGCAGAATCAAATAGAAACTCAAAAAAATTAACCAAATACTCATCTCCCTACTTTTTAAAAATGAAATGTAAATGTACCCTCTTAAAAATTAACCCAAACACCCCCTAAAATAAAATTGATAATTTTTATAATAAGAAATAAAAATTGCTATTTTTTATTACAAATTTTATTAATCTTATTACAAAAATTATCAATCTTTTTACATTTAATACATCAAAACAGAAAATAGGCACATAAGCTTTTTTTTCTTTATGTATTTTTTAATTTTTGGTCATACAAATATCTTTTTTTTATCTATTAGAAGACCCAACAAACATATTCTCTTTAAACTAAACAAGTTGATGGGTTGGACGGGTAATTGGGCCCATCTCGGCCTAACTCAAAACAGAGGTCTAACATTTGTTTGTTTCGGCCCTCTGTTTTCTAAACCTCTTTAACAAGCTGGATCCTTTTGGATAAAATAAATTGGATCTGGCCTTGGCCTTGGAACTTTGGAAGAAAAGCAAACATTCTTTAACCGAAAAAAGAGAGTAAAAAGCCTCTCTTTAAAAGTTACTAGAGTTTAAATTCGCTTAATCAAATTATTTCGATTTTGAATTTTAAAAATGCAGTCACGTTAAATACTTGCTGAGAGACCTTTATCGTCTTTCGGGATCCTAACTGAGTCGGTCCAAATTAATCAACCTAATGAACTGGATGCTGAACGGTCTAGACCAAAAAAAAAAAAAAACTATCTGAAGCTTCCTTCCTTAATGTCACCGGCACACTGGCTAGCAGTGGTGGTTAGCCACCTCTATTGGCCAACCACTCTCCCTTTCTCCCTCTTGTTTTCCCCCCATCTTTTCCCCTGGTCAGAGCTGCCCTTTCTACCTCTCTGTGTTCTTCGTCTTCCACCCTAGTCACTGTTTCATGGTATTTTAATTTGGTTTTTATCAAGATCTAGCTCTAGTGAGGCTTCCTATGACCCTTCTGTCATCGGCTTCGGATTCCTCTCATGACCACCATTCCTTTGATACTTCACATTTCACATTTAACATTCCAAGTCCAAGAAATGAATTTTCTATGAAATGTAACATTACCTTAACCTGCATTTATCTGATTTCATTTAGTTCTCATGAATATGATTTTTGTGTACCAGTAGGATACACATTTGGCATCCTTTTTTCAAATAGACGTAAGCAAATAGAATGAGGTTTTGCAATTTCTTGATGTGCCTACTGGTAAATCAGGAAAACTTGGCCTGATTCGTGTAGTTGCTGGAATCAACATTTTATCTCTTGGACAATTGATGATTTTCCATTACCCTTCTCATCATGTTTAAGATAATATTTCACAATTTAATGGAATGTTGGGAAAGATTCCTATAGTCACTTTCGTCATGTTGAGTTGAGTAATATGGCCATTTTGTACATTGTCCACTTCAAGTTGCTAGAAACTTTTTCTGTTGCTTCAAGGAAATGATAGTTTTCTATTAGATTGAGGAACCTTGACTGAAGTTTCTTACAAAAGAGGAACCTGGAATGAAGCAGAGTATTCTTCCTTTAGTTGATAACATGTTTTTCACTGACTGGAGACTTAACTCAGATCAGTATCCAAAGTATTTGCTTTTTACTTTAAAGCAGCATCGTTGATGGCTTTCTGAACGTGGTAATGCGGGCTATGTTCTTCGGATAGTAAAACATCTTGCTGAATGACAATCATGCAATTTGTAGCTTTTGTACTTTAGCATATAAATTTTCTTTTGACACTAATAAGATCTTGTTCTATTAGGCAGGTAATGAATGAGATTGAACCCTGCAGGTTTTGGACAAGTGCAGAAGGTGAACACACTTCCCCTGTAAATCTCTACAGAAAAACGCTGGCATGCCTTTTTGGCCGTTTGCCAATAGGTCTGTTTCAAATGTCTGTTCCCTTACAAGCAGCCGTCCACCTTAACCATTTCAACGAAATGTGAACCAACTTGTAAATAAACATAACTTCTGGGATGCACTTCAAAAATGCATGATTATGGTTATGCTGCTATGTAAGTAGAAAAAAAGACGATGCTGAACAGTTTCATAAGATCCATATGCACTCTAAAGCACCTCGATAATGAACAATGGGAAAACATTTCGTTTGTCATATTTTTTGGATCATGTTAACTGAAATGTGCCTTTAAGAGTTTTCAAAAATCTAATTCCGAAAAATCTGGTTTAGATGTTAGTTATGGCTAGAGAGACTTGGCATCACAGGAGAGTTCTTCCAAGCATGTCCTTTCAGTTGTTATCCAGAAAGCTATTGTAATGCATACGTGAACACCTGAATCCATAATTTTGTCCAGTCCAACGACCAAGTAGTATGAATTACCTAGAATAAGGTAATCTAGTTGCATTTTCACTGTTTCAAGCATAGGAAATCTATTGTTTTCAAGGGGATTTTTCAAAATCTCCATTCTAGAACATGCAGTAGCATCTCAACTTACTAAAATTTCCTTTTGCGAAATGTGTTCTCATGCAAGAGTTTCAAGTACTGAGAAAATAAACTATCGATTTCTGACGCAAGATAAACAATTATCATATGTCTAAAGGAGACAAACTGAATCCGGAAGGATCGTACGCAGAAACAACTCCACGAAAAACTAAAATGGTTCCAAATCTTTGTCAATAAATAATTCCATTCAAAATTAATGTTAGTTCCATTTTCCTATTTGCTTCTATACAAATTACTGGACCCGAAACAAGGGACCTTCGCACCCATTGGGCAAAACAATTTAGGTACAAAAAGAATCAATATAAATACTGGTCCTCCACGAGTTGACTAATTTACAACAGAAACAAGCACAGTAACTCTGGCTGTAATGTTAATCTACACCTTTCCAATGTTATATAGTATCTTAGAAACTGCAAGTTAGCAGAAATGATGAGGATGATGGAAAATGCTACGCCAAATTTACTGCATGTTTCCGGCAGCACCAGGTCAGCATAATATAACCAAGCACACGCAAGATGCTAACCTTGACCCTAGTTGTGTTATCTCCAACGGTGAGTGACCCAAAAGGATGGCCGCAAGTTGCAAGTTGAATAATGTGATTAAACTATGCCTTTAAGTGTCTTCTACAAAAACTCTGAAAATGAAATCCTGGAACCTTCTTGAGTGTTGCTTTGGACCAACAGCAGATATTGAAGTCGCGTCATATTGCATTGATTTGCATGCATGCTCAAGCTTTTTGCTAATATCGTAATCTTGTAGTATGTCTATTATGCCAAAATATAGGATGACTTTAAACCATAGTTTTAAAAATCGGACCGGTTATTGAACCGGTGAGAAAACTGAATTAGTGGTTTAGCGGTCTAACCGAAAAACCGACGGTTGAACCGGCCTGATCAATTCTAATTTGATAAAATAATAATTAATACTTATAATTTTTCATTTTTTAATAACAAATAATGAGTATAATCATAAAAAATAGAATATAAATCTACTTAAATTTAAAATAAAATTAAAATATAAGATATTTATGATAATTTTTAATTAAATAAATTAATAAAGTATAAATATAAAAAATAAAATATTATAAAACTATTAATCGAATATTCATATCTAAAAATAAATATCATAAAATCAATATATATTCTAAGAATATTATATTTTTTATTAATATAAATAAGTGTTATTTATTCTCATTTTTAATCCAAAAAAATTAATAAAACGACGTAGTTTTGATCCAGGTGACCTGCTTACTGGTTTACCGGTCCGACCGGCCAGGTCACCGGTTTTGGGTTCACCGATTTTCGATCCGACTGGCCGGTTCACCAGTTTTTGGGCGGTTCATTTCTTATTCCGGTTTTATCAGAAGATCGGATCGGTCCGACTTCCGATTCACCGATTTTTCGATCCGACCGACCGGTCCGGTCCGGTTTTTAAAACTATGCTTCAAACAACTCGCCAGTTGGTTCTCCTACCAGCTGATATGCAGAATTGCCTCTTCTAACCGTCTTTTCAGCCTGTGCTGGCATGTTTATACCCAACTTAACGGAAGCCCACCCGCATAATACATACCGAATCAATCAGGAAGGCAATCTTGTGGTAATATTGATGCAACATCATAATCACTGTGAAAGAGATCCTGTACTAATGAAAAGATATTAAACTGACGAGTCAGGTAAAAATTAGAATGAAGTACTAAGCAATTCAGAAACATTTATAGGCAAGCAGCAGCTCCAGTTAACCACCACGTGAAGCACTAATCAGGAGAAATATTGGGTTAATGTAACCTGCATATAGCCAGCAGTTGGGACCTTCACAAAAGCCCAAAAAAAAGAGAAATTTAGTTTAAATTCCAAAGTCCATTTACCGAGTGGGATCAAAGGGTTGTCCATGTCCAACCCCAAAAGCCTTGGAATTCCTGATTCATTGTCAGCGTCTCCACTGCCTGCAGAAAAGAGCAGACACAATTATGAGCCAAGATAGATTCTGATATTATGTGAATACGTGACTAGGTAAAGGACAAGAAGTAACCAGTAGGGGTGCGGATTCCAGTTGGCGTGCGAAGTCCAGTAGGAGTACGCACTCCTGAAGTACGAGGTGGTGTCTGTGGCATACTTAGCCTCTCCGAAGTGAAGACCGACCAAAAGATTGTAGTCCATAATCCTTTCATTCTCAAGAAATTCGCAATCTCTCTCCACTTGCCTGAATGGATGTAAACTTTAAGTTGCCAAAACAACAATAAAGAGTGCCACTTCCTAAAGAATTATAAATCACTCCCACACTTATGTGTCTTGAGAATCAAAAAGCAGCTCAAAAATGAAAGTTGGACAGTTGATGCAATAAAGTTTCATCCATCCATAGCTTAGTATCCAATAGCCCACATTGTTGGCACCGTAAGAGTTATTTTTAGCAATAAATGGATACTTTTTTACTTTTGAATAAAACCCATGACAAGGGACTTCTATACAATTCCTCTTCTTTCTGTTTGCATAGCAGTTCATTATACTTATTCTTAGTAACAATTAGAAAATCATTCTTAGCTTTTATGCTTCATATCCAAGATCCGTTTACTGTTTATAATTCACTCATGCTTTACAGGCAATATCTAAGCAGTACGACACTTGTTTCCCATTGACCCTACATCCATGTTGCTGAAAGATGCAAACCACTAAATTTAAGATTCAGTATCCCCAACTTCAAAATGACATGATTCCATCTAAGATGATGCAAGCGATGCAATTTCCAGAATTGAATGGTACGCACATATTTTTCTAGGTGAGGCTCTCTTTCAAATTGAATTAAAGTTTACAAGGACTATTTAAGCAAGAAACCTACTGTGCATAACCAACTGAACTGTCAAACCTGTCACCCCACTCCCACTAATGGGATCCTGAAAAGAGTTTAATAGAAAGATGTAAATATTTGTAGAAACGAAAGGTCCAATAACTTAGATGGATTACAAGAGGGAAGAAACAAGTAACACTCAATTACACCACATGTTACCTAAAACTTTAAGACTTAGGTTATGCGTCTTCTATCTATACATAGTCATACTTATATGTTATTTTACTTCTCCATTCCTTTCCAGCATGAGACTTATATCCTTATACTTCAACACGTCCCATCACGCGAAAGCTCAACTCACTTGGGCTAGAATTGTAAACAAACAAGGTTCTTTTGGGCTCTAGAAGTTAATAATTAATTCACTAATAAATGTGAGGAGCAGCAACAATCAGACTCTAATACCATTTAAATATTTGTAAAAGCGATTAAATAGGTTTTTGGATACCATATCTTATCTAAAATCTTAAAATTTAGATTATGAGTCTTATAACACACTTATATGCTATTTTACTTCTTACTTCCTTTCTACCGTGGGACTTATATCTTTCTACTTCAACAGAAGATAACGATGGAAAAGTGGATAAAGTTATCAGACAATATATTCACCTGCAAAACTCTTGAAACCAATCTTTCTGCAAACGGAACACGTAATTGAGATCTAGGTCCTTGAGGGTCGCAGTCGTATCAAATTCTGCCTCAGGTTTTGAAGTTATACACCCATGTGAGGAACCTTTCAAATCAAAGCGCCTATGAATAGCATATGCAGAGAAGAACAGGTTACCCATTATGACAAATCGTACCTGGAAAATGTGAAAATTTGAGTTCATAAAGTTGGTGAGTTGGACAAATACTCCTACTGTGAATTTGCCTTCATGACCTACACATTGCCTTCTTCTGATTCGGACCAATTAATTTCACACAATGAAGACCGTAAAATTTGGTAACTAAGGTGTTCTCAAATGATCGTACATGCTTAAAGTAGACCGGCAGCATCCTTAACAGGACCTGAGAAATGGCAGCAGACTTCAAAAGCAGAATAAGAAACTTTCTCATCTTCATATTCTAGCAATAAAGCAAAAATATTTGGAAAATTGACGGGCAAATATTTTTTTAATAAGCACTTCATACGAAAAAGGCAATTTTTTTTTTTCCACAAAGTTGTGATAATGCATGTAAACACTTCATGAAACTGAAGAGGTTAGAGTCTCATTTGTTATGCACAACACTCACCTTTGCTTCTGCCTTCTTCATTGTCTTTATCATGTAGCGATCATCATGTGTTAGGTAGAAAAAGCTCCCACTTTTACCTGGAGAAGAGAGCTCCCTAAGGGCATCATTCCCACATATTGATAACATGTAATCAGCTGCATCCACATTGAACAGTTTCCTAAGAGTCCTGAAGTGAAAAGTACGGTGACTGGTTAGGCCATATACATAGGGAAACTGCATGAAATGATGATGTCATGATACGAAATGGCATGTTCTCCTATCTAGGACCGCTTTTCTTAGATATTGTAAGAGTCTGGTACACATTGCCTAGTGCCCACAATACTAAACATGCTATTTGGCAGATCATTGTCCATGAGTCCGTCCCAAATAGATCAATTAGAGGTGTGACTTTAACGGCATTTGTGAATTGTCTTACGCCTGCAACTTAAGTAGCCATGTTGAAATGAAAAATTACTGAGAAAAATGGGGTCGCTCTAATGTAAAATGAACATAAGTCAAGCTCCCACCTAAAAACTAAAGGGCAATAATCCTTCCATTTGAACTCGCAGGACTGGTGAGGAGGAGTGTACTTGGATCCTTTAGGTGGAAACTTAGTCCAAACTTTTTCTCTGGGGTCAAAAGCAGAAGACTTCAGATCTAGAGAAACAGCTGGACCAGGTCTTCCCACTGAATGCCTGTGGATACAGAGTTGCAGAATGTCACAAAAGGCATAAATGGCAGTGCTGGTATTGGAATACAGTAGGATTGACAAAAATTTGATGAATTAAGGAAACACATAAGAAAAGGCCATTGTTTATATTTTCGAGTGGTTTGTGCAAACGAGATAGAATTTACAAACTGACAAAAGGATAGAATTTATAACCAAAGAGTAATCTACCACACAAATGGCCTGTCATGGAATGTTTTTGAAGTGTGAATCACTACCAATACAGGAGATATATTTGACCTTATAGAGAATAAAAGGTGACTTAAGAGAGCGTAAGCAGTGTTTGCAGCGCCTAACTCATATAAGTGCTCAATCAAAATAGTTAGTCTTCATCCATTGCGGGACAGTAAGAGGAAACAGAACAAACACAAAAGCATTTACCAAAACTTGGTACCTGATTCCCAACTGCAGATTGAGCATGAGCTGATAGTTCTTATGCCCTTTAGATATCGTCTTCCCTTGCTTCTTCACAGGCTGCATTATCAATTTATAAATGTTTGAGTCCAACTTTCCAACCTCAAAATTCTCAATCCCTTCATCTCCATTTGTCCACTCCGTATCACCACTACTACTACAAATGTCGTTGCTGTCCACTGATCCCAAACTATAATTGCTCAGCCTCCCATCCACAGACCTCCTCCTCGGCCTTCCATCATTTCCATCCCCTGCAATTCCTTGATCATTATTCCCACGCCAATTCAATGTCTTCTGTGATGGGAAAATTGATATCATTTCACCAACACAAATTACGCAGTCTTTCAAGTCCACCAAGTACACATCTCTTGGATCCCACTCTGAATTCTCCAAAACAGAACTAGAAGGATGATAAGTCCCATTTTGGACGTTAGGATCTTTGCTCCAAACTCCTTCATAGAAACTCCCATTTGACCAACTAAAAGTTCCATTTCCTTTAGGCAACCCATCCTCCCAAAACCCATCATATCTATTACCATTGCTCCAAATCATAGTTCCATTGCCATTCATTATACCATGCCTCTATTGACCAACATAATGATAATTCCCTTTCTTCCACTGGTATCTTCCATGCCCATCTTGCAACCCTCTTCTCCATCCACCTTCATAGCTGTCCCAATTAGCATAACTCTTGGAACCTTGTCCATGTTTCAAATTCATGACCCAGGAACCCATGTAATTATCACCTGAAGAGCCCGTATACGTCCCTTTGCCATCCATATAATTATTTTAAAATCACCTTCATAGGTAGCGGCAGAAGGCCGAAAAAATTTGCCCTTTCCCTTCATTTTGCCTCTGTACCATTCTCCAACATACATACACCCATCTATCCAAAAGTATTTGCCATTGCCATGAGGGAGGCCTTCAAGCCATTGACCAGTGTAGAAGTCACCATTGGACATGATTTTCTCTGCATGGTTACCACCTGAAATGTCATCATCATCTGCATGAGCTACTGTAGCTGACATCATTGTGCCAAAGATTGTTTGGATTCTTTTCTTTGTTGCAGCTTGTGTTTTCCTTACTGTTACTTCCCAGGCCTTCAGAATGCCTTTGCACTCTTTGCTCATTTCCCCGTCTCTACCTACATTGGCACACATGAACACAAACACTTCCTTACCACCAATGTCATTATCTATCTACCTAACTCCCATCTGGGTGTGTCTGATTGTGCGGTTTTCAAGAACAAAAGACACATTTTTTGACAAGCCCTGAAAATGGGCAATGAAGGGAACTAGCCAAAACAACAAAAAATCAATCTTTTTCTTGTTCTTTTGAGAATGTTTGGGCAGTTTGTTTGTTAGGGGGTGTTTTCTGTGATAATTTTGTGAAATGTTTATCTTTCAGACTTCCAAAATAAAAAATAAAAATAAAAGGGGTCTTCTGTTTGATCGATGGGGAAAGCAAAAAAAGAAGTTGATTGGTTCCAATGGCTGGCTTTTCCTTTCTTTCTGGTGCTGGGTATTTTCTTTTTCCCTCTTTTTTTATTTCTTTGAAAATTTTTATTGCATTGTCCTTTTTTTCTTTTTCTTTCTTTCTTTTATTTTTTTGGGAGTGGGATTCAACAAACAAAGTTCCCTCTACATCCGAAATTGTCTCCTAAAAGTACTCACCGAACAAATATTTGAAGGGATGAGATGTTTCTGCCATTTTTAGCGAGTCAAAAGAGAAGTTGGTCTAATTCTAGTATAATTTCATGATTTTTCTGTAGCTTTTCAAAAGGTTTATAAGTATTAGATGATCTAAATATAACACTTGATGTCGAAGTTTGACCGTATTTGAGGTAGAAGTTTAGTTGTAAATCTGTGTATTTGATACATGTTCAATCACTGCGGCGACACTCCTCCGTTACAAATAAAATTTGATTGTTGGCTACTTGGCTTTGGCCATCGCTTAAAGTGCGACGGTAGGTTTCACATATGATAATTGTTATAGTCATTTTACCCGTGTTCGAGTAAAAGTTCCGCTCAATAGAAATACTGAAATAGTTAAAAAAGGACTTAACTAATAATTTTTGATTTCGATTTACATATATGATAATTAATATTTTTATGCATTTTTTATACTAAAAGAATTAAATATTAATAGTGTGTTTGGTAAATATGATTTTAGTGTGAAAGGATGTGATTGGAAAGATTTTTTTTTATTTTAATTTTTCTAATCTATCATTTCTTTTTCACATATTTCTCCTTTATTAAAACAACTTACTCATGCCACAACTTCAAATGTCACAACTTTTTTTTATTATTTTCTTTCTCATTCATATATTTTCCATTTATTCAAATAACTTTTTTTTAACAATTTTTTATCTCACAATTTCTTTTATTATTTTCTTTTTCATTAATATCTTTCTCACCTATTTTTCATTTATCTAAATAATTTTTTTCTCATAATTTTTTACTGATCATTTTCTCACAATTCAAACACATAAAAAAGGATGAGTCTCGGTCGAGTTAGACCTATAAATATGCTACTCCTTCGAAACTGTGCAAGCATAAAACTACAACCATTGTCAGACAAGGCAACCAGGGGCTTCAAATAGGTTCGGAGTCTCTCTGCAGCAGTGGAGATGTCGTTCATCCTCCTTTGTAAGAGCGGCAAGTGATAAGGACTATCATACGTGTTACCATCTATAAAGAACTTCAACAACACCTAACAAGATCTAAATTTGAGATGAAGAATATTAAGAACGAAATTTAATCGTTGAGCCCATCCTTTTAGACAATTTGAGGTGTTTCTAATTTCAATGTATTGGCCCAAGCCCATGTCTGCAAATAGTCCAAGCCCAAGCTCAAACCCATGAATGACCCAATGACCTCCTTGTGTCCGAGCTCCAACCTCAAGCCTTTGTTTGCAACCTGGCTCTAATAGGTCTCATTAGTCATCTTTTGAAACATTCAAAACACTATTGGAAGCATGTAAAAGGGACGAAGCTTCACCACTCAAAAGGTAACACTCCTAGAGGATATCCAGACATCGAGTCTCCTTGTGACCAAGACCAGAACGAACGGTCCTGCTCATTGTGAGATCCACATTTTTCCTCTTGAATCACTCTTACATGTATTGACTTGAACGTCAGAGCACTAATGTCAGAGAGTACCTCCAACCCAAGCTTTCCTCTCTTTGCAGGCTCAATCAACAAACCAAGACTACAACTGAGCCCCTAGCTAAAGTCCATGCCAACAATATATAGTAAAACTAGGAATAGACTAACTCTATGTGTGAGGTTTTTTATTATAATTTCATATTAATTTTATTTACAAAATTTTTATTATATTACATATGGAAAATCAGACATGTGTTATATTATAATTTATGTCATATTTTTGCCACACAAAGCAAGAGAATGATTTTTTTTTTTTAAATATAAAACATCATGTAGTTGTGTTGAATTCTCAGATTTCCTTTCCAACTACAATTTAATATTTAGTTTCATTTGCTATCGCTTTTTTGGATTCATAGGATAGAATCATTGAGAGAAAAATACAAACAATTATTCTAGGCAGTAGAAATAACCTATATAAGTGATATTACATACTTCATGGAAAAAGTTAAAAATATATAAACAACAAAAAGACTTATGTAGATCTAAAGCCTTACCTCTATTCAAATTTGTCACGTATAGGTGTCTATTTGATTTATTAAAATGAAGAATTTATGGGACTTTAGATTATTAAGAGGGACTTAAATATGTCTCTATTTAATATTTTAAAGAAGAAAAGATGAACTTAAATAAGTTTATATTGTTGAAGAGGAGAATTTATAAATAGATATTGTTTTAAATAAGTTTCTATTCTTAAAGAGGTAAAAACTAATATATACTTAAATTGGACGTAGATATTTCTTTTCTAAAAAAATTTAAATGGTGTAATTTTTTTCTTTTCTATGAAAAAGGAAAAAAAATTAAATTATTATAATATTTCTCTTCAAAAAATAAAAAGAGAATATAATTTTTAATATTTTTTTATTTTTTTTCAAACTCAAAAAAAACAAAAAGGGCATTTTGAAAGAAGTATTTCTTTTAAATTTTCCTTAATTTGAGAAATTACCACGTTGCAAGGAGAGAAAAGATGATCATGGTTGTAAGAATCGGCGAACCGGACGGTCTATGTCTAGTTTGACTATGCTTTCAAACAGGACTGATAGTGAACTGACTTTTGAACTGAAAAATCAGTCGATACGAACAATTGAACCGTTAAACTATGACCCATTTTTTCTGTTCGATTAGTTTGGTCAACCTTGGTCAACATAAAAAATCAGCAGTGGTCCTCCTCTTGAAAACTTGGGACTCGAATACAGGACTTCCTTTTTCGAAGTCGTCAAACACACTTTGTTAGACAACTTTCCATGTTGTTGAACTATTTTTTATTTATTATTTATTTAATGCTGAGGATCCAGAACATCATTAATTATTTGGACTAAGCTATTATGTTATTATGGATATGTTCTTGTTATTAATGCAAGATTGAGTTTATTATGATAATTACTTTATGTCTATCATACTTATATGGCAAGATACTGTTGCTATTTGAATAGAAATTAGTTATCTTGTTGTCAATTCTCTTATTTACGCAAGGTTTTGGTGGAGATCAAGATGGATATCATGCTAAAGAAGGAAACTTTCTATTAGAGACAATTGTCAGACGGTTCAATGGTAAACAAGACCAGAGGCATGACCGATCAAAGTGAAAGCAGCAGATAGTTTGTCAAGTTTTTAGTTTTGAAAATAATTCTCTTTACTGAAGAAGATTATTGTCCAATGACTAGTGATTTGTGTCTTACTTATAAGAGATTGTCTCTGAGGTAAGAACGTGAGAATAATTAAAAAAGCCAAGAGCTTAACATAGTGTCTCAGTGAAAAGCTTAAGAGCTTCGTGTTGTGTAAGAATAAAATATTCTTGTGTTACGTACAAAGGAGCTAAGGTTTGAAATTTATAAAGTTTTATTTTCACACTCAAAATGAATAGATTTTGTCCATATGCTAACTTCTTTTCCTTGACTCATTTACTTTCTGTTATGCGTTTCAAATTGTATTTCTTTCAATTATTATATTATTGTGCACTTATATTTTGGGGTTGAGCAATTTCTTTGAGGCGTTTGACCGACCATACAAAACCTCTTATTGACTATAGTGACTTGCTTTGTCAGAAAAGTCCTCTAACCAACCAGGCCAAAAATAGACCTAATTCACCCTCTTTTTGGGTTGCACTGAAACTAACAAACACAAGAGAAGAGAAAAGAGATGAAAGAGAGATAATAGATGAGATCTTTTTTTTTCTTTCTTTTTTGGCAAAATGATAATATAATTTGGCTTTTTTTTTTTTTGCTACAAGACTCAAATTAAATTATTTTAAAGGTAGCCAAATGATAACACTTCTTATCACCAATCATAGTGCCTCAAATATTGTCCCGAAGGATTATCAAACAAGTATAGGCCATCCTCTCTTACGGCCCAAGTGCATTGGTTAAATCATTCACATGAATCTAGAAACTTTGGTCTCATCCAAAAGATTATGAATTGATCACCTCTGTTATCACCAAAGTTGATTTCATATCTGAAAATCGAAATCGTAATGATCACCAATGAAAATCACATGGTTTCCAAGATTGTCATCCTTAGACTAACAATGAAGATTGAGAAGGTCATATTTTAATTCATTGCGAATGAAAATCACATAATGATCAAATATGTTAGCAAATATGACTTCTTTTGTGCATAAAATAAAAACAATAAAAGAAATCAATTACATGAAGCTCGTTTGAACACCCATGGTTTTTTATTGAATTTTTTTTGGAGTAATTAAAGATTTTGGATTTTGAGTATTTTCTCTCCTTTTATAGCCACACAAACAATCATAATTACCCAACCCGCTAATGACATTATATTGTTAATATCCTTATCTCTTTATTTATTTATCAATTAGGTAAAAGAATAATATTTTTCTCTATATGAATAATAAAAAAAAAAGCTAGAAAAGAACTTGAGCAACATATTCAAGAAAAATATCATTTTTATTCAAAAATTTATTACCAAAACTTAACTTGCTTAACTTTTACTTATTTTGTATCACGCTCTCTATGTATAATATTTGCCTATGATAGGCAATTTATTAACTGTATATAATAAAATAGCATAAGGTCATTTATGAGAAAAATGTTTTAGTACTTGATTGTGATCATATAAAAAAAAACATTGATTTCAATTATTCTAGGTTTAAAGAGTATCAAATTTTAAAGATTTTGTTTCTCAATTTGGTAAGCATAATATTTACATAAACTTTAGCATATGATGCAATAAAATTTTTGGGAAAAGAAAATCTTTAGAAGCAAGAAGAAAGCTACATAAATTTGGCTACTTGCGAGACAAGGGGGTAAAGGAAGAGCGGAGAGAATAGGTGAAAAGAGATTTTCTTTTTATATTTTGCTACAAAATGATAGCATGCATATTTTGGCTGCTTTATTTATTCTACTGCAATACTCAAATAAGATTATTCTAAAGCCCGCCAAATGATAAAACTTTATGGAAGACACTAATATATTACTTCTTGTCACCAATCATAGTGCTTCAAATGTTGATATGATTGATTATTATACAAGTACAAGTCATCCTCTCTTACCGACCAAACACAATAGTTCAACGTCCCACATAATTTCAAAAAGTTTTAGTCCAACCCAAAAGATTGTGAATTCACTACCCCTATTATCGCCAAAGTGGAAATTGGACCAAAATCCAGTAGTCGAAAAGATGAAATCTAAGAATATACCAGTAACTAGAGTTCATATTCTAATAATGAAGATATTATAGCATCAAAGGCAAAATAAAGCACATTTTTTAATGACATTCTACCACTCTTAAAAAGCAAATAAAATACAAAATATTAATAAATGAACTTGATGATGATGATGACTAAGAAATTCTTCTTTGTGGACTTGAAAATCAACTCATTATCTTGATTCAAAAGTATAATCTATTTAAACATATAAAAATAAAAATAAATCATTAAACATTAATCAAAATCATTAAAGAGAGAAAAAGAGGATATGAATATAAACATAAGAAAAATTTCCAAAAAAAAAAAAGCACAAAAAAATGTACTTTGTCATCAACTAAGCTTAGTTGCGAGAATTTGCAACACCAATAGAAATTTATAGCCTAACAGTTTTTATTAAAAAAGGATTTAACGACTACAAGTGGAGGCTTAAAATTTTCACAGTTACAGCGTCGCATGTTCTTGTTAAAGGTAATGTAAATATAAACTAAAGAGTCAAATAATTAACATATTAGGACATAAGGTAACAAAGAAAAAAAAACTAAAATTACAATGGCTTTAAGCAAAGAAAATATAATGCTCTTAATGGATGAAACTCGATGCCTTCCAAGTCAAAAGTAAATGTTCTCTTAAACTTTTACTACATTCTTACTCAGCTTTTGTATGAATGTTAGGCACAAAAACGAAGGTAAAAGGCCACTGCTTAAATCACATTTTGTCATTATTTTTCACTATGAGCAACCTCAGAAAACATACAATCCTACTAGATAAAACAATACTTTTGATAGCTGTAAAAATATTACATTTTGGAAGGTTCATGTTTCTTCACTGTTTTTTTGGGTTCCTCTGAAAGGTTAGAAATTTAGTCAAAATAATTAACTGTGACATGTCCTGGGCACTTAAAGTCTACACCTACTGTAGCCTATTGAGAGATTGCTTGATTTAATTAAAGATTTACAAATAAGAATTGCCACTGAGACAAACCAAGTAAACGATTATTGAACCAGGTGTAAAATGGCCTTATCTGTATCACTGAACGGTGTCTCCAATAAGTAGGAGTTACAAAACTTGAGTGGTTACAAAGCATGGTACATGATAAGAATAGAACAACAAGAAATAGCTGATAGGCGATCAGCAACTAAACTACATGAAGATAGAGTAAAAACAAACTAAATGATTACAACAAAAGAACCATCAGATGAGTATCATCTAATATGCCCCCCCAAGAGGGAGGCGGGATTGACAACTCCAATCTAGGAGCAAAGAAAGAGAAACCATTAGCGAAACAAAATTTTTATTAATCCATATATTAATTGATATGCACTTAGAATATGGTAAATTTGCGACTCACCAGAGGAAACACATTACTAAACAAAACGATAATGCAATTATCTGTTAATGCAAGAGTTGACGAACTAGCCACTATCTGTTAATTATATGATTTCCAGGAAATAGGTGTCACCCAAAAAAATCAAATAAGCAGATGTAGAAGTCCTGTCATCAATATTGTCCCCATAATTGGCATCATAATAGGCTCTAAAATATAAAGAACTAGAATCGTTCTTAATATGAAGTCTATAATACATGGTGTCTTTGACATACCTTAGGACTCACTTGAGCATCGACCAATGATGCAGAGTTGGGTGTTACATAAATTGAACCGATTTATTGACTACAAAGGAGAGTTCAAAGCATGTTACTAAGACATATTGCAATGACCCTAGTAGCTGCCTATAAGTTCTCAAGTTAACAGGTCCAGATTCATCATTTAATGTTAGTTTTGTGCTAGGTGAGAAAGGAGTATTCTACTCCTTTGCATCACTCAAGCCAAACTCATCAAGTAATTTGCGAACATAATGGTGTTGTGAGAGAATTAGAGAGTGCTTCTTTGACTGTTCAGGATTTTGTTTGATACGAAAAATCCATCTATTGTCGATTATATTTGTGGCCTCCAAATGCGGGACAAGACACCACGTGTGGTTTGCAACCAGGGCATTAAATTAATTTGCATAACATCATGCCATAGAGAATCAGAGAGTGCTTCTTTAGCTATGTTTGGTAGTACTGTGAAATAAATTATTATAGATAGAAGTACTGTGAATAAAAGTATTAAAATTAAAAATATTGTAATTTAAAGTTACATGTTATTTGGTTATAATAGTGAAAATATTATAAAAAAATATAATTGAATTTCAATTGTAGGATAAAATTACTATTAACATAACTATTAGTAAGCAAAATAACTATAAATGACATGATTTTTAATTTATTTTTTTTTCAAAATTTATTGGCAAAGGTAAATTTTTATTTTATTACCTATTTATTTTTTAAATTTTAAATTTTTATTCTTTTTTAATTAGTTTTGTATTAGTGCTTATGAGAATAGGATGAAAAAATATTAATAATGGTCCACCTTCACTATTTTTTTTCCATTTACATGACTACTAGAAATCTATTGATGTGTTAAATTTAAAAATTATTTTTTTTAATTTTTTTATGTAAAGCTAAAACTTAAATCAAAATGAATATTACTTTAAAACGTAAAATGTAGATCTATATAAAATTTTTTTAAAACATTTTTTCTTAAAAAAGTATAAAAAATTAATTATATTACATGGGTAAGAAAATGTATGTATGAAATATTGCCCAATAATATATTTGTTTATTTGAAAAGTTATTTATTATGGTTGAGACTATGTTAGGAAAAAGCATGTAATTGGAGCTTTTAGAAAACACAGGTACAAGTGACTTTTAACTTTTGTGCACCGCAGCGTTTTGGTAACTGAAATGTTAACCAAATGAGTTTTGATTTTAAAATTTAAGTTTTTCCAACGCACCGCAGTTAAAACGCAATCCCAAACAAGCCTTTTGACTATTCTTGGCTTTAGTGAATCAATTGTGGAGACGCGAGCAACTTGTAATATCCACTTGGGCTTGTAAATATTTTTTTGAAACCGAGTGGTCATTGGATGAGTACGACCAGGTGGATTAGGCAGAGATATTTGATCACCAATGGACTCTAGAGTTTTTATTGATGCCGATTGTGTTGAAGAACGACTTGAGCATGAGTTGATTTTGGATAGACTTGATAAGGATGGGATTGGTGTTTGCTCTATAGAAGCTATACCTACAAAAGAAAACAAAGAAACAACAGTGGAAGGAAGTGGTAAGTTAGAAATAATAGCAGTCCAAGTAGATGGGTCCAGGTTCGATAGATGTGGCATTGAGGAATCTATTTTCTTCGATGGATAGTTACACTCTACAAAAACTACATACCTTGAGATATGAATTTTTTTTGTTTGAGGCCAAAACACTTGTAATCTGTATGGTGTGGTGAGTATCCAAGGAAGATACAGGGTTGAGATTTTGCTTGTAATTTATTTTGAGAATAAGGTTTCAAACATGGGTAGCACAAACATCCAAAGCTATTCAATTTTGAATAATTAATCAGGGTGTTGAAAAGCTTCTTATATGGCAATTTTATGTTGGGCATTGGGGTAGGCAGTCGATTAATTAAATAGGCTACAGATTGAAAACAATGTGACCAAATTTAGCTGGAATTGAGGCTTGGTAAAATAAAGTCAAACCCGTTTCAATAATATATCTGTGCTTCATTTCTAAGATACCATTATGTTCAAATGTGTGGAATGGCGTTAAAATGGCCATTTGATGTTAGGAAGGATTTGAGGGCTAGATACTCACGTCCACTATCCTTGTATAACTCAGTAATAGAACTATTAATTTTTTTTTCAATAAGATTTTTAAAGGCAACAAAAACAGAATAAACATCAAACTCTAGACACAGAGGGTAAAACCAAACATATCCGATAAAATGACCAATAAACACCACGTAATATTTAAAATCATCAATAGACTCAACAGGAGACAAAAGACGACTACTATTTGAAGAGGATGACTACTAGAAATAGAGGATTGAGCAAAGGCTAATTTTTGGCTTTTATTGCACTCACACGCATTACACAAAAGGACTCGTGTGCTAAGAACTGACATGGCAATGAGAGGGAATGAACTAAATGACTCAAAATTTTGATCGACAGGTGGCCAAGTTGTTGATGCCAAGTGGACACGAGTTGGATTATAGTTGATAATTTTGATGGGGAAGATTGATGCTACATAACTTGAGGAAAATTTTGATAAGTTCTTCAACAAAAACATTTGGTTAACCAAAAATTTGATAAGTCTCATCCTTTTTTTGCCCCCCGAGTAGAGATGATCACATGCTTAAGTCTTTTACCAAACAAAAAGTAGGAAAGAATTCAACAAAAACATAATTAGTTTCATACACTTTTGAAATTGAAACAAAGTTACTCTTCATGGTAGGTACACCAAAAATTTGAAAAAAATGAAAATATTGATTAATATTAGATAAAATGGTTAAACCAGTGTATGAAATTTTTAAACTTGGACCATCACCAATAATTATTTCATCAGTTCCATCATACTTTGAATAAAGGGATAGATTGTTCAAGTTGGAGGTGACGTGATGTAAAGCACAAAAGTCTAAGATCCAAGATGAATCTTTAATGTTGGGATTTGGGCTATATTTGCCACAGGTTGATCTTAAAAAAATGTTTTCCTACGAAAACACCTTCTTGTGATATGGTCAGGCCTCTCACATAATTGGCAGATTGGTCGTTGCTATTTAGAAAAATCACTAGAGAAGTTCTGTGTATTTACCGTTAAGGACGGTGGTGACCGTAGGAGGGAGTAACCCCTACCTCCTCGTGTATTTCTAGTCCCACACCCTCTACAATTTCCACGAGTATTTCCAAAAAAAAAATATTGTTGTCCTCTGCATGAAATACTTGCATTAATTGAAAACACAGCAGTCAAAGTATCCTTTTTTTGAGATAAGTTTCAAAATCTACCAGCCTATCGTGTAGTTCCTCAAATGACATAAAGGTTTCATAGGCTCGAATAGCCATTGTTAGCTCCTTAAATTGATTTCCAACGTCATTCACAATAGGGACAATTAGATCTTCATCGTCGAGTAGAGCTTGAATAATTGAAAGTTCATCTGCTATCCGCTTCACAGCTTTATGGTAATTTGTAACTAGTTTGCTACCACGTGGCTCAAAGAGTTTTTCTTTTAAGGTCATGATTTTGGAACGTGAATTGTTTGCAAATATCTTTGATAATTTTTCCCACACCTCCTGCGTAGTGTTTGCTGTATCTACAAGAGTGACTAATGATTCAAAGACTGATGCAATAATTGCATGCAAGAGTAATTGATCTTGGAGACACAACTTGTTAAAATCCAGTTTGTAATGGTGGCTTCCTCTTGTGTGATAGTCTTGGCTAGACATGGACATGAACCATCTAGATAACCTTCTAACTTATGGCCAATCAGCAATGATTTGAACTAAGCTCGCCAAAAATTGTAGTTGAACGAAGAAAGCTTCAGCAACAACTGAGCCACAACATTGATGGTCATTACGCCAATTGAAGTTTGAATGGTTGCGGTGGAGGACTAGACTTTGGTTTCAAAGATTTAAATGGTATAGTGTGTTGTTAAGCTTTGTGACTCTAATACCATAAACGATTATTGAATCAAGTGTAAAATGGCCTTGTATTACTGGATGGTGTCTCCTATAAGTAGGAATTATAGAACTTGACTGGTTACAAAGCATGGTACACGATAAGAATAGAACAACAAGAAATAGTTGACAAGTTGATAAGCGATCAGCAATTAAACCACCAAAAAAAATAGACATGAAGATAGAATAGAAACAAACTAATTGATTACAATAAAAGGACCACCAGATGAGTGTCATCTAATACCATGCAACACAAATTCTTCAAGAATAAGTCACAGATGATAGCATTTATACTATGTTTGGATAAAACTCTAGGGCAGAGGAAAGTTGAGAAGAGGAAAGAGTGGAAAATGATTATTGGAGGAGAGGAATATGGTTTGTCCTTACTTGTGTTTGGGAAGAGCTGATAGGAGGATAGAAAACTAAAATTTTTTTGTTTGGGAAAGAGTAGAAAGTGATGAAGAGGAAAATAATATATATAAGAATTTCAATTTTTCCTCAATTAAAAAATTTATATATAATAATAAAAATATTTAATTTGTAAATTGTATATGAAATACTTGTATAAATTTAATTTAATAAGTTTATAATATTTGTAAAATTTTTTATTAAAAAATTTAATAAAATTTTCAAAAATGTAGAGATTTTTTTGTTTTAAGTAAATTTGTAGTTATTAACATATAATAAGGGTAATAAAGTTTTTTAATAAAAATATAGGAAAATTAATAACTTTGCTCTTAAATCCTCCTAATTTTGGGAGAATGGTTTTGGTAGGCCAAAGAGATTTAGGGGAATTAAAAATTTTATTCTCCTCCACTTTTTAAATATTTTTCAAATACAATAATTTATCTTAATCTTTTCACTTTTCTCTTCCTCTCTCTCTTTTCCCTCTTCTCAATCATAGTGTTAAGTTCAAAGTATCTAAATCTGGGAATGTTGCTAGAATAGTCAAGTTCTTTCCCTTTTCATGAACATGAAAAGTAGAAATGACCACTCGTATGGATGCACTATAATTATGAAAACCAAATGTTGCAGAAGGCAAATAATGAACAATCCTAAGATACTTTCATGTTGTAATTTATATGTATGATCCGACTTGGTTTGTAGGGGTATGGCCAGAGTAACCAGTGCAAATAATTAATTTCTAATAATAAATACAAATATTATGCGAATATTGAAAAATAATTTTTTTTCAACAAAAATTTGAAGTGCCTAATTTTTTAATTCATGGTATCTTATTTTAAAGGAACGGCCCTAAAGCCAGCAAGAACCCGATGTTTTTCACAACTTTGAGTGGGAGGAGTTTACTAAAAGCTTCCTAGTTTGAGCCACAAACAGCTATGTTTTTTTTTTTGGGCCAAGAAATTAGTTCACATATCAAAACTTACCAATTATAGAATTTGAAAAAAAATCAAATTACATTTGTGAAAAATGTATCTCGTGTACATAGAGATCTAACAATGAAAAATAGAGTAAAAGATAATTATGAGAAAATTCGAAAGACGCAAAAGTAGAATATACAAATTGATTACCCTTCCTGCTACTCATGCACTGATCTTCCATAAACACACATCATCCAAATCGGGTGGATGTGATAGTGGCGTTGGTTCTTTGAGTCGGTAGACAAACTACCTTTGCGACCTTATGTTAGAAAATATAAGTAAAATCAACTGAAAATGGATGGAAATAAAATAAATAAAGGATATGAAATGATGTCTGAAGCGTGCAATGCACTGTCCTTAATAATAGTTTCCGCCCCCTGTTCTCAAATCGAGACAGTGCAGCAGGACCACAGCAGCTACCATCGTAGGATACAACAGACATTCCCACTAATGTGCACTTCAAATAGTGAGGTAATAGAAACAACTCTTAATCTTGAATAACCCAGTAAAATGCAGCAAATAAGAATGTGCAAGAAGAAGAGTATCTGAAAAGTTGCCCTTTCTGGAGAAGGAGGAGATGCTTATATACTAGTTCAGCCTTTAAAGTTCATAAAAGTGAATAATGGACAGAATAATGGTAGTTAAATAGCTGTAATTGCTGCAACGGCTACTTTTCTAACAGGCAAAAATGGCTAGTTTGACCAAAGAGTCTAAATGGTCTAAAAAATATTGGGCTTTCACTGCGTAGGGCTGTATGAGCCTGCTTCTATCAAATCCGAGACTGGGTTGCACAAGATCTTTTATAGGTCTTTTATTTTGTGAAAATGTAAGATACATATTGATTTATAAACAAGTGGTACATAACATTTTTATTTCGTGTAGGGATTCTAGTATCTATATATATACTCTTTTACTAAGTAGTACTTAACTTTTTTTTTCTTAGATGGGATTCATGTCTCCTTATATACTTTTTTATTAAGTACTACTTAGTTCTCTTTCTTATATGAGATTCAACCCTTTTAAAATATCATTTATTCTTCCAACACCTTGTAGTAGCCTCGAATGTCGCATTAAGGGCGAAAG